>WOXC01008603.1:0-744116 GCA_011680675.1 Gymnobelideus leadbeateri
AGGTCTACTGGAGTTTGAGGTGTGGATGGAAGAAATGAAGCTGACATGGTTGGGGTGAGATCAGGGATCAGGGCAGGGTGAGTTTAAGGGACCCTAACAAATGAGGTGAGAGGAGTCCAAGGGGACAGACTTGTTACAGCAAAGTGAAAAAATATCTAATTAGAAGAGCTAACTCCCAACGATCTATTAAAATAAGCTATTGAGGTTGAAAATAGGAAGTGATTAAAAATAATAGACATTTATTTCCTAAGGAAATGTAAGCAATGCAAATAGATTGCCTGGGCTGCTTTAAGGGAGGGAGGCACATCAAGGCACTCTTGCTCTTCTGGAAGGCAATTTGAAACCACTGTGCCTACCCTTTGAGCCAGTGATGCCCCTACTAGGGATATACCCTCAGTGTGATCAAAGAAAGAAGACAAGGGACCTGTGTGTACAAAAATATTTACAGCAGAACTGGGCACTGAAGGGGTGCCCGTCCATCAGTTGGGGAATGAGTGAACCCAGTGTGGTATGTAAACATAATGGAATCTTATTGTGCTATAAGAAATGGTGAATGGTCCCAGAGAAAGACTTGTATAAAGTGATTCAAGACCAGAAAGGTATATGTGATAACAAGATAACTGTAAAGACAGACACCGGGGCGGAGCCAAGATGTCAGAGTAGAAACAGCTCATCCAAGCCACTCTGCCCCCAGATTCCCCCCAAACTATGTAAAAGGGGACTCTGAACAACTTCTGGAGCTCCAGCACCCACAGAACGACACAGAGAAGCTAACCTCCTGCTGAGGACAGCCCAGCAGCCCTGCAGGAAGGACCAGCGTGCAGTGCGCAGAGCGCAGGGAGCCGAGCCGAGCCCAGGTCCGCGTGAGCCGAGGTTTTAGCCCCAGGGTGGCAGGGCCAGCAGCTGGCTGGAGGAACCCCAGAACACCAGGAGCTGTGGCGACTCCAGAATTATCAACATAGACATGCCTAGGACAAAGTAAGAGGCTAGTGTCCTATGGACTTTGGGACCTGTATTTGGGGAATGCGTCAGCTCCCTCCCCTGGGGGCTAGAAGCCGCTGAGGACAAACGCCATTTTGTAGTTTTCAGAGGCAGCTCCGGCTCCCAGCCTACAAATCGTGGGGAGATCCAGCGATCAGTCTTGGGGGGTAATCGCTCTTGCTTTAACCTCCCTGGATCTGGATTGTGATCTAGGGTGGAAGTCATGAGTGGGTTTACAGCTTGCCAGAAACGGAAGTTACCCCCCACACGTTCGACACGAAAATTCCTCTATCTGGCCTTAAAGCCATAGTGTGGCAACAAGCCCAAAAGTCAAGTAATTAAGTGGCAACATGCCAAGGCAAAGGAAACAGAAAAATGCAACCCTAGACTCCTATTTTGGGGGCATAGAGCGGGAAAAGGACTGTGAGGTCAGAAGTCCTGCTCCAAAAGCCCCAGGGGAAAACATGAGTGGGTTGCAGGCCATAGAGGACCTTAAGAAGGACTTTAAAAATCAAATAAGAGAAGTGGAGGAAAAATTGGAAAGAGAAATGAGAAGGATGCAGGAAAAGTATGAAATGAGGGTCAACAGCCTGACTGAGGAAAACAACACCTTAAAAAATAGACTAACTCAAATGGCAAAGGAGGCCCAAAAGGGCAATGAGGAGAAGAATGCCTTAAAAAGTCGAATTTGCCAGATGGAAAAAGAATCTCAAAAGTTCACTGAGGAGATTCATTCCTTCAGAGTTAGACTGGAGCAAATGGAAGCTAATGACTTTATGAGAAATCAAGATGCTGTTAAGCAGATCCAAACAAATAAAAGATTAGAAGGCAATGTGAAATATCTCATGGGAAAAACCACTGACCTGGAAAATAGATCCAGGAGAGACAATTTAAAAATTATTGGACTACCTGAAAGCCATGATCAAAGAAAGAACCTAGAAATCACCCTTCAAGAAATTCTCAAGGAAAATTGCCCTGATGTTTTAGATCCAGAGGGCAAAATAGAGGTTGAAAGAATCCACCAATCACCTCCTGAAAAAGATCCCAAAAAGAAAACTCCCAGGAATATTATAGCCAGGTTCCAGAATCCCCAGATCAAGGAGAAAATACTACAAGCAGCCAGGAAGAAACAATTTCAATATTGTGGAAACACAATCAGAATAGCCCAGGACCTGGCGGCTTCTACACTGAGGGATCGAAGGGCATGGAATATGATATTCCAGAGGGCAAAAGAACTGGGAATGAACCCAAGGGTCACCTACCCAGCAAAACTGAGTATTTTGTTTCAGGGGAAAATATGGTCATTCAGTGGAATAGAGGACTTCCAAGCATTCTTGAGGAAAAAACCAGAATTGAATAGAAAATTTGACATCCAGACACAAGAAGGAAGAGATGCCTGAGAAGGTAATCAGGGAAAAGAAATCAAAAGGAACTTATCAAAGTTGAACTATTTACATTCCTATATGGAAAAGCAATAACTGTGACTGATGATATCTTTCTCACTATGAAAATAATGGAAGAAGGGGGTGTGGTCATATGAATACATATGTGAATGTGTGTGTATATGACAAAATAGAGGGCATAGGTTGAATTTGTTGGGAAGGGAGAATACTCAAGGGATGAAATTATGAGGTGAGAGAGGAAAGTGGCAAGAGGAGATGGGGAGAGACAGGGTAGGGTAAACTATCCCATGTAGAAGAAGCAAGGGGAAGTGGTTGCAAAAGAGAGGGAGAATGAGGAAGGCTAAAAAGGCAGAACCACATTCGCATTGAATTTGGTTCAGGGAGAGGATGACATACATACTGAATGGGATGTCTCAACCTGCAGCGGGATGGGGAGAAGGGGGATGGGAGGAGGGATGATGGATGAGGGGGCATCCTTGGGGTGAGGGGAGGTTGGAGGTGCCCACTGTGGAAGAGGGACAGGATCATGTGGGGAGTGGACCAGGTGGGGGGTGGGATGAGTGGGAGGGAATTGTAAGCAGCCTTGTACAATATATCTACTATGATAATGTTTTGCATAGCTAGACATGTACAACATATACTGAATTACTTATCTCCCAAGAGGGAATGGGTGACAAGGGAGGAAGGAAATGGATCTGAAATTCGAGGTCGTAACATTAAATGTTTCAAATATATATAAATACTATTATTAATACTCTTTTGCTTATAATAGGGAGATAAGATGTGCAGGCATTGGGATGCAAAGACTCACCTTCCTCTAATGGAAAAGTCGATGAGGGTATGGGAGAAGGTATGGAAGAGAGCAGATTGGAGGAAGTGATATCTTGTGGGACTATTATTCTGGGAGGTTGGGTAGGGGAATAATGGGGGGGAAATGATTGTAACTCAAAATCTGGCGGAAATGAATGATGTAAAACAGAAGTTAATAAAGCATTTGTTTAAAAAAAAAAGACAGACACCTCTGACTGATGCCGTGCCCTACCACGATGCCAGAGACCCTTCCTGAATTCCAGAATGAGAGGCAATGTATTCAGAACCCATATACTCATTTGGCTTTTGCTTGACTGTGCCTATTTGGTGCAAGATTTTGTTTAACCTTTTTTTTTTCCTAATGTGAGGGAAGAAGGCAGGTGGAGAAAAAATAAATGCTTGATAATTGCAAAAGTAATTTAAGTTAAATAAATTTGATACAAAAAAGGAAGAGAGCCCAAAGACCAGAAGATACTTAGCCAGTCAAGGCTTGATCTCCCCACTAAGCAAAGAGACAGTGGTAACCAAAGGCAACCCCACTTCAGAATGTCAACTCATTTATAAACTCTTTGGGAGGTAAATGGGGGAAAATCCAGGTAGCTCATCTCCAGAGTTCCCAGCCTGTCAGGATATAAGATGTATTATACCGATAGTCTTCATAGTGTGGTTGGAGTTAGAACTGGAAGGAAGCCCAGCCTTTTCTTTTACAGATGGGTAAACCGAGGGCCAGAGAGAGGAGGTGATTTTTCCCAGTCACACAGTTGCTGTCAGACGGCATTCAAACACAAATCCTGAGTTCAAAGTTCCATGCTCAAAATTATGCCGGGTCTTCTAATGGAAATCCATTAAAAAGGTACAAAGTGCCCTAGGGAATCAGTCAACATTTATTAAGCTCCTACTGTGTGCCAGGCACTGTCCTAACATGAGGGAACTTGAAGAATAAGTGGCTTCTGCCTGGGGCCAGCAAGTTTTCAACATTCACTTTTTTTTTTGTGAAGTTTTTTTGTTTTCAAATTTTATTAAATTTTTTTTTTGAAACACATGCACAAGACAATATGTATTTTAAAAATTTCATTTAACTTAAAAACCCTAAGAAGCCATCTAGTCTAACTGCCATTAGTCAATCCTTGGACCCATTATTCCACCTTAAAGAGTGCTTAGCTCAAAGTAATGGTCTATTAACTTGAACCTTTTCATATTTTAATAACTCCATTTTAATATAATTGGTTTTCTTTGTAATCCACTATTACTTATTTTCTTTATAATCCATTATTATTTTATGTATCTAAAAACATTATTCTGAGTAGGGGTCCATAGGCTTCATCATATTGCCAAAAGGATCTGTGACATAAACACAGGTTAAGAACCTGTTTTACAAGGTTTTTTATAAAGACAATTTAGATCTAAATATCACACTTCTTTGCTTCTCTGATCTGTTAATTCTGTTTTGCTCTTTTCCTTTTGAAAGGGATGCTTCTCATTTTTAGACTTCTTCAACATTACATTTCTACAATTATTTTAATAATTTCAATGAAGTCACAGGTTTTAACACAGTGCCATATTTAACCCTAGTTGCTAATATATATTCTCTTTTACTACCTGCATGATTGCTTACCCTAACTACATGCTTTCCTCCAGAATATCCCTTCAACTAAAAAGAGGCTCAGGTTTCCTTTCTCCTTCCTAGTATTTACTTATTTGTGGATGAGAACTGTGATTTCATGGTATAGGGAACTATCAGTGAGAAATTTCCCTGACAAATGAAAACTGGCCCTTCACAACTTAAAGTTTTAAGAAAGATGGCTGCCTAGAGGACCAAGAGATTGACTAACTTGCTTGGAGGGGGGGGGTCCCAAAGTCAGTTTGTGTCAGAGGCAGGTCTTGCATCCTAAACTTCCTGCCTCAGAGGCTAATACTCTGTCCATTATGCCATTGTCTCTCCTTCCTAGTAGTCTTAAAATACCTATTTTATGGTACATTTTGGCAATAACATCTTTTTTAGTGTTCATGGGCTTAACTACATAATATGATGTCCATTTTAACTTAAGTAAACAACTGAAACAAGAAAAAAACTTCTTGGGCACTTTGTTTTATTCTCTGATGGAAGATGAGTGGGATAAATGGTTTTAGGTACTCAATAGAGAAATGCTCCAATAAAGTTGTGCTCTGATTCCTCTTCATGATATGGAGATAACCTAGGGTTCTTGAAAGCTATGCTAGCATAACACACGTTCCAGGAGATCCTATACCAAAGTGAAAAGATTTCAAGTGTAAACCTGGTAACATACTGCTAACTAAGTGCCAAATTAGCTCTTTTCAAGGAGGTTTATCATCAGAAGGCTGGCCATAGTAACTTATGCAACCATCTGCTAAGGAGGGACAGCAGTCTCTGTTGAACGAGCACTCACACTGTTAAAATCATAAATTTTTTGAGAACTGAAGGAAAACAATCTAATAATGTCAAACAAATTCCTTTAGTTAAGACTATGAAAGCACTCTAACACTCATGTTTAAAATATTTCATCTTCATGAAAGAGCCTGCAAAATACATACTTAAAGCTCTAGAATGATCCGGGTTCCTTATTCCCTTTGCTCGTAACCTCTGAAGGAGAACCGTAGAGGACAACTGTTTTACAAGATATACTGCCAGAGAATAGTTTCTTCCAATTTCTGCAGTCCAGGAAACAACAACGGTGTTTGGTACAGCTGTGGACAAGCGGACAAGTGAGGTGATATTAACTGGTCGGCTGGGTCGCTTTGGTTCCACACCATTTTTGGTAGGTGGAAGATAGCCTGGAAGGCTACAGGGTTTCCCATTAACTTTCACACAAAGATTGGGTGGGAAATGATCTTCTTGTGGACAACTGGTTTCTGATAAACAAAACCTTAGCTGGACCTGTACTGTGAAATCACATTTAGCCCCAGAAATATCCATGGAACTACTGATTTGTTGCACTTGTTGTGGAGTCAATGCAAATGCAAAACAGGTTTCTCGAAAGCGCTGACTGTTGTCTGATGCTAGACTGGTGGGTTTTATTAGTTCATCCAGCAAATCATAAAATGGTCATTTCTGAAGTTTTATATCCGGATGGACAGGGTGAAGAGCAGATGTCAGATGGGGAAGTTCCAGTTCATGTTTAGGTCCCAGAAGAGAAACAGGAAGTAATGGTGATGTTGCAGGATGACCATCATAAGTAAGTTGTGGAATGGTAGACGGAGACAAAGTTGCTGGCATGGGACTTGAGTGTACATTGGGGATAGATAAGTCAGCAGGTGTCATGATTTTCTGGGGAAATCTCCGCCTGTAGAGTTCTTTAATTTTCATTTGTACAGCAGGACTGCAGCCAGCCTTTAACAAATGCAGTGCCTTTGTGAGAAGTTCGTGTTTACGCCCGTGCTTGTTCCTTCCGGCATAGCCCAAAAGTACTTGCAGTTCAGAAACTCTAAGGCTCATAACCATTTGCTTTAGTTCTGCACTGTCCGCCATCTTGCGACTGTCAGCGAAGGCGCAATGAACCCCGCCGGGGGCCGCGGCTAGTCCCGCTCCCTCCCCTAGCCTGGCCCCGCCCTTGTCACAGCCTCAACATTCACTTTTAAAAGATTTTGAGCTCCAGATTTTTTTCTCCCTCCTTCCCTTTCCTCCTCCTTCCTCTCTCCCCTGCCCAAGACAGCAAGCAATCTGATATAGGCTATACATGTCCAGTTTTATTAAACTTATTTCCACATTAGTCATGTTGTGAAAAAAGAACAGAACAAAAGGGGAAAACCATGGAAAGAAAAAACAAACAAAGCAGAGCAAATGGTCCGCTTCCCTCTGTATTCAGACTCCATAGTTCTTTCTCTGCACGTGGATAGCAAAGGAAGGCTTCTGGGAAGCCATGATGTTTGAGGTGAGCTGTGAGGAAAGATTTCCTGGCTGTCACCTTGAACCTGAGGGAATGGGACATCTGATGGCCAGAGGAAGGATTCCCCCTCCACCAAAGACCACCTCCAGTGCCTCATCAAGATGGGGAGCTGACCCTGTTTTTTTCCAATATGATGGCAGTAAAACCTGGGTTCTTACAGCTGTCAATTCAATATGATTCCTTTCAAGTCAATCCAACAAACATTGTCAGGCATCACTCCAGGCAGTGGGGAGAGGGGGGAAACGACACAAAAATGAAAACACTTCCTGCCCTCTGGGCCTTTCATTCTAGTAGGGGAGAGAGGGAACCACATGAACACACATAAATTTTTTAAAAATACTAAAAACAGGGTAAACACAAAGTAACTTTAGAAGGATGAAATAGCCTCTGAAAGGAATCAGGGAAGGTCTCCTGGTGGAGGTGGCATTTGAGCTGAGCCTTGAACAGAACTATAGATTCCAGCTTGCAAACATGGGAAGGGAGAGCATCCTAGGCAAGGGACACTGTGCAAGGCAAGAAATGCAATGTGGGGGATGGGAAAATAGGCCACTTGGACTAGAAAGAAGTGTGTGTGAAGGGAATAACTTAAAAGACCCCTGGAAAGATATGGGAGAGCCAAACTATGAGGGGCTTTCAATGTCAGACAAAGAGACTCATGATTTTCTCCCCCAGAGGCAGCCCCTGAAGCTTTTTTTTTTGTCATTTTGGAGGGCAGTTGGGGTTAAGTAACTTGCCCAAGGTCACACGGCTAGGTTTTTGTTTGTGTGTGCATTAAGTGTGTGAGGCCGGATCCGAACTCAGGTCCTTCTGACTCCAGGGCCGATGCTCTACTCACTGCGCCACCTAGCCACCCCAGCCCCTGAAGCTTCTTGACACAGGGAACTCCACAATCAGATCTGAGCTTTAGAAATATCAATATGGCGGCTGCACACAGAATGGGTTAGAGAAGGGAGAGACTGGCAGCAGGGAGACAAATTAAGAGACTGTTGCAGTGGTTTAGGTAAGAAACAAGGAGGGTCTGAACTAGGCTAGTGTGTGTGAGTGGGTGGAATCAATGAGAATGCTGGACAGCTCCTCAGACCTGGGGCTTGGGGGGGTGGGGTGGGGGGGTGCACTGAGGACTCCTAGGTCACACATCTGGGTCATTGCAAGGATGGTGGTTGGTGCCTCTGACAGAAACAGCCAAGTTAGGAGGAAGAGTGGGATTTGGGGGAAGATAATGAGTTTTATTTTGGACATACGGAGTTTGAGATGTCTTTGGGACATCCAGATGATCATAATTGAAAAATCTGTGATTTGTCCATATGGGATTTCCCTCATGTTGTGGAGACTGGAGGCTGTCCACACCTGCCTGACCTGTGATTTTCATCCGTGTTCCCCTATAGTTCACCACCAGGGGTTCACTCCACATACGGGAGACCTTACTCAGTTTCTCCCAAAATCTTGAGGGAATGAGTAGAAAGCTCTGGGAGATCTGTCCTCCCTACTCAGGGGGCCAGCCCGTTCGGTCCTTTGATATTCACCTTTACTCCTGTTCTTCAATGTGGTCCTCAGCAGTTCAGTGTTCTATCCATGCCCTTTTTGTTGCCCTCTGTGGGCTGCACATCTTTGGTTATTCAGAAACAGCAGGGTCCTATATCACACCACCATGTAGTAACACCAGTAAAATACCAACAAGGCACATTTACACAGAGCTCAAAGCTTTGCAAATCATTTTGTATAAATGATCTCCTTGGATCTGCACAGTAATCTGGTGAGGTGATCCTGTTATACCCATTTTACAGATAAGACATTTGAGGTACAGAGTGATTAAGTCACTTGCTTGGGGTCACATAGATGGTATCTACTAAGTCCCCATGTCCAGGAGGCAGTTTGTGATGTGTTAGTCCAGTTCTCCAGAACTTTGATCCCACCAAGCTTCATCCTGACTTCTGGGTGAGTCCTTCTTCTTCAGGGCTGCCTGGGGGTGGGGTAGGGTGGTGGGTTCCCCTTTCTTGGATGTCTTCAGAAGAGATTCACCAGTTGCTTGGGGGGCCTGTGAAATTGGCAATTCCTTTACCAGGAAGGGTTGGACTGAAGGGTCCTGAGGCCCCTTCCACCTCTCAGACTATAGGATTCTATGATGCCTTGGGGAAGCTACAAAGCAATGTTGTATTTAGAGTTTTCAGTGAATTGATATTTCTTCTGTTTTTCTTGGAGTCAAGGCAGTTCATTTAAAACATGTCACACAATAAATATTGGTTACAATGGGATGTAGTTTTCTTCTTTTAATGGGAGGGATGAGGCAGGAAGGAAAGTAAACAGATTTTTATTGATTGAAAATATTAATTGAAAAAACTTACACCTTAGCAATTCAACCCTTCCACCTTTTGAAATATCCGTAACCAAGGGCACCTCGTAATGAGGCCAAATGCAAGAAAGAGTCCTTGGGGAGCAATGAACTGGGAGTGACTCTCTCCAGGGGATGTCCCAGGGGCCCTGAGTCAGAAGCCCATATGGGAGCAGGCATCAGGCACTGATTGAGAAAACTAATTAATTCTATTCAGCTTCCATTATACTTAAACATCCCTCCAGGTCAGCTAGCTAACATGGCACCTGGGGTTGTCATTGAGGCAGTGGTGGGTGTGGCCACATGGCTGGTCCTGCCTGGGCCAAGCGGGTGATGTGCACTAACTAAATGGAGCAATGAGGTAGGTTTTTTCAGGTCCCCAGGCCAGATGTTGGGTAGGGATGGGGATTGGACCTGTGATCTCCTTGGTATGGGGAACTCCTAGGGGAGTGAGCTCCCTCTTCCAATGTAGGTCTGGAGCTTGTCTGCATCCTATAGTCAGAGAGTCGTTAAGGGCTTTCCCCAGACCACAGTGTGTGTGTGTGTGTGTGTGTGTGTGTGTGTGTGTGTGTGTGTGTGTGTGTGTACTAACTCTGTATGTATCTCACAGAGACCTTATTATTCACATGTTGTCTCTTTCCCATTAGAATATAAACTTCTTAAGGGGCGGCTAGGTGGCACAGTGAATAGAGCACCGGCCCTGGAGTCAGGAAGACCTGAGTTCAAATACAGCCTCAGACACTTAACACAAAAAAACTAGCTGTGTGACCTTGGACAAGTCACTTAACACCATTTGCCCTCCCCCTCCCAAAAAAAAGAATATAAACTTCTTGAGGGCAAGGGATGGTTTTACATTTCTTTGTATCCCCACCCTTGAGCACAATTCAATCCAATCCAATTAAGCAAATATTTTGTGTTTATCTTTATTTTTTATTTTTCTTTTTAAATTTTGAGTTTCAGATTCTCTCCCATTCTCCCACCACTCTCCAGTCACTAAGAAGGCAAACAATATGATATTGACTATACAGGTGAAATCATGAAAACATATTTCTATATTAGCCATATTGCAAAATAAGGTCAAAAAAAGTAAGAAAATTATACTTCAATTTTCACTCAGGGTTCGCCAGTTCAATTTTTTCTCTGGAGATAGACAGAGAGCATTTTTTCCTTATGAGCTCTTTGAAGTTGCCTTGGATTGTTTTATTGATCAGATTTGCCTAGCCTTTCACAGTCAATCATCATTACAATGTGGCTGTTACTGTGCACAGTGATCTCCTGGTACTGCTCACTTCATTTTGCATCAGTTCATGTAAGTTTTCCCGAGTTTTTCTGAACTGATCCTCCTCATCATTTTTTATAGTACAATAGTATACCACCATGATCATAAACAACAGCTTGTTCAATCATTCCCCAATTGATGGGCATTCCCTGGTTTTCTAATTCTCTGCCATCATGAAAAGAGCTGCTATAAATGTTTTGATACATATAGGTTCTTTTCCTTTTTCTTTAATCTCTTTGGGATACAGACTTAATAGTGGTATTGCTGGATCAAAGGGAATGCAGTTTTATAGCCATTGGGGCATAGTTCCAAATTGTTCTCCAGAATGTTTGGATTAGTTCACAACTTCACCAACAATACATTAGTATGCCTATTTTCCCTCATCCTCTCCAACATTTGTCATATCTGAGGTGGTACTGCAGAGTTGTTTTAATTTGACCTTCTATAATCAATGGATAAAGGGCTAGGCCTGGGATCAGGAAGACAGACTCAAATTCAAATCCAACTTCAGATGCTTACTAGCTATGTGACCCTGGGCAAGTCACTTAACCCTGTTGGCCTCTGTTTCCTCATCTGTAAAATGAGCTGGAGAAAGAAATGGCAAACCACTCCAGTATCTCTGTCCAGAAAACCCCAAATGGGGTCATGAAGTGTTGGACACAACTGAAACCACTAAATTTAGAACATTTTTTTTTCATATGATCATAGGTAACTTTAATTTCTTCTCCTGAAAACTGCCTGTTCATGGGCTCTATCAATTGGAGAATGACTCTTATTTTTATAAATTTGACTCAGTTCTCTATATGTTTGAGAAATTCAACATTTATCAGAGAAACTATCAGTACAATGTCAAATATTACTTCATTGTCCATGGTACTTTTTATCAAAATGTAGTTTCTCTGAGCTTTGTCTGATATCACGATTGCCACCCCTGCCCTCTTCACTTCAGCTGAAGCGTAATGGACTCTGCTCCCACCCTTCATTTCAACTCTGTGCTTGTCTCCCTATCCCAAGGATGTCTCTTGTAAACAATATATTGGTGGGTTCTGTTTTCCAATCCATTCTACTTTCTACTTCTGTTCTATGGGTGGGCTCATCCCATTCATGTTCAAAGTTATGATCACTAATTGTGCATTTTTCTCTATTTATCCTTCTCTCTCTTTTTATCCTGTCCTTTCTCAAAAGTCTGTCTTGCTTCCCCCAATCTATCCTCACCTTTGCCATCCCCTCCAATCTTTTATCCCTTTCCCTTCCTATCACCCTATTGTGTATGATAGATTTCTATATCCAATTGAGTGTGTGTGTATGTATATTCTTTCCTCTTTGAACCAGTTCTGATCAGAATGAGGTTCAAGCACTGCCCCCCACTCCCTCCCCTCACATTTTCTCCTTCACTATAAAAGCTTCTCCTTGGAAGCTTCTTTTATGTGAGAAGATTTGCCCCATTCTACCTACTCCTTCCCCCTTCTCTTCAGTACATCTTTCTTTTTCTCACCTTCATTTTTTGGGGGAGAGCATTCCAATACAATCAACTCAACACCTATGCCCTCTTGTCTATGCAGACTCCTTCTAACTGCCCTAATAATGATAAAGTTCTTAGGAGTTATTTGCATCATCTTCCCATATGGGAATGTAAACAGTGTGATTTTATTGCATCCCTTATGATTACTCTTTCATATTTATCTTTATGCTTCTTTTAAATCTTCTATTTGAAAGTCATATTTCCTATTCAGCTCTAATCTTTTCATTAGGAATGCTTGGAAGTCCTCTATTATATTAAGTATCATTTTTTTCTCCTAAAGGATTATACACAGTTTTGATGGATAGATTAGTCTTGGTTATAATCCTAGCTCCTTTGCCTTCCAGAATATCATATTCCAACCCCTCTACTCTAATGTGAAAACTTCTAAATTTTGGTTTTTTTCCTGACTGTAGCTCTATGATATTTTAGTTATTCCCTCCTGTTGCTTGGGAATTTTCATTTGGGGATCTTTTTCATCAAGTGATTGATGGATTTGAGTTTCAAATTGATTTCAATTTCTATTTTACCCTATGCATGGAAGATATCATCCCTTATAGTTTCTTGAAAGATGATGTTTAGGCTGTTTTTTAAATCATAGCTTTCAGGTAGTCCCATTATTCTTAAATTATCTCCCCTTGATCTGTTTTCCTAGGGGAGTTGTTTTACTGATGAGATACTTCACATTTTCTTCTATTTTTTTTTCATTTCTTAAAAATCTTGCTCTATTGTTTCTTGAAGTCTCGAGGAGCCTTCAGCTTCTTCCTGCCCAATTTTAATCTTTGAGCAAGCATTTTCCTTAGTGAGCTTTTGTGCCCCTCCTTTCCCCATTTGGCCTTTTTCTGCTTTTAAGGATGCTCTTTTCTCAAGTGAATTTCTGTGCCTCTGCTTGCCGTTAGGCCAGTTCTGTTTTTAAGGTGACGTTTTCTTTGGCATTCGGTGCCTCTTTTACCAAGCTGTTACTTCTCTCTTCATAAACTTCCTGTATCATTCTGATTTTTCCTCTACCACTCTTCTTTCTTTAACTCTTCCAGGAATTCTTGCTGGTCTTGAGTCCAGTTAGCATTTTTCTTTGAGTTTAATTGTTGCTATTTTCACATGGTTGTTTTCTAAGTTCACGTCTTGGTATTCTCTGTCACTGTAGCTGGTTGGTTGGCTGACATCACTATATCAGAGTCAAGTGACAATGCACCTGACTTTGACTGATCAGACCAACACAAGCTTGGGGTGGCTTCTCAAAACCTCTGCATCTTGCATTTCCTCTGAGCCACTTCATTCTGCGTGGCTTTTCATGAGCAGACCAGTTTTTGGCTGCTGCTATTTGCTCGTTTTCCTAGCCTCCTTCTTCACTTTGACCTCTGTGTTACAGCTGGGCTCTGCTTACCTGGGGGTGGGGAGGCACAGGTTTTTTCATGTTGCTATTTTCAGAGCCAGTTCTGGGGGAATTGGAAGTTTCTGGTGCTTCCAAGGTGGTGTTGTCCTGAGAGAGGTGTGGTCACTGCTCTCGTGGTCTTTACCGAGGAAGGGCCCCTCCTCTCCTGCTGCCACAAGTATCCTAGTTCCTTGTCTAGCTCCTTCTCCAGTTCTTCATCCAATTCCTGTTCCATATTGAAGTTCACAGTGTCCAGTCCACCTCAAGTCCTTCACAGTTCCTGTTTCTGGGAAGACAAAGCTTGACAGAGCCACAATAATATTCATCCTTTTGACCCTGGAACTATCAGGCTTGAGTTAGCAGCAGTCCCTGCAGGAAGGTAAGGAATGATTCATTAGGACCCCTACTCTGTCGATATTAATCAGTCTGACATTTTTTTTTCCCAGGGAATTTTATTTATTGAGGTTTTTTTAAATGAACATTTATTGAGATTTCAATTCATTAAACAAGCTAAATAAATGAAAATTTAAGCTTGATTAAAAATAACAGATAAACTTTTATTTTTATTTTTTTTAAAACAAATGCTTTATTAACTTCTGTTTTACATCATTCATTTCCACCAGATTTTGAGTTACAATTTTTCCCCCGTTTTTCCCCTACTTGCCCTCCCAGAATAGCAGTCCCACAAGATATCGCTTCCTCCAATCTGCTCTCTCCCATATCTTCTCCCATACTCCCTTCGACTTTTCCATTAGAGGAAGGTGAATCTTTGTGTCCCATTGCCTGCACATCTTATCTCCCAATTATAAGCAAAAGAGTATTAACAATAGTTGTATTTATATATATTTGAAACATTTAATCTTAAGACCTCGAATTTCAGATCCATTTCCTTCCTCCCTTGTCACCCATTCTCTCTTGGGAGAGAAGTAATTCAGTATATGTTGTACATGTCTAGCTATGCAAAACATTATCATAGTAGATATATTGTACAAGGCTGCTTATAATTCCCTCCCACTCATCCCACCCCCCACCTGGTCCATTCCCTACATGATCCTGTCCCTCTTCTATAGTGGCTACTTCCAACCTCCCCTCCCCCCAAGGATGCCCTCCCATCTATCATCCCTCCTCTCATCCCCCTTCCCCCTATTCTGCTGCAGGTTGAGATATCCCATTTAGTATGTATGTCATTCTCTCCCTGAACCAAATTCAATGAGAATGTGGATTTGCCTTTTTTTTCCCTTCCTGTTCTCCCCCCTCCCTTGCAACCACTTCCCCTTGCTTCTTCTACATGAGATAGTTTACCCTACCCTGTCTTTCCCCATCTCCTCTTGCCACTTTCCTCTCTCACCTCATAATTTCATCCCTTGAGTATTCTCCTTCCCAACAAATTCAACCTATGCCCTCTATCCATATACACACACATTCACATATGTATTCATATGACCACACACCATTCTTCCATTATTTTCATAGTGAGAAAGATATCATCACTCACAGTTATTGTTTTTCCATATAGGAATGTAAATAGTTCAACTTTGATAAGTTCCTTTTGATTTCTTTTCACTGATTACCTTCTCAGGCATCTCTTACTTCTTGCATCTGGATGTCAAATTTTCTATTCAACTCTGGTTTTTTCCTCAAGAATGCTTGAAAGTCCTCTATTCCACTGAATGAGCATATTTTCCCCTGAAACAAAATACTCAGTTTTGCTGGGTAGGTGACCTGTGGGTTCATTCTCAGTTCTTTTGCCCTCTGGAATATCATATTCCATGCCCTTCGATCCCTCAGTGTAAAAGCTGCCAGGTCCTGGGCTATTCTGATTGTGTTTCCACAATATTGAAATTATTTCTTCCTGGCTGCTTGGAGTATTTTCTCCTTGATCTGGGGATTCTGGAACCTGGCTATAATATTCCTGGGAGTTTTCTTTTTGGGATCTTTTTTCAGGAGGTGATCGGTGGATTCTTTCAACCTCTATTTTGCCCTCTGGATCTAAAACATCAGGGCAATTTTCCTTGAGAATTTCTTGAAGGGTGATTTCTAGGTTCTTTCTTTGATCATGGATTTCAGGTAGTCCAATAATTTTTAAATTGTCTCTCCTGGATCTATTTTCCAGGTCAGTGGTTTTTCCCATGAGATATTTCACATTGCCTTCTATTCTTTCATTTGTTTGGATCTGCTTAACAGCATCTTGATTCTCATAAAGTCATTAGCTTCCATTTGCTCCAGTCTAACTCTGAAGGAATGAATCTCCTCAGTGAACTTTTGAGATTCTTTTTCTATCTGGCAAATTTGACTTTTTAAGGCATTCTTCTCCTCATTGCCCTTTTGGGCCTCCTTTGCCATTTGAGTCAGTCTATTTTTTAAGGTGTTGTTTTCCTCAGTCAGGCTGTTGACCCTCATTTCATACTTTTTCCTGCATCCTTCTCATTTCTCTTTCCAATTTTTCCTCCACTTCTCTTATTTGATTTTTAAAGTCCTTCTTAAGGTCCTCTATGGCCTGCAACCCGCTCATGTTTTCCCCTGGGGCTTTTGGAGCAGGACTTCTGACCTCACAGTCCTTTTCCCGCTCTATGCCCCCAAAATAGGAGTCTAGGGTTGCATTTTTCTGTTTCCTTTGCCTTGGCATGTTGCCACTTGATTACCTGACTTTTGGGGCGTGTTGCCACACTATGGCTTTAAGGTCAGATAGAGGAATTTTCGTCCCGAACATGTGGGGGGCAACTTCCGTTTCTGGCAAGCTGTAAACCCACCCACGACTTCCACCCTAGATCACAATCCAGATGCAGGGAGGTTAAAGCAAGAGCTATTACCCCCCAAGACTGATTGCTGGATCTCCCTACAATTAATTGCAGGCTGGGAGCGGGAGCTGCCTCTGAAAACTACAAAATGGCGTTTGTCCTCAGCGGCTTCTAGCCCCCAGGGGAGGGAGCCAACGCATTCCCCCAAATACAGGTCCCAAAGTCCATAGGACACTAGCCTCTTACTTTGTCCTAGGCATGTTTATGTTGATAATTCTGGAATCGCCACGGCTGCTGGTGTTCTGGGGTTCCTCCAGCTGGCTGCTGGCCCTGCCGCCCTGGGGCTAAAACCTCGGCTCACGGGGACCTGGGCTCGGCTCGGCTCCCCGAGCTCTGAGCTGCTGCGTGCTGCCAGGTCCCAGACCGCTGCGCTGGTCCTTCCTGCAGGGCTGCTGGGCTGTCCTCAGCGGGAGGTTAGCTTCTCTGTGTCATTCTGTGGGTGCTGGGGCTCCAGAAGTTGTTCAGAGTCCCCTTTTACATAGTTTGGGGGGAATCTGGGGGCAGAGTGGCTTTGATGAGCTGTTTCTACTCTGACATCTTGGCTCCGCCCTGACATTTTAATGAATCATATGGGGATAATTAGATAAAATAAGTTCTCATAGTAGGCCTTTACTATAAGCCTCAAACTTTAATGTTCACTCCTTGTTTACCAGCTATGAAACTTACTTGCACAACCACAAGAATGCTGGCAAAGACATCTCCATCCTTTACTCAAATTCCATGTCCAAACCCAGCCTAGGGGGATGCTCTGATGCTTTGGAAAGCCCCCCAGCATATTTTCATGCCTCTTTACCCTTCTTTCTTGTCTGACATGAGCAGGTAAACATCATATGACCACTTGTCAGTGGACATGCCCCTGGCTTCACCCGGCCTGTCACCCACCTGCTGATATCTTTGGCCTTCATGAGCAAGGTCTATGGATGGAGGAGATTCTTTATTTCACTATGCCGCTTTTGCATATTTGGGTATTAAGCCCTATAAAAACAAGGTCCAGGGGCAGCTAGGTGGCACAGTGAGTAGAGCGTCGGCCCTGGAGTATGTGGAGTGAACCCCTGGTGGTGAACTATAGGGGAACACGGATGAAAATCACAGGTCAGGCAGGTGTGGACAGCCTCCAGTCTCCACAACATGAGGGAAATCCCATATGGACAAATCACAGATTTTTCAATTATGATCATCTGGATGTCCCAAAGACATCTCAAACTCCGTATGTCCAAAATAAAACTCATTATCTTCCCCCAAATCCCACTCTTCCTCCTAACTTGGCTGTTTCTGTCAGAGGCACCAGCCACCATCCTTGCAATGACCCAGATGTGTGACCTAGGAGTCCTCAGTGCACCCCCCCCCACCCCCCAAGCCCCAGGTCTGAGGAGCTGTCCAGCATTCTCATTGATTCCACCCACTCACACACACTAGCCTAGTTCAGACCCTCCTTGTTTCTTACCTAAACCACTGCAACAGTCTCTTAATTTGTCTCCCTGCTGCCAGTCTCTCCCTTCTCTAACCCATTCTGTGTGCAGCCGCCATATTGATATTTCTAAAGCTCAGATCTGATCGTGGAGTTCCCTGTGTCAAGAAGCTTCAGGGGCTGGGGTGGCTAGGTGGCGCAGTGAGTAGAGCATCGGCCCTGGAGTCAGAAGGACCTGAGTTCGGATCCGGCCTCACACACTTAATGCACACACAAACAAAAACCTAGCCGTGTGACCTTGGGCAAGTTACTTAACCCCAACTGCCCTCCAAAAAGCTAAAAAAACAACAACAACAAAAAAAAAAACAAGGTCCAGTAGGAAGGGCTCATCTCGGACCATGAGGAGGGTCTGGACCATTTCATTAGAGGGGACCACAGTTCCTTTCATAAATCACCACTCGTTCAGAACTCTGCCTCGGTGGTTTTTCTTGGAGATTGGGCAAATTAATCTCCACAGGAATATAGTATCACTTAATAAATACTTGTTGACCAACCCCCTCTCCAAACTCCACCCCTTCAACAGCAACAACAACAAGGTGATTTCCACGGGTGGCTAGGTGGCGCAGTGAGTAGAGCACTGGCTCTGGAGTCAGGAGGACCTGAGTTCAAATCCGGCCTCAGACACTTAACACAAAAACTAGCCATGTGACCTCGAGCAAGCCACTTAACCCCAAATTACCCTCCAAAAAGCATAAAAGAAAACAAAATATATGTAACAATGTGATTTCCAGGCCTAGGGAACAGCATGAGGAAAGGCATCCAGGTGGGGGAAATGGGAACCTTATCTGGGAAAAAATATAGACCAGTGTGATTAGAGAGCAGAGCCTGTGAAGAGGCTGAGGTGAGATAAGGCTGGAAGGGGGTTAGAGGGCACATTCTGAAGATCCTTGAATGTCAGGCAAAGCAGGTTCACTGCTCAGAAGACAGTGGGGGGCCACAGAGCTGGTTAAATGATAGGACTCCAAAGGTGATGGTTTCTTGGCAGGACACAGTGCGTTTGGCTCCTGGGCAGTAGCAGAGGGACGTGGCTCCCTGGCATGGCCAGAGCCGGGCAGGGCTGCACTCCCAGATGTTTCCTCTTCCTCACCCTGACTGAAGAAGCCACAGGTGCCCGCCCTGGTCTCCCCACTGGTCAGCGCTTTCTCCAATCCTGAAGTTACTTTGAATGGACGCTGTATATATCTCCCTGTGTACTGTTGGTTTTGTTTTCCTCACCCGGCACCTAGCACACAGTAGGCGCTCTATAAATGTTTGTTAGATTTAACTTAATTGAAAGTCTCCTACCTGTCCTTTAGAGGGAGGTGTGTCCCCTTTCTGGGTTTGTGCTACCCCCAGTGGCACCTGGAGAGGAAGGTGCTTTCCCTTGTCCTAGGCAGTCCTTGGGAGGGAAGGACCAGCAAGAGCTGGAGGACATAGGAATGGTAGGTTAAAGAAGCTTAACCATGGGCAGTTAAGAGGAGGTAGACAGAGTAAGTGACTTGCCCAGGGTCACACAATTAATAAATGCCTGGGGCCCAATTTGAACTCAGGTCTTCCTGACACCAGACCCAGTGCTCTATCTATGGCGCCACCTAGCTGCAGGCTTCCTAACTTATATACTGAGGTGGACGAGAGGAGCAAACCTAGGGAAACCCCAGCAATTATAAGGAAATACCTGTTTTGGGAGGTGCCCATTGGGTGGACTAACAAATCCAAGTAAGGTCTCAAGAAAGAACTGCCATGGCTACGGGGGCTACAGTAGTAGCTGGAAGAAATGAAATGGAATAATGAGTGGCAAAGGGAAAACCCTCACCCCAAAACTGGCTGCCCTGAAAATTGGAACGGACGAGACAGAAAACAGGACAATGAGAAATATTAAAAGAAAGCCAAAAGATTATAAAAACAGGAAAATCTGAGAATGTGTTATCGAAAACTACTGAGCTAGAAATCAGGTCCAAAAGAGAGAATTTAAGAATGATCAGCTATGTGATGCAGTGAATAGTGCACTGGACCTGGAGTCAGGAGGACCTGAGTTCGAATTTGACCTCAGACACTTAACAGTTACTGTGTGACCTTGGGCAAGTCACTTAACCCCAATTGCCCTGCCTTCCCCTCTCCAAAAAGACAAAAAAAAAAATGATTAGGTTATCTAAAAAAACCACAATCAAACAAAAAGTCTGGAAACTACATTTCAAGGAAGTATAAATGAAAACTGCCTGAATTCTAAAAACCAGAGGACAAAGTGAAAATAGAATCAGGTGGTGGAGCCAAAATGTCAGAATAGCAGGAAGAAGGCGAGCTGAGCTCTCACCCACACCACCTCTGCAGAGATCTAGAAAACGCCTAGACCAAGTCCTGATCAGGAAATCCAACGAAAATTCACAGTGAGTCATTTTCCCCAGCCTGTTGTCATTGGGAGACAGACGGGGAGGTCTTTTGGTACTGAGGGTGGGGCCTGGCCAAGAACTTAGAGCATTCCAGTGCAGGGACTGAAAAAATCACATCCCAGAACAAAGAGAGATTTAGTGCAGTGGGACTGACCTTGTGAAGGGGAAGGAACAAGCTCCAACAGCAGCTCTACTGTGAACAGACCAGTTCTGGGTCATAGATTCAGAGTGGACTGAAGAATGGAGCTGAGCATTGGGGTGGGAGGTCAGGGTGAGGGAAAGGTGCAGGCTTTCTACTGTGTAGTGAGCAAGGAGCAAGTTCAGAAGCCACCAGCAGCCATGTAGCTCTGCCTAAAGAGAAGTAGGCTCTCTCTCCACCCTCTAGACCAGTCTGAAGCCCACACTGGAATATCCACGGCAGGAATCCCAGATCACAGTTTAGTCACTCTGAGTCAGATGAGATTTCCATCTGGTGGCTAGTGACTGAGTTAAAAGGCAATCTGTTGGAGCTTCAACTGGGGCAAGGCCACAGGCATTTTGCTCAGATCCAAACCCAAGTCAGTAATTTACAGAGCTTAGAGAAGGGTCAGCGATCAGACTTTGCTCTGGGTTGGACCACACTGGAAGCACTGAAAGCTCAGCCTGAGGCATCCCTGAGATTCTGAAATAAGCCAATACTCCCAAGAAAGCAGCAGCAAGACCAAAGAGGATACATGCTCAGTCCAGACTTTGTCTCCAGAAGGGTGAAGAGTCCCAGCCTAACCTAGAGTCTGACATCAGAAAGAATGAGCAACACAAAGAGGATCCTACCAGGGTCAGTGGAACACTCAAACACTCAAACTCAGAGGGGGAATCACTCTAAAACCATCTCCCAAAAAAGCCCCAAAGAAAAACACAGTTTGGGCACAAGCTCAACTAGAAGTTCTGGAAGAGACTAAACAAGAATTAACGAGTTAAAATGTTGGAATTTTTTTCAGGGGGAAGGGCAGGGCAATTGGGGTTAAGTGACTTGCCCAAGGTCACTTGGCTAGTAAATATTAAGTGCTTGAGGTCAGATTTGAACTCAGGTCCTCCTGCTTCCAGGATTGGTACTCTTGTCATTGTGCCACCTAGCCATCCCTGGGTTGTTTTTTTTTTTTTTTAATAAAAGAAGTGAGAATGAGGAAAGAATTGGAAAAGAAATGAGAACTATGAGAAATAATTAGAAAGGAAATTAATAGCTTGGCATTAATTGTACTAAGCCTTTCTCAAGCAACCAATTTCCTGAAAATTTAGAATGGACCAAATAGAAGATAATAGCTCCATAAAGAACAAAAAATATTAAAAAAAAATTAAAAACACAGAAGATAATGTAAAGTGTTTCATAGTGAAAACAACTAACCTGGAAAACAGATCAGGGAGAGATAATTTAAGAATCATTGGAGGGGGCGGCTAGGTGGCACAGTGAGTAGAGCGCCGGTCCTGGAGTCAGAAGGACCTGAGTTTGGATCTGGCCTCAGACACTTAACCCACACAAACAAAAACCTAGCCGTGTGACCTTGGGCAAGTTACTTAACCCCAATTGCCCTCCAAAAGGCAAAAAAAAAAAAAGAATCATTGGAAAGCCATGACCAAAAAAAAAAAGCTGAGACACCATATTTCAAGCAATCTTAAAAAGAAAACTTGCCAGATATCTTAGAAGCAGAGGGCAAGATAGAAAAAATCCCCTGGTTACCTCCTGAAGAAAATTAAAAACACACAAAAAACCAGAAAATGAAAACTCCCAGGATCAACATGGTCAAAATTCAGGGTTTCCAGATCAAAGAAAGGATAGTGAAAGCATCTAGAAGGAATGACTTCAAGTAAACAAGTTGCCACAGTAGAGCTTACACAAGATTTAGCAGACAACACTGTAAAGTAAAGAAGAGGAGAGCCTGGAAGATGACATTCTAGAAGGTAAATAGATCTAGCTTACAGCCAAGAGTAACTTACCCAGCAAAGGTGAGTATAATCCTCCAGGGGAATAAAGGATCTTTAAGGAAATAGATTCCAAGTACTACTGATGAAAATACTGGATCTTCAAAAACTTTGAAGTGTAAACAAAAGAGTAAAGAAAAACAAAAAGGTTAACATGAGCAAGCAATCTTAAGGGACTAAACAAGGATAAGGTGTTTATATTCTGATATGGGAAGATGAAACATATCATCATCAGGGATCATAGAGAAAGTCTAATTAGACAGGAAGTCTGGGAGAAATTCTTTTGTTTTAATTGTCTTAAAAGAAGGATGGAAAGGGAGGGAAGATGAATAAGAGGAGGAAAGGGAGAGGAGGGATGGGGGGAAATATCTTGTATAAGTAGTGCACATAAAAGTCTATACAACTAAGGGGGATAGGGTGAGGGAGAGAGGGAGACCCTAAAACTCACTCTCATCTGAACTGGTCAAAGAGGAGAATGATATATACACATAGAGTTGAGTACAGAAATGCATTTCACTCAGGGAAATATGGAAAGGAGAGAAGGAAGGGAGGAATGAAAGTGGAAGGACAGATTAAGGAAGGGATCAGTCCTAAAGCAAAACAAACTTTAACCAAGGAGGGTGGATTTTGAAGAGAAATTTAAAAGAAAAGGAAGAAAGAATAAGAACATGAGATTGGGCTCTGGGTGAGAGAAAGGAAGGAGGGGCAGTGAAGCTGAAAATTTCTGATCAAGGTAATGAACAACTATGATTCCAGAAGATCATGCTGAAACTTGCTCCCTACCTCGTGGTAGAAAGGCAAGGGACTCAGAATACAAACTGACACTTTTTTTTCTTGGATACGGTCAATGGGGAAATTTATTTTGCTTGACCATACATGTTGGTGTAATAGGAGTTTGGCACACACCCAGACCACATCAAATGGAGACAGTCATATGGGAAATGGACTTGTTTCTGTAAGACAGGAGACCTGGTGCCCTGGTAGATATTCTGAGGGGGGCTACCACTTGGTTAGGGGCAGCCTCCTTCCACACAGCTATCTGTGTCTTTAAATCTACCTCACTGATGCCAAGAATCTTTCTTTCCTGTAATATCCAGGAGAAGGACTCACAGCAGGACGATGTTCAGTAAGCTGGGTGAATGAAGGGTTCTAGGGCCCCGTTCCCCTATCCTTATGTCCTGTGGCCCTGAGACATGGGCTATTTTATTTGTCCTTTTCAATTCTGGGTGTGGGAGGTGGAGACTCTTTCTGGGACTCCAAGTCATAGGAACCTTGTACTATAGGATTCCAGCCCAGATGTTGCTACCAGCCTAGCCAGTAAGCCCCAGGGAATAAGTGGACTTTTCCTGAATATAGTAAATAATTTTTTTATCAAAATCCAAGAGCAAACATTTTATGTAATGGAGAAAACTTAGAAAAAACTTAGAAAACTTTCTGATAAGATCAAGGGTAAAACAAGGATGGCCATTAAAATAAATTGAGGGAATAAGGTAAGGAGGAAACAAGTATTTCTTTTTGTCAGTTATATGATGGTACTTCAAGAACTGTAGAGGGTTAACTAAAAATTGCTTAAAATAATATAACCAACAAAACCCAGCAAAAAGAGCTAGAAATAGAAATTCCATTCAAAATAACTACAGAAGTTAAAGTATTTGAGCATGTATCTACCAAGACTTACCCAAGGACCATAATGAATTCATCTATAAAGCACTTGTAGAAATAAAGACAGACCTGGGGGTGGCTAGGTTTCACAATGAATAGAGCACCAACCCTTGGAGTCAGGAGGACCTGAGTTCAAATCCAGCCTCAGACACTTAACACTTAGCCATGTGACCTTGAGCAAGTCACTTAACCCAATGGCCCAGCCTTACCCCTTCCAAAAAGACAGACCTAAATAATTACAATGACAATACTAGCTAAATGGCTTTACTTATTTAATGCTTTATTTCTTGACAGCCTTTAAACCTAGGTGCCCCACAGGGTTTTTTCTGGGTCCTCTTCTCCCTTTACAATGTTTCACTTGGCAACCTTATCTGTTTACATGGATTTCATGACCATCTTCATGCTGATGATTTTTGAATCTACTTCTCCTGCCTTAACCTCCCTGGTAGCCTCCAGTCTTGCATCTCCAACTGCCTTTCAGACATTTCAGACTGTATGTCCAGTAGACATCTTAAATGCATCACATCCAAATCAGAATTCATCGTCTTTGCCCCCAAACCCTCCCTCTCTCCCACCATCCCTGTTAATGTAGAGGTCCACACCATCCTCCAAGTTCCTTAGGCTCCAAATCATCCTGGATTCCTCACCATCTCGAAGCCGCCCACCCCACTCCCATATCCAAGTTGTTGCCAAGGTCTATTGACTTTACCTTTGTAAATCTCTCGATGACACCCCCTTCTCTCTGGTGACACTGCCACCCCCGGTGTCAGACCCTCATCCCCTCACACCTGGCCCACCGCAAGAGCTGCTTGTGAGTCTGCCTGCCTCCAGGGTTTCCCCACTTTAGTCCATTCTCCATTCAGCCCCCAAAGCGATTTTCCTAAAGCCCAGCCTACCCCTACTCAGTAAACTTCAATGGCTCCCTGTCCCCTCAAAGACCCAATACAAAATCCTCCATTGGCCGTTCAAAGGCCTTCATAACCTGGTGCCCTCCTGTCTTTCACCCCACTCCCCAGCCTCCCGACTCTTGCACCTCTCAGCTCTGGGCATCTCCTCTCTTCCCTTTTTCCACCTCCTGTCTCCCTGGGCTTTCTCGGAGTCCCAATTAGAGGGTTGTGTTCTGCAGGAAGCCTTCTCCAGCCCCCTTCTCTCTGCTCACGGTTTCCCATTTATCTTGAATATCATTTTGTGGGCAGGTATTTGTTTGCTTGTTGGCTCTCTTGTTAAACTGTGAACTCCTTGAAGGTAGGAATTCTGTTTTTGCCTCTTTTAGTGCTTAGCCCAATGCCCAGCAGACACTTAACAGATGTTTATTGACTGACCGAGAGCAGATACCCTGGGCAGGCCTCTTCCCACCTTCCTCCCCACAGGGAATGGACACACCAGGTCTTCCTCTTCCCTCAGTCTCTCCTGGCCTGGCTTGACTACAGGTAGAGGAGAGAAACGCTATTCCATCAGCTCCCCCCACTGGTCCCGCTGGGTCATATCCTTCCTATTCCAGAGAACTTGAACTCCAGGCTATCATTATACAAAACCCAGTCTCTATCCCCAGCTGCCTTCTCCCTTGTTCCCAGCCCCTCCCCCCATGTCACGCTCCCCATGCCACTGCCAGGTTCTCTCCTGCTTCCATCCTTCTGTAACTTCTCCTTCCGTGCAGGCCTACATATCTACTGCTCCATCAGAATCCTCCTAGCCATTGTCTACCGCGCTCTGGGACTCACCCCTTCACCCTTTAGTGAGTTTAGTTCCTGTCTCCCTGTCTTTCCTTCTCAGTCCTGCCCTCACACTTCAGCAAAGCTAGTGATGCTGGCTTTAGTTAACCCTGTCCTCTCAGGTCCTGAATTGGCTTGTTTTCCATGACCATCCATGGCTCCCTCCCACCATGGCTATTCTCAGACTTACGCTTTCACATCACTCCCGAGTGTTCCACGTCCATGTTTCTGAACTAAATGCCCTTATCTGGCCACAGTCTGTTGTCATTCCACCTTTCCCTTTGCCTTGCCACCCCAAGTCCTGTTCTTCCTTCCCACAAAAACCTCCAATCCCTGGACTCCTCAGTGCCTTTCTGGGTGGTGAGCTGAACTGTCCTTTTTTCCCAAGGTTGACCTTTTGGTGAGCCAGCTCAGCTCTATCCTGCCCTTTTCTTTGGAGTCTCTGGTCCCTTTATCCCATTGCTAATGTCACCCTGCCAAGCCCCCATATGGACTGCTCCCACCATCTGCTACCTTTGGTCATATACAAGCCATATGGGCTACCTTCTTCAGTAAGCCTGCTCTAGGACAGGATGTCACTCTCTTCCTTAAGCACCAAAGGAGCGCAATAGATACCTTGTCCACAAGACTCCATCATCCTTTCTCCAAGAATTCGCAGGTCTCCCCTAGGTCTCTCTGGAGCATGTGCAGGAGATCCATCAGAAGGTCATCCAAGAAAGGAAATCACTGACTACTTTCTGAGCTGTAAGCTATGGAATGATATGAAACATTGCTCAGAAATATAAAGTTAGAGAAATCTCTGACACAACCCATAGCCGGGAAATGTTTCCAGCTGTCTTGACTCACCAAATTTAAATAATATAAGCAACCAACCTTCTTTAGCCATGTTGTTTATTTAATATAGAAGAAATTGGAAACTAAATAAAATGCTCCCACAAAGCTTCTGCCAGATCCTCCCCCCATGCCTGCAGATCACAGGGGATTGGTGCTGGTCTGACTCTAGAACAGAGACTAGAATAGGAAAAGCAAGAGAGAAACTGGGAATGGGTCCAGGATCTGGGCTGGCATCTTGACCTTTTTCACCAGCTGCAGAAGGGTTTGGAATCTGCCTTTCTTGTCTCCTAGGCTGGTTTTCCACCCCCCCCCCCCCAGGTCTCTGATGCCCTGGCCCCCAGTAGAGGCTCTGCTCTCCTGCTGCTGTGGGAGCCTCTACTGTTCAAGGCTTACAGCCAGAGGGAAACCTTCTGAGGTCACACCAGCTCATACCGGGTACGCAGGCTCCTTTCAGGAATCATCCCTTACACTTACGCTTGAAGGAAGAACATGGAATAGAATAAGCATTTATTTATTTATTCTTTTTGGAGGGAGGAAGATAGGGCAGATGGGGTTAAGTGACTTGTCCAAGGTCACATGGCTAGTTTTGTGTTAAGTGTCTGAGGCCGGATTTGAACTCAGGTCCTCCTGACTCCAGAGCCTGTGCTCTATTCACTGCACCACCTAGCCACCCCAGAATAAGCATTTATTAAGTACCTACTATATGCCAGGCAGTGTGCTGGGCATATTACCAATATTATCTCATTTAATCCTCAGGTGACCATGTGAGACACAGTACTCTTAGATGAGGAAACTGTGGCACACAGAGGTTAGGAAGTATCTGGGGCTAGATTTGAACTCAGGTCATGCTGACTCTAGGCCCAGCACTCTACCCACTGGGCCACCTGGCTGCCTCTTAGGAGGCAAGACTTCCAGTAGCAGAAAGGTGATAGTAGTTCTCATCAGGTGTGGAGGACAGGAGGAGTGCATGGAGGCAGGAGATGGTAAGCTATGGCAGCTGAGAAGCCATTTTGGTCAGTTTGACTGTGTCAGGGAAAGCAGCCTAAGACATGAGATATTAGAAGGCCAGTCAGGGCTCAACTGGGAGAAGGCTGCTAGGCTAGCCAGTGTGGACTCTAACCTCTGATGATCATGACTCACCTCCTAGAGGGTTACAACATGCTACATATATACCACCTGTTCCACCTTGGACAACTCACTTCCTTGAGACACAGTTTCCTCATCTGTAAAATGAGGGGGTTGGACTCGGTGGCCTCAGAAGTCCTTTCCAGTTCTTGGCCTGTGATCCTTGAGGGAAGGGATGGATTTGCTTTTGGATCCCTTGTACCTTCCATATGGTCCCATGACACCCGAACCACACCTGTTCACCTCTCATCCATGAGCCCCCATAAATCTTTGAAGGGAGAAGATGGCCAAACTTGTTTTGGGGATATTTTTCTAACTCTCCTTATAGGGCCTGCCTACCAGTAGACCACCCAGGCTTTCCCTTGACTCTCCTTCTTTCTCAATGTATGGCTGCCTATCTCCTTTTCTAATCTCCTATTTCTCTGAGAATATCTTCTGGGATACTTCTCCCGAACAACCTTGGCTGCATTCTATTCACTCTCACCTGGAACCCCTCCCTCAAGTTCCCTTGGGTGATCCTTAACCTTAATTCTTTGGAGCCAGTGGTATTGCTTGCCTTCCAGACATCACAAGAGGTCCTCCAGGGCAGAGGCTGTGTTTTTGACTTTCTTTCATCCCCAGCTCTTAACACAGTACCTGGTACATAGTAGGTCCTCAATAAATGCTTATTGACCACGTGCAAAGCACTAAGCTGACTGAGATACAGCAAACAAAGATGGAATCTTATATTCTCACAGAGAAATGAGAAAAGTACAGGACACTCACTATAGTCTGATGGCAGTTATCAGTGCTTTAGGCTTGTTCAGAAGCAGCCTGTGAGGTCTTGGTGAGGAGGCATTCCCAAACTTAGTGGCTTCCTGAAGGAGGCAGCCTTCCAGTCTGGCTCTGATATGGAACAGTGGGGCTCAGGGGGATCAATCAGTCCCCACTTCTGGGAGCATTTGACCCAGGCTGTTGGGGGAAATATTTTGTACCAACTTTTTTTTAAAACACACCTTAGTAAATACCTATTTCTAAAAGCTAATTGCTGGCTGGCTAATTGTCATCAGTCAGTTATCAACTGAGAAAACATACCAGAGACAGGCTCATGAGCTAGCCATAGTTCTGACCAGTCACCTCCTGGGCCTTCAGGGTTCCCAGCAGAGCTGCCCTCTTAGGCCCGCACCTGACTGTGGGAGTCAGGTGAGTGGGGCTTGGGTGAAGGGTTCTAAGGCCTCTGCTCCAAAAGCTCGGGTAGGATTTCCAAGGGAGAAGACAAAAGATATTTTAGGCTAGTGATTCTCAGAGTGGGATCTGTGGACCCCTAGAGGGAAGTCTCCAACACCCATTTAGGGGGGCCCCCTCGAGATCCTTTCGTGGGATCTCCTTTCATCATAATACTAAGTCACTCTTTGCTGATGAAAGCACTGCTTTTTGCAGCCACGCATGAGTGTGAGGCTGGGTTTTCTACATAAACTTCAGCCTAAAAGGCCGTCATGTAACAGATGGAATGCTGAAAGAGACGGGAATCCGGTTACCTTCTCTTGAGCAGAGCGTTAGAGACATTTACATAAAGTATGTAAAACAGACACTTTGCTCACTCTTTTTTTTTGGAAAATAAGGTTATTTCTCTTAAAAATATGTTCAGCTTGTTGTTGTTATTGCAAAAAATGAACCAATTAGCAAACATATCAACTCAGCAGGTATAATTTTGAATATGGTGAATATCGACAAATATAACCCACATAAACAAAAGCTCTTTGAGCTCCTCAGGAGCTTTGAAGTGTGGAGAGAGGTCCTGAGGAGGAACAGTTTCAGGACTGTCCGGCCGTGTCAGGTATAAGCAGGCTGCCAGGCCTTCCTCCCTCAGTTGGTATGGTGATTCCCTGGAAGAAATGAGCATTAACTGCCCAGCTAAAGATTTCCCTGGATAGGATTATGTCGAAGTCAGATAGGGGGAAGGGATTGGAGTGAGGTGAGAAGGCCTGTGTTTGGGAGGCAGGACCTGTCATCCCCACCCTTCAGCCTCCTTAGTTCTGGCCTCTGTGGGTAACAGACTCCCACTTGGCATTCCCCTTTGGTTGCCCAAATCTTGCTGGAGGCTTTTTTGAAAGCCTAATCAGACTCCAGCACGAAGGTCCTTTTATCTAAGGACTTGTTTTTTACTCCCTTAAAAAAAGTGTTGATCAAATAATCCATCATGAATTTGGGAGACATCCTGCAGCCTTTCCCCAAGGGATTATTTTTGCTGAAGCCTATGTACAACGAACCGATCCTTTATTTGATTTGTAAAATTCTTTTTTTTTCTTTTCCAGAGGGCAGTTGGGATTAAGTAACTTGCCCAAGGTCACACGGCTAGGTTTTTGTTTGTGTGTGTGTTAAGTGTCTAAGGTCGGATCCGAACTCAGGTCCTTCTGACTCCAGGGCCGACGTTCTAGTCACCGCGCCACCTAGCCACCCCGATTTGTAAAATTCTAAACTTAGTATCAGCAAAAACAAACCAAATAAGGAAAGATGATTGATACGTAAAATCACAAATTCCGAGGTCACTGAGACCTTGATTTGAGACTTTACAAGCTTCCCCAGCATGGGGGGAGAGAATTACTGGCTCCTCATTTTGAATTGTAGTATATTTCAGATCTGAAATTTGGAAGATTCTTTGGAGATATCTAGATCAGCTCCCTCATTTTACACATGGGGAAACTGAGGCCCAGAGAGTCAAGAATTTAGGATTACACAATTAGAATTGGAAGGAATCTCAGAGATCATCTATCCATTGGTCAATAGAGAAGCATTGATCAAGTGCCTACCGTGCCCTGAGCCAAAGATGAAAACACTCCCCTTTACAGGGTTTACATTGTATCAGGGAAAAATCACATGAACACATCAAAGTATATACTTTGTCTCCATGTAAAAGTGTATCCATAATACACATGCAAGTAAACCACAAGGTGATTTTGGAGGGAGGCATAGCATCTTCGGGGTCAGGAAAATCATCCTGTAGGAAGGGCCACTGGAGCAGTGTTTTGAAGGATGCCAAAGTTTTTGGCCAACCACCCCGGGTGAGGAGCAAAACCTGAAGTGACCAGCTTGACAACAGTTTATCATCAGATCCAAAATGGTCCATTGGGGACCACTCACCTGGGGGCTAAGCTGTGTTTGGAAATAAACTTAGGTTGGGGTGAATGCTTTGTACCAACTTTGGATTTGAGGCAACCCTCCCCAGCTACTAGAGTGTTACAGAAGCCACTGTTAACCTGACTGTTGTTGAGGGAAATGTTTCTGCTTCTGTTATAGCTTTATCTTCTTGGGAAATCTTCCTTTTGTTTAAAAAAATTGATGTTAATTAGTTAAATGATTATGAAATGCTAATCACTGATATCAATGATATTGAGAAGGTATTAAATTAATTAGATGCTGGGGTGGCTAGGTGGTGCAGTGAATAGAGCACTGGCCCTGGAGTCAGGAGGACCTGAGTTCAAATATGACCTCAGACACTTACTACAGAACTAGCTGTGTGACCTTGGGCAAGTCACTTAATCCCAATTGCCCTACCTTCCCCCCTCCAAAAAGCAAAAACCTAAAACTAAAAATAAATTAATTAAATGCTGTTGAAGAGATAACTGGTAATGGATATAACTCTAGGGGTCACTACATTAAGCTCATGTGTGATGAGGAAGAGTTTATTTATATTTTTAATTAAATTATTTATTTTTAGTTTTCAATATTCACTTCCATAAGTTTTAAATTTTTTCCCTCTCCCTCACCAAGGCAGCATGCAATCTGATTAAACATTCCTATTAAACACAATTTTCACATTAGTCATGTTGCATAGAATTATTATGACAAATGGGAAAAACCATGAGGAAGAAAAAAATAAAACAAAAAAGAAAATAGTCTGCTTCATTCTGCTTTCTGACTCCATAGTTCTTTCTCTGGATGTGACCAACATTTTCCATCACATGTTCTTTAGAATTGTTTTAGGCCCTTGCATTGCTAAGGAGGGCTAAGTCTATCAAAATCAGTCCTCACACACTGTGGCTATGTACAATGTTTTCCTGGTTCTGCTCCCTTCACTCAGCATCAGTTCATATAAGTCCAGGTTTCTCTGAAGTCTGCCTGCTCCTCGTTTCTTATAGCACAATAGTATTCCATTACATTCATAGACCGCAACTTGTTCAGCCACTCCCCAATTGATGGGCATCTTTGATTTCCAGTTTGGGATGGCACAAAAAGAGTCACTATAAATATTTTTGTGCACGTGGGTCCTTTCCCCATTTTTATGATCTCTTTGGGGTACAGCCCGAGAAGTGATATTGCTGGGTATGTTCAAAGTGTATGCACACTTTTATAGAATAGTGATAAGGAAGATTTTAAAAGGCCTGGGTCCATAGTAATTTTGCCCTTGGAAGGGTGTTATGAAATGTATGAATGGGGTATGGTGATGCCCCCAATTTGATGTTACTAAGAGTGTAACGCTTTCTTAGCACCTTGTGAAAGGTAGCTGTGTGATACAAGAGCACGCTGGTGGAGAATGCTTAGGAGAGGGCTGTGATGTTTGCCTGTTGTTGAGTAAATGTTAGGATCATATTTCCCCCCTTCCAAACATCCCAATTTCTGTTGAAGGCACCAACATCCTTTCTAGTGTCTTAAGTTTATAACTTTAGTATTATACTTTTCTCCTCAACCTCCCTCAATTCATCTATCCCAGAAATTGCTGTATCGCTTTTTCCACTTTCACATCTTTCTCATCCAGTCCCTTCTCTCCACTCACACGGCTCCCATCTTAGCTCAGACCCTTATTGCCTCTTGCCTAGATTATCACGACAGCCTCTCAGTTAGCCTCCCTGCCTCTGGTCTCTTCCCTTACTCAAAGCCATATTACATACTGTTGCCAAAATAATTTTCCTTAAGCACAGAAAACCATGTGACCGCCCAATTACATGATCTTTGGCCTTGAAGATAAAATAGAAATGCCTCTGTGTTTGGTTTTTAAAGCCCTCCATAATGTACAGGGTACCTAGCACATGGTAAGCATTTGATAACTACTCCATCTAATCTGTATTCAAACCAGCTTTCCAGTCTCATTTGCCATTAGTAACCAACCAACTGACCTTTTCTCTGTTCATCCCCTATGACCCGCCATCTCCTGCCTCCATGCCCTTGCAATGGCTTTCCCCACAGCTTCCTGTAGCTCAGACATGATCTTTCATGTGGAGCCTTTCCTGATTCCCCCATCTCCCAGTGTCCTCGCTCCCAGACTTCCTTGTACTAACCTACTTTGCATAGATTTGTATTTATTAACTTGGTATTCATGCTGGATGAATTGTATGTGTTTTTGCTGTCTCCTCCCAATGGAACAGAAGTTCACTGTGAGGGGAGATGATTTCATCCTTTTTACTCGCATTCCCAGCTCATGGCTGGGGCTTAATATGGTTTGATTAATTGATTAATGATCATTCCTGCTTTTGCTTTCTAATGAATAAATCTTGCTTTTGCCTTATCCTTTAGTAATTATGTCAAGTTTAAGTATTAATAGTAAAATTATGACTCATTTTCTCTAAATGGAAAGCACAGTGTTGGTGGGGAAACCAGAGGGGATACAATGGGGAATAGTAGGAGTGGGTCTCCTCCACACCAGGGGTGAGTGAGTGAGTAGTAGCCATGTGGTCACAACCATGGGCAGACCTACGAGGGTAAGACAAGGTCAGAGGTGAGTGAACTAGCCCAGAGAGAGAAGTAGAGGTTAAAGTTAGGATGCCGAGTCCAGGTTACCCTCTCTTTCTCCAGATGTGGCTAACAAGGGTTCCAGCTCCTATGCAAGTCTCAGTGTAATAAATGCCCAAGGGGTAGGTCAACTTTCTTTCATCCCACTCACAGAATGTGCACCAGATGCCAAGGATTCAGAAGGTAAAGAAAACTTTGGCAGTGGCTCTGACATTGTAGTGACTACCTACCTCTTTAATCCCCCTGAGACTCTCTGAGGGGGATGGGAAGGGAAACCTTTTTTGTAGCTAGTGAATCAACAATCCCCCTTACCACCAGGCCTCCACTGCTGACAATTCACAGGCCCACATCTTATACTCCTCCCTTCTAGCCATGGCTGGGCTTTAGTCTTTCAATTATAGGGGCCACGTAGGTAATTCTTTCCTTTTGAATGAGGCTGGATCCTGCCAAGAGATGTGAGAAATCATCTAGAATGGCCCTCTAACTTGGTAACTCTGGACATTGAGACATTGAAACATTGGACATTCAGGGGTGATCCCCCATCCTGGCCAAGCCTGGCATTGCCCAGAAGATTTTGTGATCAGGGTGCCTCATTTAACATGCAGAAATCACTACTGTATCCACTCCATTTTCCACTGAGGAACCTCTCAGCTATGAACAAGGTCTCAACCAAATTCAGTCCAGGGGAGAGCCTGCCCTCAAAGGTGAGAGGTTAGTTTAAGTGTTAATAGTATAATGACTATTACATCTCTCTCTCACCCTTAAGTTTTGGCTCAAATCTAGATTTTCCCAAAGTGGGAAGTAAAATGGTACTTAGTGTACAATGTAAATCAGATATGGGACAGGTATTTCTTTCCTACAAACAAAAGAAATGCTTAAAAAAAAAAGGCTCACAATGTATATGACAGAAAGACTTAAAACAGGAACTAGAAACAACTTTTAATTGTGTGTGTGTGTGTGTGTGTGTGTGTGTGTGTGTGTGTGTGTGTGTGTGTGTGATTATAGGGACTGATTCTTAAACTCATTAGAACACAAAGCAGCTTGCAGGATTTTACATTTCACCTCAGTTCTGTACTGTCCAAACAATTCTCAGTGTATGTCTTTGGTTAAAATGGGCCAGGCTTGCATCCATTGTCTTGATAGTGGTTGTCCTCTCTAAGACCACTGGACTAGTTACTGGGGAATCCTCCCTGGGTCACCAGTTAACACAAACCCAAAGTACCCAGGACCTCCAGACCTCTTTAACCCAAAGGACCACCTCTAAACTGAGAAACATCCATGTTGGGGTAGGAACTAGTTCACCTAAGATCAGGAAAAAAAAAAAAAAAACAACCAACAACCACAAGAGAAGTAGGTCAAACCCTGGCTCAGGGTCACCTTGGCAGTACATGTGCCTTGCTGTCATATGCTTATGGCTACCAAGCAGTCTGTCCTGATTCCCCCCTCCCCCCCACTGCCACCATCATGCCCAATGAGAAGCAGTTTGAAATAGTCCTGACACAATCCATATTGGAAGGAGATAGGGCACTGAGCATATATCCATTTCCTTTTAAATATCCACTGAGTCCTCAGCTTTTCCTGTCTGGTGGCCAGTAAAAAGACTACCTTATCATTTCAAAGTGCTAAGTCCTTTTGGAGCTCAGTCACCACATATCTAAAGAAGCCAGGAGGGGTTCCTTTGACATTCCCAAAGGGCCCAAGTATTGAGTGACCTTGTCCTTGGAGTCCCAAGAAGATGCCAGGGAAACCATGGGCACATGGTTCTGGAGATGGTCACATGGATGTTGAGGAACTCTCTTGTCTGAGAGAAATCTGGAGATGCCTGACCATCAGGTGTTGTCTGATGAGGATGAGTCAAAACCAAGAGGCCAGACTGAGAGACAAGAGGTTTCTTAGCACAATAAGGAAGCCTGCTTGGCTGATAGTAGCTCTGGCTTTAAAGAGTATAGATTTGGTATAGAGTAGAGAGTGCTTAGAGGCCACCACCAATCGGCAGCATTCTGTAACAATTTAGGATGGATAAGAAAAGCATTTCACAGGAGAGAGAAGACTCCTCTTAGTAAGTTCAAATCCGGCTTTGGATACTTCCTGGCTGGATGACCCTGCTTGCCTCAGTTTCCTCATCTGTCAAATGAGCTGGAGGAAATGGCAAACCCTTCCAGTGTCTTGGCCAAGAAAGCCCCACATGAGGTCACCAGGAGTCAGTTCCCTTTTCAAGGTGGGAGACAAGGGGGAAGTGAACTTCGGGGCCTCCTATCTGAGGAAAGCAAGCAGTTGTTATTTCACGAGTAACTTCTTACTTTGTTGGAGATGATTTCTCCTTCCATGACCTGTCAGTCAAGGCATTTATTAAGCACCCCCTGCATGCCAGCTGCTGCACTGACTGCTTCATTTCCTCACTGCATGCAAACAACCAGCCTGGGAGGTATATGGGTCATTATTCCCATTAAAGTTGAGGAAACTGAGGCAGTGACTTCATGCAGCTGCTAACTGTCTGATGCTAGATTTGAACTCCAGTCTTCCTGGCTTCTGGATGGTACAAACTTGGAGGGCTGGGAAGGGCTTCCTGGAGGAGGTAGGGTTTTATCTGGGCTGTGAAGGAAGCCAGGAGGCAGAAATGAGGGGAAAGAGAATTCCAAGAATGGGGGCCAGCCAGAGAGAATTACTGCAGCAAGAGAAGGAGGGTCTTGTTCAGGGATAACAAGGTAATCAGTGTCCCAAGAGCCAGGAGTTTGGGGGAGAGGTGGGAGAGATGAGGAAGGGCTTGGCCCACCAAGTGGAGGACTTCCCATTTGATGCTAGAGTGACATTTATGGAGTAGGGGTGGAGTTGGCTGTGCTGACAGGGTCACACTTCAAGGAAAGTGACCAGAGCAGTGGAGTGGAGGCAGAAAGGCCAGAGGCAAGCCCACCCACCATCGGGCCATGTCCAGTCCAGGCACAAGGAGATGAGGGCTTGCAGTGGGTGCCAGTGTCAGAGGAGAAATGGGAGGAAGGTCACATCAATGGGTCTTTGCAACCCAGATTGGATGGGGTGGGGGATGGGGAGAGGGGAGAGCACCCCTTGAAAGGCTGTGAGACCTTGAATCTGGAGGCCTGGGAAGAAAGCTGTACTTTCAAAAATAATGGGGAAGCAGGGCGGCTAGGTGGTGCAGTAAGAGTGGCCTGGAGTCAGGAGGACCCGGGATCGAATCTGGTCTCAGAAAATGAGCACCCACATATAAATAATTAACCCCAATTGCTTTAAAAAAATAATGGGGAAGTCTGGAAGGTGGGGAAAGGCTCAGCTCAGTTTGGGGTATGTTGAGTCTGAGTTGGCCAAGAGGCAGCTGGAGATGCCAAACTGAGTCAGCAAAGGGCTTGGGGTTGGATGAGTTGATGTTAGAGTCGTCAGCATTAAATCCATCCAAGCTGATGAGACTTCCCAGGGAGGAGAGAAGAGGGCTGGGGACAGAGCCCTGTGGAACACTTACAGGCAGAAGGTGAGCCTTGGATGAAAGGCCAGCAAAGGAGGCTGAGAAGGAATGGTCAGGGAGGTAGGAGGAGGGCTGGGAATGGAAAGAGAATGATCAAGAAAGAGGGCGAGCAGCAGCATCAACGGCTGCAGAGAGCTCGCGATGGTGGAGGACTGAGGAAAGGCTGTTAGGCCAGGCAGCCAAGAGGCTGCTGGCAACCTTGGGCTGGATGATGGTGCTAGGGCGCGTACAGGGAGCTGGGCACTGGGGAAACTGAGAGGGAGGGGGCTGGCAGTCCCAGGCAAGAACTTTACTGCTCTCTGCCTCAGTTTCCTCCCCCATAAAATGGGGATAATAAGAGCAGTCCCTTCCCAGGGTTGTGAGGATCAAACACAACGACATTTATAAGGTGCTTAGCACAGCGTGTGGCGCGCAGTGGCGGCCTAATAAGTGCTTTCCTCTTTTCTCTCCTTAGGGAGAGATGTAGGGGACAATCGTTACAGGGATGGAAAGATGACGTGAGGGTTTGGGGAGGATGTGTCGGCAGTAGGGACAAAGCCAGTGCTCAGCGAGAGACTGGGATGGGGTGGATGGAGGGGAGCAATGGTTGGAAGAGATGAGATTGCTTGGGCAAGTAGAGAGAGCCTTGGCAAGGAGTAAGGCCACTTTATCATGGGAGATCGAGGTGAAAGGAGGGAGTGAGAAAAGGCCCAGAGTGATGGGGGAGGGAAGGCTTGAAGGAGCCCCCCCCCCCCGGAAGAGCGTGAGAGGAAGGGAAAAGCAGTTGGGGCCTTTCTCCTATTAGGACAGCAGGGCTTGGGGGTATTTCTACCTTGGTAGTCCATCCAGATGTCAGGAAGTGATTATGCTGCCCACTTTCCCTCACATCTGGTTTTGCCCTGTGTCTCTGCAGGAAGGCCACCATTGTGGAGGCTTCTGCTGTCTTTCAGGCTGAGCTCAGGCTGGGGGTGAGCCCACATCATTCCCCTCCGCTTAAGTCCCAAGGCAGCCGCCCCCAGGTTCTAGCAGGTAGCGATGGGCAGGAGCAGAAGCTTCTCCCTCCCACGGGAAAAAAAAATGGCCAACAGGCAAAGGGCTATTTGTCTCTTTGGTAGATGGGCACAAAGGGGTGGCTTCCATGACAGGAGTTAGCCAAGCATGGTAGGGAAGGCCTCAGCCCCTGGCAAATGTTCCTCTTAACATCTCTCCAGGTGGAGAGATGGCTGCCCCTCTCCAGTGGCCACTCAGCTGACCACTCATACTGACCACAGTATGATCAGAAGATCTCTAGAGATCAACAGCAAAGTGAACCTCAAATTTCCGGCCAGAGAGTAGTACTGGGGACAACTGCCACTCTCTGTTAGGTGTCCCATTAACAGGGGGTTGATGGGACAAAGACCAGGAAGCCCCCGATCAAACACCCTCACAACTCTGTATCTGCCAACTGCCAGGCTGAGTGCTCCAACAACTGACCAGTGAGTGCGCAGGTGCCCCCCAGATGCAGGCAGGCCACAAGTGGAGCCGGCCTGATCTAGTGACAAGCTGACCTGATCCTCGACCCCAAGCAGGCCAGGCCCCTCCCCGGGCCACACTCTCGCCTTCCTCCTTGACAGGGGTTGGTAAGGAGGTTGCTGCCTTGGGGGTCAGTGGCCTGGCTTGCAGTTCTGGCCCACCACCCCTGTGAGTGGCTCTCACAGAGCAAGCTTTTCCTGTGCTTAGCACCTTCTACTAGTAGTTACCAGTTCTGCCCTCTGGGGGCCAGGTAGAGCAAGCTGCCCGCCCTCTTAACTCCTTGAAGAACAGGTTGTCTGCTCCCCCACCCCACCCCCACAAGTAGGGGTCTTCTGGCCACAGTCGCTGGAGGCTGTGGGTGTCAGCAGAGGTAAGTGTCCCAAGGGGCCCCATAAATATTTGATGTGCTTGCTTGGTTTTCTCTCTCCCCCCCACCCCCTCTTTCCTTCCTGCTTCCATCTCTTCTCTAGCTTGTGACCAGTTTGTAGAAATCACCCTGGGAGAGGGGGGGGTAGGGGGCCTCCATAGACTCTGCAGGGAGGAGGGCAGCTGCTCTGCTCGCCAGGGGGGCGGGTCTCACCCAGCTTCCTGCTTTGGTGGAGGCCGCTAGGCACTGCGGCTATGGCTGGCTGCGGCTCTTGCCGCAGTGCTTGGAGGGGGAGGCTGACGTCAGCAGAGCTGGTGCAGGCAGGCTCGGCCCTGCTTTACTGCGGCTGGCCAGACCTGGGCTGACACCTGGAGCAGATGTTTCCTTCTGGCCCTTGTCCCAGAGGCTGGGGATTTGCAATTGGTGGCAGGAGAAAGTAGGAGAACCTGCCTCTCCTCCACCACCCCCCACCCCACCCCCCTGCCCCGTCCCTGCTCATACCAGAACCAGCTATGTTGGACTGCTTGCTTTCCCCTCAAACTGGGGGATCACACTTGCCCTAGACAGACCAGGCAGTGGTCTCCAACATCTGCCTCTCCTTCAAGACAAACACTTTCACCCCTTCGCCCCTTGGGCCAGGTGGGATTTGGGGAAAGCCAGGTCAACAGATGTCAAGCCCCTGTGCTACACAAAACTGGTCATTACTGTGACACACCCAGCCAGGGACCTTTGAAAGAGCCTCAGGATCTTCCCTCCAGCCTGAGCCCCACCCATGCCTTCCTCTTTAGCTCTGTCTCATTTCTCAACATGCAGATTTGGCCCCCACTAAGCCTAGCACCCGCTGGGGAAGGCACACTGGGCCGAGTCATAAAACCTGGGCAAAATCCCTTTCATACCCATTTCCTCATCTGCACCTAATCCTTGGGTGCCTACCACTTAGTTTGAGAACTCCTTTCTAGGACTCTACAACTAGTGTATTCTGGAGAGACCCACCTGGGTCAATCCGGTGACTTCCCAAGACAGCAGGTGCACCCCTAGAACAGGAATAAAGAATGAGAGCCCCAAGAGCCACGTCTGGAACATGGCCGACCCCGCAAGCAGGGCTTGAGGAGGTGGGAAGAGGTCCCCACTCCAGACTCACTTCAAGTACAGACTGCCTCAGTCTGAGAAAAGGGAAAGCCAGATAAGATGGGCGTGGCCCCAAGCCTGGCTGGCAGACTTACCTCCTTCCTCTACAGTGGCCACACTCTTCTCTCCTTGACACACATATGCATACACCATGACAGGCAGAATTTTAAAAACTGTTCTTTTATTCAATCCCCCAAACGAACAAACAAAAAAGCCCCAAATACCCTCTACCCTCCAAGAGCCCTTACCTAAATAAAAATGTCCCATTAGAGTTCTTTCCATCTTAAAATTTATTACACAAATATTTCCCATCCCTATAATTTCCAGAGCAAAAATGGCGTTGCTCTTGTCTAAAACCAAGGGTGGAGGACATGGAAGAAATGAGGCCAGGCCCAGCTAACTGCTCCTTCCTCCCTTGCCCAGCCCTCAAGAACCCCAAGGTGTTCATGGAGATGCCAAAGACTGCCTTCTTATCCCCTTTAATGCTTACATTTAATTTAAATTTTTAGCACAACATCGGAGATTGACTCTAAATCAGCAACAAAAAATAGATATTTACAATATTTCTCCGGGAAACAAAAAGCACAACCAAACCCTTTAAACATAGTGACTTTAGGAGTTTTATTTATGGAGCAGTTATTTTTAATCACCAAGTGATTTTATATTATATATATATATGTATATATATATATAGAGAATTTTTCTTCCTTTCCTTTGTGGTTTTCACCCCCGTGCTCCGAAAGGTGGATGCAGGAGGCCGGGAGCCTCTCCCTGCTGTCTCTGGAGCCGCGGACTTCCCTGGGGAGGCTGCATCTAGGAGCAGGTTGCAAGTATTGCAACTGAGGCGCCCCCCTGCCCTCCCCACCCCAAAGCAGGAACTCAAGAACTGCCACCACCAGCACTGCAGGGAGCGACCCAGTCCCCTCAAAAAGCCATCATCCCCTCCCTTCTCCTCAAACTGAAAGCAAACCCCAGCAGGGGAAGCTGGCTCTGGCTGCGGCCTGCATGCTCCCATTTATGTGCACGGGAAAAATGCTTCCATTTTTCCAAGCTGAAAATGAAAAATCCCCAATGGGCTTGGAAACTTCTCTTCAGGTTAAATGTCCCAAAGTCAGAGGCACTGTCCCGGCACAATCCCTGCTGTGAAGGGGTCTCTCCACCTCCCCTTTTACAAAAAGGCAAAAAGCAAACAAACAGTAAGTCTTCTCCTCAGTATTTTCCACAGGAGCAACCAAACAAGGCAGGAAGCTTCAATTATAGGTCATTAGCAATAATAATATTAAGAATAAAGGTTTTTGCTCAATACCCAGGGCTCTTTACAGAGAAGTTCCCCTCCGGAGGCACTCTGGAATCAAGTTCCTGCCATTCCCTCTGCATCAGCCCCAGGCTGGGGGGCTGAGGCCTGGGGGGCAGGGCTGAAGGGAGCATGCCACTGGTAAGGTGCAGCCCAGCCCAATCAGCAGTAAGCACACTGGCCAGAACGACACAGAACAACACATCCCGTGCTGCCACGTCCTACCTACTCCCTCCCCAGACTCATTTTTCTTTCTGGAGATTGAAGTCCAGGCCAGGACTCAAAGCTGGGGTAGGTGGCCACCACGGGGAGTCCCCTCTGCCCTCTACTGCTTTGGAAAGAGCAAGGGGGCAGCTGGTGCCTGGCTTCGGCTGCTGGGTGGGGCTCCATGCCCCTTCCCGTGCAGGGCTACGATCAAGAGGAAAGCCCAAGCCCCGGGTCTAGAAAGGGAACTGAAGGGGAGGTGGGAAAGAAGAGGGGAGAAGGTTGTGCTATCAACATCCTTACAGATTGGGGAGCAGAGTGCAAATTTGCGTATAACATTTATAAGCTCTCGACACAGGCAGCTGCTGCGAGCACCTCCTCTCACTTCCATATGACCCAAAAAGAAATCACGACCTTTTTTCTTTCTTTTTAAAGTGCAAAAAGCTCTCTGCTGCCCTAGAGAGGATCTTTGGACCGGCCTGCTCAATGCAAAAGGATGGGGGGCAGCTGACGGGGTGCAGCAGGGAGGGAGCACACACTAACCCCAGCCCTCCCCAAAGCCTACACAAACAGGCACATGCAGACCATCCCCTCCCTCCCTGCCCCTGGTCTGGGGGTCCAGGCTGAGGGCAGGTACCTAGCGGCTGTGCAGGGGAAGAGCCAAAGCGTAGGATTTCTCGAAGCTGAAGAACAAGGATTGAGTCACCAGACTATACACAAAGACAAGACCCTTACAGGCCGTCCAAAGAGCAGGGACCCGGCCTGGTCCTCATCCTCCCCCCACCCCCCACCCCCCACCCCAGCTCTGTGGAAGCCTCACACTCCCTCCAAGCACGTACACCCAGGGAAAGCCCTCTTCAGAAAAAGAGAGAAAAAAGAATCTTGGGGGAAGAGGGGAATAAGAGTAGAGGGGCCTTCAGCAGGGGGATCATGTGGTTGGAGCTGGGCCCAGGAGGCCACCCCACCACCCCCCAGCCCCAACATGGCTGCTCTGGGCTCTCAACAGAGGCAGCCCTGGCATATCCACAGGGCAGCAGCCGATTAAGTGCACAGCAATGTGACGTGGACTCAGGGCAAAGTACAGGAGACTGTGTTTGTTGAGCTATGAGCCTTGGACAGTGTCAAGCTGCAGAGGGTGGGGACAGACATGGAGGTTTCTGGAAATTCAACAGCACCAGTGTGATTGCAGGGCCTGGCCTTCCCGTGGCCAGTGACACCATCTGCATAAGCCCAGCAGAGCCTGTCAGAGGAGACTCACCACTGAACACCCCAAGGAAAAGTCTAGCCACTGAGGCAGGGCCCCTCTCTGCAGCACTGCAAGCTGCTTCCTTCCCAGGGACAATGCTTAGCCCAGGCCCTGCTGGGAGATGGAAGGAGGGGAGAGGGTGGTCTCGGTGGGGCAGGGGGTGGTGCTGATTAAGTTGGCACAGCACCCCCAACTATGAGCTTGGTCTCCAAGTGAGCACCTCAACAGCACCTCCTGTGATTTTTTCCTATCCCTTTTTCAACAGAGGGAGGGAAGGAAAGAGGGAGGGAAGGAAGGAGAGAAGGGAGCAGGTAGGTCATCCCTGTGCTCGGTCAGAGGAAGACCGTGCACAGTAGGAACACCCTCTCTGCCCCAATCCTGCTGTGCTGGAAGGGGACAGGGATGGGAGAGCAGAGGGAATGGGAGGCCAGCCTCAAAGCCTGTGCCAAATGGGGGGAGCAGCTCTCCACAGTGGGGAGTGGGAGGCTGGCCTCGAAGCCCGTGCAGAATAGGGGGAGCAGCTCTCCACAGTGGGGACTGGGGGGGGGGGTTCTGTTTCCTGTTCAGTCTGGGGCTGAGTGGGCTTTAGCTGATTTTCTGGATCAACTTCTCATCAGACAGGCAGTAGAGGCTGTTGATGGATAGGTCTGAGATGAAATGCTCACAGGCCTTCCGGGTGATCTGCTTGCAGCCTCGAAGGTCAATCAAGGTGACATTTGAGATGCGCCGTAGATACAACAGGGACTGGTCCGTCAGCTTATTGCAACCTATGGACAAAGAAGTTCTGAGGGCATCCCTTCCCACCCGTGAAGCAGGCACCAAGGGGAGCCAAAAAGCTGCCTCCATCACTTACTGAGTGGAATTCAGGCTCTCCCCTGCTGCCTCCCAACAAGTGCCCCTGTCTCTTTATAGCCCAGGAGCACCAGCTCACCGTGGAACACTGGCCTGTGGGGCCCGAGCATGTAGCAGTGCTCTGTGGGTACTTGAGCTGGGGGAAGCCCAAGGCTGACCAGAGCCCACGGCCATACCTGCCATGTTGATTTCTGTAAGGGAGTTGCGTGTGGAAGACCCCACAGCTGTCAGCAGATTAGACGACTGATCCGTAAGGTGGCTGCAGTGACTGAGGTCGAGTCGAGACAGAAGCGGCATGTGGCGGATGATCAGGCGGAGGGTGGCATCGGTGATGTCCAGGCCAGCCAGCCGAAAATCAGTCATGTTGCGGAGCTTGCTGCGATTGTCCTGGCCTAGGGAAACACAAAGGACTCCCCTCATCGCTCACACTTCAGCCCAAGTGTGCCTATCTCCAGCAGAAAGCCTCCCAATGTCCCCACAAGACCTTCAGAACCAGGGTTTATTTGTATACAAATTGTTTACTTGTGACCCACGCTGTGCAGATCCAGACCAAGAGGCCCTCTGAATGAGGAGGATCTGAATCTGGGGCCTAAGAACTTGTTTTTAAAAATAGTGTGACTGTTGGTTTCCTTGGCATATTACATATTTTATACATTGAAAAATATGATCCTAAGAAGGCTCCCCACCAGGCTTCAGGCTGCCCTGCCTGAATGCTCAATTCCATTCCACCTGGGCCTTGCTGGTCTCCTTCCTCGGGGTTATAGGGCTAAAAGCCCAAGCAGAGCAACACCTACCAGGCTTATCAGTCGGGGGGGTCAGCAAGTCTCGAATCTGGGGGTCCTTGATTCCTACAGCCCACCGAAGGTCCAGGGTCCTGAGAAGGGGGCAGCTGGAAGTGCTGAGAGCAGAGACTGCTGACCAGGAGCAGCCTGCTAGGAGGAGATCTTTTAGGCCTGCAAGAGATAAGGGGGCTCTTTCAGACTTGCACAGGGCTTGGCCCCAGCTCATCTCAGAAACAGGAAGTGACGGTGGCTCTAAAGCAGAGGCTCTGGCTTCTCCCTCCACTCTTTCATTTCATGTTCGAGGGTTGCAAACCAGAAATGATCCCCAACTGCTCACCAGGAAGCCTGTTAACAAGCCAGGTCAGCTGCTTTTTGGAGATGTTGGTCCAACTGAGGTCCAGGCTGACTGGCTGCCTCTTGATGATGCCACTCAGGGCCTGGGGGACAATGGCCTTGCACCTGCTCAAATCAATCTTTGTCCAGAGTCTCTTGTCACAGCACCTGGAAAAGGTGAAGATAACCAACCCAAAAACTGTTAGCCCCCCCATTACCCCCGAGAGTCCTGCCAGACTTCTGTTGTGGGATGTCATGTAAGAGTCTGCTGGCCCCCACGGGCTTTGGGGGACCGGTCAGGAAGGTCTCTTTTCATTTGGGTAACACAGTAAAAGGGTTCCGTTTCCTAGGACGACCACTCATTTTGCTCCTCTGGCCACTCTGAGGGGTGGGAGAAACCTACACTGGGCAGGGGGGTGCACAGTGAAATCAAAGGAGCAGGATTTTTTCAGTGTTTCTGTAAAGGAAAGCTTTCCTCCTCTGGATGCTGAGGGGAGGCATGTGAACACTTCTCCTGAGTCCTTCTGGGGCCGTCACTTCAGTCTTCTGTCACTACTTGTGTAGCATTCACAAGGGCTGGCCTGCCCTGAGCCTCTTGAACTCCGGCCACTGCTACTACAGTCATGGCCATCACCATGGCAGTCTCCCCTCAGTCCCTCTGTAGGGAGGGGCTTGGAGGACTCCAGGCTGTCAGCAGAGTAGCTTATCTGACTTCTAGGTTGCCAGGGCCCCACCCACTCTGGGTTTGGCCTCCAAACAGAGCAGGGAGCAGCAATGGGGAGGCTGTGGAGTGGGTGTGGCATGTCTGGGGGCAAAAAGGAGGGGTCCCTAGGGGTATGTACAGAGGGATAACAAAACAGCTTTCTCTAGTTCCTAATGGAGCTTGGCAAGGAGACAGGCAAGGAATGTCTCAGAACCAAGGATAGGATACTAGGGGGCTGAGGAAAAGAAATCAGTACTAACCAGTTTGCCAAGGGATCACATTTTACCTTGTGGAAACAAGGAGGAGGTTTGATTCCCATCATTTTGCCTTTAGACTCATCTAATTATGTTAAGAGCATTACTGAAAGACAAGAATCTTCATTTGGACAACCTGAGTTCACAGGAACTAGTTATAAGAAAACCAGAGATTGCCTGATCTGGACAGAAAGAAATGGAGGTCCAGCAGCTCAGCACAAGACTGACATTTCCATCTCGGAATTACAGACTGTGGAAGGCTTGGTGAAGATGATGAGCTCTGAGATTAACTCAATTTAAATCTCTCAGAGAAGATGGGCATGGACGTTTTCCTATAAACAGCCTATGAATTAGGGAAATCTGCAAACTGACTTCAAGCTGATTTGTCAAAGTTAGTGCTGGTGAAGGAAGGTTTCCAGCTATGAGACATTGTAGCCTTAACAGAAATTCTACAAACTTGTTCCTTGACTCAGATTTCTGTTCCCAACAAAGAGGCCTGGAACAGAAGCAGAGGAGAGAAAGGCAAAAGGCAGGCTGAGTCCTTCCTCCCTTCCCTGACAACCCAAAGACCCAATGACCTATATACTGGTGTTAAGACCAGCTAAATTTGTCTACACCTGGCCCTGAGACACGGTAGTTTTCTGATGGGATCATCCTTCCCAACAAGACCAAGAGGTTTGAACTAGAAACCAGAAAGCCAAGGAGAGGGGGAGAGAGAATTCTCCTCCCATCCTCGACTCAAGTGCAACAGCTGCTCTTGGGACCCCCTTCTTCCATGCTCACCATTTATACCATGTCTTGCACACCCGCATACATTCACAAAGTTCTCTGCGGCTGAGGTAGCGGAAGACAGACATCCAGACCTCCCGCTGCATCCAGCTTTCATCCCCGTCCTGTGCCCAGCTGCCCCGGCTGTTCAGTCTGGCCGCCCCACCCTCCTCTGCACTGTCCTCCTCCTCCTCGTCCTCGTCCTCCTCGTCCTCCTCTCCAGCCAGGCCCTCTTCATCCCCTCGCTGGGCAGTGCGGGTGGGGCAGTGCTGCACCAGCACCCGGGGGGAGTGGCGGAGGTTGGTGGAGGAGGCCGTGATGGCCTGCAGCTTGGGCACGATGGACGTCCCATGCAGCTCTTTGGCGGGCCTCTGCAGCGTGACCGTGAGGTAGGACCCCCGGATTTTGGCCTTCTCCACTTCAGAGAGCTCCTTCTTGCCACTGGGGTTGTTCTCCTTTTCTCGCATCATTGTGCGCTCGGTGGCCTGGAGCCGCAGCAGCTGCCGCCGCTTGAAGCGCTCATCTCGGCTGGCGCTATGGTGGTCACTGGGACCAGCTCCCGGGGAGGACCGGGTCACCACGCCTCGAGGGGATGCTGGGTCATGGATGAGCTGCAGCATGGCAGTGGGCGAGTGAGGGGGTGGTGTGAGCGGCTCATCACAGCTCCGCAGAGGCCGCAGGACTTTGGCTTGGACCGCATCTTCATCACCGTCATCCATTTTACGTTTCTGCAAAACAAGCCGGAGAAAGGGTGATGAGTGCCTGCTCTTCCCAGACTTACATCAGGTGGCCTTAAAATGACCCCAGGGAAGATTCTCTGGGTCACTACACTCTTGGTTCGAATGAGGAGCTTGCTGCCTGCCCCTTCTGTCCTGGCCAGCTCTGTTCCCGTCAGAGGGGGCTGGGCAGGTGAGCCAGCCTCCCCTGCTAATGCAGTGCCCAGCCACCCCAACCCCAAATATGCCTGATGTTTACCTCCTTTAGGCTTCAAGGGCTCCAAAAGAGCAGACACTGCCTCAGGGCCCAGCAGTAGCAGTAAGGTTGCTATTAGATGGAACTTTGCCCAGGGTTAAAACCTGAGGAGCAAGGCTTGGTCAGATCTTGGAAGCCTGAGCCCTGGGAGCAACTGGACAGACTCCGGGGTCCAGAAACTCTGGGAGTAAATTCATCTACCCAGCTTCCCAAGAACGGCAGCTCTTCCTGAACTACTGCCAGACAGGATTATGATGAATCCTCACACTAAAACCGAAACTCTCCAGTGTGAGAAAAAGCCAGATCCTCAGGCAAGGCTCAGGCCTCTCCTCCCAGCCTTCAGGCCAAGGCAGTCAGAGGCTGGGGTCCATCTTAGCCATCTGCACTTGCAAAGTGTGAGAAGGCAAGATTCAAATACAGCTGCCAGAAGCTCATCTAATGTGGTAAGAAAACTCTAAAAAGGAAGGTCCCTAGCAGTTAAGCTGCTTAGGTTTGGCCTCACTTCCATATCATGGAGCCAGCGGGCCAGAGCCAAGCTCTTAGGGAGGACATCTCTCTTCCTGGCCCTTTCGGGCCTGGCTGCCCAGCTCTTCTAGCTCATGGCATAGCTGCCCCTAGAGAAAGAGCCGCCTCTGTAAGATGACAGAGATTGCCTGCCTTAGGAGCATTTGGGAGATGGCCAGGATGGGAACTCACTGGACCCCACAGGGTCACTGTCTACCAAAAATCATGCGGGTTCATTCCCAAAGACTGTGACCCAACCATATCTGACCCTTTGGATTCCTCAAATAAGCTGAGCTTCTAGCCCCTACTTAGGACCATGTTCCTTATCATTCCAGAACAAGCCCAGCTTCAGAAAAGCACTTGAACGAGGGTGTACAAGGCTGCAACCAGAGGAATAGAACAGCTGAAGGAGGAGTGTGCGTGGGTAGGAAGTCTCTGTAATACTGTGCTGGATGAGTGCAGGAGTCCCGGGACAAGAAAGAAGCCAGGGCCTCAGCCACTCACCTGTACCTTCTCTGAGGTGTCCTCTTGGTAGCACTTTGGGCACTCCCAACAATTAGGCAGCTCATCATTGAGCAGCCCTTCTCCATCCATCTGCAAACACAGGCAGGGATCAATCACCACCCTTCAACCCTGTCTCTTTTCCAATCAGCCTAAGGCTGGGAGCGACCTCACAAAGTCCCCTATTCAGCCAAGTTGATATTCTGGTAAATGCTGTGAGAAAGACATTCTCTCTCACTTTTGCAGAGCCACTAAAGTACTAGACCACAGGGAGGATACAGTCGGATAAACTCCTGAGCTTTCTACAGGAGATCCAACCACCCTCAGCTGTAGCAGGGACAGGAGATCATGGCCTTTGCCAACGCAGCTATCGTCCTGTGGCTATGACTGGACCGCCACTGGAAAACTCTATTCAATTCTGGGTGATACAATTTAGGGAGGGCACCAACAAGCTGGAGGGCACTGCTAGTTGGTCAGTTGAGCCCTGGGAGCAACGGGACAGACTCCACGGTCCAAAGATTCCAAGAGTAAATCCATGGCAAGGGGACTTAGAGATCACATCTAAGGACTGAGTTAGGGATCCAAGACTTAGAGGGATTTTATATATCTGAAGGTCTAGTTTGAGGAAGAGGAATTATGCTGATTTTATTGGTCACAGAAGGCAGAACTAGAAGCAATGGGCAGAAGGTAAAGACTCAGACCCAGCTGGGGAACCTTTAGAAATGGCTTGTGTCTGGGCATGGAGCCCCCTTCACTAGAAGTCTGTGAGGTGACACTAGGTGACCACCTGCAGAGATCGTTAGAGAGGGGATTCCTGTTTAGGTACTGATGGGGGGACTAATGCTTCTGGAGGTCTTTCCCACCTCTGAGATTCTCTGCCTTAGGACACTCAAGGGTTAGATCCTATTCTGGCCCCCTAGTTTCCTGTGGTCATTTTATATGGATCTCAACATCTGAGGGGGTAATGTTGTCCCCAGAAGCACCTTGGATTTGACCTCAGTCTCAGAACAGCCAAAGACCCAATAGGATGTAGGTGACTGAGCCTAGAGGGCTGTCATAGCGCCCACGATGATGGAATGCAGTGAACCCCAGGAAGTGATCCAGATGGCCTCTGCTCTGCACCAGTACACCAATGACCTCCATCTGAAAGGGGCCCCTCACTCTTCGGTTTTACCCATCTCTCACCTGCAGGCAGCCGGGATGAACAATCTCATTGCAGATACAACATTCCATGAGCTTCTTCTCAAAGTCCTGGGTTTCCTCATTCTGATCTACCTCTCCGCAGAGAGAACATGTGACTGAATGAGGCAGTCGGGGCTAAGAAAGAAGTGAAGACAGAGATCAGGGAGGCTGCAGGCCTGCAGTTACTTAGCTTCCTAAAGTCCTTGGGCCAGTTTACCGAGGGCAAGAAAGGTCAGGGGAAGTCACAAGGAAGCTGTAGGAGAATCACTAGGTCAGGGTGGGTGGCAGCCTACCCTGTCTGACCTGCACAGACCCCAACCCCTGGGGCAAGAATGAGGTAATTAGGGGTGAGGGAGTAAGAAGATGAGCTCAAACGCCTTCTCTTTCAGCTTCTATCCCTTGGCAGAGATGGTAAAGGAGGGACAAAGCCTCCTCTGCAGACCGCGCCCCCCCAAGGTGGCACACTCACTGCCAGGCACTGGCGAAGAACACACGACTGCTTCATGCGACCAGGCCCCCCGAACTTCTTCATGTCCCTGCAGTAGTGGCACACGCCACACTCGCCTTGGACACAGGCCTTGCATTTACGGCACCGAACCCGCCGCCGCCGGGCTCCTGAGACAATGGGCGAGGCAGCTGGTCTTACTGGGGTCAGTCGAGGAGCAGGCTTCATGGTGTGAGGCTTTGTGATAGGAATGGTGGGAACCCGCACCTTGGGCCGTGTGGGGAATTTAAGCTGGAAAAAGAACATGGGGAGGTCAGCTGGATCCAAGAGCTCTCCTCAGGGAGGAGAAACCAGGGAGATGCTTTCTCAGATTTTTTTTAATACCAAATTGCCTCCTTCTTACCTTTAAAACTCTGGGAGTCACCTTTTGGAAGCTTTCCAAAAGCTAACCTCATCTACTGCAGTCTTGGACTTGGGGTACCTACCTCATAGTCCATGTGAGGATTGAGGAGAATGTAAAATACACTGCAGCTGTAAAGGCTGGGACTGTCCTAATCCTTTCCATATCCAGAATAGTTCACATTTAAGACCTTAACAGGTACCAGGCACCCTCCAACACAGAGGACTGGTGGTGATGGCGCTGGAGACAAAATCACTGTTGATGACAGTTCCCACCAATAAGACATGGGACAGGTGGGAGTGGGTCCCAGAGATAGAAGGGGCTGGCTGAGGGCAGGGTAGGAAGATAGTGGTAAACCAAGCTCTAGTGGGTTGGGACTAGGATCCTTGTGTAGACGTATATACATCTGCATTAATTCTGTTAACTTTTTTTTTTAAGGGCAGAAGCCACATTCAACTTCCCCTAACTCCCTACTGTTCCTAAAACAGCACTGTACATATAGCATAGACATGACAACCCAAGGTGACCAACCAAACCTGAGAAAGGGTGCTACTACTGTATGCTTAACAGTGTGCTAGGCATGTTTCTCCTGTAAAAAAAAAAAACTCAGGGCGGCTAGGTGGTACAGTGAGTAGGGTGCTGGCCCCAGAGTCAGGAGGACCTGAGTTCGGATCCATCCTCAGACACTTCACACACACACACACACACACACACACACACACACACACACACACACACACACACCTCATGTGACCTTGGGCAAGTTATTTAACCCCAACTGCCCTCCAAAAAATAAATAAATACACACACACACACACACACACACACACACAGACACACACATTATTTGATCCTTAGAACTGTAGAAGGCAGGTGCTATTATAATCCCATTTTACAGGTCAGGAAACTGAGGCAGAGATGAAATGCCTTGCTGAAGGTCACACATCTAGTAGATATCTGAGGCCAAATTTGAACTCAGGTCTCTCCTGACCCTGGGCTCAGCACCTTACCCACTGTACCACAAATGCTCAGTTTACCAGCAGAGTCTATTTCAGAAGTTGTTGACTTTTAGTCATGGTGTTGACAGATCAGAGAAGTGGGCCTTTCACACTGTGCAGCTGGGATGGGTCACAGTTAGGAGCAGAAGGACTTTCACTGTAAACACCTCATGCTCCAGGCTTATGATCATATGGGAAAATCGGATTTTAGTAAAGCACTGTCTGCCTCTACCACCTGAAAGGATCAAACTGTTTATGAGTATCACATGTTTGGGACTGCCTTCCTTCTTTTTCACTAAACCAAAAAATTAAGAAAAATCTTAAGTGACACTGACCTTATGATCATGAAAAAAAAAAAAAAGGAAATTTCAAATGGCAGGACTTAGGTCTTCATCATGTGCCTCACCTGCTCTGTGAAAAACCAAACCACCCTGAAAAGGTTCGATGGACTCACTGAGCACAGTAGGGCCACAGCAGTGTCCTTGGTAAGGGCCAACTAACCCAGCCACAGATCCTGAGCAGAGCTAGGAGTGGGTTGTCAGGCAGCAGCTCTGGCCCCCAGTCAGGAGAGTGCCTTGCTGCCCCTCCTCCGCCCCTCCCAGAAAAACTTGAAGTTGGACAGAATCCCTTACCTTGTCCCTTTTGGGCCACTGTACTATGGGGACTCCAGTGAGGGCTAACTTGGGATCACTATGGGCAAGCTCCTCTAGCAGTATCTGTGAGAAAAGAGAGAAGAGAAAAGCAGAGCAGCATGAACAAGGGCCAAGACTCCAGGAAGAGAGCCCTGAGGGCCAGAAGGGTCACTCCATGGCATCCCTTCACCCTCTCTCTTTGGGTGCTGACTGCAGAAGAAGAAAATCAGAGGTGGCGTCATCACTGAAACTCAGTCTAATGCAGTACATGGCAGACACTGGGCTCTCTGCCTACCTCCTCCTTCTGTGGCCAACTCTACGAACCCAGGAACAGAGCCCTGTGGAGCCAGGGCTATTGACAAATGGATTCCTCTAAGGGAGAGGGATCCCTGATATCCTCCCCCCCCACCTTTACAGAGACAGGAGGCAGCCAAACATGGCCTCCCTCTGCTGGGGGTGGGGGCGGCTGCAGATGACAACAACACACATGAACACATGATATATCGCCAACAGCAGTATGGTGACTCTTGAGGGCGCTAACCTTCGAGGGGCTCATACTGTTTAGGAACAGGAGTCCTTTACACTCTTCAGAATTACTGAGGAGCCCCCTCCCACTACCTAAGAGCTTTACTGTGAGCTCTCTCTATTGATATTCACCACAATAGAATAGGAAATACCTTAGCAATGATTAGGAAAGCAGTTTTGACCTTGTGGACCCCTGGGAGGTTCCCTGGGACTCTTGGGGTCCCTGGATCCCCCCTTTAAGAACCCTTGCTCTCAAGGTCAGAATACAGACAATCAATATCTAAAAGAACAAAGGAAGCCCCAAGCATTATGTTTTCCCCTGCACCCACACCAGACCAGGGGCAAATGACTCAGGAGACGACATTACTGTGACCCATCTGGGGCCATTTGCATGTGCTGTGTTTTCAGAGAGGTTTGAAACAAATGCTGCATCTATACCCAGATATAAAAATCTTGAGACCAAGCCCATCCAGCAGGTGAAAGAAGATCTTTGCTTTGCTGACCTCATAAGCCCAAAGGCAGCAAGTGAACATTCAAGAAAGGCGGCTTCCTCTTCCCTCCCGTGGGCGTACAGGGGTCTCTCCTGTCACCTTTAATAAGCACTCTCGAGATTGCCTAAAGCAGGAACAATCTCTAAGCTGCAGTCAATCCAGGCCACGAAACCCCCCAGAGCTGGCACCTAGCAGAACCCCTTACCCAGGAACCTCCCCCCAAATACTGCCCAGGCCAAGTCTCCAGATCCTTCTTACCCTCCCCCAAACCAATTCCATTCCAAGTTTTATTTACTTCATGTTGCTATGGCACCATATTCAGGAGCCTCTGGTTAGCCCCACACTGTGTAGGGGTGAGGAGGCGGGGTGCTGGTGCCACATGGGACAAGGCTCAGGGCTAGGCTCTTAATCTCCCCAGGGGTGGCTAGGAAGTGAGGTGAACTTCCCCTCCCCCACCTCTGCCCAGCCTCGCCTCCCTCTGGAGACCTTCTGCACAGGCTGCTGGGCTCTGCCCATTTCCTCTGCCTGAGCAGAACTGAGCTGTCCACAAACAGGGACTTTCCACTCTGAACAAAACAGACTGTGCTTGCTCACTCCAAGATCTGCTTTTAGGTTAAGGGGACAGAGGGGAACCCGACCAACTGTTCTACAAGTGAGGGTGTGGAGGGAGGGATGGGGGTGATATGTGTGGGTGTGGAGGGAAATGCAGATTTCCTTCCAAGGGGCCATTCCCACAAGCCCCCACACCCTGCTTCCCTCTGAAGCTGTGGGCAGGCTCCAGCTGAGGCCCTTTAGGGAAGGACTGTACAAAGCAGCCAACACCCTTCACTGGTTAAAGACGGACAGGCTGACGTACCCCCAAAGCCCCAGACAGTTTGGGAAACCTTCAAACCAAAGCGGTTTCCCTGGGAAGAAAAAAAAGGGAGGGGAAGGAGGCCAGCAGTGAATCAGCAAAGGCCCTCAGGGTGGTGGGCGCAGCAGAGCAGGCAGGAGAGAAGCCAGGACTTTCCCACAGCACTTCCCACTAGTAAGGGTGCCAAGGACGCCACAAGGCAAGAGCCTGAGCACTGTCCTTCCCCTTCCCCAAACAAAGGCCCCAGTTCCAGCCCCCCCCCCCCAAACCTGAAAGGCTTCACCGACTGCCTTGACCTTGGGCTTCTTGTCCCTCCGGAGCAGCAGACTCTTGGTTCAAGTTTCCCCAGCCTTTGTTTGCTCTGGAAGTTGTCCTGGGCTATGGGGATTTTCTAGCTGTGAAATTTCGAAGGTACAGTACAACTGCAGATGTCCCCAAAGCCCCTGGGCTGAGAAAGCCTGCTCCGAAGCCCCCAAGGAGCAGCAGGCAGGCGAGTGTGCTCCGTCCCCAGCAGTCCCCAGCCCTTCAGCACAGCCCAGTCACGGCTTCCTGTGCCTGTGAACAATGCTACTGCGTCACTCACATGCAGCTCCCAGAAATGCTTTGCAACGGAAGATGGCAGGCGGGGGGAGTAGAGGAGGAGGAGGAGAGGGGAGGGGGACTGGGAAAAGGGGAGTGAGAGAGGCAAGAGGGAGAGAGAGAGAAGCGGAGAAGAGAGACACAGAGATAGACGGGAAAGAAGAGGAGAGAAGGGAAAAGAATTAGAGAGAAAGGGGAAAGAGACGGGAAGAAGGAAAAAAGCTAAAGAGAAAAGAGGCAGGAGGATAGAAGGGAGAGAAAAAGATAGAGAGAAGGGAAGGGGGGGCTGTGGTGGGGAGATCAGCAAAGCCAGGAGAGCCCAGGCGTTCTGCTGCAGAGCTGGGAGGGGGCGTGTTCTCCGACCACTCTCTGATCTCTGATTGGTGGAAACTCTTGGCCTAGGAGGAGAACTCCTCCACCAGCCCCAGCAGCTCCCTCCCACCACCACTGCAATAGGAGAACCCTGGGCCAGCCCCCGGAGGGCTCAAGCTCGATGTGGCAGCCTTTCAAGGCGCCAGAGAAAGGACAAGGCTTTAACCCATTCTGCTGCATGTGTACAACCTGCCCCACATTTGTCCTTGTCTCGCATGCGCACGCGCGCAATACAAGTACACACACAGGCGCACACACCCTTTCCTACCATATCACCCTGTATTGTTTGAGCCACCCCCTGGGCGCCTCCCCCTCCTGCTGTGTCTCACCCCCTACCAAGACTTAAAATACCCTGAACTGAGCCTGGCGATCTGGCCTGGCATACTGCACTCAGGGCCAGCCCCAGCCCTTCTGACCTTGGGCCAGAATCCCGGCCCTCCTCAAACAGCCAGGCTCCAGTGCGCATCCTGGAGATCACATTAACCTTTGGGCTCAGAAATAACGACTTCTACAATCAACTCCTTTGGTCCCTTCCTGCTCAAGAGGCCTAGGGGCCTAAGCTCACCCTTCCTGACCAACTCATGGTTTCCTCATTTCCATCACAGTGATGAAACTCAATGAGCTTAGGGGCCATTGCTCTCCCACTTCAAACTGTCTCCACCTTGGCTCTGGCCAAGGGTTGTTTCTCCCTGATCCAATCTCATTTCTCCAACTTTACCCTTTCCCATCACCATATGGCACATTCCCCACAGTCCCTTGGGGGAGCTCACTCTCCAGTCAGCAAGTACTTGGAAGCCCAAAGATGCCCCCCCACCCCTGCTGCCAAGGCCCAAGTCAAAGCTTTAATGCTGTTTATTTTGGTACTCTTGAGAAATGGAGACTGAAATGCCAATCTGGTTCTCTGTGATTCCCAATGGATTGGGGCCCTCATATGGGGAGCTTTATTAAGGACCCACTACGTACCAGGCATCATACTAAGCCAATAGATTCTTGAATAAGTAAAGGTTTGTTTCAAAAAGTACTAAATGTGCTTTTAAAGCTGCCTACAACAGAAATGATTCTCTCCATGCAATTTCATGGCATGTGCATATCTGTATGCACACAGGGAAGGGGAGATAGGGGAGGCCCTGCAGATCCTATTTTCTTAAGCTGTTTACTAAGGTAGAAACTTGGGCATGGTAGAGCCACTGATTCTTCTATCTTCCTATTACTGCCCTAAGCCTCTCATCTGTACAGATCTTAAGGCCCCAAGATTTAAAGAGTTCTCAGTTTGTACTTAGAATATTTTTATGGGCTCACAGGACAATAAGACACAGAGTGGTAAAAAACCCTGGAGAGGTCATCTAGTCCAAATGCTTCAGGTTACAGAGGAGATGCAAACCAACTTTTAAACATCTAAGTCACTGGGGGGCCTTTCCTATAACCAACCTCATGGGCCCATGAAAGTACAACTTTAAACATAGTCTGAACAACAGCACAAGTCTGAGCAAGCAGACGCCCTCTTGGAGGCAGAGCCCAGCAGGGCACAGGGAGAGGGAAAGTCTTGTAGAGGAGGCACTGGCTTGTGTATGCAAGACGGGACGTCTAGTTCTGTCTTCTCACTATCCTCATTAGCCTCAAATACAAGACAGATGAAAAAATACTTCTGCAAATTAGGTAGAACAGACAAACAGTAGGTTTGAAGGACCTGGGTTCCAATCCCAGCTCTGCCTGAGACGACTCAGGCCCACCTCAACTTCCCCCTCCCCAGCAATCCAGGGAGAGGCTCAGACAAGGAGCTCCCCAAAGTCCCTTCCAGCTTAAAGTCCTACGATTCTGATCTTTCACAGATGTAAGTGAAGGCCTAAGTCAATGGGCAGTAAGCACAAGGTCCTAACTCCCCAGAGACCCAGCACTCGAGTACAGGAGGAGCATTCTCCTACTGATGGCAGCCATAGGCTCACGAGACAGCGCAGGTGGACAATTCGTCCATTTTGGACGAGCATCACCTCAAGTTACTACCTAGAAATTAACGAGGTCTGACTGTGCTTATCAGGAAGGAAGTCCTGACAAATGGAACACACTGGAATCTGTCTGTTCTGCTTTATAGGAATGGTCCAACTAGTCCCATGTGTTCACCCTGGGTTTCAACAGAACCTAGATTTAAAGCTGGAAGGCCTTAGAGACCATCTGGTCTGAGCTTCTGCTAATAGAGGAGGAAACCTAAGGGCCAGAGAAGGAAAGTCAGGTAGGCAGCAGATCCCAGAATGGGACAGAAAGAAGGAAGCAAGCAAGCATTTATTAAGCACTTGCTGTGTGCTAGGCCATCTCTCATTTGATCAGAACCTAAAAGGGCTGCAATCAAGTCCCCAATGCCAGAAGCGGGGCAGAGCATAATATCTAACTGGGCACTAAGTCTTTTCCAGCAGGACCCAACACTCTTCTTCTACAGCCTTCCATTTGTCAAACATGATGAACATTTTCATACTTCTGTTAGATTTAAATGCCAGTGGGAACTTGACAACCAGTAAGAGGTTGGAGCACAACTGTTAGGTCAAATGAGACTGTCCCCAAAGGGAGGAACTCAAAGAGGGTGCCAAGGCCATGCCTGTCACTGAGGAGTCCATCTGAAGTCTCCCCTGCCCATAATTCGGAGGCCCCTTCAAACTGTACTTCCTGACTCGGGCTTCCACACTTCTTATGCTTGACCCTGACCTTCTGACACTTGTGCTTGCTATATGACAGACACCAGCACCTGGGAATTCTTCATCTAGTCATCCATCCTTCTTTTACTGAGAGCTAGTATGGCCCCTGCCAATTTCCTAGGATGCCCTTTCCTGGCTTTTTGTGAACCATGGTCACACATCTCTGCATGACCTACCTTGGATCTCAACACAACCTTCTTGTCTTGTTTCTATGAATCTTAACCCCTTTGGGCATACTGGGTAAAGGAATACATATTCATGATTCAGAACTGGAAAGGGGGCTTTGAAATCAAGTGGTCCCACTCCTTTACTTTACAGCTGAGAAAACTGAGCTCCAGAGAGATTTTATGAGAGGCCTCAGTACTAGCTTTTCAAGGACTAACAATGATGGCACATAACCACACTGACGACCCACTCGAGGGATTTCACCAACTCTAAAATGTGAAACAAAACCCAATAAAACATGTCATGAACCATTCTCTTATAGGAGATGCCTTTAACATTCTAAGGGAGGGCAGTGACTGTACAAGGAAACTTTATTTGAATTCACAGAATCTAAGAGGTAAAAAACCTAATGGTAGCCAGGTCCAAAGGGCTTGTGAGACAGGAATGGAGAAATTTTACAAAGAAGTTAGAAGAATACTCTCTGATGGTTACCTGGACATAAACAATGTCCACACAGCAGCAGAAGCCAATGTGGTCATGTCCTAGAGAACACAACGGGAAAGCAGCCTCACAGCACACACTGATGGCTTTGCAGCCATGCTGAGAACATAGGACAAGAGACCACCTGTGAGGGACTAGCTAGCTGTGAGTCCTAGGACAAGTGAATGCTCCTCTCTGGGCCTAAGTTTTCTCCTTTGCAAAACAAAGTGGGTGAACCAGAGAGCCTCAGGGACCCTCCTCCCTCCCAGTCCCATGATAAGATTCTTGCATGGATCAAACACCTTCAAATTATACAGATGACCCACCATGGGTCATTCTTAGTGACCTATTATGGCCAGGGTCAAACACAAAGTGCTCTGTGTGGCTATGAGAGCTCTTTACCCCCTGGGCTGCTCCCACTCTACCAGGCTTCTTCCTTCTTACTCCCCAGTGACTCTGGCCTCCCTGCTGTGCCTAAAATAAGACACTCCATCTTCGGACTGTGCCCTTTTGCCTGGAATGTTTTTCTTTCTCATCTCCACCTTCTGGATTCCTGCCAATCTCAATTCCAATCCCCTTTTCTGCAAAAAGTCTTTCCTGGCCCCTTTCAATGCCAGGGCCTTTCCTCTACGATGGCCTCCAATTTACCCTGTCTCAATCTTCAGTGTCCTCAGGTGTTTATGTGATGTGTCTTCTCACTATGATGCCAATTCTGGGACGGCCTGGACTGCTTTTGCCTTTCTGTGGAGTCCCTGTACTTAGTGGTGCCTGGCACACAGTAAGTCTCAGTAAGCGTTGGATGACTTGTTGGCTGCCCCAAGGAGCAATGACCCCAAAGAGCAGTAAGCAGGGTTAGAATCTTATTAGCTTGGTAAAACATGGTTAAGTTACTTATAATAATGAAACTAGGAAATTATCTCAAATGAATCCTCCCAAGTCCTTCTTATCTATACCTCAAGCTGCATGGGATTTTACCAGTGTCAGGATGACATTCTGCATTGCTCACATCTATGAGATTTTGTGTCTCTACCAAGCCCTGACGCCAAGCTAACCTAGTTTACACAGGTGATGTGAGGAAGGTGCCCACCAGCATCATGGCCCTTGGGGCCTTTCTGGTCCCCAAGCCTGTCTACATGTCAATTTCACCTAACACTTATGAAATGAAATGACATTCTACTCTTCAATGGAGGGAGACACAGATACCATCCCTAAGCTGGCAGAAGGAGACCACAGCTGCACAACGACAGCCGAAAGAAAACAGAATCTGAAACCGGAGATGGAAAAGTATTAATTAGAAAAATTTAGTCCACCTCACTTTAGTTCAATGCAAAACTATTTCTTATAATAAATTCTTATACACTTGAAAAGATCTACAGGATAGAAATTTACCACACTTATTAGAAACCGGAAAGAAATTCCTCAAGATTTATTTTCTTTCATACAGTTATTTCTATCTTCATATTTTCTTCTGGGATAACTCTTAAAGATTTCTTTAGTCTTTGATGTTTATATAATTAAAGTTTTACTAAAAAATTTTTTTTAAAAAGACCAAATTTCCGATTACTCATATATTCCTAGGAAATTTTCCTTTTTTTTGGGAAATGGATGTAAATGAAGATAACGTGAGACAGATAGAGAAGAGCATACCAAAGATACCATGTAAAGAACCTTAATACTGTATTAAGATGGGATATAATTTACTATAACCTTGTCCACTAGAAAATATCAACAAATACTCAGTTTTATGAGTAGGTAAGTTTAGAAGTAATCAAATGAGATTTATTCTTAATGGCAACCCAAGAAAATGTAGAACAACCCCTTTCAAAAGGCAGGGAGAAGATGTCAAGATTCCTCCAGATAACCCAAAGGACTCACAGGAGGTAAGGGAGGACACTACAAAGGACTGAAATAAAGGTTTTAGAAATGTTTCTCAGGATGAATGAGGGCCTGTTTTATTAGGGTAGCTTGAAATACCAGCTTAAATCTGGGTCTCCAGAAAGGGCCTGAGGTCCTTTCATCGGTGTGAGAAAGAGTTTAAGGTTAATGAAGAAGAGTGACAGCTATCCCTTTCTGGTCTTCAAGTGTGACATAAGCACTGACTGATCCCAAGACAGACACCGCTCTAACCAGCAATATCACAGCAGGGCAAGGTCTGCTGGCTTAGGGCTAGGCTCGTCTAAAGCTCCAAGTGACAATCCGGACACTTCTGTTACCTTTCCCCATTTGCTAGAAGTGCACACCCAGTGGTCATGGGTGCCACACCTGTGACTTAAATCTCATACAGCCCCTTATTTCCCAATAAAATTCTCAACAGCTAAGTTGTACCAGTGATAAAGCTGTCATAGTTTCTAAGAAAAGGAGTAACTTTTAAACTTCAACCTGAAATCCAATCTATTCCTCTTAATGGCTACTATTTTTCAAATAGATCCTTTGAAATGAATTATTACCTAACATTTTTCAAATAAAAACTTCCTTTACTGAGCATGCAATCTTTGTGGTGAACAATGGAGATGAGGCAGGGATAGACAGACTAAGCCTTGCCCAAGTCTCACCAAAGTCTGCCAGACACTTTGATACTACATCAACAAGGTCTAAAAGCACTTGTAGGAGTTGGCATGAGGCAGGAATCCACAGGAAGATGCTATGAGTAGAACAGTATCAGAAAAAACTTGGAACTCTAAGAACTCTGCAACGCACCCCCTTCTCCCCCTCTTCCATTTCTCCTCTGGCTCAGAAGCCAGGCACCACCACTGGCCTCCTCTGGCAGTCAGTCTGCTCGGCCTGTCGTCCTGAGCAGATGAGGGGCCTCACCTTGACATCAGCGATTAGAGCATCTTCGTCCTCAATCCCCGTTGGGACACATTTCTTGTGTAATGGCAGTGACTCTAGCTTATCCACAAGGCACCGGAGACCTTCCAGCTCGAAATGAGTTAGGTGAATCTGCTTGTCTTTCCGGGGGCTACACTGAGGATCCCACACTTGACCATTGTGGGAGCTCCGGCTGGACTCTGAGGACGAGTCTGCTGACAAGGGTCTCTTCAGCCCTTGCAGGTTCCTGCAGGTTTTGCCCAGCCCATCATAATCCATATTGACTCCGTTGGCCATGGGGCTGGTGAGGATGGAACGTCGGCTGCTCAGGCGCCGTGGCTCCTTCTCAGAAGCCTCCTCCTCTACATTTCCAGACTCCAGACCATTCAACTCCAAATCTGCAGAGGCAGAGAAGAAAACAGAATAAGAACACAAGACAGTGCCTTAGGGGATCCCGCATAGAAGTTAACATGGAGAGACACTGAGGTTACAAAGGCCAAAAGTTTCACATTTTGTGACAAAGTGAGTTTGGCAGGTCAGTCTATGTTAAAGCTGAATCTCTCTTTTCAGAATTCCACAGCATGTGGGTTGGAAGGGATGCCACAGTCTGCTACAGTCCCTGAAGCTGAGCAGGAATGTGCTGCCTCTTCTCCTGACCAAGCACTTCTTGGGCCTCCGAGGGAGGGGCTCCCCCATGTCCTCAGGCCCATAGCCTCTTCCTTCATGCCTCTCAGCCATGCCCACGCTGGATCAGGCCACCATAAGGGTTCCACTGCCTTCAGGAGGAACTCAACCATGTCTGTAAAAGACCACCGCACTGCCAGCCTTCTCCTCCTAACTGATGACCATTCCCGACACCCCCAGTACTTTCTCAGACCCCTTACTTCTGTTCTGACTTCACTTTCCCGCTCTCCAAACTGAACCTAATAGTCATTCCAGGTCTCTATCGTGCTCAGCTTTTGAACCCCTCGTCCTGTTTCTACCGTTCTTTGCCCAAACTTCAGCTTCCTTCTGTACATGACAGGCCAGTGAATGAACCTAGAAGTCTCATCATGCTGTATATTGACATTGTAAATTCATGTTATCCAATCACAACTGAGCTCTCACAGAAACAAGTTAATCACTTTATTCTTTCCTAATTAATCCCATCTTATTCCCCAAGAAGCTATCCCAAACTTTTCTAGTGATCTATTCCTTATTAACCTAGCTGTGGCACCTGTGGCTAGGGCTGGCTCTGCCGATCTGAGAGTCATCTTCATAGAGGTGGTGTTCCATTGTGATATCTTAATGATACCAAGATAGAGATTAGAGCAAGGGAAATGAAGAGGGCCCAGACAGAACTTTGGATGGATTCCCACATTTAGGGGGCAGGCTGTGGATTACAAGCCTGGAGGAGACGTGTAAACTGTTTAATTTTTTAAAGCCCATTCATGGCTTGCCCCCAACCTGTCTGTCTCCTGTATTTTGTAACACTGACAAACTGGCCTTGGACTCTCACCCTCTCTCTTCTGCCTCTGGGTCTTTTGCTGGTGTCCCCCATGCCTGCAGCATAACTCCTCACCTGTACCTCTGAGAGTCCCTCTCTTCCACTAGGACACAGCCCAGGCACCACTTTCACCGTGAAGCCTTTCCTCCTCCTGAGCCCTACCTACATCTGCTTGTGTCCCCCTCCCTCCTTCTTCCCATATGAGCTTGTATTTATTATATATAATATACACATCTTTATTAAAATGAATTAAAATAGTTCAGGGTTTTACTTATATTTGTGCATTTTATAATAAGTTAATAAATATATATGTCTTAGTCCAAAGCCTTAGTGCAGTCTTAAGGTATTAAAGCTCTGACAAAGGTCTAAATTTTAAGATATATAGAGAACTGATTCAAATTTTTAAGAATAAAGGCCATTCTCCAATTGATAAGTGGCCATAGGACATAAACAGCCGAAGTCTCAGGAAGAAAGCTGAGCCACCAAATGTTATTTCAAACTATTAAGGCTTAAAACTACACTAGGACTTTTGGGACCCCCCCCCCCCACACACAGTACATATTATGTGTATAATATATGTGTATAATATGCATAATGTCCATATATTACATGCATCATATGTACGAAAATGCAAGATAGTCTGGAAGTAATAATTATCAACTTATAAGGTTAATGTGGATGTGTAGTACATATATATAATAAAACATGGATATAAAATACAGCACTGTGATACATATATACATATCTTACTATATATATGTGCACACATTTTCTGAAGAATTTTTTCTTTTTTTCCCAATTACATGTAAAAACAAACTTAAAAATTCATTTTTTAAAATTCTGAGTTCCACATTCTCTGTGTCCCTTTCCCCCTGAAGGTGAGAATAGGCCACTTGTTATATGTGATGGGCACACACTTCCTCAGTGTACACTGCAGAAGGGTTCACATGCATTAGGGGTGTCTATTGTGAGCAGGGCTTTTCTCCTTCTTTGTGCTTGGATCCTTAGTGCCTTGTACACAGCAGACGCTTACTAAATGCTTGCTGGCTGGTTGACCCCTACTAACAGGAAGAGCAGCACTAAGTTGCTCTCTGTGGCAGCCTAGGTCCCTTCTGTCTCCCAGGAAATGCTCCAGACTCCCCCTGGGGGCTTCCGGTGCTGCCTCTGGGGCCAAACAAACCAATTCGCCATGACGCGCTTCTCCCTCGCCAACGCCTGCAGAGAACCACTGCGCTCCTACTAGCTCTTTAAGCCAGACATTGCTAAGTCCATCAACCAATTCTGGCCAGGCTAGAACTCAGCACCCAGCCTCCCAGCAGGCAGGAGCATCACTGGCTTCACTGAACTGCACTCCACTCAAGCTCACCATATCTTTTTCATGCAAACTGCTGGAAGTGGGCTAGATGCCTAAAGGTGGTGCAGTGGGTAGAGCACCAGGTCTGGAGTCAGGAAGACCCGAGTGCAAATTCAGTCTCAGACATTTATTAGCTGAGTGACCCTGGGCAAGTCACTTATCCTCTGTTTGCCTCAATTTCCTCAGCTATAAAATGGGGATAGGAGCACCCCCTCCAGCACTGCTGTGAGGATCAAATGAAATCATAACTGTAAAGCATCAGAATTGAGCAGCATAACAGCTGGCACGCAGTGCTCTAGAAATGGGAGCTCGCAATAAGTCCGTGTTATTGCTGTTGGCTAGCTTTCACCTGAGTCTGACAATCAATGCCCTGAGCTTCAGATCTTACCTTCTTCCCTATTAAATTCCATCTTGGACCCTTCATGAGAGAGAAGCCTCTGCCCACACGGCAGTCAGGCAGCCTGCATCTATCTACACTGTCCAAGGGACTACAATGAAACAGCACGATCCATGCTCGTGAAGAGCCCAGGGACACTATGCTTCCACGGGCATCCCACTGCCTGAATCTCCCGGCTTTATAGAACTGATCAACAATAGAAAAGATTACCTGGAATAATCTTTCTCTCAATGGACACACACTGGCTCTTAACGATTACCAGCCCTCTTCCGAAATGTCCATCTGATATCCTAGGACTCTGTTACCAAGTAAAGGCCACGGGCCCACAATCTGCAGAGTTTGCCTTCTCCAATTTGAAACACTGGGCTTCCTGGTGGACCCGCAGGCCTGTGGTACTTCTCCCATTGTTTCCAGGCTATCACCAGTGGCCCAAGCTACCCAGCAGCCCTTGGGATGCACTTTGTCTGGCGCCAGTAAAAGCTCCTGAAAGGCTGCTGGCCCATGTCACGGCCCTCTCCGTCATTTTGGAACTACCTTTCCCAGTCTGAAAACTGGCTTCTAGTTGGGACACTGAGGAAATGAAGATGATTTCTGGTGACATTCTAGCATACCCCCCTCCCCACCAGAGCTCTGTTTGCTTTTTCTCTGCCCCCCACCCCCACCCCAACCTGCTCTTCTCTTCCTGATGTTTCCTTCTGCTTCCCTATTTCCACTCATGCTGCCAGTACCACTCATGACCACCACTGAGTCTTGTTAAAGCTGCCTGTAAGCCTAGAAGCATTTATTAAGCACCTCCCTTATACAAGGAAGTGTACCAGGTGTTTGGGGCACAGATATGACCAATGGGACAAGTCCCTGCCCCTAAGCATGAGGCAGGAAAATCTACAGAATGCTAATTCTTTTGGTAATAAGTAACTGAGCCACAGTTGTAAAATCTAAGACAAAAAGGCAGGAATGAGCCAAGGACTTCAAGAAACAACCCAGACCTGGTCTATGAATCTTGTAACAGGACAGTCAGAAGGAAGCGAAGAATTTTGACAAGGGAGAGATGTTCTGTAAGGGATTGTGCAGACACTACAAGAGAGAGTGCAGCAAACATGAGTTCAAGTCCTGCCACCGGCATGGGCGGGCCTTGGGACCCTGGACAAGCTTCAAAAGTTCTCAGGCTGCACAGAAGCTGGCCACCTGCGTGCAGAGGGAGGAAACCATAGGTCTCTTCCCCCCAAATGTAGGAAAATGCCAAGATAACATGCCTTTAGGGTGGAAATTCCACAGGGAAAAAATATGTCCTTTAGACTTACAGTGTTGGCTTCTCTTTCTTTTGAGACACTGAAGAGTCTAGCAAATGCATTGCAACAGAATAGACCAGATTCAACATCCATCCACAAAAACATCCACAAGCACCAAAACAGGCCCTACTCTGCATCTTTCTAATAAGGCTTGGATTTAGCACCAAAGTCTCCAGGATAGCAGGTCACGATAAGGAAGTGTGTGCAGCTGGCTCTGGGCAGCCTGGAAGTGCTCCCAAGAGCCAACACTGGGGAGGAGCAGAGGCGGGCCATCCTTCTGACCACAGGACACATTCTGGTGCTAACTGCAGGAAGGAGAGTCTTCTGAATTCCGCCACTCCCTAAAGACTATGACAAGAGGAGGAAATGATCTAGTTTCAAAGACTGGAGGAGAGAGGGGCAAAGTACTCACCCATGCTGAGGGATTCTTTCTGGAAATCCTTGGTCAGGTGGGAGCGATTGGTGATGCAGTAGACATAGCGCTCTAACACATACCAACACATCTCATAGTAGAATGGGTAACGGAACTTGTTGGGGACCTAGATGGGGACAGGGAGATAAGGACAATAAACTGATACTTCAACTCCAAGGAAACCAATCATTCTGAGTTATATAATGAGCCAAGCTTCCATCACTGTTTTCCCTTGAAAAAAAGGAGAGGTTTGGACTAGAGGAACTAGCCACCTTCCAGCGAAATTCTATGATCCTAGGATGACCAAGCCATTGTCTTCTGTGGGAAGTCAGCCTCATTGAAAAAACAATCACCACAGAAGCCTGGTGCTCAGAAAGGCAACTCAGAGCTAGGAAGGGAAATAGGCTGTTAAGTCCTCACTTAGTCAAATGGAGAGTTGAAAAAAGAAATCTGTTTGGGTATGAAAAATTTTCTGGATTTGGGTTTTAGGGTAAATCTGTTAGACAAAATCTGATATCCAATTCAGAAAATTGTTTTGGGACTCAATCCCTTAATGGAAGAGAACCCCCAGGATAAGATCTATTCTTTGAGAAGTGGCATTTAAGATTCTTGGGAGCAGGGATCTATCTGGATGACACAAAAGTCCAGAGCCTGGCCCATGTACCCTGCACACAGTAGACGCCTTAATAAATAATTTTTGAATGGCACCAAACCCTGAAGCAGAAGGGAGTAATAGGGCAGGGTCAACTTGTCCTGTCAGATGTGGATCTCTGCCCATCACAAACCGCCTGTATGTGCACAAAGACCAGAAATCTCTGGTTGTAATCAGCCATGGCTTTTTCCCGGCCCCCCAACAAGGCTGTCCCTCTCTAACTAAACTACCCAACCAGTCCCCAGAATGAGGAACAATGCATGCCATGCTGTGAAGGGAAGTCACTGGCTGTGGGAGGACTTACACCCCACCAAGACAGCTTCCTGCTGTCCTGTGCACCAGAGAATTCAACCACATATTTGAGAAACTGCTTTGAATCTAGACTCCCTAGGAATTTCCAAATCTCCTTCTGGGTTGAATAGAGAACTGTGTAAACACAGGTAAAGTGAGAAGACAGGTGGCCTCTTCCAGGCAAGTTAGGGTGATCCCTGGACAGAAAGGGGATCAATCCAGGACTGTGCAGCCTCTGAAGAAGGCCGTGCTTATAAAGCACTGTTGGCTTTACTGCTCTGAGGCTAAGAAAGCCCATAAGAGCCTTCTCAGAGCCTATCCCTGCCCTTTTAGATTACATATCTTTAGCTCCATTTAAAAAAAAAAAAAAGACAAAAATGAACAGGAATCAGGGAGGGAGGTTTGTCTTTCTCTACTGGTTAGTGAGAGTTTCCAAAATCCACGAATTCATGGACTTTGAGGAGTCTAAGAAATGTGGGTAATATAGGAAGAAATGGTAGGACATGGGTGTTCACCATTCAAGTTTTTAACTTGGCGCTCGAGTGATTTGGGATTGACTTGCCCCATCATGCTGTTTCACTGACACTGTCAAATACCAGACTGAACAGCAGTGATTCATGAAAAATCTCTATAGCTCCTGTTCTCCAATGAGGGACTTGGATTCCAAGGATGGCAGCCTCAGCTTCGGCCTAGAACAGCCCTAATGGCCAAGCTGCTCAGGCAGCTGGCTTCTGGACAGTCTAGGCAAGAACAGCCTACATTTCGATTGTACTTTGTCCTTGTCACAGAACTTTTATGGAGATCGAGCTGCTTTCTCACATGCGTCACAAAGCAGATTCACGTCCATTTGAGCCATTATGAAGTACCTAATGAGGACAAGGCATGATGCTCAGCATGGGGACAGAAAGACAAAGCCCAGATGGGCAGAGTCCTCACAGGGCTGCCAGTAACTGCAGGGAGCTCAGGAGCATGAGTGCACTCTGCTCATTACTGGCCTGCCCTCCATTCTGGCACGCTGGTGCAGGGAGGAGTCGGCTAGCTATGCACACATGGTCCAATGTGGCTGGCTATTGGGGAGGGATCTGTGTTTACAGATTCTGGGAATGGACCAATGCTCATGGATCTGTCCAGTCAATTAGAAAGCATACTTCAAAACTTTCAAGGCTCAAAGGCAGCTCCTGGCTTTAGGTACTGTATGGAAGAATCGCCTTTCCTCTCACCTGCAATGCCACAGAAAGATGTGAAAGTGACTCCTCTGCTGGCCAATTAACAATCCAAGAAACTACAGATTATTAGAGCTTCAACAGAAAGGAAACACAGAGAAGAAACCCCCCCACAGTTTGGGCCTTTGGTTAAAGGACCACAAATCCGGGCTAGAAAGGCCCTCGGGCCATCTAGTTCAGCTCCTTGTTTTACAGAGGGGGAATGAGGCCCAGGGCATGACAGGGGTTATGATCTAACTTCGTTTTCACTGTGAAATCAGCCACACATCTTTCTTTGCAGACCACTGTCCTCCACATTGTTTTCATTTTTTTGTAATTTCTTTCATCATGATTTAACTGGATTCCTACTTCTTCACTTCAAGAACATCTGAGACTTTAATTCTGCAAATAAAGCAAATGCTACTATGTCTGAATCCTCCGTGGCACAGGAGGTCCCCAACAACACTGGTGTTTCAGTAACATGACAACTTAGTTTCCATGCTCAGGGTGAATCTGAGGCCTGCCTATTCAGTGTCAGCATTCCGTTTATTTAGGATTCTCTCTTAGCATCAGCACACATTCATCAGTGAATATGATACAAACTGAGATACTGGATTAAGGGGCACAGAACTGGTGAGGTGGTTGATGAAGATAATGGGCACACAAATTCAAGGATGTCAAACATGACCTACCAGGTCAAACAATTACAACAACCAAGATAACTTTTTAAAAATTCAAATACTGTTTACTAGCAGTTTATATAAAACCAAAAGATTCAGAGGATAAAGATGACATTGGAAAAGAAAATGGTCTAAAAGTGGCTCCAAAGATTCCTCCCCATGCACTGCTAGTAAGGAATGAGAAGCCCAGGACACCTGGGTCTGGATGAAGCTTACCTTCCTCGCTTTCTCCAAGGTGCTAAGACATAAACTAAAGAGCTGAGGGTAAAAGGTTCACAAAGCTTTAGTCACTGCTACTTACCCGTGTCCTATCTTCAATGTTGTAGATTTTGAGCTGCATGGGGATGTTAAAACTATGCAAAAAGTTGCCCCCAAACACTAATGTGTCTGTGGGGGTGTACACTGCATGAATCCAGCCTAAAGGGGTAAGAAAACCAACAATGTCTCAAGTTAAAGAAGATTCTCTTGGAGAAGCGACAAGCTCTCCCCCCAAATACTAGCCTGCTCCTTTTCACTGCAATCTTCTGTCCTTCCTCCATTTTCACCATTTCCTAGGAGGGGTGGTAGAAAAGAGAACCACACTCTTCCCACTCCCACACCCCCCAACCACCTTGCTTAGAAGGGCCAATGCCACGGACACAGCTCCCTTCGAGGTTTGTCCCTTCCTTGCCCTCCTTTCCCTCCCCCCAAAATGCCTATAACACGCTTCCTGAAGAACCATTCTGTCCAAAAAGACCTGGTCAAGTCACTCCTCTGTTCAAGGTTTCACAGGCTCCTGAAGGCCTGTGAAATATAGTATTATATAGCCTGGAGCCTGAGCCCCATCTCCTGTCCTTACACAATCCACAAACTAAACAGATGGGAACTCGATGCCTCCTACATCCACATCCACATGAGGCTCTTCCACCTCGATGAACATCTTCAGACGGTTTCTGCCAACTAGAAGGCCCTTCCCTAGCCCATCTTCCCCTGAACTGCCTCTGACTGTCCTTTAAGGCCCAACCAAAGGACTGCCTCCCCTAGAAAGTCTTCTTCCCTTGGTTTATAGTAAGTTTCTGCTTGAAACCTCAAGTAGCAATTTGTTTTCTGATTCTTCAAGGCATTTATCAAGTCATATTGGGAATGAATGAATGGAAAAATATTTATGAAGTCCATACTATGTGCTTCATGACATGGTTCAGACTCCAAGGCCTTAAACTCCAGCTCTCTAAATTCTAGAGTCAAAGCCCTTTGGCCCAGTGGGCTCAATACTGGCACTCTGCTCTAAAGAGACTACTGGCAGGAAAGACAGACACAGCTGTGCAAAAACACTCAGCGCAAAGACTGGAAGTAGATTGGATGCTCATAGAATGGGGCCTAGTAAATGTATCTAACAGAACATAACTGCTCTAAGAAATGAAGACTCCTAAGAGCCAACAGAGAGTAAAACGGCACAGGCAGAACAATTTGTACAACAACCCCACATCCTAAAGAGGAGCGGCCCTGAAAGCTCTCAGAGCTGCAATGGACAATTTCAGAGGATCCCTCCTCCTGACAGAGAGGCGCTAGGCCCAGGATGCAGACTCACACTTCTATTCTGGGGGCACAGCTAAGGGAATTCTGTCTTGCTTGACAATGTACATTTATTATGAGTGTTTTTTGCTTGTCCTTCCTTTTTCAATGAAAAGGGGGATAAAGGGAGAGAAGGTAGAGGTTTTAGGGTTAAAAAAATAAAATTTAGAACCACTTAAAAATGAATTATGATATACTAATGAAATATAATTACTGCACCTTAGGAAACAATGAATATGAAGAATTAAAATATGGGAAGACTTAAGAGAAGGGGTGCAGAATAAAATTAACATTAGATACACTGACTACTGCCATATAGTTAAGAGAGAGCAGCAGAGAGAATTCATTTTGTACACATCATAAGCAAGGGCAAGAAGTCTTGGGGACGGGGTTAATGAGCTAAATAACCGGTTATAGGAACATGTTGAATGTAGTGTGTCCATGAAAGTCACTCCACTTTCAGCTGCCTGCACACAGTAAACGGTGCCTCAGTAACATCTTATTGTTCCCTCCACGTGTTTGATATCTTTGGGCTCAAGGGAAGGTGGGGGCAGCTCTCCCCGCTCTGCTTACCCGAGGGGATAACAAAGGTGTACCCCTGCTTGAGCTCAATGCGCTGGCATTCCGACACACGGTCACCCAGGAAGATGTCTCCCTGTTTTCCCGACAGCAGCCAATTCTCATACAGTTCCAGGTTTTGGGCTGTAGGTGGTATGAGCCAGAAGACCTAGGAGTGAAAAACTTTAGTATGTGAACAGTCATCGACAGGATCCTGGAAAAGCTACCTTCCTATATGAGGATTCAAGACCCTTCATTTTCAAACACACAGCTTTTCAAGCCACAACTACTCTTTTCTGCCAGACCCATGCAAGGCACCCTCTAGGTCACTTTTAGCAGAGGACAGAATGAGGTCACACCCCTTTAGTCACATGATTAGATCTGAGCCCTGGAGCTCAAAGGGACCTCCAAGGCTATTTAGTCAAACTGCCTTGTCACACAGACGGGCAAACTGAGACCCATAAGGTGAAATGACTTGGCCAGGGGGCACCACAGAAGGGATCTGGACTCAGGGCCCTGACTCTCCCCATTGCTGGTCTTCACTTAACATCAACATAGGAAGATCCGGGTCCTAGGATCATTGTGGGTGATTGCCAATCTTTTAAACAATGGACAGAAGAGCAGCAGATCGGGTTGAACCTCGGATGTTTCTACAGTCCAGAGGTGAATCCAAGTCTAAATTTATGCATTTATCAATCACTTTTAGTTCATAGTGTAAAAGAGTTTCCTGCAGGGCACGGACTTTCATTTATCTCTCTGCCCCTGGTGCTTAACACACTCTTTTTCTCAATAACTTATGGTGGTCTTAAAGAGAGCTGGGGCATGAGTTAGCTAGGTGGTGCAATGAACAGAGCACTGGTCTAGGAGTCAGAAGGACTTGAATTCAAATCCAGCCTCAGATACTTATTAGCTGTGTGTGACCCTAGACAAGATACTTAAGACTGACTGCCTCAAAAAGAGAGAGAAAGGAGAGAGAGAGAGGAGGGAGGACAGTGGAGAGAGAGAGAGAGAGAGAGAGAGAGAGAGAGAGAGGGAGAGGGGGGGAAGGGAGAGAGAGAGAAAGAGAGATTGAGAAAGAGTGAGAGACAGTGTGAGCACTGGGGCACTAAGAGGTTAAGGGACTTGCTCAGAATGTACAGAGGCAGGACCTGAATCTAGGCCTTCTTGACGTGAGTCTGGTCCCTTACCCATTCTGCCACCTGGACTCTCACCTTGCACAAGGTGTTCAATGTTTGCTGAATTATGGCAATAGACACAATTGTGTATCTTCTCCTACTCCATCATGTCTCCACCTAGAATGGTTTGGAAACTTTCTTACAGATGTTACTAAGGAATCTCACTGTACAAGAAAAACTTCTCTCATTCTCAGTCTCTGGCCTTCCGTCTTCCTGGGCTCAAGGTAGAGAACACTCAAGGAAATCTGGGACTCAAGAACCCTTCCAAGGTGGGTAGGCTCCGTGTGTATAGTTGCCTAAAGGAAGTCCATTTCTCACCAAACTCTAGTCAAAGATCAATGAAAGCACTCTCTCTACCAAAATAGTTATGCTGGGCATTTATTTTCTACAATGGCTCAAATGTGCCCCCATTCAGACTAAATGACACAATCCTTAACCTTCAATCCCAACACAAAGTTCAATCTCCCCACAGATAGCACCATACCTTTCCTCCCTGGTGTATGTGGTACCACACAGAGGTACCACCAAAGTCCACATGAAAGTCTGTGTAGCAGCCCCGGACGCTCATGAGACAGTACCTGGACCCAAAGAAGGAGATACATCAGGAAAATGAAAGATGTAACAGCTCATAAAGCCAATATGTCAAGAAACTTTGCATGGTCAAGGATGCAAGGGCATCCTCTATAAAGCATGTAGTTTGAAGGTTCTAGAGTTTCCATCTGGATGAAGAACATACACTTAAAATCTAATTTTCCAGATAAGTTTGAATTTTCAATTCAACAAGCAGATAAGAAAAACCCAAACATCAGGAAAAGGAGAGTAAGCTCGGACATGGGTCAATGTTGAAGGGGAACGATCCTGGAAAATACTGAGGAAATCCTGTGATCTTTCTTGGGAGAGTTTCAACTGTCCTACAGATAAAGTTCTAGCAGAAAAATTAAACCTATAGGACTCAAGAACATAAACATTCCCAAAGGGGTTTTGTTGTGAGGAAGTAAGAAAGCCTTTACATATGTAAGGAGCAGTTGCTCCTGGGGGCTCTTCCCTCCTCTTCCCCTCCCCCAACTAACTAGTATTTATTTTGCATGGATACACACACACACACACACACACACACACACACACACACACACACACACACACACACACACACACACACACACACACCCTCTTTCTCTCTCTCTCTCTACCTCCCCCGCCCAAGCTTCCAGACAGGGACTGTGACCTTTCTGTCTGCCTTTCCAGAAGCCAGCATACAGCAGATACCTAATAAATGCTTACTGATTACTGACTACCTTTCCTCAGTTCAGCCCCTGCCCTGCCTCCCTCAATCACAGTCCCTAGAAGAGTTCCTGATGGCCATACCATCCTCACCCCTCCACGTTCTCACTGCGAGTGGGGAGAAGGCTAAGTCTGTATGTGACTCAATTCCTAGACAGATCTTTCTCATCAACATAATTTTAGATTAGATTTCCTTGAAATGTGAAATTCTCCTTTCCCCAAATAACGGAATTCTTCCTTGCTCAGCTTGCTGTGCTACCAATCATCTGCACACTTAGCCTGGGGGATGTTGCCTTCACTTACTTCTGCACTTTGGGGTACTGCATCTCCAGGATGGCATTGGTGGACTCTGTCTGGCTTTCCTTCAAGTGCCTTGGCCACATGTTGTCTACCCAATCAATAAAGTCCACCTCGAAGAAGCAGGAAAAGTTAGATTAATGTTCACACTTATTTTCACTCCTTCCTCCCAACAATGCTGGCATGGAGGCAGTATCTTAGAGAGAGATGAAGGGGCATGCCTATGGCCATAAAGCCAGCAAATGTCAGACCAAGCATTAAGGCCAAAGGAAATATGGCCTTTCTCAACCCACTGATAATACCCTTGACCCCAAAATTCATCACAGTAGGCACAAATAAGTAAAATGGTGCTTTGTTTTGAGGTCAATCAGCAAATGCCAAACTATCAAATGATGATAAAGATGAGTCCTTCCATCAACGTGACCACACACACCAAGGACTGAAACAAAACTTTCTATGAAGGTATGAACACTTTTCAGGTCACTCTTTTCTCCTATTATCTGATACTCTTTTTCTTTGAAAACAAAAACCAGGGGCAGCTAGGTGGCGCAGTGAATACAGCACCGACCCTGGAGTTGGGAGGATCTGAGTTCAAATCTTAACACAAAAACTATCTGTGTGACCTTGGGCAAGTCACTTAACCCCAAAATTGCCCTCCAAAAAGCAAAAAAAAGAAAGAAAGAAAGAAAGAAAGAAAGAAAGAAAGAAAGAAAGAAAGAAAGAAAGAAAGAAAGAGAGAGAGAAAACAAAAACCAGATGTGTGGGGTCTGTGTGCTTAGCACAGCTGTGGAGGGGGCCAAGGTCTCGGCTGAAGTAAAAAGCACAAAGTCTAATGGTCAAGGTCACTGAGAGCTGTTCAGACAAGCCCAAGGATAAAATTCAAGATACAGAACAGACAGCTGAAGCAAGAAGAGATGGCACCAATTCTCTTACTGTGCTGAGCTGGCCCAGGCCTTCATCTGTACAGACGGGAACAAGAAGAGCCTGGTCTGAGCTCGAGCGCAGCAGAGAGCTCCTCGGGCCCAAGATCTGCCGATGACACCGAATGACTGTGGGGCCACGACCACGGCACTGAACCTATCGGGGGCCCAGGCAACTCTCTAAGACTAGAGACTGCCAACTTGGATCTCAACTCGTTTTTTGAAAACATCTATTCTAGGAATATGAAATGCAGGTGCAGAGAGGTCCAGAGCAATGCTGACAATATTAGACAAGATATCATTGTAAAAATGCTATGAAAAACATAAAAGTATGAAATAATTAAGTTAATAACATCATTGATTAAACACTACTCAAGCTCCACAGGCCCTGCCAATTGATCTGATCTTGTTAGCTGCTGGGCTTTGGGAACCATTTTGTCATAGAGAGATTTTCTTTAGGATGATATTTGCTGTTTTAGGAATATACTTTAACCCTGAAAAAGATTGGAAAATATCCAAGTTGTCGAATGCAATCACATTTCTGCTGTAGCCCTAACTAAACAGCACATTTCTGCCTGGTCGCCAGCAGCAGGTTGCTAGGCTGGGGCACTGCAGGCTGAACCTTCCAGAAGGCCTATCAATCCAACCCATCACTTGACTGATTCTGCTAACACACCTGCCTGGACAGGAGTGCACTAAATGGAACACCAGCTCTGACTGTATAGGGTTACAGACAAACAGTATGGCATGGCCATTATACCACTGAGTACCATCTCTGTGCAGCACTGTAAGGGGATATCCCAATAGACCGACCCTAGAGAAGCAGACAACCAAAAGCACCCATACAGAAGACACTGGCAAGAATATCTTAAGATCACAAAGAACAAGACAGTTGCTACAGGATGGAGAAGGAAAACAACACTGTTCTCACTTTGAAAAAAGCAAAGTGTCTGGCCTCTGTCTAGAAACTGTAGGCCAATGAGTCTGACTTTAATTCCTGCAAAATTCTAGGCCCATAGCATTAAAGAGCTTGTTAATGATCACTCAGAAAAGAAGGCAACAATAATCCCAGAGTCAGCATGACTTGTCAAGGGCAGTCCTCCCAAACCTGGATTAAAGAAGTGACACATCAGTGAATGCTCTAGACACGGTTTCCCCAGATTTGCTTAAAAGTATCTTGTGCTTTCCTTGTGAGAAAGAGGTGGATTCGATGAGGGTACAACAGGATGGAATGGCCAGATCCAAGGAGTCTGGTGGTAACATGGAGGGAAGTCTCCAGTGACTCGTGTGGCCCTGGGCAATGCTGCTTTTTGGCCAGTGACTTGGACAAAAGCTTATCAGATTTATCTACATGGGAGGGACAGCTAGCAGAGTGAGGACACAAAACTGGTTAGAACACTGGGCTGAATCCACAATTGAAGTTCAACAGGGATGAAAATAAAGTCTGATACTCAGGTCTGAAAAAAGAAAAACAACCCAACCTTCACAAGACAAGAAACTGTCTGAAGGAGGTGGTGTGTGTCTGACTGAACTACAAGGTCAAATGAGTAAACCATGGGAAGTGAAAGAAGAAAGCTGCATGAAAAAAAGCAAAGCTTATGGGAGAAGGGGACAATGTCCCTGTATCCTGGTCTCAAGTGGTCTGGGCCCTACACGCACATCTGGGGGCCCCATCTCACGAAAGCCATTGATATGCTGGAGAACACAGAGGCAACTGCCACTGGGAAGGGTCTTGAGTCTCTACCACATAAATCAGTGAAAGGAACAGGGATGCTTATACCCTGAGGAAGAGAAGATTCAGGAAGACATGTCTTCAAGTGTCTGACAAGCTAAGCTGGGGACAGGAAGTACTGGCTTTCATTCTACTCGGTCCTAAATGGCAGATCCAGAAGCACTGATGCTAATTGAGACAATGTTGGGGAAAACTTCCTGATCATGAGAGCTGTCCAAAAAATAAAACAGGTGGGCTCAGGAGACAGTGAGGGTTCTGAAGAAAAGCTGGATGACCACTGGCTGGAGATTAGAATAGGTACTTGCAGATGTCCCACTCATTTCTTAAATTCTGTGCTTCTGTATTTTATTGTTATGGATAAAATAATTTCTGTTTCAGGTAGCCGATGGCATTTATTGAGAACCCACTGTGGGTAAAGTATCAAATTATCCCCCAAACTCCTTTTTCCTCAAAACTCAGTTTCTCTTCTTTGGCAATTCCTCATTTGCACCGGGCACTGTATGCACAAACCCTAGAACATTTTCCTGGATGCTCTCTGAACTGCAATTGTAGCAGGGGAGAACACTATCTTCAAGGCTTTTCCAAGGAAATGACTGGATAGCACTGTTCCTTCTCTCCATAGCAATGTGCCATTCCTTCCTTCTTGGGACCCTTTATTTCCTATTGTGGAAGGGGAGAGCGGATTGGCACTGCAGGTATATTTCCTAGAGTAAATAATTAGGAGGAACTATTTATGGAGGCTAAACTAGGCACCTTGTAACAAGGGTATATGAGAATAACATGCGCAGGTCAGCAAACAACCTCTGACTTGTGGGGGAGGTGGTTTAATTAGAAGCAATTTGCAGTCATTAACTATTTGAAAGCTGTACTGTACTTGTCTGCATTAATGCAACTTCACTTTCTTTTTTTGGTCATTTCAGTCATACCAACTAGAAGAGAGTCAGAAAAAGAATGAGCTCTGTCCCACAGCAGTGGACCCCCCTTGCTTCTCTACACTTTGGGGTTTTGAGGCTGAACAACTTTTGTATTGTCTAGAAACACGTTTCTTAGGTTGGAGATGGACCATATGGCCTTTGCAGTTCCTTCCAACCTTGAAAATCTGTGGACTCCAGGGACTCCACAGCCACTTTCTAGAAGAAGTACAAGAGTCACCCAGACTTTACTGCCCTGGAATGTGCTGAGAAAGAGAACACCTTTTTGGTTTCAGACTCCATGAGGCAGGTCTCCATTTCACAATGCGCTGTGCCCACGGCTCATCCAGGAACAATTCCAGCTCTGTTCCTGGGTTAGTCAACATGTGGCACTGCTAGCCCTCCTGTAAGTCCCAGTGAGCTTTCATGACTGTCTTAGAAAAATGTGAAATTTGGGGCGGCTAGATGGCGCAGTGAATAGAACCCGGCCCTGGAGTCAGGAGGACCCGAGCTCAAATCCAGCCTCAGACACTTAACACAAAAATACTAGCCATGTGACCTTGCACAAGTCACTTAACCCCAACTGCCCTACTTTTCCCCCTCCAAAAAGCAAAAAACCCCTCCCAAACAAACAAAAAAAAACCCCGTGAAACTTGGAAACTACTGAATTTCCCCATTGACTTCCATTACAAATGGGGGAATGTTTCCACATCTCCTGCAGTTCGTGTCCTGCCCCAAGAGCAAGGGAAAAGCCAAAGGCCTACAGAAAGCAGACTGACTTGGGACCTTTAGGGAACACATCCTCAGTCAAGTTTCTGATTTTTCAGTTCTACAGCCTGGATTTCTGGGTAATGTATCTCTTAAAGAGGTGGCATTTGGGCTCTCTGCGACCAACTCTTACTCCTAGCAACCCTTTCTCCTGGATCCAAGATGACTCAATTAAAAAGACAAACAAAAACTAAGCTAGGTTCCAGCTGGGACTGAAAAGCCACCATCTGGATATTGCTCTAGTATCACCATAAGTCCATAAAATGCCTGGGCAACTCTGTCTGCCCCAAGGAGAGATGGGAGAAGACTATACCTGCCTCCCCGATCCCTCTGCAGAAGTGGCAGTTCCATAGGACTGGAACACACATATGTTTAGATTTCTTAAACATACTGATAAGTGGATGAACAACTGTTACTTTACACTATAGAAGGTATGAGTAATTTGAAGGGAGATTAGAGAATAAATATGATATGGAATCAGATTTCAAAGTGACTGTCTCCAAACTGTACCTCTCCAAGATGGAGTGTGTGCCTCAACTAAATTTTAGTTCAAGGTCTATAAAATAAAAAAGGAAATTCTGTGTCCAAAAGTTAATAAGCACAGTCAAACTGGAATCTGAGCTCTTCTAGGAAATAGCTCTTTCCAGTGTCTCTCTGGGAGCTGTCAGTCACCAGCTCTGAGCAAGTCAAAGTTAGACCAAAGGGGCGGCTAGGTGGTGCAGTGAAAAGAGCGCAGGCCCTGGAATCAGAAGGACCTGAGTTTGGAGCCGGCCTCCGACACTTAATCCATACAAACAAAAACCTAATCCATACAAACAAAAACCTAGCCGTGTAACCTTGGGCAAGTTACTTAACCCCAATTGCCCTAAAGGGGCGGCTAGGTGGCGCAGTGAGTAAGAGCACCGGCCTCGGAGTTTGGATGACCCGAGATCAGATCCGGCCTCAGAAAATGAGCACCCATGCATAAATAATGACTAGCCGTGTAACCTTGAGCAAGTTACTTAACCCCAATTGCTTTAAAAAAACAAAACAAAACAAAACAAAACAAAGTTAGACCAAAGATCTCTTGCCTAGCCTTCCTTACTTTTTTTTTTTTTACTACTTTCTTTTTAAGCAACTGGTCTCCTTAACTTAAGAGCTAAAGAAGTCTTCTATCATTCCTAACACATCTTGGAAGGAATTAAAAAAAAACAACCTTCCTCAACTATGGCACAAACTCAAGGGGAACACTTTTCCATTTCTGAGGCCTGCAGCATCCTCCATGTGGATGGATGCCCTTGTCTTGAGCAGAGGTACCAGCTTCTAAAGCTTCACTCTTAAAGCATTAACAGTTCCAGGGTAAAGTTTTCTGTCCTTTCTAGCACATTTATGAGAAAGCTATGAATTTTGCAAGAACAAACAACCTTCTTACTAATACCACTTGTTGGAAGAGAGTTAGGTTAAAAAAGTTACCGTGGTAGGCCTCTGCACCATGTTCTCTAGTCTAGTGTGGCTGAATTCCAGGCTGATGACATTATAGAGTTTCTCACGTTCTTCCTCAGGGGTCTCGTAATAGCGCGTCCACTGAGCCATGGTCATCTCAATGCCCTTCTGGGTGTTCACATCCATGACGTCCACCATTCGACGGCTCCCTGTCAGGAGAAGTTTATTTTCGGTGGGTGTGCCAAGGAGCTGGGACAATCAGCCAAATGATAATGCACCAAATTTCCTTTCTCTTCTACTAAAAGTTACTCGAATAATCCTCAAATAATCCAACTCCTTTAAGTGCAACCAAAGGAAGGGAGAGGCATGATGAAGTTACCAAGTACCCCAGTGTCCACCCACACACCCCAGAGAAATCAGCCCACCACTCCCAGTTCCAAGAACTAGTACTTAGGGTAAAACTAAAATCAAGTTCCATCTGTTCATCCTTTCATTATAATCTATTTTCCAATTCAACCAAGGAAAGTTTCTAATGTAGAATTAATTCAACAAATATTTGTAAGGCATTCACTATATACAAGGCAGTTCTCTGAGACTCAGTTTTCTCATCTATAAAATGGCAATCACAGCAGTTCCTAAGTTGGGGATGTAAGGAGGAGATGTCTATAATGGACTTTGCAAATCTCAAACTATTTACCATATAGAAATGGGAACTATTCTTGAAGACCCAAAGATGAATTAGATAAGGAAAGAATTTAGCATGAACTCAATAACTTATCATCTAGTAGAGGAGAGAAAGCAAATTGTTAACTGCTTACAGGAATGATACGAAGTTCTCAAGAGTGAGAATGAGAAAGAGTCAAAGTGAGTGAACTAGAGGAGGGAAAGACAGAGACAAAAAAGATGCCCAGAACCTACGTCTGCCTCTAGAAATCAGAAGAGATTTCATGGCTAAAATAGCATTCGATGGCTGACATGGTAGAATTGGCTTTTCAGACACAGAAGACTGAGGACAGAACTCTGGAGAATACCCATGCTTGTGGAAAAAGGGGAAGCACAGAAGGAAACAATAGTCAGCAGGAGAAGCAAGAAAGCAGGCTGAGGACTGATAGTGGTCACTGTCAAATGGGGCAGAGTTCAAAGTGGATTAGGCCTAAATTGAACACTCAGACTAGCCCTGTACAGGCCATACAGGGTTTACAGCAGCATTTATAATCTAAATGCCCCAAGGAACTTATAAGAGAGAGAGGAGAAAGACAATATCCAACGGGACCTGACAATGTGACTACAGTATGGCTGTTAGAGTAGAATACAAGTATAAATAAAATATAAACTATTATGTATTAAAAGCTTTAGACATCTTTTATGTTAAAGGAAAAAGTGGAATTTCCTGTATATTAGCAAAAAGGAATACCACTAAAACTCTGAAAATACTGGTTACATATCAATTAAATATGCATTTAAGATCCTTGAACACTGAGGTATTATATGGTTGACTATCATTAGTAGGAGGTCCCGGCTCCCTGCTTTCTAGGGAAATACCAAGTATTCTTGGGATGACTGAGAGGAGGGAATAAATGGACCAACCTAAGGGCCTGTGGTGAGAACAAGTACAATCATGGCCATGATCCTGGCATTCTGACAGCCAGTGCTGAAAAACTGCAGTCATCCGCTGAATCTCTCACCAGCCAGCTATGTAGACTCTATCACTGCTTTATTAAGTTTCATCTGTAGAAAGCCCCACCTCCCCATAGGCCATGGCCTTGAGGAAACTATTTTATGGAATTTTCAACGAGATGCTTCCACTAGCACAGCAAGCAAATCCCTGGGCAAGGGAGTAAGGAAAAAGCAAAGTAGGTGAGCACTAAGGATTCAATAAACTTATGAGAGCATCCTCCGTGGGGATTTCTGATGGGCCAAGAAAGGCAGAGGAGGCATAGTACACCTTAATGTGTCAGGGCAGTGGGTGGGTCAGGCCTGTCAAGGGTAACAGTGATCAAGGGACAAATGTTCCAGTCAGACCTGCTGTATCTGGAGCTGTGCAGCCCTGTAGGACTGAACATGGATGCTGGGTCAGGGAGGAAGACCCTGTGAAGCAGGGTGGCCTAGTGTGCACTGATACAGCCCTCTGTGGTCTACAGAAGGGACAGCCGAGTGGAGCACTGGAAAGTACCCTCTGGTGGCCAGAAGAAGGCCCTGCAGCTGATCATCTCCAAAGAAATAAGGACAAACCCATTTAGACAAAGTGTATGAAGCAGAATTCTCTAAGGGAGAATGCTGGCAGAACTGCCAGAGCCAATTCTGGCAAACTTGAAATTTCTGGTTAAATAAGGAATAAGCAGAAAGTGATTTTAGCTTCAACTCCTTCTAAAAATATTTGTGAAAGGTGACTAGCCTACTTCCCAGCCTTGGTGAATAGAATTAAATCTGCAATGCTTCTGGGTCACCTTGGATCTTAACACAGAGCAGGCCCTTAAGTGTTTGATGAATCAATGATCACCCTCTGAAGACCTGACCAGGACAGGCTTAGCAAGATTTGTAAAAAACCAATCAAAATAAATCCTTTCAAATCTACTAATCTGTTGTTAGGGTTTGTCTCTTTTACAAAAGAACTGAGTAACAAACTCTGATGAAAGCTCTTTCTAAAGAAGATCCAACTGGGGATGACACAGTCTATGGGCCTCGCTCAGTTCGGCCAGCATTCATTACACCTCCTGTAGGCCAGGCACTGACACTGAGTGCCCAAGATACAGAGGCAAAACCATCCCAGCCTCTGTTCTCAAGGCACTTAAGATTTTTTTTGTGGAAAATACTGTGTCTACACATTAGTAAATAAAGTATGAAGTAATCCGAGTGGGGCTGGGACAGCTACAAGAAAGGCTTCACTGGGAATCAGCACATGAGCTAAAAGCCTGAAGGAAGCTAGGTTCTCTAAGACGCAAGAGTGAGAAAGGATCCCTATTCTGCAGACAGCAAAGAAAAGCAGAAGCCAGACTCAGGCCATAGGCCATAGCGACAGTTTTCATTTTAAAAGAAATTTATCTAAAAGTTCTAATTTAGTTAGGATTAACTCCTTGGTTAAAATCCAGTGTTGGAAATGGTTATTTTCCTTCTCTAATAAGTTGTTCTGGAAGATGACAGAGTGACAGAAACAAAATGGCAGCCAAGAGAAAATAGGCTCAGATGCCCCGCCTGAGCGTGGCCTGGCTGCCAGGCAGAGTGCCAAGATCTGCCCGGCACCAAGCCCCTCCCTCACAGACCTGGAAGCCCCGATACACACTTACCCACACACATTTTGACATCATTCACAGTGAAGTCCGGATCTGGCATCCTAGGAAATAAACACCAGAGTAAGGGCAGGCAAAAAGAGCAAAGAAAACCCCAGGCCAGCAAGGCTCCACCATCTACCTCCTTTAACAGACACACCTTCTTTAAATGGAACGTTTACAAGGCTCCTTGGCTCTTCTGCTCCTCCACTCAGCAGAGGCAGTAAGAGACTTAGTGGCCCCCAGACACTTCCAAATGCACACACCCATCCGTTCTGCCAATTCACTTACTTTATTCCAAGTCCATCAGAATTCTTGAAAATCAGAGGGTCTCTCAGGCCACCCCGCTGGATATACTCGACATTAAAATCTGAAACCAAAGGAAAACAAGTATTAGAAAGCCTCAATTTCATCTAGAAACTCCAAAACTCAATTTTCCAAATACAGTTTGTACAAAGATTTGGTGACAGTACAAATGTCCCTGACTACTACTATCTACCCTGTCGTCAATATCCAAAAAAATATCATTAATTCTGTCCACTATAATCAATATGATTTCACCCTCTTCCCCTAACTTGCCAAAGAGCAAAGCTGAGTGGCACATGAAGAGTCTCAGAGATGAACTATGTCAGGAGGACATAGAATGACTTTCATTGCACTATTAACCCAACCCAAGGAAAGAGAGTCCTTCAGGAAAAGCCTCCAAGAAAAGTTGGCACGAATATCCCTGAGGATGCTTCACTGTGGGACCCAACACTACAGGAAAGCACCAGAGGACAGTACTCAACCTTTCCACACACATGTGTGAAGCTCTTAAGTCACTGGCTGTTAGGAGGGGACATCCCTGATGTCCCACTTTCCCTTCCTTACTCCTTTATTCTTGGATCGGTCACCCCCACCCAGGCAGCCCTCCAACACAACCTCAGTGCCCCCTCCCTACATTCTTCTCCAGCACATCAGCAGTTCTTCAACCTTCCAGTCATTCCCTATGCATTGGTTCCTTCCTTGTTTTCCAACATACCCAACTCTTCCTCACTGTTACCCTAAACTCCTAGAAAAGTTGGTTACACAGACTAACTTCACTCCTTTCTTCTCACTTCTTTGCCAGCCAGTTCCCAGCCTCACCCCCCAACTGCAACTGCCCCCTGCAAGGTGACCAACGTTACCTTTTAACTGACTAACCCAACGACCTCTTCTCAACCTTTGTGATCTCTCGGCAGCCTCAAAGACTTCTCATTACCTCTTTCTTCACTAGGTTTTCATGTCAAAATCTTGCTTCAAGTCTTTCCCCTTTCAAATTCATCTTCCATTTGGTGGCCAAGGTGATTTTCCTAAAGAGCCACCCTCCTTTTCTCAGTAAACTCCAGTGGCTTTACGTTTTCTCCCAAGCCACACACCTGGTCCTCTGTTTATCACTTAAATTGCCTCCTACCCTGGCCCCTTCCTACATTTCCAATCTCCTTATACTTGGGCCTCCTCCACATACTCTACAATCCAGCCACAGTGGCTTAGGAGCTGCTCCTTTAACCCCACTCTATCTCCTGTCTCCATACCTTTGCAATGGCTGTCCACCACCCCTCTCTTACTTCTGTGTCTTAGTTCCTCTGGCTTCCTTTGAGATGGAGCTTGAATTCCACCTTCTAGAAGTGTTCTTTCCTAGCCTACGACCCTCCTCTCCCCCAGCTGCAAGAGCCCCCCCCACCTTCTTACTGTCTACATCTTGGACGTACCAAGTCACTTCCATGTCCTCTCCTTTATGAAATGCTGAGAAGCTCTAAGGCCAAATGCTTTTTGCCTTTCTCTGTATCCCCAGTGATTAGCACAGTGCCCTACACAGAGCAGATACTCAAGTCAATTCTTGCTGGCTGACTGGTCTGGTGTTCTCCCTGACAGCTCCCTCTCAAGTCTCCTTTGTTAGAGCCTTATCATGCCCCATTTCTACCTCTCAGCTCCCCTGGCTTTCCATCAGCTACAGGCAGATGGCTCCCAGATTTACAGACACGTGTTCCCAGTACAGCATCATAAATGTCCAATGGATGTCTCGGGGTCCCTCCAGATCACACCTATTTTCTAAACTTCCCTATTTTTGTCAAAGACATCATTATTTTCCCCATGTTCCAGGTCCAGAACACTGGCTATACATAATACACACACAGATATTTTTTCTCCAAACAGACTATAAGTTCCCCAGCAAGCATTTAACAAATTATCTGTTGACTGATTGGAAAGCATTGTGCTAGGGTCTAGCTATGATATAAAGCTTATGTAGGTGGAGCTTGGATAAGGCAGTGGGGACAGAGTAAATAATACCGACCTTTTCCTTCCATAAAGGTGACAAAGCTAGCATTGTATTTGTTGGTGTGGAGTTTTTCATCCAGGTCAAAAGTCCTTTTCCCTTCAATTTCATCATCAGAAATACCGTCATCTTCATATCGTCTTCGCATGGTACCACGCTGTAAGAAGGAGGAAGAGATGGCACTCATTAGGAGCTACAATTTGGGGGCTCTTCCCCAGAAGGTAATAGTATTTTCCAGTACTGCTGGAGAGCTATCTCAGCCTTGTTACTAATGGGCAATCATCCCTTAACTCTCCTACTTATGCAGACCTACCTACTCCTTCCTCTGAGGTAACGGAGAGCAAATGTGAATCCCTACAATGACACAACTAGAGTCAAGCTGATGCCAACTCCTTGAACTAAAAGACAGGATCCCAAGGTTTAAAGGAACAGTGATCTCTAGAGACAAGGGCTAACAAAGGTCTCTCTGTCGGGTCTATCAGTGGCAATAACTCAATGTATGAGTATTTTCAAGCAATAACACTTAATATAATGTTTCTATTACTCATAAAAACCCCAAATCCTTTGTCAGCCTTACGTTAAAAGCTTCAAGAACTGCGTAATTCTGAGTATAGGCTCAAATAACTGCCAGGCAGTTTAGTAGTTGAAACACAAGCCTGGCCAGCTATCAACCATTGAAATGAGTGGTAATCTTTGAAACAGAGTATAGTATACAGGGGGAAAAATTAGAGCTGAGGAGAGCAGCATGGCTGTCAGCTTTCTTAAAGGTTGCCTACCTCTGTGGCTCATATTTCCCTTCCTGCACCCTGTACAGACTGCACTGGTCATCACACCAAGTGGGCAATCATTCTCAGACTGACCCTTCTCAGGCCCAGTCATCCCTGCAGCAGCTGCCGAGTTCCTCACTGTCTCCCAATTCATCTTTCCCCAGGGGCATGAGAAGGCTCAGGTGCACTGCAGAGCAGTGACAGGCAGAGGGGACAGAAAGAGGAGCTAAGTCAGCTAGAGAGGAGAGCTAGGCACTTGGGGCTCCAATCTGCAACCAGGCATTCCCTCCCTCAACCCACTGGACAGCACAGATACAAACTGAGGCACCCATCTACCACCTGTGAGGTCAGGGCCTTCCCAAGCACACGGCCATCTACCTGGCGGTGACCTTTCTCCTCCCCAGAGCAGCACACTTCGGATCTGGAACCTGACTGCCACAGCCTACCTCCATCCCCACAGATTCTTTTTTTTTTTTTTTTAAGCAATTGGGGTTAAGTAACTTGCTCAAGGTTACACCGATAGTTATTTATGTGTGGTGAGGCCGGAACAGATCCCAGGTCATCCCAACTCCAGGCCGGCATTCTTACTCACTGGGCCACCTAGCCGCCCCCTACAGATATTTTTAAATTGCTTTGTCATTTAAAGATTAAAAAAACAAAGCCTATTCAATTGTATTGCTGAAAGTACTGAAAATGTTTAATAAGAAAAAAAGAGGTTTTTGTATTAATAAAATAAATACTTTAAATACTGTATTTTGTACAATTTTTATTTCTACAGTTTTATTCATTTATGTTTATTCATATGCCCATATAACACCTATTATATTATTTATAATCTAATTATTTTATATAATATAATTATTGTATAACATAATTATCTCAACATTTTAATTTCTGTATGTTTTATCATGTACAGAACATAATTAGTAAACAATATATGTATATAATATATATCTATACACATGTATTGGTTTAAGTACGTCTAAAAAATTGACGGATGTGTGTTCAAAAAAGGTTTGAGGCCACTGAGCTAATAAAATGTGTAAAGTGGTATCTGATTAAATCAACAAACATTTATTACCCACCTACTATGTCACCTACTGTGTGCCAGGCACTTCACTAAGTACTGAGAATACAAAGAAAGGAAAGAAAGTGTCTCTGCTCTCGAGGAGGTCACATCCTAACAGGGGAAATATCGAGCAAAGGACAAACAGATGTACAAGATAACCTGGAGATAAAGAGAAAGTTTAGGTTAGGGCTCTAGCCATTCTTGAAAACAATCTGGAACTAAGCCTCCAAAGTTACTAAATGGTACATAATCTTTGTAAAAACCAGTACGAGGCTTCAACCTCAAAAAGATCAGGGAAAGAAGAAAAGAACTCATATGTACAAAAACTGTTTATAGCAGCTCTTTTTGTGGTAGCAAAGAACTGGAACCTAGCAGCTTGTCCAACAACTGGGGAATGAGTGAATCCTACTGTGCTGTAAGAAACCACAAAGGGGACAGGAGAAACTGGAGAAGACTTCAATGAATTAATGAGGAGTGGAGGGAATAGAACCAGGAGAAGAATTTATACAATAACAATAATATTTTAAAGACAAATAATTTCAAAGAATTAAGAATTGAAGAAGACAGTGAGCGACCAACACTGTAGAGGACCAATGATGAACCATCCGCCTCCTGAGATGGAGGTGACAGATTAAACAGGCAGAACAAGATGTGCACATTTGTATAGACAATGTCTGTCTGTCTGTCTATACACACGAGAAGGGCTGCTCTTGTCCTTCTCAATGTCGTGTGGAGGGAGGTTGGGGGGGAGTACTGCAATTTAGTATATTCAAAAGCATGGACTGGGTCAAAGATGATTCGAAAAAGCAGAAATTGTCCAAAATGTTTTCTACCAACTGCACTACCACTGGGATGACTGACTGGACAGCTTTCCAAAGTGACTGCTCTGCAAGAACCAACACTGTCAAGTTTGGGTTAAGAAAGATCTTTTGACTATTGCAAAAAGTGCTGTTTTAAGTATTTTGTTGTATATAGATATTTGCTTCTTACCAATGACTTCCTTGGGTATAAGCCTACCAAAGCACCGTCTGGATCAAAGAGCACAGACATTCTAATCATTTTGTCTGCATAATTGCAAACTGATTTCCAGAATGGTTGTACTGATTTGGATTTTCCCACAACCCCTTCAACACTGATTATTCCCATCTTTTGTCATCTTGTTAATTTGCAGGGCACCCTGCAGGTAAAACTTCAGAAGTGCTTTAATCTGTGTTTGTCTTATTAGTGATTTGGAGCATTCTTTTTTATTGTTGTAATAATTTGTAATTTTTTTTAGTTCTTATCTAAAATTTTTTAATCTATATTCATTAAGGATATGGGTGTATAGACTTTCTATGTTTTATCCTTCCCTGATTTAGGAATTAGGACTATATTTGTCTCAAAAAGAATTTGGTAGAGTGCTTTCTTTCTCAATTTTTGAGAATAGCGTATAAGTACTACTAATAATTGCTCTTTAAAGTTTAATAGGAAAAAAATAAAATTTGATAGAACTACCCACCCTATAAATCTATCAAGCCAAAGAGATTCTTCCCCTCTATTTCAAAATATTTATAGGAGCAATTTTTGTAGCAGCAAAGAACTGGAAACAAAGTAGATGCCCACTGACTGGGGAGTAGCTAAATAAATTGTGGTCCGTGTATGTAATAGAATATTATCAGACTGTAAGAAACAATGACTGTGTCGAATTAAAGAAGCTTGGAAAGATCTATATAAACTAATGAAGAATGAAGCAGAGCCAAGAAAACACCAGATACACAATGGAAACAACAGTTACAAAACAATTAAAGGCAAATGTTGCAAAATTATAAAGAATAAGAATGGCTTCAAAGAACAACCGATAAGACTCTCCTCCACAGAAGCAAGAGGCTCAAGGGTAGAGTGTGTTATTCATATTTTCAGGCTTTTTCAAAATAATAATCAGTTTTTTATCCAGTTTTCCCCACATATTTTGTTATATAGGATGGCTCTCTTCTGAGAACCTCTGGATTAGAAATTGATATGATATATGTGATATGATATGATATATATACATTTAGATAGATAGACAAAATCTTCTAATCACCATGATTAATAAAATTTTATGTAGACCAATAGGGTATGGTAGTATATTCTAAGAAGACCGGCAATTTCTTTTCTTTTTTGGGGTGGGGTAGGGCGGGGGATAAATGCTCCCAGACATTTAAAAGAGACAATTACTCTTTTTTTTTTTTTAAAAGCAATTGGGGTTAAGTAACTTGCTCAAGGTTACAAGGCTAGTCATTATTTATGTGTGGGTGCTCATTTTCTGAGGCCGGGACCAATCCCGGGTCATCCCAACTCCGAGGCCGGCGCTCTTACTCACTGCGCCACCTAGCCTCCCTGACAACAATTACTCTTAACTACATATTTCATGTTTTTAAAAAGGTAGTGATGTCTAGTGGCTGAAGAAATCAAATCAACAATCCAATGCTTTGGAGCACCCATTGGGCCCTCAGCATGGCTAGGGTAGGGATTACAGGGTGAGAGGATAGATGGGAGAGGAGGGCTGCAAGGATAGGGAGAAGCAGCATTTAAACCCTGATGAAGAGGCAGAGCAAGTGGGAGCCAAAGGACTGGGATTGAAGCCTTGGATCAGTTACTCAGACCTTAAAACACCTCCCCCCCCCCCACCCCGGGATACAAGAAGAAAATGCTTATCCACTCATGATAAGGTTGGAAGGACACAAATATTTTTTTCTTACAAATCTGGGTCAGGTAACAAGTGAAAGATAGTCAAGATCAAAAAGGATGAAGATTAAATGTATCTGCTAATTATAAAAGGCTAAATGAAGGGGTCACAAAGACCAAAAAATTGACAACAGTCCTGGTCCTTGAGAAGCTCCCATCCTGTTGAGGTACACCGTATAAATAGGGAAGCAAACACCAGATCAGGAGCAGCTAAGCAGCACCACAGATGATAAGACTGTTGAGCCTGGAATCAGGAAGACCTGAGTTCAAATCTGGTACAGACACTTCCTAAGTTCTGTGACCCTAGGCAAGTCACTTCACCCTGCTTGCCTCAGTTTCCTCATCTGTCAAATGAGCTAGAGAAGGAAATGGCAAACCAGTGTCTTTGTTAAGAAAACCCCAATGGGGTCACAGAGTCAGACATGACTAAAACTACTAAACATCCAATACAAGATCATCTGAGGAAGGAGAGACATTATTTAGCAACTAGGACAATTAGGAATGGTTTTCTGTCCATGTGCTGAGCTCGAAGGTATTGAGGTGATCTAAGAGACACAAGTGACAGAGTGGTAGAAGAAGGGATGCTGAGTTTGAAGAACAGCAAGTTGGTTGGAATGTAAAACATAGCAAAGGAAATCATGCTGAAAGACGGGCTGGAGCCTTTGGCCTTAGCAGAGAATCACTGAAGATACTGAAGCAGGCGGGAGCATAAGACCTATAAGTCTGAGGGCCACCTAGCTGGCAGCTGTGTAGAGATGAAATTAGAGAGGAGAGAATGGATAAATGCAAAGGCCCATATTTGGTTTTTAAAAAAATCAACTGTACAAAAGCAAAGCTGGGAGAAGTAGGGCTGGCCAACAGAGTGCACAGAAAAGATGGGGGAGCTCACCAGCTTCTAATATGGATATGATTGCGATGCAACAACCAAAAAAGACAATGCTATTTTGGACTGTAGTAAGAGAGGGCTAATATCAAACTTTTATTAAGAGTAATGGGTTAAGAAATAGGAAAACTTGGGGTCAAAGTTTACATGAGCTTATTATCAAGGTGCTTAAAATTCAATAGGGCAATAAGACACAAACCATACAACATTCTGCTGCGAGTACATCAGTTACTATGCAAAATGATACAGGAGTTAGGTCTAAGGGAAGGTCATTACCAAGCAGGAGACTTCCTAGAAAAGAAGCATTTGAGTTGAGCTCAAGAATGATGACATTATAAGGAAGAACAGTCGAAGCAAATCCAAGGTAACAATTACTGACTAAGTGCTTACCCTGGGCCTTTAGACACAGAGGCAGAGCACACACTCATGTGCTGGAGTGGATGAGGGGGAGAGAGACAATGGTCCAACTTAAAATAGAGTCTATTCTATCAGGATCGAGTCAGAGATGATAAAGCAGGAAAGGCAGGGTGGTGCCAAAAGAGAAGTACCCTTCAGTGGCCATCACACCAGATCTAAAACTGTATCATAAAGCAGCAATCATCAAACTATTTGGTACTGGCTAAGAAATAGACTGACAGATCAGTGGAATAGGTTAGGTGCACAGGATACAGTAGTAAATGACCACTACTCTAACTAGTATTTGATAAACCCCAAGACTCCAACTTCTTGGATAAGAATTCACTATTTGACAAAATCTGCTGGGAAAACTGGAAAACAGTAAGGCAGAAACTAGGCATAGACCAACATTTTATACTGTCTACCAAGATGAGGTCAAAACGGGTACAGGATTTAGACACAAAGGATGTACCATAAGCAAATTAGGAGGGCAAAGAATAGTTTACCTGTCAGATGTATGGAGAAAGGAAGAATTTGTGACCAAATAAGAGATAAAGAACATTATGAAATATAAAATGGATAATCTTGGTTACACTAAATTAAAAGTTTTTCCACAAACAAAACCAATGCAACCAAGATTAGAAGGAAAGTAGAAAGCTGGGAAATAGTCTTTACAGCAAGTGTCTCTAATAAAGGCCTCATTTCTCAAATATATAGAGAAGTGAGTCAAATTTATAAGAATATAAATCATTCTCCAATTGATAAATGGTCAAAGGATATGCAGAGGCAGTTGTCAGATGAAATTAAAGCTCTCTATAGTCATAGGGAAAAATATTCTAAATCACTATAATTTAAAGAAATACAAATTAAAACAGCTCTGGAGTATTACCTTACACCTATCTGATTGTCTAATATGACAAAAAGGAAAATGATAAATGTTGGAGAAGATGTGAGAGAAAACTGGAACACTAACGCATTGTTGGTAGAGTTGTGAACTGAGGGGCAGCTAGGTGTTGCAGTGAGTAGAGCACTGGCCCTGGAGTCAGGAGGACCTGAGTTCAAATCTGACCTCAGACAAGTTAACACTTATTAGCCATGTGACCTTGGGCAAATCACTTAATCCCAACTGTCCTGCCCTCCCCCCTCCAAAAAAGCCCCCCCCCCAAAAAAAAAGAGAGAGAAAGAGAGAGAGTTGTGAACTGATCCAATCATTCTGGAGCAATTTGGAACTATGCCCAAAGGGCTATAAAACTGTGTATACATTTTGATCAATTAACAACACTACTAGGTCTGTCTCTCAAAGAGATCACAAAAACGGGAAAAGGACCCACATGTACAAAAATATTTATAGCAGCTCTTTTTGTGGTGGCAAAAACTTGGAAACTAAGGGGATGCCCATCAACTGGGGAATGGCTTAACAAGTTGTAGTATATGAACATAATTGAATACTATTGATCCATAAGAAATGATGAGCAGGCAGATTTCAGAACAACCTGGAAAGATTTACATGAACTGATGCTGAGTGAAGTATACAGAACCAGAAGAACACTGTACACAGTTATAGCAACATTGTGTGATGACTGACTTTAATATACTTTGCTCTTCTCAGCAATACAAGGATCCAGGACAATTCCAAGGGATTCAAGACAGAAAATGCAGTCCACAGTCAGAGAGAGAACTGTGGAGTCTGAGTGCAGATTGAATCATACTGTATTTACTTTTTTTGGTGGCTTTTTCCTTTTATTCTGTTTCTCCTTTCACAACATGACTAATGTGGAAATATGTTTACATGACTGCACATGTATAACCTATATCAGATTGCTTGCCATCCTGGGGAGTGGGGAATGGGACGGAGAAAGAGGGAAAACATTTGGAACTCAAAATCTTATAAAAGATGAATGTTGAAAACTATCTTGAATGCTGGCAGAGGAGAGTCTGAACTCCACTTGGGAGGCTGCAGCAAGGCCTCCCTAAGGTATTCCTTGTCACATTCCCTGATTTGGACTGTCCCACCTCTTCTCTTGCCCCTTCAAGCTTCAATAATCTGCCTCCATTGAAGAGCTGGCTTCACATTCTGCTGAGAGTGCCAGGGACACCTTCTAGCTGGGGATACTTCTTGAGCCCCATCTCTCATTCTGAAAATCCTCTGACATCCATCCTCTCATTCCTTTTTCTGTTGCTCCACAACCTCTAATGAAGAAATGGTCCCTTACTTGTCCACCAAGGCTAATGCCTCTGTATGTGCCCTTGATCTTATTACCCCTCCAGCAAACTGTTCCCCAGAATTATTTTTTCTCTAATCTTTCCTCTTTCTCCATTCACTGGCTACACACAAACCCAATTCTCCCTGACCTAAAAAATAAAAATTTTCAAAGATGCTCTTCGATCCAGTGACACCAGTCTCCTGGCTGTTCCTAGAATGAGAGACTCCATCTCTTGGCTTCAAGTGTTTCCTCTGGCCATCCCCCACACCTGCAAGGCTCTCCTCCCTCATCATCATCTACTGGCTTTCCTAGCTTCCTTCAAGTTCCAATTATAATTTCACCACCTAATGGAAGCCTTCCCTACCCCCTTTGAATTCTAGCCTCTTCTCTCTTTTAATTATTTCCTACTCATCCTGTATAGAACTTGAGTTGTACAAACTGGTTTGCTTGTTGTCTCCTCCATTAGACTGTAAGCTCCTTGAGGGCAGGGACTATTTTTTTACCTTTTTCTGTATCCCCAAAACTTAGCACAGTGCTTGGTACATAGCAGGAGCTTAATAAATGCTAATGGACCGATGAAAAAATCAGAACCCTCAGGACCTTTTATGATGAAGTTCCTAGAAAAAAAAAAATCATTTCCTCTACTTCCTCTTTTCTCACTCCCAAAACTCTGTAATCTGGCTTCTGGACTCAGAGAATTGAAAAGTATCATTACTAATGAATAATCTCTAAATCATCAAATCTGAGAGGCTTTAAAAAAAATCCTCATCTTACTTACCCTCTGTGCAACATTTAACAGTGCTGACCGCCCTTCCCCTTAGAGGACACTCTATCCTCTCTGGGTTTGGGGGACCCTCTGGTTCTCTCTGGTTTTTCTCCTATCTCAGTTTCCTTCTCTGGTCCATCAGCTGTATCAGTCCTTCCAACTAGGAATGAGCCCCAAGGCTTTGTCCGGGGCCCTCTTTCCCCTAGTGACCTCATCATCTCCCACAGCCTCAATTAGCATCTATATGCATACAGCATTCAAATCTACAAACCCAGACCTAGTTTCTTGTGACCTCCAGTCCCACATTACTAACTACCTACTGGACCTCTCAGTGGATGTTACATAGACACCCCCAACTCAATATACCTAAAATAAAACTTATCTCCCCCCCAAACCCATATCTCTTCTAAACCAGTCTCTTAATCCAATCTCCTAGGTTTGCAACCTTGGAGTCACCCCTTCCCTATCTCAGATCACTGCCATGCCTCATTTCCTCTCCAGGATCTCCAACATGCTGCTGCTTCTCTTCTCACACCTCACAAAAGACAGCATGACTTCAGCCTTGGAGTCCAGATCCTGACTGGGTGACCCAGGCAGAGCAGCTGGAGAGTTGTTGGCACAGGCCGGAAGAGCTTCAGCCCCACATGTCTCTTTCTTTATTTCAGGCCCTCGACTCTCATGAGATGATGGTGAAGGTCTCCTCTCCAATCTGCCCAAGGGATCATGGGAAAGCATAGGACAGACCACATCACTTCCCTCCTTGACCTCTTTCCCCTTCACAACTGACTCCAATCTTGCCACGTCCATTCCAGGAGGCCTTCTTCCTTCTCCTTCTGCAGATGACACTCCACCACCCATCTCTTGGCCTCTGGGCACTGGCTCCCTTCTACCTCCTAAAATACCCAGTTTCCTTCAAGGTTCACCCCCAAATGTTACTTTCTATAGCATATTTTTCCTGAGCTACCCCCAAAGCTCCTAGTGCCTGCTAGGGGCTTTGGGGGTAGTGTTAGTGCTAGTGCCTGCCCCTCCAAAATTATTTCATATGTATACATTTATTCTGTATACCATTAGGTGGGTATATGCTATCTCACCTCTGGTGGATAAGTTTCTTGAGGGGGAATATGGTTGGCTGGGGCAAGGAGCCAAGAAAAGCTTAATATCAGGAGTGCCTGGACCACCCCTTATAACCTGATGCATTTAAAATCATGTTATTTTGGCAGAAGCATAAAGGATGGCTTGAATGAAGAACAGAGGCAAGAGGGGAAGACAAAGTAAGAGGCTCCTACAATAATTCCAACATAGATGTCAAGAAAGAAGAGAAAGGAGATAAGAACATGGGGTGGCAATGTAGGCAAGGGGGGACAGATGTGAGGGGCATCACTGGGGGGACAAGCAGCCTTAGAAACTTAATGAAGGAAAAATGGGAGAAGACTCCAAGTTAACACCAAAGTTAGAGCCACGGGAAACCAGGCAAATGGGTATTTAACTGGGAAATGAAATGACTCAGGGTCACAACAGCTGTCTTCAAGTATCTGAAAGAAGGATTCGGTTTAGTCTGTTTGGCCAAAAAGGGTAGGATTAAAAGGAATAAGTGAAAGCTAAAAGGCAAATGTAGGCTTGACATTTGGGAACACTATCCCCAAGTGGAGTGGGCTGCCTCAGGAGGTACAGGGGTTCCTCTCACTGGAAGAGCCAAAGAAAGGCTAGATTAGCATTTACTGGGCACAGCATACTGGAAACTCTCTTCTTTGGGTGATGGGTAGGACTAGAGGGCTTTTCCAATCCTGAAATTCATGAATCTGTGAGTAAAGGCATGGCCTAGGCAGGAGGCAACAAGCACCAGAAGTAAGGGGGAAAGATGGACTCAAGACATGTGAGAGAAATGAACTTCCTCAAGCCCAAGTAACACTGGCCATGAAATGAGAAAGAACATGCAACAACAAGAGACAGAGGTGATTATCGAGCTTGCCAAGCCCGGGAGAGATGTCCTACAGGCCACTGGAAACAAGGCCCAGAGATCCAGGTTTGGGAGTCATTTCTATCAAAGCAGTTTTTGGTTGAGAGGTTAAATGAGTTTCTGAAGAATAAGAGGGTAGAGAGAGGTCCTATGTCCCAAATGAGGGTGGAGGTGGCTGTATTGCATTCTGCCCTGGTCAGACCACTGTGCTCAGTTCTGGACACCATATCTTGGCAAGATCTTCAGAAATTACATTTTATATTTAGTTCTTTTATTTTTCCCTAGTGACATGTAAAAATAATTTTTAACATTCATTTTTAAAACTTTGAGTTCCAAATTCTCCCCCTTCTTCCCCCCACTGAGAAGGCAAACAATTCGATATAGGTTATACATGAGTGACTTTCAGAAATTACAGTGCACCCAGAGGAGGACAAAAAGGATGGGAAGAAGACTGGATGCATCACCACTGGAGGGGCAGCTGAAAAACTGGGATTGTTTAGCAGATGGAAAAGAAAACTTGGGAGGAGACATGATAGTGGCCTTCGAACAGCTCAATGGCTGTGCTGAAGAAGCACTAGACCTGTTGTTTGTTTTGCCTGGCTTCAGATGGCCCAGCATGGAGCAACAGGCAAAAGCTAAGGAAAGGCAGATTTTGTCAAGGTGCTACATGCTGGCATTTCCTGAGAAGTCATGGACTCCTCAGTATTAGAAGTCTTCGAGGAGAGGCTGAATATTCTCTTAAGTGTGTTAGAGAGGAGATTCTTCAGAGATTCTATGAAACCAACATGATAATACACCAGTCACAAGTCTATCACTTTAAATAACTGCTTCCAAAAAGTGGGGGATAGAAAGGCTCCATACACTTTTGTCCTGATTTGAACTTGGCACATAGACATGAGAGCAAGTAGGTGGCACAGAAGAAAGAGGCTGGGCCTGGAGTCAGGAGGACCAGAGCTCAAATCTGGCCTCAGATACTTCCTAGCAGTATGATCCTGAGCAAGTCACTTAACCCTGTTTGTCTCAGTTTCCTCATCTGTAAAATGAGTGGGAAATGAAAATGACAGCCCACTTCAGTATCTTTGACAAAAACCAAAAACACCAACCCAAAAGGGCCATGAAGAGTTGGACACGAACAACTGCACAGCATCCCGCACCGATGAACCTGCCCGCTCCCAGCACAGGACAGACTGAAGGGCTGCCTGGACAAGAGGGAACATTTCTGCTTACCCTCACCCAGTGCTCTGACCAGATTGAGCAGTCACTAGTGTCTGGGGTCTGTTGGTCTGCGTTTGGTTCAGAATTTCTCTGTAAGTGTTTGCTGCTCTGGTCACCTGGTCACCTGGTCACCTGGCCTGGAATCTGCCTGAGCACCTGGGTCTTCCTTCCCTGCCCCCACAGCTCTGGAAGAAAGCTCTACCCATGTGGGTCCTCCCTCTCACAGGGGGCACTTCACTCCAGTGCTCTGGGGATCTCCTCAGCAGCCATGGATTAAATTAGCGTTTTGAATCTCTCTGGTGACCTCCAGTCTCCTCTCTCACACTGCCTCTCAGACATCTCAAACTCAACATGTCCAAAACAGAATTCATCCTCTCTCCCCCTAACCTCTCCTACTGGTGACTCTGTCTCGAGGCTCTTCCCACTCCAATCCACCCTCCATTCAGTTACTAGAGTTTGGTCTGCCATTCAAAGCCCTACACAACCTAGGCCTCTCTCTTTCCAATCTTCTTACACTTTCCTCCTCCACCTGCATTCTTTAATCCCATGACAATGAACTCTCACCTGTTAAATGAACAAGACCTTCCCTATCTCACCCTCAACTCCAGGCATCTTCTCTGTCTGTCCCTCATGATGGAAGGCTTTCCCTCCTCTGATCCAACTACTGACCTCCCTACCTCCTACAGGAAGCCCTCCTAACTCCTTTTTATCCTAGTACCTTCCTCCTTGTTAATTGTTTCCCATTGATCTTATATATGCCTTATGTGTACTCATTTGCTTGCATGTTGTCTCCCTCTAGATTATAAGCTCCTTGAGGGGAGGCACTTCCTTCTGCCTCGTTTTTGTATGCCCAGTGCTTAACATAGTGCACAGAGTAGATGCATAATAAATGCTGACTGACTGACAGTGGGCAATGACACTTCATGGCCAATCCTGAAGCCCCTTCCATTTGTATTTCTTCCAAGGACTACAAAGAAGCTATACCCCAAATCCCTTCCAACCCCCCAAGTCCTGCCCTAGTCTCTACTTTCCTTTAAAGCCCAGGAGTCTTTCCATTCAAAGTTCTTTGGTTGAAAAATGGGATCAAATTCACACTTAGAATAAATTATCAAGTAAATATAACTACTGACTAATAAAGTTTACTTTGATGGTTCTCACTTCCAAAGTTGCTCCAAAGAAGGAATTCTGGTGATTTTGTCAATGAATGCTGTTTAGGTCTCTGTGGAGAGACCATGGACCATTTAGTTCAGGGTCAGGATCAAAGTGCTGTGCTGCTTGTGCCTCTGTGATGTGGCCAACACTAGCGCCATGCTAAAAGGCCACGATGCATCCCTGGAGTAAGTGAGGTCAACTATTAGATGAGACTCCAAATATAGCTATGCTTCAGCAATGTACCAGGAGCGGGAGCATATCAGTACAGTCTCACTGGGCAACTTGTATTTCCCAAATGGAGGCTCCAAATCCAAGAAAGAATCTGCTGTGGTGGGCTGTTGCTGGCCACCCTACTTAATGGCAACTCTCAAGGTGGACGGGTGGTGGTATGTGCTGCAAAGCGCACAACACTGCAGGAAGGCCATAAACAGCCAGATTCCAATGTCAACACTGACACTGACCAGCTGGGCCCCCTGGAGAGTAGCTCACTTCCTGAACCCTCAGTTTCCTGCTCTGTAAAAGGAGGGTGGGGATGTCGGCACAGCCCACCTTACAGGGCTCTTAGTACTTTTTCAAATTAAAAATGCTATTAAAATGTGAATTTTTATTGTTCACCCTTTAATAGAAGGAGCTGGTAGAGAAAATATATTTTATATTAATTCATTCAATTAGCATTTTAAGCACCTACTGTGTGCTAGGTGCTGAGGCTTTGAATTTTTTAAAAAAAGTCCTCATTCTCAGAGAACTTCTAGTGGGTAATTACATTTAGAAGCCCAAGATATGCAGGAAACTGGCTGGTTTGTAGAAAACCCCTGGACTGTTGGAAGACTATTAAGTGAGTTCTCCTTCTAGCTAATTAGCCAGGTGAATACACTGAGTGAAATTATTTGTATATTTGCCCTTTTATGTGAACCACTATAAATTCTAAATGTTCCTTTCCATTCGTGATCTATAAGTATACAATTGAACTGAATCTGAGGAGGGTTTAGGACTGAGAACACAAACTGATCTTGTGGGGCACCTTATAGGATTTCTTTGTTTAAACAGTCTCAGAGAAGCCTGGAAGTTCTAATTCCTTTAAGATTTTCATTAAGAAAGCTGTTTCTTGCAGTTCTGCCGTTTTGTGCTTGGATTTCCCCCCCTCCAAGATTTGTCTGTTGGAAATTCTTAAAAGTGTTTAAAAGAAGACAACTAGTAGTGACCAGGAAGATGCTGTATTGACAGCCATGTTCTAATCTGTGACTTAAAACCATGATGGTAACCATGAAACACAAGCAGCATTATTGTATGGAAATTCATTCCAAAATTCCAGATTTCACAATCCATAGGGCACTTACTACTAGACCTTGACTGATTTAGAAACTGGTCAGTGTGTTTCATTGCCAGCTACTCTAAGCCACTTCATGATCTTTTTAAGGATCATTTAAACAAGCTTGGACACTACTGTAGGTATGTCTCTCTCAGTTATAAGGTGAATCATTTCCCCATTGACTCCCATTACAATTTTGGTACAGCATCACCTGCTTTTCCTGCCCTGCAGCAGTAACAGAGAAAAGCTACACAGAAAGCAAACTGACCCTGACAACTTCAGTAGCACCTTCTGTGGCTAAGTGAGGCTTCTAAGAATAAGGCTGCTGACTTTTCAGTTCTACTGCTTAGATTTCTGAGTAATGTTTCTCTTACAGAGAGGTGAGTCTGGGTTGACACAAACCTAACCTCAGTGCATAGGGCAGCAGTGACTGCCACCAGTCACCTACATAAGTTGCCATTAGGAACCATGTGACCTGGGCCAGAAGATTTCAGGGCTTGGATACCTTTTCAAACAAGGAATCTTGAAGAAGCTGGCTTCTGGACATTGCTCTCAGACTCACACTCTGACACCTAAGAAACAAACTCTGGCAGATTGAGAATCAGGACCAAGTTGATCAGCACTGACCCCAATGCTGATGCAGTAAACAGAAGCTGGAAAACACTGCATTAACCACAAGCAAGTAACTCTGATAGAATATTAATTGGAGGAGAAGAGATGCTCTCTCTCCTTTCAATGGTGTGTGTGCTGGGGGTGAGTGATGGAGGGGAACTAATCATGGGCACGGAATGCCACACATTCAGATGAGGCTATTATACTGGTGGCTCTTCTTCATTTTCACTAGATGAAAGAATATTTCTAAAAGTGACTCTGCAGCAAAAATAAAAGGCATCAAGAAAACACTTAAAAAATAAAGCAACACATCAGACTGAGAATGAATTCCTTCCCTTCAAAAACAAAAACAAAGACAAATCTAAGCATGTAACAAAATATAAGTGGCCTTTAACACTTCAACAGGACATTATAGGCATTGAATAGGAAAAGAAAAAGCAGCCTTGGTAGGACATAGACAGATGAAAGCAACCTAATACACAAGCCTGTATGTTTGCAATCCTATTATAATTAATTATGATTTGGTAGTAAAAACTGTTAAAATCTGTCCTATTTTGAAACCTAACAGCAATCCATGTTATTCACTGTCAATCAACTATACTTCAAAAATAAATGAACATACCAAACATTTAAAGAACAATTAATTCTAATTTAAAAATTGGTAAAGAAGGGATCCTACCAAATTCCTTCTATGATGCAAATGCGGTTTTGATATCTAAGCTAGGAAAAGTCAAAAAAAAAAAAAAAGAAAATTATAGATCAATTTTCCTAATGAATACTTATACAAATTTTTTATTTATTTTATTTTTTGCTTTTTTGGAGGGGGGAAGGCAGGGCAATTGGGGTTAAGTGACTTGCCCAAGGTCACACAGCTAGTTTTTGTGTTAAGTGTCTGAGGCCAAATTTGAACTCAGGTCCTCCTAACTCCAGGGCTGGTGCTCTGTTCACTGCACCACCTAGCCACCCCATGATACAAAATTTTTAAATAAAATATTAGCAAGGAGACTGCTACAATGTATCACAAAGATCATATGCTACTATCAGGCTATATTTATACCAGGAACGCACAGCTAATTCAACATTAGAAAACTGTAAATAGGGTGGCTAGGTGGTGCAGTGAATAGAGCACCAGCCCTGGAGTCAGGAGGACCTGAGCTCAAATCTGGCCTCAGACACTTAACACAAAAACTAGCTCTGTGACCTTGGGCAAGTCACTTAACCCCAACTGCTCTGCCTTGCCCCCCTTCACCAAAAAAAAATATTATATGAAGCATCTATCCAAAACCAAGACCAAAGGGGGAAAGCACGAAGCCTTAATAATATCAGGTGTAAAGTAAGGATAGTCATTATCCCCATTACTATTTAATGAGCGCAAGACCTAGAGGCAGGCAGACTCATCTTCCTGAGTTCAAATCTGGCCTCAGACACTTATTAGCTGTGTGACCCTGAGCAAGTCATTTAACTTTGCCTCAGTTTCCTCATCTGTAAAACGAGCTGGAGAAGGAAATGGCAAACCACTCCAGTATCTCTGCCAAGAAAATCCCAAATGGGGTCATGGAGAGTGGGACACAACGGAAAACAACAAATGTACTACAAATGCTAAGACGAGAAAAAGAAATTGAGGGCATAAGCATGAGCAAAGAGAAAACACTGTGCAGATGACATGGTTACTGAGAGAGGCTTAGAGAGTTATTAAAAAATTAAATGAAACTATGAACACAATCTCAGCCAAGTTGCAAGATATAAGACAAAGCCACAGAAATCATTTGCATTTCTTCCTATTACTAACTAAACCTAGCAGAAAGAGACAGAAGAGAAATTTCATTAAAGAGCTACAGATGATACAAAATGTGTGAGTCTACCTGCCAAGGAAATGGGTAAATGAGCAAAATGATAAAACACTCTTTATACAAAGAGCTAAGTAATGAGAGAATTATATATATATATATATATATATATATATATATATATATAATTCTCTCTATATATAATATATATATATAAATTCTCTAAATACATATAATTAGGGGAATAGTAATTGCTCATGTGGTAATAATAAAAATGACAATACTGGGGGCAGCTAGGTGGTACAGTGAGTAGAGTGTCGGCCCTGGAATCAGAAGGACCTGAGTTCGGATCTGGCCTCAGACACTTAATGTACACACAAACAAAAACCTAGCCATGTGACCTTGGGCAGGTTACTTGGCCCCAATTGCCCTCCAAAAAAAAAAACAAAAACAAAAACAAAATGACAATACTACCTAAATAAATTTACTTATTTGGTGACACATCAAACTACCAAAGGATTACTTTATTTAGCTAGAAAAAAATACTAACAAAATTGATTTGGAAGAATAAAAAGTCAAGAATGTCAAGAGAACCAATTTTTTTTTTTTAAGCAATGGGGTTAAGTAACTTGCTCAAGGTTACACGGCTAGTCATTATTTATGTGTGGGTGCTCATTTTCTGAGGCCGGATTTGATCTCGGGTCATCCCAACTCTGAGGCCGGCACTCTTACTCACTGTGCCACCTAGCCACCCCTTTTAGGGCAATTGGGGTTAAGTAACTTGCCCAAGGTCACACGGCTAGGTTTTTGTTTGTGTGGGTTAAGTGTCTGAGGCCGGATCCGAACTCAGGTCCTTCTGACTCCAGGGCCGGCGCTCTACTCACTGTGGCACCTAGCCGCCCCCCCAAATTTTTTTTTTTAAATGAGAAGGAAGGAAGTCTAGCTGTACCAGATCACAATCTATTCTACAAAGCTGTAAGACAAACAATTTGGTACTGGGTAAGAAGTAGGGGTTGGTCAGTGGAACAAGTTGGGTAAACATTACACAGACATAAGTGAGCACAGTAACCTTGTATTTAATAAACTCAAAGATTACACTTATTAGGGTAAGAATTCATTACTTGACAATCACTGTTGGGAAAACTGGAAAGCAACTAGGTATACACCAAGATAAGCTCGGGTACATGATTTAGATGTAAAGGGTGACATCATAAACAAATTGGAGGAGCATGGAAGAAGTTGCCTATCATATCAATGGATAGAAGAGTTCATAACCAAACAAGAGAGAGGGGGGTTCAAAGGAGATAAAATGGATAATTTTGTTTTTGTACAAACAAAACTAATGCATATAAAATTAGAAGAAAAGCTAGGTCATGGGGGGGGGGAATCTTTGCAGCAAGTTTCTCTGATAAAGGTCTTACTTCTAATGACATTTGACTCAAACTTAAAAGGAAATGAGCCATTCCCCAGACAACAAATGATCAAAGCATACAAAGAGTTTTCAGAGGAAGAAATCCAAGTTATCAACAGCCATATGAAAAAAATGCTCTAAATCATAAATAACTAGAAAAATGAAAATTAAAACAACTGTGAAATACTCTTTTGCATCTCTCAGATTAGTTAAGCTTATTTTAAAAAATAAGGAAAATGACAAATGCTGAAGGGAATGTGGAAAAACAAGTATACTAATTCACTGTTGGTAGAATTGTGAACTGGATCAATCCTTTCATAAACGATTAAACCATATTGTGTATACCCTATAACCCAGCAATACCACTACTAGGTCTAAACACCAAGGGACCCACATGTACAAACATATTTATAGCAGCTCTTTTTGTAGTGGTACAGAATTGGAAGCTGAGGAGATGACCATCAATTAGGGAACAAGCTATGCTCTATGAATATGATTCAATATTACTGCGCTATATAAACGATGAAAGGGATGCTTTCTGAAAAACACAGAAAAACCTGAATGAACTGATACAAACTGTAGTGAGCAGAACCAGAACAATTCATATAATAAAACAGTATCATAAAGATCAATAACTTTGAAAGGCTTAGTAATTCTGACCCACACAATGACCAACCAAAACCCTGAAGTACTCTTGACAGAACATAATATCCGTCCCAAAAGAGAGCTGATGGTGGAGACAGGACATATGGGAGCACATTCTCTTTCTGGACATTTGTTTTAAATGACCATACATACTTGTGGGGGGGTTTGTTTTCTTGACTTCTCAAGGAGTAAGGAATAGGGCAGGGGAGGAGAAACTTTTTTCAGAACTGAAAAAAAATTGAATAAAAATATTTTAAAAATAGATGATGAAACTAAGATTGGGGACTCAAATGAAGAAGATGTGGTCTTTTTATTGAAAGGTTTTGCTATCCTATTTTTCTTTCTTTCCTCTCCCACCTGTCTGCCCCTCCTCTCCATTATGCCCTGGGAACCTCTTCGGCTTGCAAAATCACTCTGCCCAGGAACACCCTGGAAGTGCCCTCTGTCCTTGGGGGCCCTTCCTCTGACTACAAGGTAGAGAACCTCCACTAAAGGAGGTTGTCCAGGCCATCCAGCTCTTCATTCTCCAGACTTAGTCATCACACCCTGGTACCTGGGTACCACACCCACTCCCCTGCTTTTCAGTCATGAGCCATATCCTCTTTTAGACTGGGAGTTCCTCAAAGGCAGGGGCTGAATTTTGCTTTTCTTTGTATCCCCAGCATTTAGCATAGTGCGTGCCAGCACATAGTAGGCTCTTAATAAATTTTATAGTTTACTGACTCCTCACTTTGTACAAGGGAATGCAGATAGCTGATCAGTTTTGGGGGATTAAAACTATGCTATAAAAACTGAAAGCAAAAAAATGGGGAAAGACCAAGCAAGCACCCAGAACCTAACTATTTTGTCTGATGGAGCTTTGACTATGCAACCTCAAAGGTCACTTTCAATGCTTAAAATCCTAGAATAAGAAAGGTCTCATTTACTGCAGTAACCCAGGATGTCTGTTTGTGTATATACACACTCCACTATGTGTATTTCTAAGATCCTACTTCTGGAGGCACAAAGGACCTCACAGTCCAGCTAGGTCCCAATTCTGCATTTTAGATGAGGAACCTGAAGTCCAATGTCACACATGTAAGTCAGTAGGAGAGGCAGGATTTGAACTCGGGTCCTTGGGCTCCAGAGACAGCACTCTTTCCACTATACCATGACTGCCTCCTATTAGTTCACCTTAAACTAAAAGAAGCACTGGTCCCACTTCCCATCGCAAAGGGTAAAATGAAAGGACTTTTCCATATAATTTCCAGAGACCAGGCAGGATCATGTAGCTCTTCAAGCCTCCCTTTCCTCTTCCCCTTCCAACCCTAAGTACCAGCAACAGCAGTGAGGCTTGACGATAACACACCTGCAGAACAAGAACCAAAAGAAGCCTGTTTTGGGGTAAGCGTCACCATGGCAGTGCCGTGAGCTTCCTCACAGACATGTCACAAAGTGCAGGTTGAACTTAGGGCTAACAAATTCTCTTGGTCCCCAAATGTGGGGGAAACTCCTCTAGTCTGACCATATTTTGATCTCAGAACCCCAAGATGACTACAGGATTTGGAGCACTCTCCTCAATCCTGGCTCCCCTGAGGTCCCATCTGGAATCCCACCTTCCACAGGAAGCCTTTCCCTCTTGGCCCTACTGCCTTCCCTCAGTTCATTATTCCCTACTGATCCTCCCACAGTCTGTCTGTGTATCTATTTGCAGGGTGTTTCCCCCATTAGACTGTAAGCTCCTTGAGGGCAAGGTACTGTCCTTGGTCTCATTTTGTATCTTTAGGGCTTAGCCCAGTGCCTGGCTCATAACAGGTGCTTAATAAATGTTGACTGATTGACTGATCATGTAATCCCCTTCTCTCATTGACAGATGAGGCAACTGAGGCCTGAAGAAGGAAAGAAACATGCCCCAAAGCTATGATCCCAACAGAGACATTCCTGGTACTGCGGAAGGAGTCTCCTGGTATAATGACCATCATTAAGTCTCTACTTGCTCTTCCCTGTGTGGACCATGGTCTCCGATGTTTTGTGCTTCCCACCACAAGGCCCTGTGATCTTGGGGACACTGCCTGGCACCCAACTAGAAGGAAGGTAGAAAATGCTGTTTTTCATATTTGTGGAACAAGGGCTATACAAGGGCCAGCCTGACTTGGAAGAAAAGAAGCCTGAGGCACCAGAGGGGACTGTGCTTGTCCCAAGGCCAGCACTCCCTCCACTCCACAGCACTGTCACTTCACAAGCATTCCAGCAGCAGCGCCCAGTACAACCTGGGCAGCCATCTTACTTTCCTTTTGCTTTTTCAAGAGACCCTGGGACTCTTACTAGCACTTCTTGTTCTCTCAGCCCTTGGCAGCAGGGAATCTACAAATCCCAGGATTTCAGATTGGGAAAGATAGCAGAGAGCATCTAGACTAACTGATACTAGAGAAGGAATTCTCTTGTCAGTAATGGCACCAAACTCACCTAGAATTGGATCCCTGAAGGATGCACACTGACTTAGAAATCACAAATGATCATCATCTAGGTTCACTGGATTTTTATTTATCTTCCTTAACATTTTCCAATGACATTTTAATCTGGTCTGGGCCACAATGGTGGGTTTTGCCAACACCCCTGCTCTACAGCCTCCCCTAAGATATCAGCCTTCAGTGATGGGCACCTACTCCCACCAACACTCCTTTCTGAGACAGTTAAACTATTGTGAATTTTTCTTTACAAGAGCCACAAATCTATTTCCCTTCAAGTATTCTACACAAATATCTTATGATTCAGTGACGCTAAAGATGGTAAAACCATTGAAGCCTTCAAATGTCTCCTATACATTAAAATCAGTTTTATACACAGGAAAGTCTGCCTTTGGTATTTCATCTATAGCAGAATTTCCAACCTTTTTCAAGTTCTAACTGCTCAACCAAAATTTGATTTGACAGCATCTTTTTTTCCCCTCACAAGAGTGTTTGTACATGATGTACTTATTTTGAAAATTAAGTTAAAATTTTTGTTTAGAGTGTCTTGAGAACTTTTTGACATCTTATCCCTTAGTGTATGTAACTAAGATGGACAGCTCAGAGTATTATGAAACCAAGATTCAGAAGCAATGCTTTAAAATAGAAGTACCACGAGACAAGGAAGGGTCTCTCTTTTGCACCCCCTGTAAGAGGAACAGCTAATCTTTGTGTGGTACTTTAAGATGTTCCAAGTATAAGAACAGTATATTTCAGATCAATCCACAACTACCCTGTTGCACAGGTATCATTACTGACCACTTTAAAGAGGAGGAAACAGAAGCTCAGAGTTATGACCCTCAGTGGTCCCACAGAGAGTCAATATTCATATTCAAGTTTCTATAACTCTTACCTACCAGGACTACATAGTATCTCTTCCAAACAGAAGGAAGCAGAGACAAATAAGATAGCTTTGAAAGTTACATACTGAAGTTACTTTACTAAAATTGGAATGCAATCTACATTCTAATCTAAATTCAGTTTTACCTACAATCTTCTCTTTCTGATCTATTCTGTATGTTTGTTTCATTTGGCTTTTAAGTTCAAAATATATTTTTTAATTTTTAAAAAGAATGTTTCGCTCTCCATACACAGTCATGGGATAATTCATTACTCTAAATAAGTCTCCAGGACTTTACTGTATCAAGTCTGGCTCCCAAGTTAGTCAGCCACACTCTTTTCATCAGCTTCAGAAGGACAGAAAGGATAAAGGGGTGCCTGGGCTTAACCTCAACATCTTTTCAGAGAACCTGATTGTATTCCCCAGGATAATTATACTTCTCCTAAACTTGGCATTACTTCAAAGCCTACTTTTCCTGACAGGTTTTTCAAATTAGTGAGTTCTAAGCTATAAGGATATGGCCAATAGGTTTGACTTGAAGGGTACTACATTTTAGGGACTATGGGTTAAAAAAAAAAACCATGAAAACTACAAAGATCACAAGCTGGGTGACAGCAGAGGACACTATCAAAGTGCCTGATATATTCCGATGTGGTATACAATCCCAGTCCCTCTTCTACAGCAAAAAAAAAAAAAATTTCAGAGAAAAGTTGGTAAAGGGGCCCAGTCAGTTGCTTGGGAAAACATGAAGAACAATCATTTATGTTGCAGGACATCAAAATACCCAAAAGAAGAACTGGCTGCTATCAATGAAAATGAGATCAAAGTCAAGCTGGAAACCAGATCCCTTTTAGGGTCTCTCTTGGGAAGGAGTCACATCACTCCCCGGGCTAGAACTGTTACAAGATTCAGGAAACAGAAGGAGCAAAGATCAACAACAATAGCTAACATTTCTGTGGCACTTTAAAGTTAACAAAGTACTTTGCATATATTATCTTATTTGATCCTCCCAATGATAGGTACTATTACTACTGTCCGATTTCACATATGGGGAAACTGAGACAGAGAGGGAAAAGTGATTTACTATAATGGTAACGGAATTTGAACCCCACAATGGGATGGACTTGTTGATGTGACGAGAAGGGGCTGAACTGGGAGGAGCTGGTGCCGTGTATAGAGAGGCCAGCGGAACTTCTCGGAACCAGCATCTGGAGGCTGTTGCTACTGAGGGAGAGAGAAATGAGAACTGAGGACTGAACTGGGAGGAAGCATGACTGTGGTGCTGGTATTTTGGTTCGTTGGTTTTAATGTTACTTTGTCAGATTTGTCTGCTGATGGAGGACGTTGCTGTTGTTGCAGAAGCCTTGAGACCTTGCTGTTGGTTCAGAAGCCCTAAAAGAGGATTTTCTTGTATGTTTACAGAAATCCTGGAGAAGGGTCTTGTTTTCAGGAGTCCTGGGACTGTACTGATGATCTGTGCTAATTCCTCAGACCCTGTTATTGGGTCTAGGTTGATTTCACAGGCAGAAAGTGAATTGATGAGATCACTGGCAATGTGTCTATGTTGTGTCTTTGTTAAGCCTTGTCTTCCCAGGAACAGAAATTGCTGAGAACTTCCCTCCCTTGGGTACTGAATGCTGTGATGATATTGTAACCTAGTTGTGACCTAAGTGTGGATGGCCTTTGTGTTTTGTAACTGACCAAATGAATGTACTTTGTTTATGATTGGAAACTAATCTCCAATTGAGACTACCCAGGGGTGCAGTACTTTGACTTTTGTACTTTATGACTGAACTGAGGACTCACTAAATGACTGAGTTACCCTGTATTTTGAGTTTTCTCTTTTCTGTGAATGTTTTGCTTTAATCTGTTATTGAATAAATGGAGAGTTATCATGCTTGTCATCAGAACCTTGAAGTTGCCTGTGCTGGGCATTACATTTAGTAACCCAGGGCCACACAAGTAGTCAGGAAGCATCTGAGGCAGAATTCCAACTCAGGTTTTCCTGACTCCAGCTCCAGCACTCTACTCCCTAAGCCAGCCAGCTGCTTATATACCATGAACATAACAATAGGTTTTTCCTTAGAACTTTCATAGCATCTTTACCCTAAATGTGTGGCAGCCAGAAGGCACTACAGTGGGTCTTCCTCAGTTTGATTCTGGCCTCAAATACTTCCTAACTGTGTGACTCTGTTTGCCTCAGTTTCCTCATTTGTAAAATGAGCTGGAGAAAGAGATGACAAACCACTCCACTATCTTTGTCAAGAATACCCAAATGAGGTCATGAATAGTCACACATGACTGAAAATGACTGAACAACAATTCTAAATCACATCAATTACTTTGTACTCCTCAATCTGTCAGTCAATGAACATTTATGGGGCATCTACTAAGGATGTGCCAGGCACTGGGAACAGAAAAGGCAGAAATGAAAGTTTCTGTACTGGAGTGGATGATCTAGTGGAGGAGGAAACATGAATATTAAAGTAATCCAGCCTATACTCAAAGTAAGTGCTAGGCAGATTAGAGAGGGAGGAGCCATTAGCATCTGGGAGACAGAAATCAAGAACGGTTCTGGGTAGAAGATGAGGTCTGAGCTGAATCTCATAAGGTGTGAGGGATTTTATGGCAGCTAAAAGAGAAGAGAAAGTCCATTAACAGCATAGAAGACAGCCAGCACAAAGGTAAAGGCAGAGAAGATGGAATGTTGTTTTGGAGGAACAAGACAACCAGTTGGATCCAAGCGCTCCTAATTATTCTAAGAAAAACAAAGCATTCTAATTATGACTAAAACACCACCTCCACAGTGAAGGAAGCCTGTTCAATTCTAAGTGTCTAAAGATAAAGATGGCTAAGTATGCTCATATGCTTAAGAAAAAAGGGAGACAGTAGTCAAGTCATTCTGGAAAGCAATTTGGAATACTGCCCTAGTTACTGAGGCTAGACATCCCTTCTGACCCAGAAATACTAGGTCTACAGACCAAAGACACCTGACAAAAAGGATTAAGTACTCATATTTATAGCAATTTTTTTTTTAAAGCAATTGGGGTTAAGTAACTTGCTCAAGGTTACACGGCTAGTCATTATTTATGCGTGGGTGCTCATTTTCTGAGGCCGGATCTGATCTCAGGTCATCCCAACTCCGAGGCCGGCCGCCCCTTTAGGGTAATTGGGGTTAAGAAACTTGCCCAAGGTTACACGGCTAGGTTTTTGTTTGTGTGGATTAAGTGTCTGAGGCCGGCTCCGAACTCAGGTCCTTCTGACTCCAGGGCCGGCGCTCTATTCACTGCGCCACCTAGCCGCCCCTTATAGCAATTTTTTAAAAGCAAAGAACCAAAAGTGAAGAGGGAGCCCTCAATATGGGGATGGCTGAAACAATTCTGTTATACCAATTTAATGGAATACCATAAGAAAGGACAAAAGGGGCGATTTCAGAAAGGCTTGTGTGAACTGATCCAGAGCAAAATAAGAACCAGAGGAATGATTTATTCAGGAACAATTTTGTAAGGAAAAACAACTTTGAAAGATGTAAGAAAGTTTGATCAGTGCAATAATGAACCATGCCTTTAGACAACCCATGAGAAGGTCTGCTACTTGCTTCCTGAATGAAGAGTGATGTACTCAAGGTGTGTAATGACATGCGTTTTTGGATAGTAGTACAGATCTGTTTGTTTGATGATGCTTATCTGTTAAAAGGAGTTGTTTTGCTTTTTTTTTTTTAATTGGGGTGAAGAATTTGCCAGAGGGATGGGGAGTTAGGACTAGTGTGCCAAAAGAAAAAGAAGGCATTGAAGCTTTTTCTAAAAATACGTGAACACAAAAGTTCTGAAGAAAACAGAAAAGCAAGACAGCTTTGATAATAGAAAAGAGGAGGAAGCTAGCCCTACCTTTGCCTAAATGCATGTGGATACATTAAAATAACTCATCGAAATTAACGCAGACTCATTGATTAATAAGGCAGAGGGCATAGGCAGTTATATTTAAACCTTCCAAGGAAAAAAAAAGGAAAATGTAAGCAAATTTTCAGCTAAGTTCTCTTGTGATTTAGGATAAGGATTGTATATGTCTGTGCTTTGCACATAATAAGCACTCAATAAATGCTCATTCCTTCATTCCTTCATCCACTCAGCACTTGGCTGGGAAATTCTCCATTTCCTCCAAAAGGAAAAGGCTCCTCTTTCAGTAAATGTCCGACCTTGTGCCACTCAGTGTAGCAGGGAGCCACCATGGTGGCTCTTGGCACAGTCCACTGGAGCCCTGGAGCCTCTTCATGTACCTCTCCCCTCCAAGTCTGACTTACAACACCAATCCCCCCAGTCACCACTGTTGGATATGCTGATATATCAAAAGAAGATTCCACGCAGGGCCTGACATGAGTGAAAGGAGCTCAGACCCCTACTGTTGTTAAGAGAGGACCATGTTATTAGCAGGGGCAGAAAAAGAAACCTAGAAAAGGGACACAGCTGGTGCATTCAGGAGGGACAGACAGTGGGGGGAAGGAGGGGCAGCAAATACAGGCTCAGGTGCTGACAGAAAAATATCAATATACTTGTCCTTGTAAAGAAAATACAATGGAATTTTTTCCATTTATTCAGATCTTTCTTGTCTTTCCTATATTGTAAGGGCGCATTATATGGTCCTCTCAAGAAAAGTTTGGAACCGAAGTGAGAATTTTACCTATTAAAAAAACCCAAGTGAGACAGACTAAATATAGAATTAAAGAGAGATTTTAAATCATTCAATGAAACCAAATTATCCCAGGGCCCTCAGATAGTTCTGGCCAGGAAGCAAGCCCCTCAGAGAGTCTGGGTCAAGTCCTGATAATGGCACATGCCAAGGACTTGGGAAGACTTTCTGCCCAGTTTTTTTTGGTCTTCCAGAAAATTCCAAGGCTGCCCTTACACCCAGTCTAGCTCACTAGGCTTGAGGGCCTCCTTCATCTTGAGCCCTTTTCAGTATCTGGCCCACTTGCCTAAGTCCCTCCTGAATTTTGTGACAGTGCTCTGTTATGGCAGCTAGGTGGCACAATGGAGAGAAAGCCTGGCAGAAAGTCAGAAAGACCAGAGTACGAATGAGAACTCAAACATTCACTAGCTTCGTGGCCCTGGGCAAGTCATGTAAGCTCCATCAGCCTCAGCTTCCTCATCTGCAAAATGGGAATACTACTCCCTAAGAAACAAACTCAGCTCCTCCTGAACAATGGTTCTGGCTAAATGATCACTGATGAGGCCTGGACACCATCACAACAGGCATGTTGCTTAACCCAAACACCAATTTCCATGCCTCCCAAGAGACACATACCTATAGCAATTCGTAAACAATTTGCAGGCATGTCCAAGTAGATGAGAATCGTAAACTTATTCTGCAGCTTAAGAGCCCATGAATAACATCAACAGGATGAAGTCAAAAGCTAGTCCAGTATTCGATTCAACAGGATTGATGCAGTTCCTATAGATGCCAGGTATCACAAAGGATGGGGTGCAGGGGAGCTACAAAAGGACTATATGACGCAGCTGCTGACTTCAACAGCCCTGTAATCTTGCTGGAGTGATCTAAATATAGAACTGAAATTTTCTGGAAAACAAAGCAGAAAGACCCCACCTTTCTGATTTGCGGCAATCACCCCATTTTACAGATAAGGAAACTGGGGTCCACAGGTGTTGTGCACATAAAACAGTCTGAAAAAAAAGAAAGCAGAACAGAAGGCACACACAGGAGGTAAGGTTAGACCAAAGAGATAAGGCCTGACTGGGGAAGGTTCTTAAAATCAAGCACAGTGATTTGACCTTGATTTGACAGGCAAAGGCAATGGAACAGAATATAAACAATATTTCTGGGTGGCCAGGGGTGGCGGTGGGGGAGCAGTATACAGGATGGATAGCTAGGAGGGAGTCTGAAAGGCCTCAGAGTTCAGGAATCCAACTCCTGGACCATGGGCTAAATGGGATCTTCCTACTGTAACTATCTAGCACACCCATGGGTGCTAGTAGGCCAGGAGGCTCTAACTCACCACCTGCCACTAACTTTGTGCCAACAGGCATTTCACAAGCAGGCTAGCTAGCATTCAGTAAGCTGCAAACAATTCAAGGAGTGAACCTGCATGCACATTTACACAGAATTCCTAGACTAGAGATGAGAAAAGCTACCAGGAGGTAGCTAGGTAGTAGAAGGAGGGCCAGAGCTATAGACATTGTCAATAGGAATGGAAAGGGGCTAGCTTCAGGTGAAAGGATGGAGAAAGAACCAACCCAGGTGTCAACAGAGGAGATAAAGGGGTAAAGGAGGAGGAGTTGCTAAATATTACTTCTTGCCATGTTGTCAAATGCTTTCAAAGAGGGTGAGCAGAGCATCAAGGGCAGCTACTACCGCACTGATGATAAATTCTTCAATTTTAAAAGGCTACAAGCCACGACCAAAGTGGAGGGAGAGTTGGTGCAGGATTTTCTGTTTGCAGATGACTGTGCGCTCAGGGCAGCCTCTGAAGCTGAGATGCATCAAAGTATGGACCAATTCTCTGTTAAGCAACACCAAGAATACACAGGTTCTCTACCAGCCAGCACCACACCATCCATACATGGAACCATCAGTTACAGCAAACAGAGACATTTTGAAGGCTGTGGATAAGCTCACTCACCTTCGAAGTGTACTTTCCAGGGATGTACACACTGATAGTGAGGCTGATGCATGCACTGCCAGAGCCAGCTCAGTGTTTGGGAGGCTCCGAAGGAAGGAAGGAGTGGGAGAAGAGGTATTAGACCGACTATCAGGCTGAAGGTCTACAACAGAGTCGTGGTGCTGACCCCATTGGTGTGTGCCTGGGACAGTCCACCAGTGCCAGGCCAGGAAAGGGAATCGCTTCCATTTGAATTGTCTTAGGAAGATTCTGAGGATCACCGGGCAGGATAAGGGACCAGACACGGAGGTCCCTTCTGGGACTAAACTGCCCAGCATTCAGACTCTGACCAGCACAGCTCTGATGGACTGACCATACTGTTTGAATGTAAAACATATGCTTGCCAAAAAGACTTTTATGGAGAACTCACACAGGGCAGGCATTCACATGGGGGTTAGAAGAAGCGATACAAGGACACTCTCAAGGTCTCTCTGAAGAACTTTGGAGTCAATTGTGTGACATGGGAGACTGGCAAAGGACCACTCAGCATGGCGTGCCCACATCAGAGAAAGAGCTGTGCTCTACATGCAGAACTGAAACAGCTCAAAGGAAATGCAGGATGTGCAAATTTGGAGATTCTACTCCAAATATTCACAAAGACTATTTGTGCCCAGCCTGTGGTAGAGCATTCTGAGCTCCTATTGGTCTGATCAGCCACAGTCTGACACACTGAAACTTGACTTTAACATGGTGATGTCATTTTGGTCCTCTTCAAGTACAAAGGACAAGCAACCAAGCAACCTCCTGTGCCTACATCCTATGTACCACGGGGACAAGGAAAAGACCTCATCGCTCTGGTTCTCCCCTCATCTAGCAGACCAGCCCAGTAATAAATGTTAAGCTGAAGGGGAACTGGACAACATAAGAGGGGAGAATTAAAAACCTGCATTCAGTCTAGTCTATCTCATGTGTAAAAGTGTGCTGGAGGAGGAGGGGACAATGTAACCAAAACACAATCCCTATGCCCATAGTGCTTATAGTTTAATAGTTTTGTTATCAAGCTTCATTAGAATAAATATCCTAATGAATATTTTATTTTTTAAACTGCTATGATTCACAGAGGGAACAGCAAAGTATATTCTGCAAAGAAATTCTGTCTTGCTAAGATGAATAACAAACATAATTTAGACTTTAAAAAAAGACTTCTACACCCAAAGACTTTTTTAAAGAACACCTAAAATAATCATTGGAAAAGTTCTATCATGGATAAAATTACTTACAGTAAGGGAAGCAGAGATGGAGGTAAAGCAACACTTTTCTTATTAGTACAGTATAATAAGTCACAAGCCCACCCCTCCATCAATGTTTGAACTAATCTTACTGACAAAGAAACTCCCCCTATCCTATACAGACAACAGACTAATCACTAAAGAGCCTCAGAGTTGACTTGAGGCACGTGAAAATGAAAAGACTTGCCCAAGGTCATCTGATATAAGTTAGAGCAACTGAGCTCAGCTCTCACCTCTATAGGCTGGCACTTTATCCTCTATACCCGCCAAGTGGTATGACTATTAGCACTCAAATTCTAAAAAACAGAAGGCCTTGGACAGAGCCTTCTTGGAAGGATTTCTCCAAAATACAGACCAAAACCACCTCAAGTAAGAGAGGAAAGGAAGACTCCCCTCAGTGGAAGTGGACTGGGAAGCCATGGGACTGCCCAGTTTACCAGTCAGCAGGGAAACCAGTGGATTTTTGGAGGTCAGGAGATTTTCTAACTACAGACGTCTCTATTTACTGTTGCTGTTCAGTCCTTTTTAGCTGTGACTGAACTTGGGGTTTTCTTGGCAAAGATACTAGAGTGGTTTGCATTTTTTTTCTCCAGCTCATTTTATAGGTGAGGAAACTGAGGCAAACAGGGTGAAGTGACTTGTCCAGGGTCCCACAGCTAATAAATGTGAGGATGGATTTGAATTCAGGAACACGAATCTTCTTGACTCCAGGCCCAGGTACTTTATCTACTGCATTGCCACCTAGCTGCCCTCTATACCAGCTAAAGGTTTATAAAAAGGCTTACTCACAATCCTGGGGTTACAGGCAGACAATGCAGGTGTTCTATCTCACTTTTTACAAAGTATTAAATACTCTCCAAGGGTAAGATCCTGCAGGCCCTCATGCCTGCACTCCACACCTGCTCTTTTCCCTATGCTTAAGGAAGATTATGATGAAGAAAGGAGAGCTTTTCAGGACTCTGAGGGGGACAGAGCAAAGGAAAAAAGGCATTTTTTTGTCATCCTAACTGGCAGACTATCATTAATTTCCAAACACTGGAATTTTGTGCAAAACAATTTTTGTTCACTAGATTTCAGTTCCACTTTAAAACCATCAACATTTATTAAGTGCCTACCACTGATGACAGACAAAAAAAAAAAAGCTGTCCCTGCCCACTCTGAAAAGGGGTGCCTTCTAGCTCTGTGGCCCCTGGTGGAGGGTGTAACAACACAGGCCCCACTGAGGGTGCTTTGGGGGCTGCACAAAGAGAACTGGACCTCTTAGCAGTGGGAGAACTGTTGGTTCTGTCATTTACAAAATGAGATAACATTGGTCTACTATGGGCCCACCTCAAGGCTATGGTGAAATAATGGGCAGAAAGTACTTGGTTACTCTATAAACACATTTTCTAGGTCGAAACCATTCAAGGGCTCCTCAAAATGTCCTAGAGCACTTTGGCCAGCCCCCTTCCCATCCTGCTGGGCTGGCCTAAGACTCTCTGTCCATAGGGCCATGATTCCCAGCCCACTGGAAGTACCCAGTGGGCAGGCATCCCACAAGCCTAAACACAACAAGGGCAAAATCAATGCTGGTGGAAACAATGAACTGGACATACTTCGAAAGCAGAGACAGTGGCATCTACGGTTATTAGGAGCACCTCCACTTGGAATTCCTTAGAGAGGTTTTGCTCTTCTCCACTCCCATTACCCTCCTTACACAGTGCCTTACATGGAGCAAGCCATCCATTCAAATACTCGTGGAACTGAATTCTTAACAGATTCCCTAAGAAAAACCCAAAGGATTAAGGAGCTCAGGAGCTGACATAAAGCAGTGGCCTCAAATGCCAATGGAGATGAAAGTCACTATACCTGACAACATGAGGATCCCTGCAGGCAGCAAACCAGCCTTAAAATGTTGTATTATCCAAATGTCACTGGCTCTACAGTCTGCAGTGCAGCGGGCCTCACGTCTCACACATCTCAAATCAAGTAATCTGCACTTTCCTCATATGCACAGGGGTGAGACGCTTGGGTGTCACAAGGACTGGGGTCCCAATCCCCCTCTGTGTCTGCCTCAGTCATCCTGAGCAAGCTGATTAACTTCCGTAGGCCTGTTTATTCACCAGGAAAACGGAGGGAGTGAGAGACTTGGACTAGGGGGCCTTTCAGGCCTCCTTCAGTTTTAAAGCTTAGATCTCACAGATTCTCCACCTGCAATTTGAAGGGAAGGGGCAGAGCAGAAGATTCCTAAGCTTCCATCCAGCCTTGCTCTTCTTTGAACCCCAACATGATCCTTTTTCACTTCACCTTATACCTCTCTGGAAAAAAACAGTCCACAAACCAAGGCCACTCATCCATTGTTCCCTCCCTTGCTGCACACTGGAAAGGAAGGGAAGCCCATGTGCTTGGAAGAGTCCAGCCCTTCCAACTCTCCCTTTTCTCTCTCCTTCATTTTCAGCCTCTCCCTATCCACTGGTTTCTTTCAGGCTGCCCCATTCTTGAAACTCCCTTCCTTGATCCTATCATGTTCTATATCTCTTCCCTTTCACAATCAAACTCCTAGAAAAAGCTATCTATATAAACTGCCTCCTTGGACTTGCAATCTGGCTTTCAACCTCATCTTTTAACTGACACTGCTTTCTTTAAGATTACTGAATAACTGCTTTAAAAATCTATTCACAGCTTTTGTTTTTATATCATCTGAATTTTCCAAGAGAATAATTCCTTATAATAGAGGGGCAAAAAAAAAAATTCAACAAGCCTAATCAATATATCAAAAGGTCTGACAATACATGCACTGTTCTACATCCGTGGCCTCTGATCATCTCCACAAAGAAGGGGAGAAGGAAGTGATTTCTCCTTTGGGGACATGCTTGGTCATCATAATTTTGTAGCATTAAATTTCCACTGTCCATTATCTCTCTTGCCAAATCCAATAGCTTTTTCTTAATCTCCATCCTTCTTAACCTTTTGTCAACACCTGACACTGATGACCATCCCCCCCGTTTCCATGACACTGCTCTCTCCAGATTCTCCTATTGTCTGCTTGGCTGCTCCTGCAGTCTTTGCTGTTCCCACTCCTTAGGTGTGGGTGGATCCCCCCATGCTGGTCTGAGGCTCTCTTCTCCAGTCACCACCCCCCAACCCCTTTCTCTCTCTCTCACCTACTTTGGCCCTAAGTGCATCCTCCCTCTCCCTCCATGTTTCTCTCCTTCCATCCCCTCCCTCGCTCTCTCACAGGGATCTCAGCCACTTCTCATGAAATCTAGTCGCACATCACTGCTGGACTGGGAACAAAGGACCTGGACTGGACACCAGCTCTGCCACCTTCCATCTGGGATCTTGGGCAGGTCAGTAAGTTTGCTTTACTGGGCCTCAGTTCCTTTTGTGAAATGTGGAAGGGGCCTAGACGCCTTCCAGCTCTAACATTATGATACCCCACAAGCACCTCAACTCAACATGTTTCCAGCAGACTTCACTTGCCATTCCTCCTCTCTCCTCTATTTGCTGAGGATCTTTATCACCCAGATTTGAAACCTGGGAGTCATCTCTGATGCTTCCTTCTTCCTCACCCCTTAAAGTCAATTAGCCAAAAGTTCTTACCTCTCCTATCTCCCTAATTTCATGCCCAGCCCCTTCTCTCCCTACCCACTTGGGGCTCCTCCTCAAGCTCTGCTTAGACCCCATTCTATCTCTTCTCCGATCTACAGTTGCCAAAGAGCTGACCTTGTCCCTACCTCTCGTAAAAAGCCCAGCTCTTCTGTCTGGCATTTAAAGTCCTTCACAGCCCTGCTCTGACCTTCTTCAGATTTCTCGGCCTCCCTTTTCTTTACACCTTCTAGGTTCCAGCCATACAGTCTCCTTGCTCTGCCCAAGCTCTGCCCAGGCTCTCCCCATGCCTCCTCCTCTCCACCTCACTGTAGCTTTAGTTTCCTTGGAAATTTGCTTCAAGGGTCATTTCCTCCACGAAGTTGCTCCTGCCCCACCTGGCCGCTAGTTGCTTAGATTATTTTGCATCTATTTTGTATCTGCTTACATAAGCACATGTTATTTTCAAAGATTACATGCGACTACAAAGGCAGGGATTTGCTCTGTAAATCCCCCATCACCTAACAGAGGTCCTGGCACACAGCAGGTGCTTAATAAACACTTGAAAGAAGAAAGCTGGAAAACAATTTTTACAGCTGGTGTCTCTGATCAAGGCCTCATTTCTAAAAATATATAAAGAACTGAGTCAAGTTCTAACAATACAAGTCATTTCCCAACTGACAAATGGTCAAAGAATATGAACAGGCAGTTTTCAGAGGAAGAAATTAAAGCTATCTCTAGTCATATGAAACAACTGCTGTAAATCACTACTGATTAAAGAAATGCAAATCAAAACAACTCTAAAGTACCACATCACACTGGTCAGATTAGCTAACATGACAAAACAGGAAAATGATAAGTGTTGGAGAAGATGTGGGAAAATTGGAACACTGATGCATTGCTAGTGGAGCTGTGAACTGATCCAACCATTCTGGAGAGCAATTTGGAACTATGCCCAAAGGGCGATAAAATGGTGCATACCCTTTGACCCAGTAATATCACTTCTAGGACTGTATCCCAAAGAGATCATACAAATGGAAAAAGGACCCACATGTACCAAAATATTTATAGCAGCTCTTTTTTTTGTGGTGGCAAAGAATTGAAGGGATGCCCATCAACTGGGGAATGGCTGAACAAGTTGTGATATATGATTGTGATGGAATACTATTATGCTATAAGAAATGATGAGCAGGTGGACTTCAGAAAAACCTGGAAAGACTTATATGAACTGATGCTGAGTGAAATGAGCAGAACTAAGAGAACATTGTACACAGTAACAGCCATAGTATTAGATGACGGACTTTGATAGAGCTCTTCTTAGCAATGCGAGGACCTAAGACAACTCCAAAAGACTGATGATGGAAAATGCTGTCCACATTTAGAGAGAGAACTAGGGAGTCTAAATGCAGATCAAAGCAGACTATTTCCTCTGGTTTTTTGTTGTTGTTTTTTCTTCCTTGTGGTTCCTCCCATTGGTTCTAATTCTTCTTTACATCATGATTAATATGAAAATATGTTTAATATGAACACATATGTAGAGCCTCTATGAAATGGCATACCGTCTTGGGGACGGGGGAGAAGGAGCGGAAGAAAATTTAAAACTTAAAATCTTATGGAAGTGAATGTTGAAAACTAAAAATAAATTAATTATTTAAAAAATGCACATTGCTAGGTTCATATGAATTTGGTTTCTCAAAGAAATGTCTGTATTTATCTAGCTAAGAAAACTTTAATCCCAGGGAAAAGGGCCTAGAAGTGGTCTAGGCCTGTTTTAAGAGTTTTGTGATTTACTAACTCTGCATATCCAATTCCTGGGCCCTAAGGGCAGCTCACCAAGCAGACAGAGCACTGGACCTCACATGAGAAAGACCCAAGTTCAAATTCAGCTGATACTGGGCAAGTCACTATGCCTCTTTCTCCATCTCCTCATCTATAAAAGGGGGATAACACTTACCTCCCAGAGTGGCTGGGAGGATCAAAGATTGGTAAAGCACTACACACAAATGATTCCCAGGAAATCAGTCACCAAGCTGGGTGGTGAGGTGGGGAGCAATGTCATACATCTCCAGTTACAATCACAGGGTCCCACCAAAGAAAGGCTGGAGAACACTTATCCAAAATGCTATCTATGCCCATTAACTAGGGGCTCTCTTGGGCTCTGTGCTGGGCCACCTTCACCTCTGGTTCTCTATTATCTTACTTAGAGACCACTTCCATTCCCACAGGTCCAATCATCATCTCCATGCAAATGACTCCCAGAGCTAGATATCCTACCCTCTTCTCTCTCCTGAGCTTCAGGCCCATGATATAATTATTGAGTCATTTCCCTCATATCAGACCCTTCAAGACCTCATTTGGGATTTTCTTTTTGGAGGGCAACTGGGGTTAAGTGACTTGCCCAAGGTCACACGGCTAGTAAGTGTTAAGTGTCTGAGGCTGAATTTGAATTCAGGTCCTCCTGACTTCAGAGCCAGTGCTCTACTCACTATGCCACCTAGCCACCCCACATTTGGGATTTTCTTGGCAAAGATACTAGAGTGGTCTGCTGTTTCCTTCTCCAGTTTATTTTTCAGATGAGGAAACTGAGGTCAATAGGGTTAAATGACTTGCCTAGAGTCAAACAGCTTTTGAACTCAGATGAGTCTTTCTGACTCTAAGCCTAGTACTACCCTATTCATTTTGTGCATCTAGCTGCTCAGTTCCACATTACCAACTGCCTTTTAAGCATATTAAAGTGGATGTCCAGTAGTCATCTCAAATTCAGTATTTCCAAAACAATACTTATCTTTTCCCCCAAAACCTCCACTCTTGACCTTCACAATTATTGTCAAAGACATCACCAGGAATCCTCCAAGTTACTCAAGCCCCCAACCTAAGTGTCAAACTGGAATTCGCACTCTCACTCATCCCATGTAACTCATCAGTTTCCAAATATTGTTTTCACCTTCCCAACATCCCTTGTATACATCTCCTCTCTTTACTCATGAGAGCTACTGCCTCAGTTCAGATCCTCATCTCTAGATTACTGCAATAACGCCTTTCTTCTAACTGACTTCTTGCCCCCAAGTCTCTTGCCACTCAAATCCTCCATTTAACTGGCAAAGTGATTTTTCTAGAGCACAAGTCTTACCATGTTTCCCCCAACTCAATCAATTCTAGTGGCTCCTTCATTCTCTCCAGAATCAAACAGAAAGCCTTTTGCCATCTAAGTTCCTTCACAAGCTGGCCCATTCCTCCAATTCATTCTCCTCCATATACTCTATAATCCTGCTACCCTGGCCTATCTGCATTTCCTCCTCATACAAGACTGACTGACTGACTCTCTCTCTCTCTCCCTCCCTCCCTGCCCCCCCCCTTCTATGCCTTTGGAATGGCTGTGCCAAGTCTGGAATGATTTCCCACCTCATCTGTTCCCTGGTCTCCTTCAGGACTCAGGTCAAATTCTGTCTTCAGAAAAAGGCCCTTCCAGGCCTCCAAGCCACCTGAGCCCTCTCCTCTCAGACACTATACAGGTCTGCTATTTGCTGGAATATGAGCTCCTTAAGAAATAGGACCATTTTTGCCTTCCTTCATATCCCCATGCCTGGAACATAGAAAATGCTTAAAATATGTATGGCTGTCAACTGACCAATTTCCTGGTTCAAAGCACAAAGAAAAGGTCTGACAGGTACTTCAGAGAACAACAGACTATATGTAAAGCATAACCATCTGAAGCAAAGAAATGTAACTGATATATGTCCTAAGACTTTTATGCCATCCACTTCTATCCTTCAGTAAATCTCTTAATCTGAGTCTTAAAAATGACTGGCAATAAAAATGACTGGCAAAAACTTGGAGCTATGCCCACAAAGTTTCTAAATTAGGCAAGCTCTTTGACCTAGAAAAACCAAGCCTATAGGCCCATAACCCAAAGAGATCCAAAAAAAAAAAAAAGAAAGAGAGAGAGAGAAGAAAAGAAGGAAGGAATAAAAGGTTGCGCGCACGCTCGTGTGCGTGTGTGTGTGCGTGTGTGTGTGTGTGTGTGTGTGTGTGTGTGTGTGTATTTAAGGTGGCTCTTTTTTTGTGATGACAAAACCAAGGAGATACCCATAGATTGGGGAATGGCTGAACAAGTTATGGCATATAAATGAAATGGAATATTATTATACTATAGGAAATGTAGAAAAAGATGGTTTCAAAGAAACCTAGTGGTAAGCTTACTGCACACCAGTATTTCCCACAACACACTTCTCCTGTCTGTGTGTCTCCCATCCCCTAATTAACTTCCCCTCCTGCCACAAGAAACTGACTGGCCCCTGCTTCCCTTGGAACAGCTTCCTGGTAGCCTCTGGCTAGAACCTGGCCTCACTTTTTACAGAATAATTTCAGGCCATTCCCTCTGCACCTCTCTCCTCCTTTGCTTCTGTCTCACATAATGAGATGACCTGACTCCTGACCAAGGCAAGCTTCTCCACCTGCTCAGGTGACCTCATATCATCTTGCCCCCCCCATCTCTCAGTTATTTCCAGTCTCTGTCTACTGGCTCCTTTCTGCTACCTACAAACATGCCTACGGCTTCACCAAACCTCAGAATACTCATCTGATCCTTCCATCCCAGTTCCAGCTGACTATGTTCTGTATCTCCTCACTGCCCTTTGCAGCCAAACTCCCTTAAAAGGTGGTCTGTGACAGGTGTCCCCACTTCTTCTCCTCTCCCTCTCTTCTTAAGCCCTGACATGACTTTCAGCCTCATTATTCCATTGAAACTGCTTTCTCCAAAGTGACTGATGATCTTGTGGCCCAATCCAGTGGTCTTTTCTCAGTTCTCACTCTCCTTGGTCTCTCTACAGCCCCTCTCCAAGACTTTTTTCTCACTAATTTTTCAGGACACCTCCCCCCATTCTCCTCCTCCTTCTCTGACCACTATTTCCCTTCATTCAGCTGTTCCTGTAGATGTCCCTCAGGGTTCTGTGTCCTAGGCCCTCTTCTCTCCTCTCCTCCCTGGTGATTCAGTGGTTTGCATCAGCTCCTTTGGATTTAATGACCCTTTCTATACCGGTAATTCTCAGATCCACCTATGCTGTTCTAACCTCGTTGCTGACTTCCAGTCTCATCTCCAATTACCTTTCACATACCTTGAACTAGGTGTCCAGCAGAGTTCTTAAACTCAACACGTCCAAAACAGAGCTCATTGTCTTCACCACCCCCTTCCCTCCCTACTAATGTAAAGGGCAATGCCACCCTCCCAGCCCCTCAGGCTCACAACCTGGGAATCACCCTCTCATATGCAATATGGTGCTAAGGCCTGTCGATGTCACTTCTGCGCCATATGTCGAATATGCCCCCTTCTCTGCCCTGACACAGCTCCAACTCTGGTGTAGGCCTTCAGGACCTCAGGGCTGGACTACTATGACAGCCTTCTTGGGGGTCTGCCTCCCTCAAATTTCTCCCCATCCTCCATTTAGCCACCAAAACACAGCTCTGATAGTGTCACACACACCCCTCCCTCTAACTCAGTAAACTCCAGGGGCTCCCTATTGCCTCCAAAATCAAATACAAAACGCTGTGTTTGACATCCCAAGCCTCTCATTACTACCTCCTCCAACCCTGCTTACACCTCACTCTCTGCCACATATTCTTCCATCTGGAGCCACTGGTTTTCTATCTGACCCATGAACAAGAAACTCCCATCTCTGGGCTCCCAGCATTTCCTCTGCCAGGGCCTAGAATGCTCTCCCTCCTCATTTCTGCCTACTGATCTCTCTTGCTTCCTTTAAGTCCTAACTAAAACCCTACCTTCTATAAGAAGCCTTCCCAGCACCACCGAACTCTAGTGCCTTCCTTCTTTTAATGATGTCCAACTTAACACATATATAACTTGTTTGAACGTCTTTGTTTGCAGGTTGTTTCCCCCCCCCCCATTAGATTGTAAGCTCCTTGAGGGTAGACAGAAACTTTCTTTTGCTTCTTGTATCCCCAGTGCTTAGCATAGTGTTTGACTGACTGGTCTCTAAGGACATTTAAAAGTCCTACCCACATGCAGTCTAGGCCCCTTCAACTTGGAGGTCTGACAACCAGAGAAGGCACCAGATTAAGTTTCCACACAGAGATATGGGGTCCATATCTACAGAAGTTAAACATCCCTGTAACTCCGCTGCATAGCCTTCCTGTGGTCAGGGCTCAGTAAAACTTATATTAGCTAAGCCAGGATTCAGGAGTACTTCACTTCATCCCAACTTCAATTAACAAAGTAGTAGTGACAGGTCAGACTGAGCAGAATCAGGAGAATAATGTAGACCATAATGTCAACACTGAGAACTTGATCAACTATGAAAGGAAAGGACTGAGGATGAAAAATAACACTCACCTAATAAGAAGTAATGAATTAAAACACAGAATGACACACATTCTTGAACATGGCCAATATGGGAATTTGTTTTTTTCTTGCGTATACTTGTTACAAGGGTTTGGTTTGGTTTTTCTGGAGGGATAGGGGGAAGAGGGGAGATGCGGGGGGTGGGGGGGGGAGGGAGAGAAGAAGCAAGAGGAAGAAAAACCAAATGCTTGATAACTGAAAAGAAAATAATTTTTAAAAAATGACTAGTAACCTATTTTTTTAAGCACTAACATCCCTATCTTCAGATACCATCACACATCCTTGATGAGGGCACAAAGGCTTTTACAAACTATATTCTACAAGAGATCATATCTTTTGGCCACACAGTTGACTGAAAGGTGCAAAGAATAAAATGCCCACTATGATGATTGTGTAGTGATTATAAGTATCTGACTTAAGAGGTGGCAAGGTGCAATGACCAGAGAACTGGCCTCAAAATCAGGAGATGTGGGTCCCAGCTCTGCTTCAGTCACATGAAGGTGGTGTGACCCCTGGTCAAGTCCCTTCACCTTTCATTGCCTTTGGCAACTCTAACACATCTAAACTGTAGAGGAATTTCCTTATTTGGGAGTTTTGTATAACAATGAAATCACAAATCTAGTACTTCTCTCTTTCCCTGGAATCAACAGGGAGAGATACTGCTTTGAGGTTTTCCTCCAACAAGGAATCCTCTTAATGCAAAATCCTTAAAAAAATTCCTTGACAGATGGAGCAGAAATAACGGTCAGACTACACTCTCATTATTAATCTCAAGTAAGGCATAAAACAGGGAAAAATACACTAGACCAAGGTGTTTGCCACCATCCTGGAGACTATCTACTGCAAGATCAGTCAATCAAACAGTCAATAAGCATTTATTAAGCTCCTGTTATGTGCTAGGAACTAAAAAACTTAGTGCTGGGGATACAAATATGAAGAGGAAAAAGGAGCCTCTGCCCTCAAGGAGCTTATAATTGAATGGGGGAAGACAAGACACAAAAGGAAACTGAAAAGGGAGAGGGGGAGGTCTTTGACATGTAGGGATATGGCAGAAAAGTCAGAGATAATCTCAAACTGGTGAGAAATGAGATGATCTGACCTTGGCTCCCTTCTTAAACTTCTGGGTCCAAATCAAAGAGTAAATAACCGTGGCAAGTAACAGTGTTGACTACATCAAGCCCCCAACCCCTGCCATACCTACCACATAGGATCCAAGATCACTCAAAAGAGTTTGGCAGAACTATCCACACAAGAAAAACCAAGTGGATGAAGAATGCCTGTTACCCAGACTCCCAGTACGTAGCAGGATGAAATGGACAACACGTAAGACTGAGGAATGCTTAGGTCATCATGCTGACTTTATCTGTTAGTGATCTGGCCTCTCCCTGAAGACTGCAAGTTCAATTAAACCTGAACACAACAAGCATTTATTTAGAAACCACTCAGGACTGGGCACTGTGTTAGGTGCTACTGTCCTCACATCCTACAAGAGGGGAAACATGTACAAAGACAAATAAATACAAAATACATAAATGAGATACAAAGTAATTAGAGTAGGGAAAGGATGGAAAACACTAACAACTGGGAGATTAGCCAAGGATTTCTGTGGAATAGCAATTCCTAACCTGGGGTCAATGAGGTTTGTTTTTCTTAAAAATAATTTGATTACATGTAATTGAGGGGGAAAATATTATAAAAAATAAAGATAATTTGATAAACATTTCAATATATTTGATTATAGTTTTTCAATATAATTGTAATCTTTTATAATCCTATGTACTTAAAAATATTATTCTAAAAAGGGTCCACAGGCTTTAGACTGTCAAAGGTCCAAGACACAAAAATGTTTAAGAATCCCTGCTGTAGAGCTGAGCTAGGGATTCCAAGAGGCAGAGGGGATAAGGGAAGATGCTTCAAACTTGGGGGATAGCTTAAGAAAAAGCACTGGAAATGGAGATGAGATGGCATTTACGGGGAATGGCAAGTAGGTCAGTTTGGCTAGACTACAGAGTGAGTAAGGAGTAATGTTTGGCCTGATGGAGTAATGAAATCATTCAGGCAAAATAGACTGGAGCCAGACTGTATATGGCTTTAAATGCTAAAGCAGCTTATTTTATTCTAGATCCAAAAGGGTGTCACTGAAGCTCCATGGGCAGGGGAGTGATCTCATCAGTCCCGCACGTCAGAGATAGCAACTTGGTAGTTGTGTGGAACCTGGATTGCAGAGAACGAAAACTGAGCAGGTTATGGTAAGAACCCAGGGCAGAAGAGATGAGGGCCTGTGTGAGGGGGAAGTCAAAGTCAGATGTTGGAGGCAGAATGAAATTAATACCAGGCAAATAAGTGGATTTAGGGGATAAGGAAAGAATAACTCTACCTAGGATGTCTGGAAGGAAGGTGGAATCTCATGCCAAGCAGAGAAGTTACAAAGAGGTGTAGATTTCAAGGGAAAGCTATGACTTCTATTGTGAACACGGTCAGAATTCCATAGGATATCCAGGTGGGGCCAAGAAGCAGGAGTAGGGACTTCATGGAGGTCTGTGTGTCACCTTTGAAAGGACAGACACTGACTCACCAGAGTGAACCAACTCATAGTGGAGACACTTTAGGAGAGAGCAGAGCAAAGATGTCCCAGGACAAAGCCCACTTAGTGGGAGGGATGGGGCATGGGAAGTAAGAAAGAGAATTCTATCATGGAAATTCAGGTGAAGAAAGTATCCAGAAGAAGGGGTAGTTGACAGTATAAAAAGTAACAGCAAGGTCAAAAAGAATGAAGACTGGAGAAGAGACACTGGGTATAGCAATAAAGGATCCCTGGTAACCAGGGAAAGAACAGACCTCACTACTGAGGTAGCCCATCTCACTTTGGCAAAAGCAGAAGAGTTAAAAAGCTTTCCCTCATACTGATCCAGAGTCTAAGGCTCTGTAACACCCCTACTTGTCCTAGTTCTGCCTTCGAGGAACATGACAAACCAACCTTAGCCCTCCTCCACATGGGGAACCATCAGGGGACAGCTACCATGGCCTCCACAAGCTTTTCCACAGATAAAATGGCCTCAGTTTACATAACTGATATTCATGGGGCAAGGTTGTGAATCTCCTTATCATGCTGGTCTCCCTCCTCTGCTCAGGCCCCAATTCCACACTGAGCTTCCTAAAATGTAATGTGAAGAGCTGAGCCCAATGTTCCAGATGTGATGGGACCAGGACAGGAGTACAGAAAGTCTGCTGTGACCTCTCTCTATCCCTACCCAGCTATCTCTCTAGCTGACATTCATTGTTGACTCATACTGATCTCCTAGGCCATAAACCCCACAAGTCTTTTTCACATGAGCCAACTATAAATCTTCATGTTTATCCTCCTAGATTCAAATTTTATTTTGCCATTCCCCTTCTGCCCCCCCACATTGTTCAAGCTCGCCAAGGAGACCTTTTTGGATCCTGATTCTGCTATGAAGAGAGGTATCTCTTCTTGTGTGGTGTCACCTACAACACTGATGAGCAAGCTATGAGCCAAGCATATCCATCCAAGTCATTGGTAAAAATTCTGGAGTCAACAGTGACAGCACAGAGCTCTGTAAGGCCTCCTCCCGTGCAGCAGGGTCCTGGGGAGGATTAGACAAGATGCACAAGTGAGATCAAGTGAGGGGGCTCTGAGGATAGGGGCTCTCCAAGCTGCTGTGGGAGGAATTCACTTTCCTAAATATGCAGAGCAAATCCAGGTCAAATCAAACCAACTGATATTCTCTAAGAACCTTCTATGTGAAGATATTGTGGAAGATACAAAAATCAATAGACTCATAAGGTAATTATGAATACCTGCCTTACCAAGAAATTTATGGCCTAACTGAAATGGCCCACAAGTTCTCTAGCAGAATTCTAAGGAAGACTAAGCCCCAGACTGGCACTGCCCATCTTACAGCTTGACTGAGGAAAAACATCACCAGAATGAAGCAGCCTGCTCCACCCCAGGCATCCCCCAAACAGGCACTGCCTGCATCTACTCTGTGCCATGCACTGGATTGGATGCTGGGCACACGAGAAAGAATATCAAAATGCTTCCTGGCCTCAAGAAGCACATATTCTACTGGGAGAAAGAGATGGAAGCAAAACCAAAGGAAGAGGAAAAGTATGATGATGCCAACATGAGGGAATGAGATCCAGGAAGATCTCCTACTGGAAGTGGTGCCTGAGCTATAGTTTGAAGAAGCTGGGTACTCAAGAGGGAATATAAGCCAGCCAGAGAAGGGGTTCATTTAAATAAAGGCATGGAGACAGGATCTAGAATGTCACAAAATGGGAAACTACAGGTCAGTATGACTAGAAGAAAGAGGGCATGAAGGGGAGTAATAAAGAAACTGGACTGGAAGGTGGGTGGGAGTCACTGTGGGAGGTGTTTAAATGACAGGCTGTGTAGTTTGTATTTTATCCTAAAGCAATAGGAAGCCATTGCAAATTTTATTCCTATCAGCTTGGCAGTAAGATCCTCAAAGGAGGCAAAGGCTGTTTCATTTCTGTCTAAACCCTCTAGACTAGACTAGCATGGTTCCTTGTACACAGGCAGGGCTTAATGAGTGCTTATTAAATGGAAAAAACCGAAACGACCTCCTGCTAGGCTGACCAACCTGCTGGCAACCAGCACTCACTGGGTTGAAGCCCAGCCCCCTTTCTGTATTACTGCTTAATTCCCATCTCTCCATCTTGTGCACACAGATGTGAGAGAGACTTTTTCAGGCCTTTGTTGAAACCTAAGTGCACCAGATTTAAATCATCTCCCTAAGCTACCAGCTAAGGGGTCAGTCAAAGTTAGCCTGTTTTGAAGGAGCCCATCATCTTGATGCACCAGGACCACCGCTTCCTCATGCTCACCAAAGCACCCCTTTGATAATGGTCTAGAATCCTGCCAGGAATTGACGGCACATTTGTCAGCTCGTCACAGAAAGAAACCATCTTCTTTCCCTTTTCGAAACAGGCGTTTCCCTAGCTCCAGTGTGAGAACTCCTCTGCCATTATCCTGGATCCCTCAGAGATCAGCAAGGCTTGCTTCCCTCCCAGGAGCCCCTTTTCTCACATGGGCCCAGGGAGTAGGAGCACACCCACAGCCATGTTCCCTTGCTTGCTCACTGACCATTTCTTCACTTAATCTGCTAACTCTCCATTCCCTGATAAAACACTTCTGTCCCCTCCTTTCTGATCTTTCTCCTGGGTGAAGAAAACAGGCAAAGTACTAATTGGCCCCTCAATGCTTGTGTCTCATCCACTGCAAGCATGGTTCCCTTTCTAGTTCCTTTTCTGGTCACCTGTTGGTGACACAGAAAATAAGCACACAAAATAAAAAAATAAATCAGGACCCCCCCACACACCCCACCCTCCCTTGAGCACCTATCCTAAACCTCAGCTCAGGGATAGTTCACACCCTTCTCTTGTCTGGCTTTAGTTTGCTTTCATCCTTCAGACCAGTCTCCTTCCAATCTCAGCTTCATCAGTTCCTTCTACAACCACAGTTTATTGAAATCCCTCCTTCCTTTTCTTCCTCAATACAATCATTTAGAGCATTAGAATTTTGTTCCTAAGAAGCTTCCATTACTCTTGAGCAAAGTTCCCTTGTAGAATTAGGCTGTGGAATCCTGCCTATGCTTTAGCTCAACTCTTGAGAGTCCTCCTCCCTCAATTTAGGAGCCCTCCTGCCCATCCCTCTTTAGCCAACTTCATCAGAATATCCACCAGCCACTTCTCCCAAGTTCCCCATAAATATAAAATCAATTTTCTAATATATGGCATCTTTAACACAGAACAAATCACCCCCACTAAGATCCCTAAAGCAGATCACTTGACTAGGAGATAATTCCATTCAAAAAAATGAATACTTTTCCTTGCTTAAGGAAAGACAATCATTGTTCATCTGTGTCTATTTCTTTACCAGTCAATTTCCCTCTGGCACCAGAAAAACAGGCACTTTCAAGTTTGGTATTCACAAAATTCTACTGCAAACACAATCCTTCTTGGTAAGGAACATTCACCACAATCTACAGCAATAATAAAATTTAGTCAAGATGATCAAACTATTCTCTAATTCTTATGGTTCTGATTTCCCCCAAGAGGTAAAGAGACGAGCAAGTGTGTAGCAGTCCATAAACAGCATAGGTGATAATAGCTGACATTTACACAGGACTTTCAAGACATTGTATTTACAGTATCTCGTTTGGTTCTTACAACAACTGTAGTGTGATGCTACAGGTATTATTTGCTCCATTTTATGGAGGGAAAAACTGAGGCCCAGAGAGTTTAGGTATCTTCTCTGGGGTCACAGTAGAGCCAGGATGTATCACAGGAAGAATCTGGCCCTGGATCTCTCCTGATTCCAAGTCCAGCTCTCCCTCTTTCCACCATACTGCCTCTCCCAACCTGGTACCAAGTTCTTAGAATGTGTATGTATGTATGTATGTATGTATGTATGTATGTATGTATGTATGTGTGTATATATATATATATATATATAGATATATATATTTTTTTTTTACTAGTGAGTTTTCAACAGCAAAAAGAAAGGCAGGGTGAATAGAGTACCAACCCTGTAGTCTGGAGGATCTGAGTTCAAGTCCAGTGTCAGACAGTTTACCTTAACCCCAATTGCCCTGCCTTCCCCCCTCCAAAAAGCAAAAACACAAAACAAAACAAAAACCCACTATAAAAAAGGTTATGGGTCAGATAACTAGTTTCGATACTAAAGAGAAAGAGAACAGAACTAATCTGCCCAGAGAGATTCCTTTTCAAATGAAAATGTTAAATGTTTTCTATAGCAATAGGGACTCAATTACTGAAATGATTTTTTTCAGGATAGCAGGAAAATGTTGATGAACATATTAATTACAGTCCCCATATGACATGGTGGTCCTCTGACTATAATAACATGAATAGTACATAATTATAAAGGGCGAATCGTGGTCTGCCAAAAGAAAGGAGAAAACACACCTGATCTCTCACTTCTGAGGAACTAGGGGTCTAGAACGCTGCCAGTCAGCTGATGTGCTGGTTCGTCTCAATGAACCACTTTCTGGTCTTTTATTTATTCTTTGTTACCAAGGATGGCTCAGTGGATAGGGAAAAATGGGGGGAGGGGGTGCATTTGGAAAGTAAAAAAACAGAAACAAAAAAAATCAATAGAATGAAAACCTTTTTTAGAAAAACCGTATCACCCAGTGATCACCCTCACTGGTCAGATGTACAAGCCTGTCACACCAACTTCCTTCCTCTGCTATTCCATAATCAGTAACCACCAAATAAAGAACTCTATACTTTGATCAACTCTGAAAATCACAGACTGCTCAAAAGATGCCCAGTTTATTTACAAGGACTTTTTTTTTTTAAGTCAGTGAAAGGTAGAAAGATAACTTCTATAACTTTCACCCCCAAGTTGACACTCCACACCCTGCCTCCAGCTTATTCACAGGCCATTCCCCCAAGCCTTCCTTCCAGGAGGACTCTCTACCAAGGTCTTTTTTGATTCCCCATCATTGTTATAGAGCTCGCTTGCCCCTCAATTCATCTGATATTTACTTATGTCTACATGTACTCCCTGACAGAAAACAATCTCCTTAAGGTAAGGAATGCTTTTCATTTTGGTCCTGGTATAGCTTGGCACCATGTTCACACATGGTAGGCACTTAAAAAATGTTTTTAAAGTTCTAGATTTGATCTTGAGTCCTTGAATCTATAAACCCTGGTACTACATTTGTATTGGGCTAACAGTACCACTCTACCTCTGAAATAAATGTCTAATAACCAATACAAGTCTCTTGACTAATGCTGCTTTTGTAGGAGATATAATCTCTGTGGATTGAGCTTAACACTGGCCAGAATGTTATCCTTAGCTTCATTAAAAAGATTTGTGGCATCTATTTATTCAGACAGGTCAATTTCCAACAGCAAAAGTCATACAGCAAGGATCACCTATAAATTTGTCTTCATTTAATAGTTTTGCCTTTCAAGAACAGATGATAAAGAGTAATTCATGAACTTGTATGAACTAATGTGGAGTGAAGCAAGCAAATACAATATCAACACTGTAAAAACAACTTTGAAAGACTTCAGAGCTCCACTCAGTAACAAGCCACAATTTCAAAGGACTATTACCCACTTCTGCACAGAGGGATGATAGATTCTGCAGAATGAGACTTAAAGTTTTTAGAAATGATAGAATTGTGAACACACTCTGCTTGACTATAAGAACTTGTTACAAGGCTTGTGTTTTTCTTTTTTTTCCAGTGGGAGTGGGTATGGGAGAAGGAAGAACCCAGGACTGGAAAAACAGTCTTTTGTTAATTGAAAAAAAAAACTGTTAAAAATAATTCAAAGTACCTTCCAGTAAACCTGGAAGTTCCCTGTAGATTATATTTTCCTTTCTAACACAAAGAAAGACTGCAAAAGACTTAAGGATGTTCCTTCCTAAATGTTGCTAGAATGACACATTGACAACCCCACACAAATCTGGAAGGAAGAGATATAAACGTAGCGGCAGAGAGACCTCCTTTTAAAAGCAAGATTCATTAGAGCAGAACTCATCTCTCCCTAGGAGAGGTCAGCTTCTGGACAACAGGGTCTGTGGGTCCTAACCATCTCTGTTTCTTCAGAGCCTGGCACAAAGTCTTGACTAGAGAAGGTTCTAGATAAATGCCTTTTAAACTGCCTTGTACTTACCAAAAGACCATTTATCAATTTGATAATGAATGTGCAAACAGTGGTTTTCTTGTGTGTCTTAACTAGTATAAACATTATTCATAATCACATAGAAGACAACTTCTAAGAGGTCATAGAATGGATGCAGAACTATTCCCCCTCCCCCAATTCCCCAAGCAAAAGTAGTGCTCTTAAATTTGCATGTAATTTAGCTGCAGTCTTTACAGCTGTTCTATAACCTACCAAAAGTCTAACTATTTATAATGAATTTCCTAAGAAAAAAGTGGAGTGTTCTGTTTTACACAGAACTCTGAAAGAGTGACTAGTCAAGCCCTGACCATTCAGTCTTCAGACCAAAGGGACTTAATATACCTTTCTTCCCCACAGAGAAGCCACCTAAGAGTCTGGACCTGCTGTCCAGTCACTGAGTTCAGAAACAAAGAGGGGCTATTTTGCTGTGTTAGAAAAGGAAAGCACTGACCAGTCTCTGGCTATAACGGATTCTTTCTTCCTCGGGTTCCATCTCTCAGAGCTCTTCTGTTGAGATGACCGTCAAGAAAACCTCTCCTGAGCTGTCTTCTTTCTCTTCAGGAAGCAGAAGGAAACACTAAAGAAGGAAAACAACGTAAGCCCAGATCAGAATTCATTCTCACACTTGTCCTTTTCTTACACCCCACAGACTATTTGGAGACACCATGTAACCCAGAGGCATCATAAGCTGAAAACCCCCCAACAAGAAAGCTGGCTCTTTCCCCAAAGGTTCGGAACTTCCGTGCTTTTACCCAAGGGGTTCCAGGCAATGAGCACAGTTAGTTCTAACACAAAGTTGTCTATGGCCTGGGCAAGGGAGTTGGTTTCACTTCCTTCTGTAGAGGGAACAACCCTTGCCTCTACCCACAGGGCAATCCAAATGAGCAAGGCTCTTCCCTTGATGTCAGCATCAGCATAAAATCCCAGGACTGAATGAGACTTTCAACTCCACTTTCATCTCTGAAGGTCTCCACCAGTGAAATGTACACTGAAACTAATCCTTATTCCAACAGTGGTTTTAACTGGTTTCTTCTTAGGAGAGCCTAAAAAGACACCAATGTACACACACTAACTTCATATCCAGAGACTGATAAGTTAGGGTGGTGGCCGTGGCCGTGGCCGTTGTTTTAACGGAGGGGGACAGTTTCTCCCCAGCACCTCCAGTAACTCAATACCTGCTCGGCCTTCCTAAGTCATCTTTCCCCTCAAAACACAACAAAACCCTCCAAGTGAGCGCTAGCAAACAGAAGCCGAGGACGCAAAGTGGAGCCAGATTCCATGAGCCCTACGAGCAGAATGAGCCACGACGCCGCGGCCGGAGGACAGCACTGCCCAGCGACCCATTCATCACGCCAGACCCCCCAGCAGGACCGGCCCGGCCGCCGGGTCGGCACAACAAGCAAATGTCCACGCGAGATGCACTTGTGGAGCGGCGGGGCTCGCGTCCTTTCTTCTCACGGCCGTCTCCCGAGGACAGGAGGGGGCAGCGTCTGCGGACAGACTCGGCTTTGGAGGAGGCCGGGCCGGAGAGGAGCAGCCGCCGCCGCCGCCGCCAGCCTCACTCCTCGGGGCTCCTACGAGGGAAGCGAGGCGAGGATGCCCGGTGGGAAAGGGAAAATGCAAACTTCGCACGGGGTCCGGCTCGGCCCCGCCGCCAACTTCCCGGGGCTGGAGGGCAGGGCCGGCTGGACGGACGGACGGACGGAAGGACGGGGCGCACGGGGAAGGGAGGGAGGGCGGAGGCGGGGAGGGGGGCTCACCGGGGATCTCGCCGCTCAGTTCGGGTCCGAGCGATCGGCGCTCCGGTGTCTTCGGCCGCTGCCCGACGATGGCGAGCGGGCCCGGGCCCGCGACAGGGGTCAGCGGCCCCGGGAGGGCTCGGCCCGCGAGCGGCGGGGGCCGTCAGGCGGCGGGGCTCAGGCGCGGGCGGCGGGGGCAGGAGCCCGAGCTGGGGCCCATCCGCCGGGCGCGAGCGGGCGGGCCCCTGCCGGCCTCCCCGCCTGCCCGGAGCCCGAGCCGGGGGGACCCGGGCGGGCCGAGGGGCCGAGGCGGGCGGGCGGACTGGCAGGCGGGCCGGCGGCCCGGGAGGGAGGGACGCGGCCCGGCCCGGCTCGGCGGCTCCGCGGAGCTGCGGCGGCGGGCGGCCCGGTCCGGCTCCGGCTGCGCGGCGGCAGCGGCGGCGTCCGCGGAAAGGCTCGGCTCAGCGCGCCTCGGCTCTGCTCGGCTCGGCACGGCCGGGCTCGGGCTGCGCCGCCGCCGGGAGGGGTGTTGTTTCCCTCACACAGGAGGAGCCGCTGGAGCAGCCGCCGCCATTTTGAACCCGTCAGACTCTCACATACACACAGCGCCTCGGAGGCCCAGCGCGCACGCGCGGCCTCCCCCCACACACACCCCCCCCTCCCGTCACCGTCAACCCCCTCCCCCAACTCCTTCCCCGCCGCTCCCCCGCGGTGAGCGCGCACGCGCCACAGTCGGCCCCAGCACAGTAGCCCCCGCCGGCGCGCGCACGCGCAGACGCGTCGCCTCCACCTCCCTCCCACCTCGCCAGCCCCCCCCATCCCCCGCGACCCCCTCCCCTCTGCGCCCCGCGACTGACGCAGATCCCCCTCACCTCTGCGCCAGCTCCTCCTCCTCCTCCTCCTCCTCCTCCTCCTCCTCCTCCTCCTCCTTTCCCCCTTCAGTGCGCTCGAGCCAGTCTCGCTCTTCGCGCCTGCGCACGGGGCAGGATCCTTCTTTCGAGAGCGCGCGCGCCTCCCCCCGCCCTCTCCTCCTCCACCCCCCTCAGAAAGGGGAAAAGGGAAAAAAAAAAGAAAGAAAGAAAAAAAGCCTCGCGCACACCCAGACACACTCTTCCAAGCAGACGCATTGCGCGCGCCCGGCCCCGCCCCGCCCGCGCGCCCGCCGGCCTGCGCGCCCCTCCCCTGCGGGCCGCGGAGCCGCGCGCCGGGGGAGAAAAAGCGCCCCCCGCCCCCCTGCGGGGCATGAGGCGCCCCCCCCCACCCCGGGTCCGACCCCCTGCCCGGCCCCGGCCCCCGGCCCGGCCGGGTCAACCGCCGTGGGGCCGAGCGGGGCCGGCCCCTGGCCACCTCATCACTCAGTCAGTGCCGCAGCCCCGCCGCAGCCTCCGCCGCAGAGGGCTGGGCCAGACAGAGGGAGCGGTCGGCAGCGATCAGAGCCGCAGATGCTGCAGTGGCTGCGGGCGGCGGCCAGAGCGGACAAGCCAGGCCGGGCTGGGCAGGGGCAGGGGCAAGGGCTGGGCTGGCAGGGCAGAGCAGAGCAGAGCGGAGCTGGGCAGGGCAGGGCAGGGCTGGGCTCAGCAGGGGTCCGGACAGCGACCCGGACCTGGACCCAGACCGCTATTCCAATGGCCGGCCGTTGGGGGCCCTGGGCCGCCCCTCCTCTCCTGCTGGCTGGGGCTGCAGGGGGGCAGGGCTGGCAGGACCCACTGGGGGGGCTGCAGGGCTGCTGTAGGGACTGCTTGGTCCAGGTCCTCGGTCCCAGTCCAGATCCCCGCCCTCCCCCAATGCCAGGCATCTGGGCCACCGGCTTTGCCGCAATGCGGGGTGGGCAGTGCTAGATGCGCAATGGGGCTGTGCCGCAGTGCGGCATGCCCACCCTGCCCAGGCCACCGGGCCACCTCCACCTAGGGGGGAGGGGCACTGCCCTCTGCCAACCGGCGCCCCCCGCCTCCCCAGGTCCCATTGGACCACCAGCTCCCAGTGTGCGGCAGGCGGGGGTCCGCAGACAGCCGACCCCGACCTTGCCTCGCCTCGCCAACCCGGCCAGTGCTTCAGCCACTGCGGTGTTGCCGCATCAGCTTCCCGGGCTCATCCTGGTCCTCCTGGTCCTCGTCCATCCCTCCATCGAGCTGTCCAGACAGGTGGCTGGCGGCCGGCCGGCAGCCCGGAGCCCGAGCTGTATCCAGGGGAGCCATGGCGGATGCTATGTCGCTGCAGTCTGCCGCGCCTGCCTGCGGCACTGCGGTATTGCGGCACTGCGGCAAAGCGCGTCCACACCCCATTCGAATTAGCCCGGGAAGCGGGCCCCGGCATCCCTTTCCTCCTCAGCTATGTTCATGTTTTCGCTAGTGCCAATGGCCTCCGCCGCAGTCCGGGTGCGATGGATGGACTGGCGCCCCAGCAGAGCCGATGTCAGTGCGAGTGGTGCAGAGATGAGCCCAGCCAGCTGTCCCGGCTGCCTCCAGAAAAGGGTGTGCATCTCAGGGTGAGTTTACACACGCGCGGTCCAGCCAGGCGGGTTTACACACGCGCCGCAGCCAGTGTGACCTTAACGTAAGTGACAGACTAGCCCAATACCAGGGTCAGATTTCCTGCCGTCTCCGCCGTAAAGACCTGGCCTATTCCATTCTTCCACCCAAATAGGGTACGGTGGAAGATCCCTGAGGATCCGCCTACCCATTTTTCCCCTCCTCCTTCGCCATCAGACTAGGGGGTGGGGGGGGGGCTGCTGGAAGAACCCAGGACGCCAAGTCCCGCTACTGCATTGGTGGCTGCGGCAATGCGGCACTGCGGCGGCGGCGAGCTATCAGAGGAGACAAACATTGTTACCCTTTAGGCTTCCTCTTTGTTACCATTTAGACTCCTTTATCAGCTCCACAGGATAGGAAAAAAGAAATCACCGGCACTGAGCCTTGAGCCCAAGGGTTCGCACGCCCCACAGACGGTCTTTGGAGCAGCCACTTGGGCACACCAAGGCCGGTCAGCCCATGGTTCCCTAAGTTGGACAGCCGCAATTGCTCACCCGACTCTCTACCCCGCGATCCGCAATCCGTATGATCCGTGATCCGTGATCGGTGATCCACGAGCCGTGATCCTCAGTCCGTAAGTGGCTGCCTGCCTCCGCAGCCACCGCGAGGTAGCTCCGGGTCTGGTGTTGGCACATTGTGGATTGGCCCTTCCTAGGGCATCAGAGGCAGCTGCAGATCTGCGGAGGGTTCTGACACCCGCTCCCAGCAGCCTCAGTGCCCTGGACCAGGCTCCTTGGGCATGCTCGGAGCTGGGCTCCCATTGCCCCACCAAGTCTTTTTCCTCTTTTGGCTTTTTTGTTTGGTTTGTTTTTTTTTTTTTTTTTTTACTGGCACCCTCTCTGGGACCAGGCTCCAACCTAGGACTTGCGAATTCCTCAGAACCCTCCACGTCCCTTGAGGCAGATTTTAGAGGGACTGGAAGTAATAGTACTTCGTATTTTATTAAAGCTGTGCTTCCAGTGCTGAGTCCTGGAAGGCGCTGTTTAAATGGAGGGGGTATGAATATTGGTCACGTGAGGTTTTTCTGCAGGCAACCCAAGGCGTTTCCCTGATATGGGAAACAGCCTCTGTGGGCCATCCCAAGACCATCCTTGGAGGATTGGCCAGCATGAAAGGCAGCATTAGGTTCATGTTAAAATGGAGAAAACTGAGTTAGGGGAATGGAACTGCATAATCCCAGGGAGCTGCAGAGAGGCATTCAGCTATTCCTAGTCTAGTGGTCTGCCCTAGCATTAGGTCTTGGTCACCTACAGAATGCAGGTTTTCCTTAATCTTTTATTTTCCTCAAGAAAGGCCCTTTGGGGAGTGATCTGAAGGCAGGCCGACCAGTTGCAGCCCTTCCCCAGACAAACTGACTGTGACTCTGGGCCCACTTTCCCAAGTAACTAAGGCTACAAATTACAACGGGGACCTAGTTTCATTCCCTGGGAAAAAATACCTCATAGGTATTCAGTCAGAATGTCTGGAGAAAGCCATTGTTTTTCTGGTTACATATGGTGTGAAATTCAGCACCATTATTTTGTTTCTGAACACAAACTTGGAAACAACACAAATTTTTTCAGCCCCCCCCCCATTGTTTTGTTTTGTTTTTTCCAGTTGGCCTCTCTTCCATCCAAACAACTGTAAGACAAAACTTGATCTTTTTCTTTACTACTGACCTGGCAGGGTGGCTACCTGCAAGTTGAATTTGTGGTTTTCACAGCACTGTTTGACCACTGCCACCGAAACACAGATCACTGGGATGGGACTCATTTTAAAATTGAAAGTTTTTGGAAAATTAAAATCTTTAAAACTTTAGAATTCTGTGAAGTCCTCACCCACATTCCTCTTTGCCTCTCTCCTCAATGCCTGCATTCTCCCACCCAAATGGCAGCTTTAAAAAAATAAGTGAGGAAGATATTTGGTTAATAGCAGAATGAATTTGAAATTCTGGGGCCTTTGCCATTGACTCTTTGCAAAATGGAAGGAACAGTAATATGCCTGTGTGCCTCACTGTTATAGGTCCTGGATTCTGCCTCCTTTAGTGCTTTCTCCCCCAGGGAGATTGAAGCCACCAGCTACCCCCACGAAAGATTTGGGGGGAGGGGTCCATTCTCCATTGGGAAGGATACAAAGTGTTGTGTGAAATCAGGGAGCCTGGGATATCTCAGAGAACAGCCTCCCAGATCTGGTGCTTGGAGGGCCCTCCAAGGGCTTCAGATAGCCCCATGCCCTCATGTTTCAGAGGAGGGAGCACTCATAGAAGGTCATTCAGAGTAGTTAGCCTCTGAGGTAGGATTTGGACAAAATGGCCAGCCTTTGTCTGTGTTCTGATGATGAGTCTATCTCTAGCTCAGCTGGTGCTTGAAAAGCAGACGCATTCTGTGGCTGGGCCTGCACTTGCACCCTGAGCAGCACAATATAGGCGTATTCTGGTCAGGTGATTGAATGGGGGGGAGCTTAAGGACTCTTCTGAGCTCCCTTTGGGGAGGACAGGAATAAGAGGCAGCCACCAGGGTCAGGCATTGGGGATACTCTGCATGTGGAGAGGATGCCCCTTGCCAGCCCCATCCATGAGATCTGTTTGAGTTGGGATATGTAGGAGAATGAGTGTTTTTACAGATCTCTGTGGGTCTATTTCTTCCCAAGGGGCCTAGCATTGTACAAAAACAGAATCAGAGAGGAAGAATTGCTAACTGGTCTAGGGAAAGAAATAGCAACCTCAGAGTCAGATGAGATCTAGGCTTGGCTATAACTGGTTGTTTGATAGTTGGCAAGTCTTCCAAGCTGGTCAAGGCTCGGTTTACACATCTGTAAATAGAGGCTAGCAAAGCCTGCGTTGTTGACATTGCAGAGTTGTTGTGAGAAGGCACTTAAGGACCTGGATGTGTCAACTGTAACAATAACATGACCCTGGTGACCTTCTGAGGGCAGGTGGCAGATCTAGACATTATCAGGGCAAAGAAGAATATTGGTAATCTAGGAAATCCATTAGTGCCATGTTTATATTTCTACTATCAATTGTGAAAACTGGTTCATTTGGCCTCTAGGAACATGGTCTTGTGTCCACAGCAGACAGCTCCCCAGGCATCTACTGGATCAGTGTCTGCCCTTCCCTAAACCAGGCATCTCCAGAGGAGATCAGTAACTGCCCAGCAAAGCAGTCCAATAGAAGGAGTACCAACTCTGCATTCAAAAGAGTTCAGGTTCTGCCTCTACCAGTTGCTATCAGTGTGACCTCTCAGCCTTCTCTGTGCAGGATGAGGAGGAGGCAACCTTTCAAGCTCCGACACTGTGATATTATGACCCTGTCAAGGCTTCTGCCCCCCATAGGCTTGGGCCCTCAGATTTCTTTGGTGGGAGAGGCCTCCCTGGCCTTCCCTGCTCCTTTTAGTCAAAGCATTGAGTACCTTCAGATGTAAAGTAGCTTGTCTAGCGTCCCCCAGCCAGAAAGGTGGGTCAGAGACAGGTCTTGAATCAGGTCTCCCTGGATCTGAGGCCAGCTCCCTGTATACCATACTTTTGGCTGCTGTGCTGCCTGACGATAGAAATATAAGAAATGTGTTCTGTGCCCTGTGCCCTGGGAGAAAAAAAGAGAGAAAACATTGCTACATCTTCACCTAGGACAGTGCGTGCTATGGGATCCAGGCTTAGAAGAAGAGGTAATACCCTGCCATCCCATGTCCTCTTCTCCCCAGGTCTCTTCCTCCAGAAGTCCTTTGGCCTTTGTCTCTGACTGCACCAAAGTAGTACCTTAGTGGCCTTTGGAAGAAGGGAAGGAATGAGACTGAGAAGGAGCAAGCCACTTGGGGGCGGGGAGGGAAGGGGACCTGCTGGGTTAGACCTTGAAGGTGAGGAAGGATCAGGCATGGCAGAACAGCCACTGACATGGTGGGATTTGTAGGAAGATCCTGGGGTTTTGAAGAACTGTGGCTGCCAGGTGGTGGCTCTGGGGCATGATTCAGGAGACAGTAAGGAGCTTCTGGCAGTGCTTTGGGAGGGCTGCGGCCAAGGTTTAGGGCCATCAGTCACTCTCATAGTAGCCAAAGATAGGTTTGAGATAGTGAGGAAAATGGAGTTTACTGGTGAGCAGCTACTGGAACAGGGGAGAAACCCTAAATACCTGGAAGGTAGGGGGCAGTTCCCAGAATGGGCAGATGAAGTCTTGTGAGTGAATAAACGATATTACTGAAGTCTGGAAATAGAGACTTGGCCCTAGATGGAATCCAGATGGAGCCAAAGTCTAGGAGTGTGTTGTGGGGAACAGCTGCCAGATGGAGCAGGGGTGCGCCCAAGGGTGTTCCCAGAGGTGTTCCTGGGATGCCTGCAGCGGGGGGAATAGGGAGGCTTGCCCCCATTCTTGCCCCCTCATGTCCCAGGAGCCCAGAAGCCTGGGGTCCTGGCTAGCCAGTGTTTCTCTTCAGGTTTGGGTTTGGAATCAGAGCTAGAACCCCTCACAAAGAGACCGAGCTTCCTTTGTACCGTCTGTAATTTCTGGATGTCATCTCTGAATCCATATTTTTCCATCACATCAGACCCAGGCCCATTTTGAGAGCATAGTATGAGTTTAATTTAGTCTCTCTAGTCATTTGTTTGTCTTTTTAATGTCTTTTTAATTATATTGTGCATTCTACAGTAAGTGTGCAATTTAAAACCAATATTATTTTTGTTTTCTAAAATTGTTTGCTAAATATTTCAACTCTGAAACTTGTTTGGTCTTTGCTTTGTCAAGGTCTGTTTTCACCCTCCTGATAGGGTTGTGGGGAAATGGTGGCTGCCTTCAGGGGGAGAGTTTGCCATTCTATTTCACCACTGTTATATTTTATTGGTCACATTGGTAGTTCCTGTTTTGATTCGACAATAATTACTTGAGCTGTTGATTGAATTATTTTGTCTTTTGGGAGTGGGATCCCAGGCCTGACCTTGCCATTTTCATTCGGGGTTGATTGTGTTAGTGACTAAAATGGGAATGAGGCTCCAGCCCTGCCTTCCTCCTTTCTTTGTTGAAATGAATTCTGTGGTTTGGCCATTGGTGTGTTTCCTGAAGATCTCTGTGTCCCTGGAGAAAGGCTTTGGTTCTGCTCTTAGCTGCCAGGGATAGTCACTGCCTTTTTCCCCCCTATCATATGTCTTGGTACAAATGATTACATGCTTTTTTCATGATCTATGAATGACAGAGAATCAGGCAAGCGAAATGTCCTGCTCTGTGGAGGGGAAGAAAGGCTCTCAGGGGCTTTCTCCTTTTCTGGTTATGTTTTTTCTTGATTTTCAAGGTACAATGTTTCCCAGAATCACAGGATTTGACAGCTAAAGGAGAAGTTAAAAGTCATTTGTGCTAATTCTCTCACTTCATCAATCAGGAAATTGAAGTTTAGGGGGGAGTGATTCACGAAGGCCCCCAAGCCACCTCTATGTGGAGCCTGTCACTGGAATCCTTTTGTAGTACCAGGCTCCCTGTGGGCCTGACCTCTTAGACACTGATTGCTAATCCCAGCCCTCATCCCTGTGCTATTGGGGAGACTGCCAGGTAGAAAAAACATTAGCTGAGGTCCCTGGGGTGCAAGTAGTCTCTGCTGTCCGAGAGCTTATAGTCTGATGGGTCCAGATTTACATGAAGAACAGAAGGTTGTACCCCCTGGAGTCTGGTGACTGGTCTCTGGCTGAGGCACTATAAGACCCCAGAGGAGGGAGAGGACCCTGGGAGCCATGTATTACTGAGCACAGTGGCTGGATCTGGAGCATGTTACCTTCATGTTCAAGAAGGGCCCTACCGATTCTCAGAGGTGGAGGTTATTCCCGTGTGTGCCTTGCAGTCAATGAGCCTTTTTTTCCGGCACCTGCTTTGTGCCAGGCACTGTGGTTAGTGCTGGGGATTCAGAGAGAGGCAGGTGACTGGACCTGCCCTCGAGGAGCTTCAGATCTGATAGAGGTGTCAGCAGGCCAACAAATGTATACAAACAGACCTAGACAAGCTCAATGGGGGTAACTTATTTCAGAATACTGGAGGGTCAGGAAAGGCTTCTTGCAAAGGGTGGGATTTGAGTTGAGCCCTGAAAGAAGGCAGTGAGGGGGGAGAGCATTCCAGGGCTAGGGCAGCCAGTGAATGTGCTAGCCAAGGGAGCTAGAGCGGGCTGTGGAAGATGGTAAGAAGGCGCCTTCCAGGGCTCTCTTTACTCCATCAGGACTTTGTTCTGGCTAACTCCTTTCTTCTCCTCCTCCTGGACAGGAGATGCTGCCAATTCCCACTTGCTCTCAGGTCCCATGTTCACTGTGATTGGTTTAGCATTTTAAGCAGGATAGGGCTGTGTTCCCAGAATGGGTTTTCATGGCCTGGTGGAGTCTTCAAGTCAGTTTTTGGGGTTTTTTTGTGCTTCTGAGGTGACGTGGCAGAGCAGGAAAGCTGGTCCTGAAGCCCAGAAAGCTCCATGTTTGAATCCCAGCACTGACTCTCACTGGCTGTGTGGCCAGGGACAAATGTGCCGACCTTTCTGGCCCTCAGTTTCCCCACTAGTAAGATAAGCACAAATAATCTCCTGTAGTATCTACCTCTCGTGGGGTTGTTTTGAAGATCCAGTGAAATGATGTACGGAACTGATATTTATAGAGCACTTTCAGGCTGGTGAAGTGCTCCGTACACATAAGAATCCTGTGATCCCCGAAATTCCTCCCTGTATTCTTCCTCCCAGAGAGCCATCCCATATAACAAAGAGCTTTTTAAAATAAATAACGCCCCCCCCCCAGCATCTCTTAACACATCAAAAAACCTAAGTGACAGTATATGCCATGGTGTTGCCCTGTGAACCCTGGCCTCTTCCAAGGAGTAGTGGGGGAGGCCTGTCCTCAGCCTCCTTCAGCCTGTGGGCCAGGATCCTCGACATTTACGATGTTGTACTTGTGTCTCTGTTTTTCTTGGGGCTGCTGATTTCACTTGGCATCATTACCCATCATATTCATTTCTCATAGCTCAATAATTAATATTCCATTACATTCATGTTGTTGTTGTTGGATTGGTTTTCAGTTGTTTCCAACTCTTTGTGACCCCATTTGGGGCTTTGTTGTATAAATGATGAACTGAGGCAGACAGGGTTAAGTGATTTACCCAGGGTCACACAGCTAGTTATGTGTCCAAGGACAGATTTGAACTCGGGAAGATGAGTCTCCCTGACTCTATCGACTTTGGTACATACCTGTCCACAGTTTATGTATGTACCACAATTTATTCATCATTCCCCAGGCAGTAGACATCTCCTTTGTTCCTAGTTCTTTGCTGCTACCCATCTTTTGGTGTAGAAAGGGCTGTCCATTGATCAGCGGCACCTTCTTAGGGTGTCTGCCTACCCTGCCCTCAGACACTGCAGATCAGAGGATGGGACACTCAGCCACTAACTTTGCAAAATTACAGATCCCTGTCCAGAAGGGTTGTGTTAATTCACTGCTTCCCCAGCAGTGTGCTGACGTGCCTGGTCATCCTCTGGCTTCTCCAACTACCTTTGACAGTTTGCTGAGTGTGAAATAAAACCTCCAGATTGTTTTGGAAAGGTAGCAAGTAGCCAGCTCCTGAAGAGCTCTCCCTGCCAAGCTGATGGCTTTAGAGCTGGGAGCCACCAGGATTTAGTTATTGGGAAAGGGGATGACATGATCAGAATGCTATATTTTAGGACAATCACTTTGGTGCAAGAGACTTGAAGTGGGGAGATCAATCAATCAATCAGTGTTTATTAAGCACCTACTCTGTGTCAAGCACCATGCTGAATGGGGTGGGAGTGGAGGATACAAAAAGAGGCCAAAGACAGTCCCTGCCTCTAATAAGGCAGACAACATGCAAATAAACATATACAAAGAAAGTTAGATGCTGGCTAAACAGGAAATGAGTAACTGAGGGAGGGCACTACAATTCAGGAGAGCTCAGGGAAGGCTTCCTGTGCAGGTGAGGTTTTAATTCAGGGAGGCCAATAGTAGAAGTGGTGGAGGGAAGCCATTCTAGGCCAAGGCACAGCCAGAGAAAATGCTGGGGCTGAGTTACCAGGGAACAGCCAGGAGCCTGGTGCTACTGGATAGGAGAGGATATGGTGGTGGAAGGAAGATGTCTTTGGAAGACCACACAGAGCCTGAAGATCTTGTAGAACCCACTTGGGTTTATTCGGTAGCTGGGTGGGGCAGTGACATGATTAGGCCCTGGACAGAGGATGGATTAGAGTGGGAAGAGACAGGAGACAGGGACCCAGCAGCAGGCAATAGCAGTAGTTCAGGTGTGAGATGATGAGGGCCTGCCCCAACTGATGACAGTGTTAAAGCAGAGTGGGGGGGGCATGAAAGATGCAATCGAAAGACCTTTGGCCCCATATTGCATCTGGGGGGTGAGAGAAAATGAGGAATCAGGGTGGACTTGTAACCGGGAAGATGCTGGAGCCCTGGACAGTGACAGAAAAGGCAGGACAGAGAGAGAGGGTTCAGGGGGAAAGATCATGGGTTGGGTTTTGACATGTTGGGTTTCAGATGGGAAATTCAGTTTGAGACATCTGAAAGGCAGTTGGAGATGTGAGATTGGAGGTCAGCAGAGAGAATGGAGCAGGAGAGGTAGATGGGAGAACCATCAGCAGTGAGCTAGTAGAAGGCTGTGGAAGGAGGGTAAGGGCCTGAATGAGGCTGGTAGCTCCATGGATTAGACAGAAGGGGATGTGTGTGAGAGATGTTTGGTAATAGAGGACATTGAAGAGAAGATAGAAGGTTGGAAGGAGAACTTAGGGGCAGCAGAGAGGAGAGAGCACACCCATTGAAAGATGGTGTTTTAGCCACGTGTTCCAGAGGCTAGACAGAGCTCAGGGAAGAGGAGGATCAAAAGAGGTTTACAGAGTTCACCATGGGGAGAATACTGGTCCCTTTAGAGAGAGATGCAAGGGTAGCTGCAGAGGTTTCAAAGAGAGGGAGAGGGCATGTAGATGACTTTTATTGACATTTAGCAGGGGGTAGAGAGTTACAGAATTCTCGCTTGTGCCAGGGGGTAGAGTCCCAAGACAGTTTTCCAAGGATGGGGGAGAACATGGACATGTTTGTGGGCAGTAGGGAGGAACCAATAGTCTGAGAGAGACTGAAAAGAAGAGAGAATGGAGGTCATGAAGGGGAAAGAGGTAGCCTGCTCAAAGTCTTGGTCTTGGATGGCCTCGATAGAAGAAAAGAGAGTTGGGGATGGAGCCAGCCTGTGAGCAAAAGGAAGGGGAGGTGAGAAGAGGAAGCTCATTGCCGATGGCCTCCCTGAATTAAAGTGTAAAGTGTGAAGCAGGATCCTCAGCTGAGAGGGGGAAGGGTTGGAGGTGAGATGGTGAGGTTTGGGAAGTGCCCTCCACACAAGCACAGCTGCTTCTGCTGCTGAGGGCCGTGCAGCTCCCCAGAACCCTGGTCTGTGACCCTGTGCTGGGCTCTGGAGTTCTTAAAGAGAATGTGGAAGTGCAAGAGGAAGAGAATGGCTGGAGACCCCTGGGAGGAGCAGCGGACTCCCTAGCACTGGCACTAAGGCATCAGGAGAAAGCCCCAGTTAGTCTGGTGCTGGGACCATGCAGGAGCATCCTTGGGGAACAGTCCCTCAAATGGTCAAACAGCTGCACTCCCTGTCATCAAATCAACTGTGGCCAACCCCACCACCCCCTTCCACAAGAACTGCTTAAGAGCCAGGCAGGGTTCTGGGGCAGGCCTGGACAACTTCTCCACTTTGGGAGAAAAGTCTTTTCTAGCTCTGCACGGTGCCATCCCATGTGCTCTGGTCAGCGTTCCTGACTAGGCCAGCTACTGCTTCTGTCCTGGTACAGGACTTTATGTCAGAGGGTCTTAGAATGTTAGCTGGGAGAGAAACCCTCAAGGTTCCAGGGAACACAGTGAGGTCTGGCTCTGTGGATTACCACTTCCGTCCATGTCCTCCATCTCCCATACCTCCTCGTCCTCCTGTATCTTCTCCATGGAGGCTCTAGACACATCTCAGCCCCCACAACCTGCCACAGCCCACTCTCCTCAGCATGTACCCCCCGCCCTGTGTCTGGGTGGCTCATACCTCTTGGATCCTTCCTACAACACAACCAGCAGGGGGTTCCCATGTTTTTGAGTACAAAGGTTCACATGTATGTGTTCATGTGCACAGCCTACTTTCGGCCCTTCATTCCATAACTATTCATTGTGCCCCTGCTGTGAGGCTTGCCCAGTAGGTGATAGAGGCAAAGAACCACCTTTAAAGACCCTTCAAGACCAGATGGGTGTGAGACAAAAGGGAACCTGGTGCTTAGCCCAACCACTAACCCAGCTTCTGATTTTGGTCTGACTGCAGCCCCATGCCTTCATCACTGGAGGAAACTCCCAGAAAGGAACCCCCCCCCAATGTTCTACAGTCTTGGAGAGGGAACTTCCTGGGCCCTGACCCCCAGTAGTGGTCAGAGGCCAGGCTTATCCCTCCACAGTCTCCACTCTACTGTTTCTTCTCTTTGGTGTGTGGCTTCTGCCATTCCACAAATATTTATGATAAAATAACAGAACCAACCAAGATTCCTATAAAACATACCCAGGGGTGGTCCCCTTGCCTTTTCCGAAGATCTTAAGACTTGGGATAGTTAGGTTTTAATTATCTAGAGTTTACATTCCCCTCCAGATACCTTCTTCCCATTGCTTGCTTCTTGTTCTGCCCACTGGGGCCCAACAGAACCTGGTAAATCCCCCTTCCTGCTGAGGTGATGCTGCTTCAGATGTGTGGATTCAATAAGCATTTACTTGAGAACAGTGATTAGGCCATTGTCTTCATCCCCCCATCTCACCTCACCCAGTATTTCCAGGACCTCTGTAGTTCTTTCAGCTGATTCTCAAATATCATGATTGGAAAGTCTCTTCCTGTCCTGCTTGCCCTCGTCTGGATACTGTCCAGTTTGGCAGTGTCCTTCTTTCCTAGAACCCAGAGAAACTGAACCTGGAACCACAGATGAGGGAGGAGACCATCAAGGCTCTGGCTTCCCTTGGCCTACACGGTGGCCTGACATCTCAGTATGTTTCCGTTGCCATATCATAGATATTTAATAAGTTTTGTTGGATTGTCAAATTCCAGATCATCCTTATTAGTATATTACACACCAGGTGAAAATGTATCTGGCAGTTGGGTAACATTATGGAAATGAAGCACTTTCAAGCTTATACATGTCGGCCTTTAGGAAGATGATAACTTACCTGTGTTAACTGGCAAATCACAGAATATGAAGCTGAAAGTTCGCTGGTATCATGTTGGTGCTTCTGCTGTCGCCTGAAAATAAACCATTAGTTTATCACAGTCACGGCAAAGGTCTGGGTTCCAATGCTGATCCAGCCTCTTTGTAACCTGTGAGGTCTTGGGCAAGTCACTTGACTCCCTAGGCCTCAGTTGGATGAGCCCTAAAGCACCCCCCCAACCTGTGAGCCCATCTGGTGTTCCTAAATAACCCCCAGTTACCAGCTCAGCCTCCTTTGTGCTGTTAAGATTCATTAGAGTCAGTAGGAATCTCGGGGAGTGGGAGGTCACTGTGGACCCAAAGGGAGTTTAGTGGAGGGGGTGGAGGGAGGGAGAGCATTCTAGGAAAGGACGACAATGGGGAAGTAAATGGTTGTGTCACCCTCTAGCTCCAAAGCAAATCCTAGCTAATGAGAGCAGAGCCTCTGAAGATGCAGAGAGGAAAGCCAGGCTAGGACTCCAACGGCTCAGGCAGAAATCATTAACCAGGGCTTCTTTGTCCTGCCCTCAGGGAGCTTTCCCTCTCCGGATGGAACACAGCACAGGCCCAGATAATTGTATGCAAAGAAATTCAGAGTAACTCCAAGAGAGAGAGAGAGAGAGCACAAATAAAATTAACGAAGATAGAATTAGGGGGAAAAACCTTTGTGTTAAATAGCGCCAGTAAAAGTCTGACATGACTAAAACATCCACGGGGATTGACTAAGAGCCACACCCTGGGGGATGAGAAGTCAAAAGATAGGAACAGACGGTCTTAAAAATAATTGCCAACTATAAACATCTGCAGGAAAACTGGCTCCCACTCTCTAATAAGACAAATGCAAATTAAAACATCTCAGAGGTTCCCCCTCCCACTCAGCTGACAAAAGAGACCATGTTGGAGATGGGAAGAAAGACTGGCCCACACTGATGGAGAAGCCATGAAGGCATGTCCCATGCTGGAGTCAATGTGGAATTCTGCAAGAAAGGGGCCGGAGCTGTCCATCCCCTCTGACCAAGAAGGCAAAGGCAGAAGCTAAGGCCTGCTGCTCAGCCTACTCACGGCCCCTCACTTCCTTTGCAGGATTGAAAAGCTGGAAACAAGTTGGGTGTCCACCGAGGAGTGAATGGCTGGAAAGATTCTGGCATATGACCGTGATGGAACGTCATGACACTGCAGTCAATGACAGATAGCAATTCATAGGAGAAATATGGGAAGATTTGTATGAACAGAATCAGCAGATCCAAGACAATTTTACCCATAACCTTTATATGAATGTCTCCAAGACTAGGAACCAAGACCTTCCCTCCTGAGTGGAACAAATGCTGTCTGTTTCTTGAGAGAGGGATGTGGCATGTTTGGTATTAAAGACCAAAATCATCCATGACCCATGAGTTGGCATGGGGTGCAGTTCTGGCTTTGTACTGAGGAGGTAGCTGAACTCCTAGAGATTCTAAGAGGTGAGCTGAGGGGAGGGGAGGAGGAAGTGCAGTCCAGGCAGGGGGAACCATTTGTGCAAAGGTGTGGAGGTGAGAGATGGGCTGTCACAAGCACTTTCTTCTGTAACAGAGGGTGTGTGAAAGGAGGAAAATGGAAATGAGCCTGGAAGGTGGGTGAGAGACAGGTCATGGAAGCCTGGCAATGCCACCCTCAGGAGCCAGTGTTTGATCCTAGGAGCCCCTGAGAAGTAGCTGTATTTTAGGAATGATTTGATCTGTATTTTAGGAATGTCAGTGTGGGAGCTGGGCCAAGGATGGATTAGAGAGGGGACATAGCAGAACCAGGCCAGACATTAGGAAGTTCCTAGAATGGTGTGGATGAGAGCTGAGGACCTGAGAGCAGTAGATTGTTGTAAGAGATCATGGAGCCAGATAGAAGATTGGACAGCTAAACCAAAAACATGTAAAATATGGAAAATGTGCAAAACTCTGGGTTTAGGCAGAGAGAGGGAGCAGAGATTGGAGGCTGGGCAACTGGCATCCAGGACTCTGCAATCTCTCCCAGTACCATGGCTGCCAGGAGCTAGGAGAGCCCTTGAGGTGTCAAGTCCAAACCACTGCTATCACTGCTACTTGGAAATGTATGTGTCCACTCTGGACTTGACTATCTTCCCAGAAGGAGGAACTACAGGTTTTGCAGATTGGTCCCAAAGCTGGAAGGGATCTCAGAGGAGCAGACCTCTCCCTTGGGGGTACCTGGGAGATAGGTCAGGGGTCTAGTGGCATCCCCCAGCAGCAGGGCCCAGATCCCATCCTGGTCGGGGAGGGACCTGGGGGAATGATCCTTCCATGAAAGAGATGAGACCAGACCATATCTGAGCCCCTGTGACCCTGTGTGAGGGTCTTCTCTCTTGCTGAGCCTGTCTTCTCCCCTTTAAATCAAGGGGTGATTTCTGAAGCCTTCTGAGTCTAAATCCCATGATTCCCTGCAATCAGGCCCAGCTCATCTCCCTAAAAGAACAAGTGTACCCTCAGGACTCTGATAACACCCCAACCTGGATTCCCTTCCCAACAGCTAGCTGATGCCCGAGGTTCTTCTGACAAATAATAGTAAATATCCATGTACTCTTCACTTTAGAGTGGGCTGAAGGTGAGGGTGCCTTCCTGAGATGATAGTTCAGTGAGAGCCTCCCTGAGGCCTCCCAGACTATGGAGCCCCTCTTCCTCCTTACTCCCTCCCTGCCTGGTCCCCTGGGTCCCTCAGTTAGGGGCCAGACCTGCCCTCTTCCTCCCACCACCCCCCACAGCTGCCAAGCTGCCTTCTGCACAGGATAGCCTAGGGTTCTTCCTCTGGAGGTCATGCAGGGCACCAGCCAGGTGGTGCAATGGAGAGGACACTGGACCTGGAGTCAGGAAGGCCTAAGTTTAGATCCTGCCTCAGATACTTCCTAGCCTGATGACCCTGGACAAGTCACTTCCTCCCAGGTCTGTTGTGAGATGTGTATAAAGTGTTTAGCACAGTGCCCCACACACAGGAAAAGTTCCTTCCCTCCTCCCCCTCCCTTCCCCTGTAGAATGAGAGGTTGGACTGAGGGCCCCACAAGCTCCAGAGCTAATGTCACTCCCCGTCTTGAAGCAGATCTGTAGGCTGGGCTTTAGGCCCTCCCCAGGACCACCTCTCTAGCCTTATCTGGTGATGCTTCCTCCCCTTGGGGATGCTCTTGGAGCTTTCTCGGGTCCTCAAAGCCGTTCTGTGCCTTTGAGCACAGCCTTGGCGACACTATGCCTGGAATGTCTTGTCAGTAACCCACAAAGCCAAGGCTCCTGGTGAAATCCTAGCCCTCCCTTCTCCGGAAGGGATCCTTCCTGCTCCCCTCAGCCAGAAGGGACCTGTCAGCACTGCCCAGATGCTTGGCTGCAACCTCTTCCTGAATGGCTGTGGCCCTGCCATGGACTGTGAGCTTGACGTGTGGGGGAGGAGGGCGCCTGTGTCTCAGCTTTGTACAGGGCTGCCTACGTGCCTGGGCACATGCACACACCCTTGCATGCATGAGTGTGCGTGCACGAGCACGAGTGCGCGCGCGAGCACACACACACACACACACACACACACACACACACACACACACACACACACACACACACACACACCCCCGCACACACGCACACAGGCACGCACTCACATAGGGCCCGCCCTGCCTGAATGCAAATCTGCAGCAGCTAAAGCCTTTCTGCCCAGCAGGCAGATGGAGGAGGGGTGAGAGAGCTTGGTTTCTTGGTTACTCCGCTTGCCTTCCCACAGGCTCTGGAACCCTGATGCTTCTAGAATGCACGAAAAGCCAGTCCCCTTGGACCTTGCTCTCGGATCTGGATTCCCAGAGAGCCGAACCCAGGAGCCCAGCAGGGCCCAGGGGCTTAGCAGGGGATATTTGGGTGCTCGGTACCCACTTTCATTCTAACCTGCCCTAATCCAATTCTTAAAGGACCCCATTGGAAAGTCATTTGGGCTTGAATGAAGCCCAATCAAGCATGAAGTTTACCACCAGTCCAGGGTAAAATGCCAGGGGCTGGTGGGCCCATGCCTTGCAGACTGAAATCAGCACTATATAGCCAGAAGCTGTGCCCCAGAGAAGTCTGGCCTGCCCTGCTCCCTGCTTCTGACAGCCAGCTGGCTTGGGTTCAGCCCAGGGAGAAGGGGCCTGGGGGGCCATTGCCCACAGGGCTGCCAGGGTCTTAGGTCAGTGCTTGCCTGGTAGATCTCTGGGCTAGTTTGATTCAGAAACTCAGAGGCCTCTAGCCTGCTCAGGAAGCCTGAAGGGGCCAGCCAGGAGGGTCTTGCTTTAGTTTCTGACCTGTCCTGAGGAGGGGGAGAAAGGAGTATTTGAGGTCCTGAAGCCCAGCCTGCAGCAAGTTGGGGAGAAGGGGATGCTGTGCCCTAACCCTAACCCTCCCTGCCCCTCAGAGTCTCGAATATATGGGCAGGACACTATTGCTGCTTTGGGAAGGGAGTCTGATGGCATTCATAGAGTGGGCCAGGGCAGTCAGTGGTTCTTCCCACTGCTCTGGGACTGGTCATGTGCTCCTGATTCCTCTTTGAGGATGAATGGAAAATGAATGAAAATGTGCTCAGAAGCACAGATAGTGTTTCAAGGGCCGAGGAGACAAATAGAAAAGCAAACCGTCCTGGCCCTCTCCCCCACATCCCTTTCCTTCTGACTGAGCCAGTGCAGATGAACTGAGCCATCTCTCTGGTCCCTGAGCTCCTGTGGCTTGCACTGTCCACCTCTCCCTTAGAATGTGAATGATAACCTACATAGGCAACACAAGTATCAGTCAACCCATTTTACAGATGATGAAATGCAGGGTCAGAAAAGTGGATTTTTGTTTCTCCTCACCAAGCCTCCTTTATGTCAGGCTGCATGCTAGGCCCTGGAGCTACAAAGACAGAGGGCATAGTCTTTGCTTACATTTTCTTGGGGCTGGGATGGAGTTGGGGGAGGGGGGACAAGAAGGATAAATACATGATAATTCTGCAGGCAGGGAAAGCCACTAGGGGCAATCAGGAAGCACCAAAACTGGTCTTTGAGAGCTGAGTCTTAGAGGGTTAGTGATTCTCAGGAGGCCAAGAGAAGGAAGGAGAGTGTCCTAGACTGGGGCAGGGTGGAGGGGGGGGGCAGCCAGGAGGTAGAGGCTGAGGGAATAAGTTGGCTTTCCTAGGGTCCCTTAGCCAGGAGATGGCATTGGAACCCAGGCCTCCCATTCTTAGTCCAGCCCAGCCCTCAGGCTACTACAGTGAGTGGCTTGAAGCATGCCTGCTTGATGGACCTCAGCTCTCTCAGCCCATTTCTCCCTTCTTACTCTGTATGTTCTTGTCGGTGTCCCACCAGACACTTCCCAGCAGCTTACCCTCAAGGTGGCCCTCCTCTAGGGCCCACATGCTTTGCTCCCCAACATTATATCAAATGATATAATGATATAATGACTTGTTGGATGAATGAGTGAAAGGGAGGTTGTCTGTTTGTTTGTGTCCCTTTATGGACTCTTAATAGTGTGACTCTTAATCCCTAGGTCACACATGGGCTGGGAGCTCCTTGCGGAAGATGAGAGAGATGGCACTCTGCCCTTCCTTTCTTCCAAGTGACTTCCCAGTTTCCCCCAGAAGTTCTTGTCAGTTAGAGTTCTTTCCCAAGTAATTTGTGTCCTTTTGTTGATTTAGCACTGAGTAACTGAGTTTTCTTATTCCTGGGGCTTCCTCATCCAGTCTGTTCCATGGACAGGATTTTCTATTTTTTAACCAACACCAAAGAGTTTTGATGAGTGCTCTGGAGGTGCAAGTCTCTCTGCATTCTTACTTATGAAAATAATTTTCCTTGAGTTTCTAGACCTTTTGTTCCTCCAAATGAATTTTGTTATTATTTTGTCTAGCTTTATAAAGTATCAGCTAGGTAGTTTGATTAGCATAGCATGAAATCTGTAAATAATTAGGTAATATTTTTATTATAGTAGCATGACCTAGCTGTGAGCACTGAATTATCCTTCCAGTTATTTAAGTTGGTTTTCATTTCTTTTAAAAAGTGACTTGTAATTACATCTGTATCATGCTTGAGTGTACCTTAATAGAATGATAAAGAAATTTGAAGCATTTTGTAGTTATTCCAAATGGGACTTCCCTTTCCATTATTTCCCCCTGGATTTTGTTACTATTTAGAAATGCTATGGGGAAGAGGGATAGGGAAGGTTATTTTGTATCCAACAACTTTACTGAAAAGTATTGACTGGCATAGTTTTTTTGTTGGTTCTTTGTTGCTAATCACCATGTTTTCAGCAAATGGGAATAGTTTTCTCTCCTTTTTTTGACTGCATTTAATTTCTCTCTATCACTAGACTTTCTTAATACTATATCAGTTAATGGTGGGGAAAAGAGACATCCTTTATTTATTGTAAAAGTATCTAATGTTTCACCATTGTAAATGATGCTAGTTTTTGGCTTTAGATATATCCTTTTTATCATATTAAAAAATGACCCTTCTCTTTCTTTGCTTTGTAGGATTTCTAGCATGATTGTGTTTTGTATTTTATTAAAGGCTTTTTCTACAGTTATTGACATCATATGATTTTTTCTTATATGGTTAATTATATTAATTTTTTTCTAATTTTCAACCATCCTTGTATCCCTGATGTGAATCCAACATGATCATAGTGAATAATTTAGAAAGTGTTTTACTGTATTGTTTTATTTAAAATCTGGCCTTCTATATTTACTTGTGATATTATTCTATGGTTCTTTGTTTTATCCTTCCTTGATTTAGTTGTTAGAACTCTGTTTGCCTCATAAAAGGTGTTTAGTAGAATTTTCTTTTTCAATTTTGGAGAATAATTTATGTACTATAAATATCCTTGTTCTTTCACCTGTAAGGTTCTTCTCTTTCCACCTGGTTCAGTTTCTCTTTCCTGAAGTTGAATAGCTTCAGTTCTCTATTTCTTGTTCTCTCAATTTGGGTGGATGATCATACATTCCTTTTCTAATACATTTGCCAGTGATCTCTTAGTGACTAGATCCAGTGGCCTTCCCTCAGTCTTTATCCTATTTGCTTCTCTGAAACTGGTGACACTATGGACCACTGTCTTCAGCTAGATCCTCTCCCTTGGCTTCCATGGTGCTCAGCCCCCCTGGTTCTCATTTTTCCATCTTCTGCTTCTCTGTATCCTTTGCTGGATATGACCCTCCTGCTGGCTCACTATGGACCATTCCCCAAGGCTGTTCTGGGCTTTCTTCTGTTCCTTCCTCTCCTGGGTATAGTGGTCAGTTTTTATCTCTTTGCAAAAGAGTTCTCAGCTAAGTGTGGGCCTGCCAAACTCTATTCCTGTTATCAGCTGACTGCTGGGTAACTTTTACATCCTATAGGCACATCAAACAGCAAGTCCAGAACAACTCACCCTATTTTCCCCTAAACTTACCCCTTTTCTACCCTTTCTTCTTTCTGTTGGCTTTCCAGTCAAGGAGGCATCTTGTGCACTTCCTTCTTCCCCCCAAGTCCAGTCTGGTGGCTGTCATCCAGCCTCCCTCCAGACATCTTGGGCATCTGCCCCTTCCCAGCTACCAGCCTTGTTCAGACTTTCATCGTCCCTGGTGGGACAGTGGCAGAGATTCATGGTTGGTCTCCTTGTAGCCCTCCTCCCCATCTCCATCTCATCCTCTACATAGCTGCCAAGCACAGATCTGAACCAAAGAAGGTTCAAGAAGAACCTTCAGTATGTGGCTTGAAGCATGAAGAAGGTGCAAGGCTCAAGAAGGTTCATGTTCTCTTTGGCCTCTAGGACAGTCTGGTTCCCCTAACAGCCTGTTAGAGGACCATGTATTTAGAGCTGGAAGGGACCATGGAGGTGAGAGAGCCTAATTCCTTTATTTTACAGAGAGAGAAACTGAGGCATAGAGGATCTGAGAAAGAAATCTATACCAAACCTGGTCTGCTGCCAGGCCTCCTGCTCCTCTGTGGCCACTCTCCAGGCTGTCACTGTTCTCCATGTACAGATGCTGAGATTACTGTTATTGCTCCCCTCCCTAACTAAAGCCCAGCTCAAATACCTGCAGGGGGCCTGTTCTGCCTCTCTCCTGAAATGACTTTTTCTTATATGTGTATCCACCCCACCCTAGCAGAATGTGCCAATAATGATTTCAGATTTGCAGAGCATTTACGAGTAGTAGCTGATTTGATCCTCACAGCAGCCCGGGTGTGTGTGTGTGTGTGTGTGTGTGTGTGTAGGTGGCTAACCCAGGACCACCCAGGCCAGATTTGAACTGAGGTCTTCCTGAGTCTAGGCCCCACGCTCTATCGACTGTCCCTGAGCTGCCTCTTTATAAGGCAAGCTTCCTGAGAACAGGGACTGCTAGATTTGTCTCTGTGCCCTCAGAGGTGGGAGCACAGCGTAAATGCTTAGTGAGGGCAGCTAGGTGGCACCACAGTGCACAGAGTGCTGGGCCAGGAGTCAGGAAGACATCTTCCTGTGTTCAGATACTTAACTAGCTGTGTGACCCTGGACAAGTCACTGCACTCTGTTGGCCTCAGTTTCCTTATCTATGAAATGAGCTGGAGAAGGAAACAGCAGACCACTCCAGTATCTTTGCCAAGAAAACTCTCAGTGCGGTCATGGAGAGTCAGACAGGACAGAAAAAACAACTAGCAAAGGTGCTGAAGACACATTTATTGAACTGAATTTGAAACACCAGCACTGCCCAGGTTTTAGGATGGAAGCAGCCGGGGAAGAGAGGCCACACAAATCCTGCCTCTGCCCCTTTGTTCTGCGAGCCCTTGGACGTTCCCAAAAGCCCTCTGGGCCTGAGGCTCCTCTTCTGAAAAGGCTGGAAGGAGCCTCTACCTGCTTCCATTCCTTTTGGGGCCTTGCTGCCCTCTGCTGGCAGGTGCGGGCACTGCCCACAGAGCCCCGAAGTCTTCCACAATGCCAAAGGGAGATATCAGATGGGTGCTGCCCGGCCTGTTAGTCGGCAGATTGTCACCCCATACTGCCTGCTGCCTCCTCTCAGAGGAGCTGTTCTCAGGGCCAGAGTTGCCAGGCAGGCCAAGGTAGGGCTCCCCACCCTCCAGGGGCCATGTGTCACTGCCCTAGGAGGCATGTCCCTGGCCCCACCCTCCTGATATGACTCAGAGCTCCTTGGGCCCCAGCCACCACAGAGATGCCAGGGTGAGGGTCTGTGCAAAGGGAATGACTCTTTGGGTTCCCACTCCAGTTGTCTCTCATCCTTCCTTCCTTCTGTCTCTTCTTTCTTCCCTTCCCAGCCAAGGGCCAGCCCCAAGGCCCTGGGCAGACCCAGACTCGGAGGAGTGTTTAGCTGCTGCTTCCCATGGCTCCCACTCTCCGGCCCCATCTCTGATTCCATACCTGTCTTTTCCTTCCCCAACTAGTAGCTACATGTTTGGGACTGTAATGCCCGTCATCAGACCAGCTGGGGTTGGGGAGAGGGAATGTGGCAAATGATGAAAGAGTGATGAGCCAAGAATGTGCCAGGCCCTGTACTAGGTGCTGGAGATGCAAAGAAAGGCAAAAGACGGCTCCTGCCCTCAAAGAGCTCCCAGTCTAATGGGGAGACAGTATGCAAGCAACTTTGTACAAACAAGCTAGAGATAAGAGAGCTTGGAGTGGTCAGGAAAGCTTCTCAAAGAAGGCAGTATCTTAACTGGGACTTAAAGGAAGCCAGGGAGGTCAGTAGGTAGAACAGAGAAGGGAGAGAATTCCAGCAATGACTAACAGCCAGAGAGAATTCTGGGAGCTGAGAGCAATCAAGTGCAATGCTCTGAGTTCAAAGCAGCATTATATGTTTGATCCTAGAGGCCATAATGAGCCACTGGAGTTTACTGAGTAGGGAATGACAGTCAGACCTGGGCTTTAGGAAGATCCCTGGAGTGGGGAGGGACTTGAGGCAGGGCCCCCCCTGGCTATTGCAGCGGTCCAGTCATGAGGAGATGAGGGACAATGTCAGGAGAGAAGGGAGCGTGTGGGAGAGAGTCGGCAGGCCTTGGCAGCAGCTGGGGTGTGGGAGGTGAAGGAGCAAGGAAGATGATCTGGAGGCTGGAGGCTGAGGACTGGCAGGAGGGTGGTGCCCAGAACAGTCCCTCAGAACACTAGATAATGAGATGGGTCTGGGACAGGCAGACTATGAGATGTTCCCTGGATGTCAGGAAGCCAGCTGGAGGTCAGCAGAGAGCTGTCACCATCAGCATGAGCCTGTCTTAACGTCTTGTGGGGTTTATTACCCAAACCAGACTGTGAGCTGAGCTCTGTGAAGACAAGGATTGTGTCTTCTCAGAGCCAAACACACAGTAGGGATTTAAACTAGCAAGTGCTTGTTGTTAGGAAACTCACCATGGGGTGAACTCAATGAGCAGCCAACAAGCTTGTGTTAAATGCCTACTGGGTGCCAGGCACTACAAGTACCAGGACAGAAACAGAGCCGTGTCTGCCCCAGGCAGCTTTGGCTCTGCCTGGGAGTGCACTGCTGCCACCACCTGGCCTGCTGTATCAGGACCTGGAGCCTCGAAGGCCTGACCAGAAGGCCAGGCTGAGGGAGGCGGCCCTTCAGAAGCTAGGAGGAGGAAAGTGGGCACAGGGAGCCCCCCTTGCCTGGTTTGGCTGGATGGAGAGTCTGAAGGGGGCCTAAGGCCGGCAGGGCCTCAGTCTCCCTCCATGAGGGTGGTAGTTGTGTGGCTCAGATGAGGTGACTTAAGGCCAAGAGCCACAGAATCCACACTAATGGGCGGCTCTTCAGACAGTTGGCAGAGGGGCATCTGGTCACTATAGAGAAAACCCATTTCAAGGAAGTTCCCAGCCCAGGGCCCAGGCACTTGGCCTCTAGGCCTTGGAATCTTCTAAAATGGCCTGCAAGGCCTGAGAGGTGGAACTTGCCTTGGGACACACAGCTGTACTTGTTGGTCAGACACCACCTCAAGCCTTTAATGAACCACAGTCAACTAGACCGGAGTTCTGAAGCAGTGCCTCTTATGGGGGAAGGGAACAAGCACTAATTCAGTACCTACTATGTGCCAGAAGCTAGACTGATGCCATTATTCTAGTCATCAGGACCAGGCCTCACCCTCCTTGGTGGTACCCCCCTCCCCTGCCTCTCTTAGAGCAGGGCTCCCGGAGGAAGTGGAAGGGTCAGGTTAAAGGGCAGAGGCCTGGTCTGTCACATTCTTTTCTGGGGGAACAAAATCCCCCCCTTACACTGCTCAGGCTGGGGCTGAGAGCTGACTGGGTGCCAAGCTGAATGTCCCTGCAGGCCATGCTCCTGGCACACCCTCGGGCCTTTCAGTGGCTTGTCTGTAAAGTGGGACCCAGAAGCCTTCCCTTGCCAAACTAAACACACTCCCTGGGAGTTATCCTTGCTGTTGACAGGGTCAAAAGAGAGGCCTAAAGCAATGAGTTGTTTTCATAATAATAATTATTATTCCTTTGGAGGGTGGGCATTGATGAATCTCCTCCCCGGCTTTCAGGGTAGTCAGGCTCTAAGAATAAGTCCAGTCATGACGGGGTACATTCTGCTCATGTCCAGAGGAAGCACCATTGGGCCAGGTGGTGGCAGAAGTTCCCTGGCCCAGCTTTGTGGGAGGCCCCACCCAGGTCCTGGGGACTCTCATCACCTTTTAGGGTCAGAGGAATAGATTTATTTATTTTAGCCCAGCCTGCTCAGCCCATTTGCCCTCCTCCTCAGAGGGGAACAAAGAGGACAAGTCTTCTGGTCCATGCTGGCCACGGAGGAGGGAAGATGTGGCCTCAGCCTTCAGGTCACCAGGCAGCCCTGCCAAGCCACCCTTTGCCTTCGACGACGGCGCTTTCGACTGCTGAGAGCAGCCACTGCTGCCTCGTGGAAAATAGAAGGGACGTTGTCCTGAAGCCAGGCAGAGCACTCGACATAAGTGACTGCTCGGACTGACCTCGCCATCATCTGGCCCTGGGGAGAAACCAAAAAGCAGCCTTGGCATCAGTGTTGCCCTCCCCAGCATCCTTGGTCCTGTCCCTCCCTCCAGCCCAGCATGAACTGTGAAAGTCACTGGCCTGGCTTTTTCTTAGACTTGTTGGACCAAGCATTGAGGGGCTGGGATCCAGTTACACATTCTATGGCCAGGAGACCGTAGCAAGTCATGTCACCTCTTGGGGCCTCAGTTTCCTTGTTTGCAAAAGGTGAGGTTTGGAATAGGTGCTTGCTGGGGTACATTCCATCTCCTTTTCTTTCAGGCTTCCTTCAAGAACTGGAAATTTCTCCACAACCATGGTAATCACCACAAAGAAAGAGAGAGCCTCCCTTATATCCCATCAAATCCTTGTGAGGCTCAGAGTGGGGGAAAGTCCTGCAGTCGTATGGGCCCCATCCACACCAGGGTATGTTGGCTGCCTTCAGCTTGACCCTTGCTGCTACTGAGCCTTACTCTTCCCCAGTGGGCTCTCTAGTGAGTGGCAGCCTTTTTTCTCCTTTGAAGCCCCTAACTCATTCTCCATGACAGAGAATTCTCTCTTCTTCTTGCCCCTGACTTCCCTGCCCACATTGAGACCGGGCATTTCCACACCTCAAAACTCACTTTGCTTAAGTCTCAGAGGAAGAGGTGACCCTTTTGCTCAGGACCAAACTGTCTGTATCTTGATTCCATTCCTGCCTTCTTCCATCTGAAGCTTGGCATGTCGGTCATTCCCTTCCTCTCATCTTCACTGTCTTCCACTGCCCAGAAACATCCTCCAAAGACCTTTACTTGATCTGCCATCCCCTCAAGCTGTCACCTTCTGTCTCTCTTCCTTTTTTACTGCTAAATTCCTAGAAAGCGTCATCTACATTTAGGGCCTCCCCCCACTGCCTCACTGCCTAGTCTCCACTCAAACCCTCTGCAAGGTGACCTTCCATTAGTATCTTAGCACTAAATCTAATAGTCTTTCCTTGGTCTCTTCTCAAGTTAGCTTGCAGCTACTCCCCTGTGTCACACTGTGTCTTCCAATGCACCTTTCTCCTCTCTTCCCAATCCAAAGTCTTTGAGGATAAAGACAGTTTCATTTTTTACCCCAGTGCTTAGCACAGGGCTTGACACATAGGAGCTAATTAATAAACTTTTGTTGAACTGTTGAATGGAACTGCAAGTGGGAATATGCTGGCTTGGAGGGGCCACAAGACCCCAGCTTTGTCATCAGTGAGCTCTGTTACACTCTACTACCCTGTGTAGTAAAATGATGGTGCTGGATTAATGATCTTGGGCCTTGTAGAGAGTCTGAGATGAGGAGGGATGGAGCAGGGAGGAGAGGAGAGGATGGGAAGGGGGATGGAGCAGGGACCAGGAGGAGAGGAGAGGATGTGAAGGGGGATGGAGCAGGGACCAGGAGGAGAGGAGAGGATGGGAAGGGGGATGGAGCAGGGACCAGGAGGAGAGGATGAGAGGGGGGATGGAACAGGGACCAGGAGGAGAGGATGAGAAGGGAGATGGAGCAGGGACCAGGAGGAGAGGAGAAGATGGGATGGGGAAGGCTGGTGAAAGAAGGCTATACTCTCAGCTTGTTGAGCTGGAACATAGACTGTGTTAATGGTATTATGTGAAATTCAGCTAGAAGGAAGAGAGGGAGCCAGGAGCCAGAATTGGCTTTTTCCCTCCGACAGGCCTTGGATCATACTTTGTTTTGTATCTCTTCAGGGGCCTCCCCCCTCCCCCGATATTTTTGTAGTTTTAGTCAGGGTAGCACTCCCCAGGCCCCAAACACACAGGCTTCTAAGGCCCACACTGGGAGGGATGGGGGTGACTAGCTAGGCTTTGGCCCTGACAGACCCTGGGATGAGGTGGCCCCCCACCCAGTCCAGGTCCAACAGTCTGTGTGTGTTAGGGCAGGGGAGGGGCAGGGTTATTGACAGACTCATTGACACATCTAGCAAATTGTTTTAGGGAGATTTTTTTAGGCCAGTGTAAAGTTAGGAGACTACTGCCTCCTGCCTTGGGAGGGCTACCTGACCATACCTCCCCCCAGGTTATAGTCTGCCCTCTGCCTCTATGTCTCCTCAATGTAGCTGGCCCACCCCCAGAGACTTTGGGAGATTAGTGGATGGGCTAGGGTCCTTCTTTTTCTCCTGCGTGTTACTGTGGAAGAACACAGAGAGTGCCTTAGACCTGAGGTCTTGCACATATAAAGTGGAAAGAGGCCTTGGAGGTCAGCCCCCTCTAAACAGATTCCACAAATGGTCCTCCAGCATCCCCTGGAAGCCATCTTGGGATGGAAAGCTCACTACCTCACAGAAAGGCTGGGATAGCCTGAGGCAGATACCTTCTGGTAGGTGATGGGTTCCTGGCGGCTCTGTCGCAGTTTTTTCAGCAGCACCTTGTCCTTTCGAAGGTCAGTCTTGCAGCCCACCAAAATAATGGGTACCCCTGGGCAAAAGTGTGTTACCTCTGGATACCACTATCAGGACAGATAAGGGAGACGCTGAGTTAGGCCTCACTTCCTCCAAGGGAAACAAGGGAGCTTGTCCCATCCTAACGTCCTTGCACAAAGGGAAGCAGGCCAACCTCAGTTTTTTCACCTATAAAATGGAACAATTATAGCACCAGCTGCAGGGAGCTGTTGCAAGACTCCATTGACCCTGTGAAGCCTCATGGGATTGCTAGCTCTGCTTCTTAGTTGCTCTTGTCCCCGGCCTACTTGGAGTCATTTCTCCAGCAGTGGGGATGAGCTGCATTGCTCTGTCCACACTCTCCCCCATGGACCTGGCTGTTGAACAAAGCCAAGTTTACAAACCCTAGGAGGCTGACCCTGTTCCAAGCTTCTGTATTGTTAGCATGTGTTCTAATCTTATGGCCAGCCTAGGACCTTGCCATTTGGGGGCGTCTATGACCCAGTGGGAGCTGGCTCCCAGATTTCAGAGCCAGATCAGGTCCTTTGCACTAACTCAAAGAGCCCATGGCCCTGAAGCCTCAAGGTTGGGGCAGAGTCCCCACTTTGGCTGCTATAGGACTTAAGAGCTCAACGACTCCCAGCTTGGAAATTTATGGGTTTTCAAGATGGCAGGGACCAACACAGTGATTTATCTAGAGTCCCACAGGTATTAAGTCACAAAATGAGAATCTGAACCCAGGCCCTTTACTTATCAATCCAGTATTTATTCTGCTTTTCCCCATGGCCTGGTTATGGAAAATCCTCCAAGGGGCTAGGGTAGGTTGAACCTTTGAGGAGGAAGAAGACAGGGAGCCATCTCACCCCTGGGGCACTGACCTTAGAAAGGATGTTGTCGAAGCTGTTGGGGCTCATGACATCATAGCACATGAGCACCACTTGGGCACCAGCATAGGACAGTGGGCGCAGGCGGTCATAGTCTTCCTGTCCTGCAAATGACCCATGAAAAAAAGCGGTTATCTTGCCTGCCCCAAAGATGTTGGGGGAGAGGCTGCCTGCAGAGGACACAGCCCAAAGGTTACATGCCCCCCAAGGAAATGGCTCTGCCTGGCTGTCCTGGGGGTGGGGGCAAGGGCACAGGCACAGGCTCCTAAGGGCTCAGAGCTAACACCTTCCTTTATTTTTCCTAAATCATCATTTACTGCTAAACAGCACAAAAAACCAATGCAACACAAAGTTCTGTCTATGTTTAAATAAAGGTTGAAATGTACAATGTCTCTCTAGCACCTCATGCTCACTCCCGCTCTGCCCCGTCCATTTTGGTTTCGTCTGTTTTGAAAGAGCTGCAGTCAGTGCGTCTGCTGTTGAATTTCATTGGCGTGGGGATTGATTGAGCCCTCACTGGTCGCTGTCACCATGTGTGCCTAGCAACAGGAGAGGGGCCAAAGGAGAGCAGATTCGTGCGCTAGAGCTGGGAGGGCCCATGAGCCATGGAATCCCAGAGGCAAGAGGACCCTTAGAACAGCACACAAGATGGCGGCTCTCCAGGAGCCTCTGGCAGATCGCTGCTGTTTTAGGGAAGGGAGAAGGAGAGGGAGGGCAAAATGGCAAGAAGCAAACGGTAAAAACTGCTTTTATGTGGAATTGGAAAAAAATAAAATGTCTTTCAAAAAGGAAAGGGAAGAAATGGGGCCTGAGTCCGCTGGGCAGCTGATGAGGCCTCGGGTCCTTCTCAGAGTCATACTTTAGATGCAAAGTATAGAAGGCACGGACTTACAGAAGAGAGCAGAGACCTGCCACAGTGCCAGCCCCGGAGTCTAGGAGCTGAATCAAATCCAGCCTCACGATGTCACTCACTGGCCTTCTGGGCACCCCTCCCCCAATTTGTGAAGTGCTTGGGGCACACTGTGCACATTCCAGCTATTACTGTTATGACAAAAATGGTTTTTAAAACAAGCTCATGAAGCCCAGGTGAAGAATTCCTGCACGTAGAATGTTAGAGCATCAGAGCTGAGGGGCCTTCTGAACATGGAATGTCACAATTTACATGTGATTGGAAAAAATAAAATACTGTTTTTAAAAGAACATGGAATGTCAGGGTTGGAGGGGAAGGTTAGAACAGAGATGATGGCAGAACTGGTTTGTGGTTGCTCAGTCATTTTTCACTTATGTCTGGCTCTCTGTGACCCCATCTGGGGTGTTCTTGGCAGAGATAGGGGAGGGGTTGGCCATTTCCTTCTCTGGCTCATTTTACAGATGAGGAAGCTGAGGCAAACTGGGTGAAGTGACTTGGCCAGGGTCACCCAGCTAGGAAGTGTCTGAGGCAGGATTTGAACTCGGGAAGATGGATCTTTCTGACTCCAAGTGCCAGGCTTTCTCTCGACTGCCTGTCAGAGTTAAGAGGACACTTAGCAGAGAGTCAGGGCTTAGAGAGGTCCTGAGATGTTCCCTGTCACACAGCTATGGCCAGTTCTAGGATGGGACCCCAGAACTCCTGATTCCTAATCTAGGGCACCAGGCTGGCCCCTGCTCTCAGAAGCTGCCAGTCTCACTCCCCTATGGAACATTCAGAACACAGTATAAGAGAGGCTAGAATCAAAGGCTGTGTTTGGCATAGAGACTTAAGAGCTGAAGGCTTTTCTCATTTGAACACTGGGGTCTTGACCTGTCAAGAGAGGGATGGATAGCAGTGATGAAGGAGGGCCTCCTGATGGACAGGGAACATTTGGATTGCTCAGCCTGAGATGGTGCCATTGTGCCCACCTGCTCACCTGGGTGAAGTCCCCTTCAAGGGCTTGCTGGTGAGGGGTCCTTAGACATTGGCCCCACCCAGACTAGTGAACTATGGGGGAGACCTGGCTCCCCCTCCCCGCCATGGACTCATTTGGGGTGGAGCTGCAGAGAGGCACCAGAAAAAGGTAAGGGCCCCAATCTAGGGCAGGTCAGTGGTCAGACAACCCTGGCCACCAGCTCCCTTGGCTCTTAGCCCAGTCTGCCTCATCCCAGATGTCTTTGTGCACACCCCTGTCTGGGACTAGAAGCTCTCAGAAGGCAGGGCCCAGAGTGCAGGGATGTTGGCACACATCAGAGTGAAGGAAAATGGGGGCATGTTGGGGGAGGCAGACATTTTGTGCCTTGGGGCCCTGGTGCATTTAGAGTTAGAGCTTAGGGTTCTAACCCTCTGGAATCTTCCCCACACCATCCATCCTGCTTCCCCGATGCAGCAAGCTTACCTGCTGTATCCCAGAGGTAAAGATTGACAGGTTTGCCTTCAAGCTGCAAGGCCATGGAATACCTCTCAAAGACAGTGGGTACGTAGGCCTGAGCAGGAGAGAAAAGGCATTTAATGACAGAGGGAGACTAGAGGCCCTTAGAGTCACTTAGTAAATAGTAAAAGTCCAAGATGTACGAGGCATTATGCCAAGCTCTGTGGATACACAAAAGGCAAAAGACAGTCTGCCCTCAAGGACCTCACAGTCTGATAAGAGAAACACCAGGCAAACAAGTGATGGACAGATAAATTGGAGCTAATCTATGAAGGGCAATCACAAGCAGGAAGGGGCTCAGGAAAGGCTTCCTGTAGAATGGGGACTTTAGATGTGAGCAGGAAGAGCCTTCGGGGAATGGGGGACAGCCAGCACAGAGCCCAGAGAGGGAGGTTCTCTCCAGGAACAGTCAGGAGGCCAATGCACAAGAGGATGAGGGTGTGAGAAGCCTGGAAAAGCAGGGCAGGGCTAGGCCAAGAAAGGTTTTGAACACCAGACAGAATTTTGTATTTGATCCTGGAGGCAATAGAGAGCCCTAGCCTTGAGTAGGGGAGTGACATTATTGGGCTTGGGCTTTAGGAAAGTGGACCAGAGTAGGGAGACTCGTGGCAGGTAGAGCAGCCAGCAGATGATTTTGGTAGTCCAGGTATGAAGAGATGAGGGCCTGTGCCAGGCTAGTGGAAGCATCAGAGCAGAAAAGAGGCCATATTGGAGAGATAATGGCAAAGGAAAGGAGAAAGGAGGGGAAACCGTGGCCAGGTCAGATGTCAGCTTCCTCTGTCTCCTGGATGAGCATTGGATAACTAGGCTGGTGGGAGGGGAGGGATGGTAACCCTGGGTCCTTAGAGCAAAAAGAGAAAAATCAAAATTAGGAATTTTGTGGGCATTAGGATAATAGGAAGCCAAGTCTCCCTTCTCCCAACCAATGGAAACTTCCCAGTTCCCCTTAAATGTGGCAAGCTGAGGGCTTTTTGTACCTAGAAATGTGAGCCAGGTATTCAGATGGGGGGGCTGCTGTTGGCCCCAAAGGCTACAGGGAGTTCACACTGGGCTCACAGAGCTGTTTGGTCCCCAATTCCCCCTCTCCCCGGGATGTGCCCCTGCCCACCTCCTCAGGGCTCAGGGCAGAGAGTGAAACCCTGGAAGATGAGGGCAGGGCCAGGAAGGGCAGGACCCCACCCAGTTGTGGCTGGGCCCAGGGAGTGACTCAGAAGGGCAGTTGGGGCCTCTGAGTCAGCAAGGTTTGGGCCTTAGCTCAGGGTTGGAAGGGAGGAGAATGGATACAGGACAGGGTACAACAAAACCAGCAATCCTAGGGGAGGCCAAGGGTCATGAGTGGGGGACCTCACTGATGTAGGCAGGTGGGGGGGGCGGGGAGGGAAGAAAGACCAGAGAAGATAACAGCAGGCCCGAAGAAGCTGCCTTATGCCCCTCCCTTCCCCCAGTCCATTCCAGTAAGCATTTCTTAAGCCCCCACTTTGTGCCAGGCATGGTGCTGAGAGCTGGAAATAGAAAGACAGAAGGGAAAGGCCCTGGGAGAGCCCCTGGCCTGTGCCCCTCCAGAGCTGGAGTTCTTTCTTGTGCTCTCCCCTATGACTAACAGGTAGGGATTGTTCAGTGACTGTATTCAGACCCCTGTGGTCTTGAGCCAATTGATTGATCTTCTGCTGCAGCCACCCCTCAAGGCCTGGAGGTAATGTTTTAGGAAGGCTCAACATTAGGCGAGGGAGAGGATGCCCACACCAGGTTTCCAGAGAGAAGAAAGGCTAAAGTTTGAATGCTGGTGACTGGTAGTGTCACCTGGACAAGCTCTTTAATCTGTCTGAGCCTCAGTTTCTCCATCTGTAAAGTAGGAATAGCAGTCTTGGTACTACCTACCCCTCAAGGCTGTTAACCTTAGAACTCAGTTGGAATGAGGCCAGAGAATCCATCCTATGCCTCCCCTGCTCCACTTCCCCAGGTAGACCCCTACTGCTGGCCTTGGGCTCTGAAAGCAAAAGCTCACCAGCAGCCCCTGCCTGGGGGAAGGGGATCATGAGCACAGGCCTGCCAGGTTTAGAGTGCTGTGTCCATATATACCTAGAAACCTTCAAAGGTAGAGCTGAGAGGGCCTGCCAAGGCCTCACCTCTCTTGACCCTGGACCTAGCCTGGGCTGCCAGACAAAGCCTCCCTCTTGTGTATCAAGGTGCTCAGATGGGAAAATAGAGAAACAGGAATATTCCTGTGGCTCAGTCTAGTGAGGAAGTGAGACTGAGACCCAGACGCTTGTGGTGGCTGAGAGGGCTCAGTGAGCAGAGGGCAGGGAGAGAACTTTCTGGGGCCCCTGGGTTGGCTTCCCCAAGACCTCCTCATGGCTCCCTGACCTGCAGTGTCCCCCTTCTCAATCAGTATCTCTCCAGCAGTAGGAAAGTGATAACCAGCTAGTCTGACCTATTCACTAATCATCTCTGAAGAGCTAAAGAGGTCCAAAGCTCCTCTTGTACTTCCCAGGGCACTCTGCAGTGTCGGGGTGGGCATGGGGCCTAGTTCTGATTCCTGGAGAATTCCCTCCTGTTGGGTTACAGGGGAAAGGACCAAGGCTCAGGTAGGCCTTTGGAGAGCTGGGGTGGGGGAAGTAGGGGTTTGGGGGGATGACAGTCATGGCAGTCTCCCCATCCCCAGGGAAGCAGGAGTTGTCCAGCCCATCCCATGGGGTTCTAAGGCTGGAATTCACAGAGGATGGGTGGGCCTGCATCCCACCAGAAGGGGACTGGCAAGAGAGCCTTCATGGCAGCCCAGGCTCAGCAAAGCCAAGTCCCAGGAAAGTTAGAGGGGCAGGAGGGCACTTTTCTCAAGCCAGACTCCCCAAGGGGCAGGAGAGGAGCAGGAACTGCCTTCTTGACTTAGGGCACATCTGGATAAAGGCCTGGAAGCTGGAGATGGGATGTCATGACCAGGGAACAGCTCCAGACCAACTTGAGAATGCATGATGGGGAGGAGGGCAGTGTAGGGCAATAGAAAGATCTCTGATTTGGTGTCAGAGAAAACTTACTCTCTGTTTAACTTGAGCAAGCCCATCTCTTCTGTAGGCCTCGTCTGTAAAATGGGGCAGTTGGGTTAGAAGACCTTTCCAGAGGTGGGGGACTATGGGTATGGAGTAGTGGATATCCTAGCAGATACAATCATTTTGTTGGTTTTGCTGAAAAGTTTTTTTTTCTTTTTAATATTTATCAAAATGGAAGCCTTGAGAGAGAGGAGGAAAAGGGAAGGCTGTATTTGAAAATGAACATGATATAAAAACAAAAGGCATCATACATCATACATGATGAAATATGAAATAAGACTGGAAAAATAGATGGGAGTCACATGGGAAGGGTTTGACTTGCCACCATTGTGCCTGAGGCCATTGGGGAGATTTGGACCAGCAGGAAAGAGTGCCCCTCCCTTCCTTCCCTCTGCTCCCTTGTTCTGTAGCATTTTACCCAAAGACCCCTCCTTCACTTGCCTAATAAACCATGCCTCATCACTGTGGCTCCAGGGGAGGTGCCAACCTGTACTGGTAGAGAGAGTTTGCTCATCTGGGAGATCCCTTTGCCATTGAACCCCAGGCCCAGCCCCTGGGCTGCTTCCCTTGCCCTCCATTGCTCTCTGTTGGCCCTTGGGAACCTGGGGGAAGCAGAGGCAGGTGAAGGTCAGGCCCGGGTGGGGGTGCAGGACAAAGAAAAGCACCCTGTCAAGCTCCCGAGCTTTGTCTGTGCTGAGTGGCGTGCCTGAGGGCAGCCCCTCCCTTTGCCTGAGGCACAGGCTCAGGGCCCACTTGGCCCAGGTGCCAATGTGGTATTTGTCGAACAGTAAAACATTAAAACAAGATGATGTATGAAAGACATTTTGTAAACCAGAAAAGCAATAGAAGGGGAGTGCTACAGCCGGGTGGCCCAGTGGGTAGCGATTTGTACTTTCAGTTAGAAAGGCCTGGGTTTAGGGACTGCATCCTTCCCCTTCCTAGCTCTATGACCCAGGAGCAAATCACATTCCTCTCTTAGCCTCAGTTTCCTTATCTGTAAAGTGGACATAATCATAGCAGCTCCTCGAGATAATCCAGGGAAAGCTTTGCAGACCTGAAGGGACTATAGCAATGCTATTAGTAATATTCTTACTGTACCCCAAGTGAAGAAAGGACAACATGGCTGGGTATTGGGGCAGATGGACCAAGAAAAAGCTCTTCCTGTGAGTGAGGGGCTGGTCTGGAAGGGAGTTCAGATTGGCAGAAGAGGCTAGGAAGGGCGCTGGTGAAATGTTGTCTCTGTTTCTGGGCCTGTCTTTAAAGGATGGGCTGGGGAGAGCGGGAGCAGGGGAGGGAGCTGATGCTGGCCTGGGCCTTTACCCGACAACCCCTGAACATGTCCCAGCAGACTTCTTAAGCTCCCTTCCTCCTCCTGGAGAAGTCCTGCCTCCCATCAGCGTGGAAGTAAACAGAGCTTAGGAAGCCCACCCCCACCCCCACCCTGGGCACCTGTCCCAAGTTTCCCCTCTGGGACCTCTTAGAAGGAGAGGGTGCCCTTCACTCTGAGGGGCCAGGAGAAAGAGGAGAAGGGCAGCCATGTGTGACTGTGGGGAGGGGATATGGCAAAGGATGTAGCCTTGAATGTGTGTCCATGTGTATGTGTATACCCAGCAATGTGGAAGTCAGGACTCACCTCAGGGAACTTTCCCTTGGCGAAGACCATCAGCAGAGATGTCTTGCCGCACCCACCATCACCCACTAGGACCACCTTGATGGTGGGGACAGCTGGGTCCGAAGGCTGGGGCTCGCTGTCCTTTTGCATGCCGCTGGCCCCAGTGCTGTTCCAAGAGCCCGTCCTTCAAAAGGCCTCGGCCGGCTCAGCAGACATTTCTCTGGAAGGTGTAGCAGGAGGTCAGCCAGGCTGCCTCTTCTTCCTGGGGTCTTTCCTGCTGCCTGCCCCGTCCAGGACCTGCCACCCTGGGGTGCGTGCCTGACCGGTCTCTGGAGGAGGTGAGAGTCACTAAGCATACAGCTCTAGCCCTGGCCCAGCCCCTCTGGTGACAGGCCCGGAAGGCTGTAGGTAGGAGCTCAGGAATGTGGAAGGGGCGGGCCCCACCTGGAGGAAGCCAGGAAGCTAGAGAAAGCTTGGCTGAGCAGTGTGTGACATCTAGACACCCAGGGTTAAGGTGTGGCCCAGCTAGAAATGAGAGCTGGGACCCTGGAGATCCTAGCTCCAGCCAGGAGGCCACCTAGTCCAGCTCCCATGTTTGACAAGAGAAAACTGAGACCTTCGGAAGCAAAATGAGTAGTGCTAGGATCCTGGGTAGGGGGCGTCAGCCTGCCCTCCCAACACACATTTGACTGCACAGGAGACTGGAGGTCTCTGCAGGGGCTCACAGTTGGAGCTAGGAGGATTTCAGGGAGTCTCCCCTCTGCACCCCCAGATGCCCCAACCCAGTCAGTTTTATCCATCGCTGGGGCTAGTGGCCAGCCTCCTGGGAGCTCTGCTGGTGGGATCGGCCAGATTGGGGATTCCCCACACCAGCCTGTGGGATGGGAAGGGTTCTTCCTCCCCAGGCTCTGTCCCTGCCTGCTCTCCCCCTCCCTGTCACCTTTCATTTTCCAAGGGGACATTTCCATGAATCACATGTACATTTTTAAAGGCTTTATTGAAGTTGTATTTTTACACTCTGATCATTGCTAGAAATCCATACACACACACCCAGGAACTGAACCTTCCCTGGTATCCAAGCAGAAAGAACTGATAAGGGAACCTCACCTGACAGTGTCTATGCCACTCTCCCCTAGCAGTTCTGGCCTCTTTTACCAAGAGGAGGGTGGAAGGGAGGGACAGGCTGGTGACTGGACCTGACTTCATGGCTATAGGGGACTCCTCCCAATGATTAGCACCTTCTCTGATACCAAGAGTCTCAGTGGTTCTTAGAGCCCAGAGAAGTTTAGTGACTTGCCCAGGGTCACCCAGCCAATCTGTCAGAGGTGGAGTATGAAGGTCTGCCTGGCTCTGAGGCCAGCTGTCTACCTACTGTACCACACTGCCTCTTTCTTACTTGTTAGGTTAATCTTATTTTTCTTACACAGTTTGCTTTTACATCACAATCCCTTCTGAAAATATCTGTCCTCCTTCCCCTCTATCCCTTTTAACAGAGATTTTAAGTAGGTAAAAAACAGTTCAGCAAAACCAGCATGCCCACCACCTCTGAGGAGCTTTGCACTATTTCATTCCCTTGAAGAGAAAGGCAGTTTGTCCTCAGTGTGTGTATAGGTTTTTCCCAGTTTGCCCCCCTCAAGCTGCATTAGTTAAGAGAACTCTTCTGGAGCTTCTCAGAATTCTCCCTGGGCTTGGTTTCTCACAGTGCAGCGATATTCCATCTCTTCATGGCCAGAACCCATTTGCCCATTCTCTAATCTGGGGGCATCTCATTTTGCTACCACAAGATGTAGTACCCTGAATATTTGGTATCTGAGAGGCCCTTCTTGTGTCTCTGACATCTGTCAGTAAGTCTGCCCTGGCATTTCTGGGTCCGAGGATGTGGATATTTAATCCTCTCTCATTGCATAATTCCAAATGACTTTCCAGAGCGGTCGGCCCATCTCATAATTCTTTCAATAGTGTGCTAGTAGACCCACTGTCCCCAAGTCCCCAAGAGTCATCAGTGTGCATTTTCAAAGGGCCTCCTGGAGACAGCACTTCTGCCAACCCCCAGATGCCCTGCCCTACTTTATCATACTGATGCAGCTGGCACAGTAGGCCAGGCAGGCTGTGAGCTGTAGGGGGAAGACCAGTCCAGATAAGTAATACTTAGAATACCACGGGGGAAAGCACTTCATGAAGTACTCTAGGACTAGGAATTGGTCAGCACCCAGCCAGCCTGAACAGTGCCATCATTGTAAGGGGCTGATAGAAGGGAAAACCTGCTCTGCTTCCCCACTGCCCTAAGCTGTAGCCCAGCTCACCTGGGCTGGCCCAGCAGTTCACAGAACAGAGGCCTGCGCTTCCTACTTTGTTCTCAGAGGGACCTGCCGAAGAGACTGCTGGGGCCAGAAGATCTAGATTCCAGTCCTGAGGCTTTCGGCTAATTAGCTGTTACCTTGTCCAAGTCCTTTCCCCTCAATGTTGGGGTCTCAATTTCTTTGGATATAGTTCTGGGACTTCAAAAGTCATTGAATTCAATGCCCCTATTTTACAGTCAAGGAAACTGAGGCCCAGACAGCTCACATGACTTGCCCAAGGTCACACCATGGGTGTCAGGATATTACTGGATAAATGGGAGATGGACTAAGAGGGAATCAGGAAAGGGTTCCTGGAGAAGGTGGGGTGTGAGATGGCCGGAGAGCCACGAAGGGGAGGTGAGGACAGGGAGAATTCCAGGCAGGGCCGGTGGAGCCGAGGAGCAGCTGGGGGGCGGGGTTCCTAGGGGGGCGCCCTGGCACCCACGCCCCAGGCTGGCTCCAGCCCGACCTGCCCTGAGCAGCCCGTTAGGTGAGGCTGGGCCCCCCCGCGGTGCGGAAAGTGCCCCCGCCGGACCAGTGTCTCTGCCCTCGGGCAGTCCTGGCGCCTTGCGGGCCAGGCTGGGCACCCGATGCCCAGCGCCCTCCTTAGGAGAGGCATCGGGGCGGCAGCCGGGTGTGCCCGGGGCGTGCCCGGGGCGGCTGTGGAGGCGGCCTTGGTGCCAGCAAGGCCCGGGCTTCCGCCCTGAGCTTCGCGGGGTCCGCAGGGCTCCCTAAGACGCTGCTACAGGGGCTGGGGGCAGGGTGGGGGCGATGCCCCAAGAGGCCCTAACGGCTCGCATGCAGGCGGGGAGGGGGCACAAGTACGACCTGGCCTCGAGGGCCGGGGCCCTGAAACTCCAGGCACCACTACCCGCCCAGTCCGGGCCCCCTGGGGCCCACAAGGTGCCTCCTCTGACTCCTCTGGGCCGGGGCTCTGTGTGGGCGGGGCCCCGCCTCCCGGCCCCCCTCCTCCCCGCTCGAGAAGGATGAGATCATTGAGAGGCTTTGCAATTCGCCTGGAAACCTGGAGGGCTCCTGGTAACCCTGGTTACCGGTTGGCTGTTGCTAGGCGAAGAAGGCATCCGGCCTCTCTGCAGAGTCCAGGTGACGCACGCCATGGGCCCAGGCTCTGCAGCCAATCAGCTGCCGGCACAGGCGTCAGCGTCTAGGGTGTCAGTGGTCTCCAGGCAGCGCTGTGCTGCTGGGCTCCCGCATGGGCGTGTCCCCATCCCTTGTTCTGCTGTGGAAAAGGAGCGGGGCGCGCGCGCGCGCGCGCACACACACACACACACACACACACACACACACACACACACACACACACACACACGGAGGAAGGCTGCATTGTCCTGGGGGGCCCTGGGGACTCCAGCGCCCCTGGGTGTGCTCACACCGTCCAGGCCCGCTAGGCCCCAGCTGGAGGCCTGGTGTGCAGTCGTGGACCCTTTGGGTTTGCTTGGCACAGATGCTGGAGAAGTGTGTCCTTTCCTTCTCCAGCGCATTTTACAAATGAGGAAGCTGAGGCAGACAGGGGGAAGTGGCCTGCCCAAGGTCATAGCTAGTGTCCAAGGCAGAATTTGAACTCATAAAAGTGAGTGAGTCATCTTGATTTCTAACTCCGCTGTCTCCACTCTGCCACCCAGCTGCTACCACCCCAGTTGTAGGACTCCTTCCCTCCTGCCACCATGCTGGCTCAAGCCTTCCCTATCTTTGAAACCTTCCCCTCTCACTACCATCCTCTGTCTCTCCTTGGAAAGAGCTCAGAACACTAATGCATTGTTGGCAGAGTTGTGAACTGATCCGGCCATCCTGAATAGATACCCAAAGGCCAACAAAACTGTGCTTTCCCTTAGATCCAGCATTACCACTCCTAGGTCGGCCTCCCAAAGAGATCATACAAAAGGGGAAAGAACCCATGTGTGCAAAAATACTTAGAGCAGCTCTTTCTGTGGTGGCCAAGAATTGGAAATCAAGGGGATGCCCATCAGTTGGGGAATGGCTAAACAATCACCACAACCCTAATGGTTGTGATGGAATACTATTGTGCTATAAGAAATGAAGAACAAGGGGCTGCTAGGTGGCTGAGGGAATAGAGCACTGACCCTGGAGTCAGGAGGACCTGAGTTCAAATGTGATCTCAAACACTTAACACGTAATAGCCATGTGACATCAGGCAAGTCACTTAACCCCAATTGCCCTGCCCTCCCCCCCCAAAACAGAAAAAAAATTAAAGTAGCTTCTTCCCTGCATCTTTCTGACTGGTCTTTTCTCTCCTGTCCTGTCCCAGCTAGATTTCCAAAAACACTGGGTCCACAGGGGCTGTCGCAGACATACAGACAGCTACCAAAGACTGTTATTTTTTCCAGATGTTTTATTTTTTTTTTTGTAGGGGAAGTGAGATCACTGATACCTTAACACATTTGTTACACATATTTGTCACACTTCATGCACTTAAAAACAACAACAACAAAAGGGGTTCACTCTGCTCTTGAGAGTTAATAGGTTAGGAGATGCTGCTCTCTCCTGTCCACTGGGATAAAATATTGGGGGAACACATTAGCCCTTCCCTCAAACCCTGATGGGCTGTCAAGGGCATCAGGAAGTGTAGGCTCAGGGAAATTGGGCACAGAACCCTAAAATGACACAGCAGGAGACACTCACCACCACTAGCTGAGGTGCCCAGGCCAAGGATGACCCACTCTCATTGCCAGGAAGTGCTTCCTTCATGCCAGAGCTGCACCTAAGCTGGGGAAACAAGGACTTTTCTCTTGGGCGTCTCATTTGGAGGGCTGCTCACACCATTTGGAGTCCTTCAGTAGCAAAAGAGCTTAGCACCGAGTTACCAAGAAGTAGTTGTTAAAAGAAGGACCAGTCAGCCAGCTGGGGTGAGCACCTCCCTCACCTGAGCTGAGGACAGTCCAAGCTCCCTGCGGAGCTCAGGAAGTACCTACATGAAGTTGTTTGCTATCTGGGGGGCCCATGGGCAGTGCTTCTACTTTTTGTTAAAGAGTCATATAGTGTAGCTATTTTTGGTAGTTTACTGGTAATTGCTAATAGTAAAAATAACTGCTCTTTCTGGGGGCTCTCCATTAGATGATCTGATTGGACCAGCCTCAGCTTGGGCAGCAGTCCTGTACTCTGTAAAATAAAGAGGTTGGATCCCACCAGACTCTTCTCACTCTGACATCCCATGTTCTCTGCTCTGAGGTCCTTCTCTAATGTTCCATATTCTCTGATGTCCACCATGCACACCTAAGACTGTTCTTATAGGTAGTTTCTGGAGTGGCCCAATACCCAAGATCCCCAGGTTGGACAATGGCCCACCTGGGGTTCTTGGCAGAGTCAGGCTGATTCAATCAGCTTCTCAGAGTTTGAGAAGTGGGGGTCGGGGGCGGTGCTGAGAGTCCAGCATTTTTTTGGAACTGGCTTTCTTTAGGAATTGTTTACTTTTCTAGGGTCAGAAATTAGCCCCTGAGCTACCAGGAACTACTTCCCAAAGCCCAGTGTCCTCAGCTGGAAAAGGCCTGTTTCCCCCCAACATCCCTCTCAGGTCCCTGTCCACACCACCAAAATCCTACCACACACACAGAGCCAGTCACCAGAACACACACTTTCCAGACAGAGTATCCCATTCCTTCCCTGCACAAACCCACTACTCCTCAGCCAGCATTATCTGACCTTCCTGCAGGGAAGTGGGAAATGTCCCCCCACCTCCAGGAAGTCTTTGTTGACCCTTTATGTCTACACCAACCTCCCTCCTCTTGATCCTTATAACATTTGGAGTCTGTCCAGTTCCTTGTGTGGTTTGGGATCTCAGACATTGTGTGTCTCCAGCTGGAGCTGGGAGCACCCCTAGAAGTCACTTAATCTTTGGCATCCCCTCACCTCTTGGCACTGGCACTTAGCACACAGTAGGACTTACTCCTGATTATCTAACTGGTTTACCCTTGGATAAAGGGCCCAGCTACAAGGCAGAGGATTCTCAAGTTCCAGGTTCTCTCCCCTATTTCCTTGTCAGGTAACCTTGGCAAGCCCCTCCTCATCTCTGAGCCTGTCTCCCTATCTGTGAAATGGGGATAATATGCCTGCATGTCCTTTGTCCCAGGGTGGCTTTGAGCAAAGCACTCTATATACTTCTGGAGCAGGACAATTGAGGGGATTGAAGCTAACTCTTGGATTTTCTCCATCTGTTCTAGAGCCCAGGCATCCGGCTGAAGCAGGACCTGTCCTCAGAGAGTGAGCATGGGCCTGGCGGAGCCCATGAAGATGAAAGCATCCATCCAGAGGCATTCAGGAGAAGGTGGGACCCTAGACTGCCATTTCCTCCCCTTTGGGTTAGCTAGGTGGGATCCAAGACCAAGAAAAAGCCTCATCTGGGGCTTGCAGTGAAATTGCCTGTGGGCTGGCCCTTGGCACCTCCCCTCCCAACCTTCTGAAGGCTTGCCTTGTGCCCAAGGCTAGCGGGAGAGGGAGGTCAGCTCTGATCCATGCAAGTAGAGACTTCCTTCTTCTCTTTAAATCAGCAATGGTGGTAACCAAATAAGTCCTAGTTGCGGTGAGGTGGGGCGGGATGGGGCGGGGAGGCACAGGGTAGAGAAGGGCATAATCTGGTGGAGCTGTGTTCCCCTGCAGCTGGGAATATGGGGAGAAGAGTGAGGGGAGAGCAGAGTCTGTCCTGGAACCCAGGGTAGGGAGAGAGTCCCAGGCAGGGGCTGCTGGCGTATGGCCCCTGGCTATAGCATCTGGGGACTCCTTAGTTTCGCCGTACAGGGTGCCACATGGACACAGGCTTGCGCAGGGTGGCCAGCATCTGGTTCCAGTGAGTGATGCCCATGCCACTGGCCAGTGGGCCAATGATGACGTGACCAATGTTCTCGGCCCGGCCGTCGCTGCCGCACTCGGCCACTGTCACTCGCAGAGACAGATCCTGGTGGAGGAGGGGACAGGTGAGGGTGAGATTATTGCCCAGAGCCCCAGGGATGGGAAGGTGCCTTGCCCCTCCCCTCCCCCGCTCAGGCCGGCTCAGCATCCCTGCCGCATCTTCCTTTCTGGAGCCCAAGGAGCTCTTCCTTTGTTCCCTCTTGGGGTCACTGGGCTCTACTCTCCATGATGGCAGATGGCCCTCCTGGCTCCTTGGGCCAGGGGCGGGCTTTCCCCACCCCCAGCCAGGCTCTGCAGGCTTTGGAACAGGCACTCTATAGAAGTGCATTTTTTTTCTTTTTCTTTCTTTTTCCACCTCCATTTCTGTGTCCCCTGCAGGATGAGGAAAATGGTACAGCCCCAAATGCGTGTTTGCAGAATTAGGAGAAATGCGTGGCCCTCTGACTGCCACCAGCGCGCCCCCTTGTGGGACTCTAAGGCGGCACAGCCCACGATGACGAAGGACCGTTGCCTAGAGACTGAATGGTAAGAAGGGGAATTACAGGTGTGTGGGCAGCCAGCAGGAGCCTGGGGACTGCAGGAGACCTGCCTGAGTGGGAGGCGCCCAGGAGCAGGGGCCAGGGAGCGGAGAGCGGGGTGGGGGGGTGGGGGGGCGACGGGGAGGGGAGATGCTCTGGGGCACCACAGAGGTGGGGCTGCAGCCTGGCCTGTTCTGTCTGCTCTGATCCATGGGCTTAAGCTCTACCTCCCTCAGCATCAGCAGGGCCAGGAGGACAAACTGGGGAGATGGGCAAATGGGCTGGCCCAGGCAGTGAAGGCTGGACCCAAAACAGAGAGGTCCAGACCAAGGGAACCCCAAGAAAGCTGAGGGCTCCAGCTTGGAAGGTCCATCTCTGCACTGTGCTCAGTGGCTGGGTGTGTCCTGCTGAGTGGGCCATGCCTTGATGACTCCCCAGGGAGCAGAGAGACAGAAGTGAAGGTGGGAAAAGCCTGCAACCTCTAGGCCCTTAGCCACAGTACGTACACCTACCTGGGCTAGCCCTCAGTCCCAAGGGGCATCAGAAAATCAAGTAAGGGTGGCCCCGAGCAGATATCCAGGGAGCACACTGCAGAATTCACATCCCCACAAAATCACCTTCCTGGAGGCCATCAGCATTGTGTGAGTCCCCAGGTTGTTAGGGACCTTCTCCTTCAGACCTCACTCCCCTAATGAACTTAGCTTGAGTTTGCTTGCTTGAGGAGGGCAGAGAGTCAGTCATCTGCTCCAGACTCTGTACCTTCCCCAGCCCTAGCACAAGGCTCAGCTCCCAGGAGGCATGGAGTCTCTGTTTGTCAGATGAATGGGACCCTTGGCATGCTTTTCCACAAGGCCCTGTGCTCCCAGCCCTGCCCCCCTTACTTGTAGCACAATGGCTGGAACTGAGAAGATCATGGCCTCATTGAACACTGGGTGGGCATCATCCCTCTTCACCGCTGTTTTCTTCTTACTTATCTTCCTCCCATCCTGTAGCAGGTACACCTTGACGAAGGGATCTGTTTGGGGAAGCAGCAGAAAGTCCAGGCGAGAACTCCTCTCTCACCTCCCCCACCTCCAGGATCCTAGCTCCCCACTTAGTCTAAGGGTGGGTCCTTCCCAGGACCAGTCTAGCAGAAATACTCCCCTGCTCTACCCCCTGCTCTCACTTGGCCTCCAGCAGGTTTCCTTGGCTGTCTTGTGATTGCACTAGCATTGGGACCCTACCTTTCCTGCTATTTCTAGCCTTCCCAGTGGCCTGGAGGTCTTATGGGCAAGATTTGAAAACACAAGGCTGGCTCCATACCCACTCTGCTACCTTGCCTCCCCCATCTGGGAGCAGTGGCTCCAAGCCCTTCCAGCCAAACGCCCAGCAGCCAGATTTCCCAGGGTCTCTGCTTTCTCAGTACTTTTCATGGCTGGAGCATCCCCTGGCCCCTGCCCTCACTTTCTACCTTCTGCTGTGGGCTCAGTGAACGGCATTACCATTATACTCTCATTCGGTCAGTCAGTCCACAAGCATTTCTTAGATGCCAGGCACTGTGCTGAGCTGTGGGGATGCTGCCAGGCCAGGCCAAACCAGGCCCTGCCCATGGGGGGCTCACAATCTATGGGGGAGGCACCATGTGAACCATGTCTACCCAGCAGGGGCAACCAAGACAGGCCTCTATTTCTTCTCATTCATTCATTGTCCATCCTGCCCTCCCCCAGCTGGGGGGCACCACACAGTCCTGAGGCAGTCTCCAGTCCACTGAGTTCCATTGGCTGATAAGAAAGCTGATTTAGTGGGGTCCTAATTAATAGTTCACTTTCTTAAAGAAGTGTTTTGTGTGCAAACGTTCTCTGTTATGCTGAGGGCTTGGTAAACCTGAAAGCTCTCTCCCTATATGGAATTTCTAGGTCTCAGCTGACTTAGACCTGGCTGACCTAGCCCAGTCCTCTCTTTCTGGAAGTGACCTGGCCAAGGCCACACAGCCTACTCAATGCCAGTGCTGTATGCAGCCAGTGTAGGGGCCAGCCAGTGTAGACCACTCTGGACCTCCAGCCTCCTGAGAGTCCCACTGGACAAGCATTGTAAAGACCTGTCCAGTGCTGGGCATCCCTCCATGATCTGGAAGCACTGAGACAAAGCCTGTCCTCTGTCATGGAGTTTACATTTTCAGGGGAAGGAGGCAGGAGCTTGAGGGCAGCAAAGGAGTGCACACACTACAGCTCTGAAAGGGACTCTGGAAGGCCCCAGCTAAAAGGAGGCTGGAGGCTCCCAGGGGAGGTGGTGAGGGGGTGCTGGCAGGAGCAAGGCCCAGAGGCAGGAGATGGACATTTGGGTCCTGTGGCCCGTGGAAGGGACAGGGATGGAAGACAGGCCTGCACAGGGGGTCTTCATTGTACATGAGGGAGCACAGAGCCAGCCTTCAAGGCCACTTTGGCATCTGGGAGAGCACGGATTGGATGGGATGCTAGTGAGGGTGGACCACTGCAGCCTAGAACTAGGGGAGTGGGTGGGGACTGGAAGTAAAATGGGGCAGACATGGTGGCTGATTGGACAGAAAGGAGGGGGCACAGGGACCAGAGGACGACTGGAAGAATGGAGAACCCTTGGCACAAACAAGGAAGTTAGAGGCAGGGAAGGCTTGCTGCCAAGCAGAGAGGGCCTGTGCAAGGGGCAGATGGCCAGCTGGCAGGTGGAGAGCCTCCCTGGAGAAGCTGAGGACTGGACTGGGGGAACTCCCCCAGCAGCCCTGTCTGATGCTGGATTTGATCCCAAGCCTCCCAAACTAAGAGTGAAGCAGGACTGTCGTGTCCCCCCCGCCCCCCCCCCCGCCCCCAGGACTGGGAGGGGCCCCTTGGCCGTCGGGGCTGTTCTTGCCCTGGCCCTGTTCAGGGATGGACGGATGGATGGACTGATGGACGGATGGGAGGACGGGCTGACGGATGGATGGGCGGATGGGTAGCAGCGCCCCGCCCCCACCAGTGCAGGCTCCCGCAGAAATACCTGGGGGTGGGGGGAGCGCAGCCGGCTCGGCTGTCAGGCAGCCTTGATTCCTATTGGCTGGGACAGTCTCCAGGCTCTCAGCCAGCCAATGAGAGCCAGACACATGGCTTCCAGCTGCATCCTGCTCTCCCTCCTCCCTCCCTAGGCTGGGGCCAGGTAGGCTGCTCTGAGACCAAGCTGGGTGGGGGAGTGAGCTCCCCGCTTGCACGTAGTAGGTGCTTCACTGCAGCCCCTGAGAGTGGGGATGGGGGGGGGGGGCTCGGCCTCAGGCCGCTCTCTGCTGCTAACCATCCCGGCCACTCAGGGTACGCCTGGCAACCTCCCAGAGCCTCAGTTTCCCCATCCAGTCAGCAGACACTTGTCCAGCCTCAGCCCCGACGCCCACATGGGCCCCACACTGTGCTGGGAAGGCGGCTGACTGCTTTGTAATTAACGATAACGATATAACCAGCTTCTCTACCTCCCCTGCGCCTCCCAGCCCCTCAGGGAGCGGACAGGCCGTCACCCCCACTTTACAGAGGAGAAAACTAGAAGCGGGGGAGGGGATTTGTGACGTGTGAGGCTGGATTTGAGCCCCGTGGGCCACCTCAAGCCCCGGGGTGGCCAGTGTGACTAGGGCCGAGAGCGCCTCCTGGGGAGCAGCAGGGAAAAAGGCTGCAGGTTCAGGAATCTCTGTTCTGCCCCCCAGGCCCCAGGAGCCTGAGGGCAATCCTTCTAGTAACTGTATGGAGAACAGCTTGGAGGTGAGGCGGGGAAGAAGTGGGAAGGGGGCCGCATCTTCTGGGGATGAGCCTGGGCTAGAAATTCCCCAGGGCCCTGCTAGTCAGCCCAGACCCGCCTGATGGGGTGGATGAAGTTCAAGGCTGTCTAAGCTCTGAGACTTCACTTCCTGCTCTTGGCACTGGAGAAATGGAGAAATCTCCATTAGCCTCCTTCCAAGCCAAGCCTGGCCACTGCCTGCCCACCCTCTGAGCACACCGCTGCATTCTGGCCCCAGAGAGCTGGTCCCTCAGCCCTGTGCTTCCTTAGGACCTGCCTCCCCAGGCAGGAGACCAAACACTCACCAGCAGTTGCCTTTTCATTGGTCCAGACAAGATTCTTGGCCTTCACTACCACCACAGTGAGTCGCTCAGCCGTGGGCAGGTAACTGAGAGAGAGCAAGATTTCTCCCACCGAATCGGAGGCCTGGAAAAACACACAGAGCATCCTGATGGGCCTGGGAAGCCAGAGAATCAGAGGAAGTTTGGAGTCCCAACACGGGAGTCCTCCCTCTAGGAGACCCTGGCCCTGACACCTCTGTGGTGTGGGCTCCTCAAAGGCTGCTGCATCCCCCCAGCTCAGGTGAGGGCAGGGAAAGCCTGTCTGAATGAACAAAGGGACATTTCAGACACAGTGGATTCTTAAAGAAATGCAGCTTGATTGCTTTTGGAGATTGCCAGTGATGTGGTCTTTAGGGAATAGGGAGGAATAGGTGGCAGTGATAGAGGTTTTCAAAGCACTCGTTGGATCCTCACAACAGCCCTGGGAAGTGGGTGTGCTTATCCCCAGTTTACTGATGAGGAAACTGAATCAGCAAGGTGATTTAGCTTGCCCAGGGTCATAAAGTTCTGGAGCTTTGTGCACTCAGGCTCTCAGCCCTTCCGCTGTTGGATTCCCATCCCCGGGACCACAGGCCTACCCTGCCCACCTGGCCACCCACAGTCCCTCACCTTGTTCACATCCTGCAAGTAGAGCCATCCACAGAAGGGCTGGTGGGGCAACTCCAGGACAGAGAGCTTCAGGTCCACCACGCCAGTCATGACGTTTCGATCATCATCATCAATGCCATAGACAGAAAAGCGCAGGCTGCTTTCCTCCAGGACGGAGGGGTCCACGGTGATGACAAACTTCTCGTCAAAGAAAATGGAGTATGCAGTTCGCTGGATCTGCAGAGAGGCAGGAAAGAAGCAGCAGTGAGAGCTTGTGCCTTCTACACCCGGGCTCAACCACAACCCTGGGAGTCCCATTTTACAGATGAAGAAACCAAGACTCGAGTAGGGTTTTGAGGTTGCTAGGGGTCAGAGGTAGGATTTGAATTCAGGTCTCCCTGACTCCAAGCCTCCAAATACTCACTGGGTAATAGAGGCACAGGTTATAGGATGGAGGTCCAGTCCCACCCCCTTCTCATACAGGAGGCCATGAGACCCAGGGCATTGAAGGTACTTGCTTATACCATGCTGCCTCTCAGATGGGTAGAGGCCCACTCTCCCAAGAGAAGCAGATACCCTGGATTTGAAGGCCAAGGGTCTGGTTTGGGAGTTGCCCTAGTACTTAGTGAGAAAGAATGAAGGAATACCAATACATAAGCAAAACTAACCTGCCTGAGGACCTTACATTCTAATAGGAAAGGGATCAGTGGCCACGGGTAGGGCAGCTTGTCTGAGAAGAGGTGAAGGGAATTGGGAGACAATCCACTGGGCAGATCTCTTCTCCCTAAGCTCAGTTTCCTGTCTGTAAAATGAAAGTTAGATTGAATGATCTTGCTCAGGTCAGATCCAGCCCTTAGCTTGGCACATAGTAGGTGCTTCATAAAGGCTCAGTGCTGACCTGCAAAAAAAAACAAGGTCCCTTCGGAGCTCAAGCCTCTGCTCCCTCCTCTTAATAAGTTTCTGCTTCATTAGTACCTTTCATCCTAATAATGCCACCCACCCAGAAGAAGCTGGGACGGGCATGCAGAGCTCTGTGCTAGGGCCAGGGGGCTTCAAAGTTCAGAGAAAACCAGAGTGACTGTGATGTGAACGGAGAGAAGAGGCTAGGCAAGAGATGTGGAGGGCAGACTGACTGATTGGATAGGAAGGGTCAGGGAGAGGGCAGAGTCAGGGTTGAGTACAAGGTGGCAAACAGGTTGCTGGATGGATGGATGGTAGTGACCTTAAATAACTTAGGAGGGCCTTGAATGCCAGGAACAATCATCTGGATGTTCCTCTGCTGGCATTTTTGACATGTCCAGACCTACTCTCCCCATTGCAGTGGCAAAGAAATCACAGGGTAAACTGCAAAGTGTTATATTGATGTGGTTATTGTGATCCCCTAGGAAGGGGATGGAAACCAGTCTTTCTTAGCTCCTTCCCTCCTGTTCTCTGCTCCCAACTGTCCCAATCCATGGACAAGACAGCTTCAGATGGAACCATGGTGACCAGTGATGGCCAGCGCATTCTGCTAGAAGGATGAGACCAGGGCTTCTTTACCATTTTTGTGTTCTGGACTCCTTGTATATCTGTGTGGCAAAGCCTCGAGACCCCTTCTCCAAAGAAGGTCTTTGAATGATTGAAGGAAATGCTAAGTTTCAGCTAGAGCTTGGTGAGAGTCCAGAACTACTTTCCCCCCACTTTGCCTCAAGTCTTGTCTGCTGAGGCCAAGCTGAACGAATCTCTTTGCACATCACAGCTCTTCTGGTGCTTGGAGTTGACCCAGAGAGTGGATGTGATGTCTGCCCTGAGCCTAGCTCTTCCCCATTCCAGCTGCCTCCTCAGGACACTCTCCTGACTGATGTCGCCCAGGACTCCCCATGAGGCTAGACCCAAATAACAGGATCCCCTTTGGCTGCCTCAGCCTCATCCAGTTTGACTCAGACAGGGTGGAATGAATGAATGAATGAATGAATGAATGAGAAGCATTTTGGTAAGCACAGCTCCTCTAGCTGCAGCCTTCTTGCTTTGTTGGACCTCTTCTCTCTGAGAGAGCTTTAACAACTTCTCCTTTGTGTTTGGACTCTGCTAGCCATCCTCTCTTCATCCAGAGCCAATGGTCCTGGGCCACACTTACACATTCACCCCCTGCCCTGGTTTCCTGCTTCGGGACATTTTCAGGGAGCACCCCCCTTGTGCATCCACACCAGTCTCTTCAGACAATGCCCCTTTCTTTCTCATTGGAATTTTCTTGTAGTGTCCTGAGAGTTTCGTTCTTGAGGGGAAAATCTTCCCTCCTTCCTGGTCTTACTTCCCCTGTGAAGAACTGACCATGGAATCCTAACTGTCCTTCCTCTGAGCCTGTCCCCCTACCTAGGACACCTGTCAAACCATGCTCTACTCCTCTCACCAGCTGAGGTGGAAGGAAGGAGTCATTTTTCCTCAAGGCTTATTCTGAGCCTTTCTACCATAGCAACTTGCTTCTCCCAAATCAGATTCAGAATTCCATGGTTGGTTCTTCCTGCTTTTCAAGGATGAAATTATCATGAAGCCAAACCATGAAATTGTTAGCCTCTCTGTTTGGGGCAGAAGTCCAGATAATGGCAGCCCTTCCCCCATGATATCAACTATAGCCTGCCTGTCCCATATTTATCTGGTCCCTGAATCCGTCATCTTATTCCTCCTTTTGGCCAGGCAGTCCACTGTCTACTCCAATGACATAATCATTTCTATTTCTGATTCCATTGATCTTCCAATCCAATGAACTTTTCATGAATTATTAAGACCTTACTATGTGCTGGGCACCATGCTGAGTGTTGGGGATTTTCTCAGAGAAGGTCCTGGAGGGCTTTGCCATTTCCTTCTCCAGCTCATACTAGATGAGTAAGTGAGACAAACAGGGTGAAGTCACCCAGCTAGGAAGTGTCTGAGGCCAGATTTGAGTTCAGGAAGCAGAGTCTTCCTGACTCCAGGTCTCATGTTCCATCCACTGCAGCGCCACCTAGCTACCAGCACCACCACAGCATGTGCCAGGCACTTGTGTCCCTGCCCTCTGGGAGCGTGGGGAGCACCACAGGGAGACTGGTCTGGGGCATCTTGAGATCAGGCAGAGGAGTGGCCGTTAGCCTCGACATCTAACTGAACTCCAGACATCCCCAGGGTTCTCCTTGTCTCCTCCCTCTACTTGATTTAATTCAACTAAACCAGAAATGGTTGAGCACCTATTATGTGACAGGCATAATTGGGGGTGAGCTTTCATTCTAGTAATACTTCCTCCTGGAGTCTCCCAGTTCTGGTGTCTGTTCAGTACCTCTCAGTGATACATACATACACAGGAGGCTGGCTCAACCTCGCCTTGCTCCTGACCCCATTCACTGTGCATGACTGGCCCGGGTCATGCCTTTCCCTGCAGGGTAGGAATCTCTGGGTGTCTCAGTTGCGCAGTCTTCTTCCCTTACAGCCTCTCTCTGTGGAATGCAGCTTCGTGGGTGAACAAGAAGCAGCCTTCTCCTTCCCCTCCCTTTCTCAATTGAAGCCATCCGTTAAAGTTGCAAGACACCCGGTAAGTACATATTCGCACATATATGTCTATAGCAGCTGAGGAAATTGAAAAGGGAAGGGCCTCGAATCTGGTCATGACATGGCCAGGAAATGCTGGAGCTGGCACTGGAGGCTGAGTCTCCCAGTCCCTGTGCCCCATGCTGCCTTTCCCTTGGCTCACCCAAGATCAAGGAACTTACTGGGCCTCCTCTTCCTCCCTCACCCCACCCCTCAACCACCAGTGCCTTCTAGGATTTTGGCTGGCTTTGTCAGCCTATCCTTCCAGCTTTGGACAAGGCCGCCGTTTAGAGTCTAGAGTCTAAGCAATACGTTGTTCAACAGACTAGCCTCTGGGGATCTGTTCATAGGCACAGGATCCTGGCTGGAGAGCTGGAAAGGACCTTGGAGGCCTCCCCCCAGTCCAAGCACCTCATTTTACCCTGAGGCCCAGGGGGGACTGATGTCCCCCATTGACCTTCTTTCATTCCAGTTCCCAAACACCTCCTTCCTCCACCCCAGCTGCACTGTCCTCACCTCCTTTCCTGTCTGCCAGAAGAACATCAGAGACTTGAAATCTGGGTGAACTGTCCCTGCAGTGTTGCCCTAGTCTATGAGTCTAGACAACTTTGAAATGAAATGAGGGAGTGTGCCTTGAGCTACACTTGCTGATGCCACACTGGTATCTGGCAGTGCTGATTGGAGCCCACATCAGAAAGCATGTATCAAGCACCTTCTGCATCCTAGGCACTCTGCCAAGTGCTAGGAAAGAGACACAAACAGCCCCTGCCCTCTAGAAGCTCACAGTCTCATGATTCAGCAGATGGTCTAGCATTTGGCAGGAACCCAAACCCTGGCTCTCTCCTATTTAATGCTGAGCAGGGTGACCATTGGCCAGTCCCCTGACTTCTGTGAGGCCTCAGCTTCCTCCCTTCCAGTCCTCCAGTGGTTGGACTGTTCTCTTCCCCTTGTTGAAGCCTGAGGTGGTCTGCTCCTGGCCCTGCTGCCCTCAGATTACTCCCTCAGAGCACTTTGTCATGACCTCTCCTTGGTCCTGACCCCACTTTCTTATAATAATAGGTAGCATTTATATGGTGCCAGGGGCCAGGCAATATGCTAGGAGCTTTATAAATACTACCTCGTCTTCACAACACCCACATCTTATAGTTGGGGAAACTAAGGCAAGGTGACTTTCTCAGAGTCACACCACTAGTCATTCAAATCTGAGTCTGGATTTGAATTCATGGCTTCCTGGCTCTAAGCCTGGTGCTCTGTGGCACCCCCTCCTGCATCCCCTGTTGGTTCTCATCTTTGAACATCTTTCAGGGCTGAGCCCAACGGTCAGCCTGTATAATAGGTTCTTACTAAATGTTTGTTGAGTCAGTTCAACAAACAGTGTTTAAGCTCCTACTGTGTGCTGAGGCCTGTGCCAGACACGGGATAGGCTCTGCCCTTGAGGACCTTGCCCTCTGTAATGTATGCAAAGAGAAGTAATTGTAGGTAATTTGGAGAGGCAGAGTGCCTGGATGGTGTCAGGGCCCTGGCCTGAAGGCAGCCAGGGATGTTCCTGGGGATGGGATGGGGGCATTCCCAAGGTGCAGGCACAGAGGGAAGAGATAAGGCATTGTGTGTGAGGAGCAGCCAACTGACCAGGGGACCCCATCAGAGGGCTCAGTACCAAAGAAGACTGGAGAGGTTGGTGGTGCCAGGTTGTGGGGCATTGAGATGCCAGGGGAGGCCATCAGCAGAGGTGTGGCCTCTTCAGATGGTATTCTGGGAGGGCTGACATGGCACAGGGAGGGAGGCTGGAATGGAAATGGGAAAATCTGGAGTCAGGGACACCAGGGAGGTAGTTGTTTCACTAGTCCAGGTGAGAGGGTCTGGGCAGATGCAAGAGGGGGTCTTGGAAGCATGTCAGCTGATACAAGAAGGGAGAGGGAAGAGACTCAGTCCCTGTCTTCTGGGAGTTGCCAGTCAAGTGAGGGAGTGAGTTGTGGTCAGGACAAAGAAACCACCAAACCAAGAGGCCTGAGAGATGCCCAGAGGGCTCTTCTCTGGGGGAGGGAGCACCTGAGCTGGGTGTAAAAAGACGGGAAGGATGCCAGCCAAGCCAAAGGTGGGTACTGCATGTTGTAGTCTTGGGTACCAGTGGCTGAGGCGGGGTGGGGATGGGAGAAGACCAGAAGGAGCCTAGGAGGTCCTGGGTCCTGAAGGGGGCCCAAGTAAGCGGGCTGGAGGCTGCTCTGGTGTGGGGGAGTGGGGCTGAGTACCAGGATAGTGGGCTCTGTGGCCCTAGGCTAGTCACTCCCCCCATGCTCCAGTTCTCTTTGGTTCTAGCTAGTGAGTCTCTGCCTCACTTGCCTCATCTATAAAATGGGGAGAAAGTACCTCCCTCGCATGATGTCTACAGAGAGCTTTGCCACAGAAATGTGAACTTCATAATTAGGCAGGCATTAATTATAAGCTGCCTTGTACTTTTCCTTACTATTTTGAGTGTGATCTCCCTCCTCAGGTAGCCAGTGAGTCCTCTGAAGGGAGGAAAACTTCCTTTGCCCTTTCTTCCCCCAACCCTCACCCAGTCCTGGGCCCCCAGCCACAGTCACTGCTAAAGACTCATTGAGGGTCCTTAGGAAGTCTGGTTTCTAGTCCCAAGGGCTGGGTTACTTTGAACAAGTGGCCTCTGAATAGTAATGCCTACCCTGTGCCTCTCTCTGCTCTCCATCCCTAGGGCCTGGACCAAGCAGCAGAGGAGGATGCCAACTGCACACACTCCCTGGGGCTTCCAGCCACCCCCTCAGGCTCAGATTTGCCGAGGCCAATGCCAGCTCCCTCCTGGGGGCTTTCCAGGCCTGGATCAGAGCCCCACAGACCTACAGAAGCTGTCTTTTGAATTGGTACCAAACTAAGCACTAGGAGAGGAGTGACCAGGAGTGAAAGGGTCAGGGGAGGCCTGGTCCTTCTTGTGTGACCAGGCGGGGTGGGGAGGCCTGAAATCCTGCCCCTAGGGACACCCCAGGTGGGTACTGCCCACCTACAGATGTGAGCCCAGGAGGAGGAGGTGGGTCAGGATCCTCCACAGGCAAAATGGCGGCTGCAGTGGGAAGTCTTCCTTGCACCTGGCTCTTTTGGCACCCAACCCATCCCTTGGGGTACCTGCCTACAGCCCCATCTCTACCTAGGCAAACTTCATTTCCCTTTCAGGGTCTTGGCTTCTTCCTCCAGAGAATAAGGGGATCAGGTCAGATGATCTGCTCTGGCCCCCTTCCATTCTAACGTTCTAGGGTCTGTCCTCACACACTTCCCAGCTCTTAACAGTCTATAGTCTTGTGTTCTAAGGTCCCTCCTGGCTCTGACATTCTGTGTTCTAAGGTCCCTCCCAGCCCTGACATTGTGTGCTAGGGTTCATCCCAGACCTGACATTCTATGTTCTAAGGTGGCATTCTCTGATCCTTGACATTATGTTCTAAGGTCCTTCCCTATTCTGACACTCTGTATGCTAGGGTAAAACTATGTGTTCTAAGGTCTCTCCCAGACCTGACATTCTGTGTTCTAAGGTCCCTCCCAGCCCTGACATTGTGTTCTAGGGTCCATCCCAGACCTGACATTCTGTGTTCTAGGGTCCATCTCAGACCCGACATTCTGTGTTCTAGGGTCCATTCCAGACCTGACATTCTGTGTTCTAGGGTCCATCCCGGTCCTGACATTCTGTGTTCTAGGGTCCCTCCCACCTCTAACACTCTTGTGTTTGAAGGTGACATTCTGTGTTCTAAGGGCCCTCCCAGCCCTGACATTGTGTTCTAGGGTCCATCCCAGACCTGACATTCTGTGTTCTAGGGTCCATCTCAGACCTGACATTCTGTGTTCTAGGGTCCATCTCAGACCCGACATTCTGTGTTCTAGGGTCCATTCCAGACCTGACATTCTGTGTTCTAGGGTCCATCCCAGTCCTGACATTCTGTGTTCTAGGGTCCCTCCCACCTCTAACACTCTTGTGTTTGAAGGTGACATTCTGTGTTCTAAGGGCCCTCCCAGCCCTGACATTGTGTTCTAGGGTCCATCCCAGACCTGACATTCTGTGTTCTAGGGTCCATCTCAGACCCGACATTCTGTGTTCTAGGGTCCATCTCAGACCCGACATTCTGTGTTCTAGGGTCCATCCCAGTCCTGACATTCTGTGTTCTAGGGTCCATCCCAGTCCTGACATTCTGTGTTCTAGGGTCCCTCCCACCTCTAACACTCTTGTGTTTGAAGGTGACATTCTGTGTTCTAAGGGCCCTCCCAGCCCTGACATTGTGTTCTAGGGTCCATCCCAGACCTGACATTCTGTGTTCTAGGGTCCATCCCAGACCTGACATTCTGTGTTCTAGGGTCCATCCCAGTCCTGACATTCTGTGTTCTAGGGTCCATCCCAGTCCTGACATTCTGTGTTCTAGGGTCCATTCCAGATTTGACATTCTGTGTTCTAAGTCCCCTTCCAAGCCTGACATGATATGTTCTAAGTTCCCTCACAGAGCTGACATTCCATGCTCTAAGGTGACTTTCTATGTCCTCAGGGACCTCCCAGCCCTGACGTTCTGTGTTCTGAAGGCCTTCCCATACCTGCCCATCTATGTCTCTACGTCTATCCAAGATGCAGGTGTCCATCCACTGATGCCTCCCAGGCCCCCAGGCCACCCTGACCAGAGCTGACGTTTCTCTGGCTCTTTCACTGGACCCTCATCAGAGCCCTGTGAGGGGCCACTCCTGCAGTGGACATGTCCCAGTGTGTGTGTTCCCTTCAGTGGTGCCGATTGCGATCCGTCCATGCCCATCCACCCTGGGCACCATCAACCACATGAGGTAGGTTGTACAAGTTTTGTGATTGTTCCCATTTTACTGAGGAGGACACAGGCTCAGAGCAGGGTCACTGCTAAGTATAGGCCTAGGACTTGAACCCAGGGCTCTCCCTGCTGCCCCGTGCTGGCCTCCCCAGGAGCCCCAGAGGCTTCTTGCCTAGTGCCAAGAAGACAGACTCACCCGGGAGATGCCCACAATCTGCTCCTCGGGCACCAGGCTGACGCGCAGGAAGCAGGAGTCGAAGGCAGGGTCCTCCTTCTCCAGCAGGTCCTTGCCCTGGAGCACCACCACACGCAGCATGCGGTTGCTGGGCTCGTAGTGGATGCTCACCTCCACCTGGCCCAACACAAAGTCCTGGCCAAAGTTGTTGTTCACAGAGGAGATGGAATTGAGGGAGTCTGCAGACTGGGACTTCTGGAGGGGCCCATAGGGGGGCAGCTCCGTCTCCCGGTTCATCAGCTCTAGGGATCCCAGCTCACTGACGCTTTCAAAGGCGTCGTCCATCCGCAGGCTGCCCTTGCGGCTGGGAGACCCACGCTCACTGGTCTTTCGGCTGCTCCAGGCCATTGTTCTCTAGGGACCGAGGGGAAAGGAAAGCCATCAGAGGGAGGGAAGAAGAGGGAAGGGAACAGAGCCCAGTTCAATCTGGCAGGCACTTATTAAGCACTTCCTGTGCTAGGCCCTGGAGGAAACAAGATGGGGGTGGGAGGGAGGTGAGACAGGGTGTGCCCCCTGGTGGTGGGGGTCACAAGGCAACTGGACCCCAGTCCGAAATCAGTTGTCGAACTCTGCTAGTCAGTCCTCAAGCATTTATTGTGTGCCAGATATTGTTCTTTTTTAAGTGCTGGGGAGACCAAAAAGCAGCCCCTGCCCTCAAGGAGCTTCCATTCTAATCAAGGAGCAGCATGTGACTAAGTGGGTGCATCCCAGACAGCCTTAGAGAGAGGGGCCTCCTGCTCAAGGCACTGTTTGAACTGGGTCTGAAAGGTATCCAGGGACGCCCAGAAGTGAGGCGGAGAGAGAGCATCCCAGGGGTGGGGGGCCGGAGATGGAGGGGGTCCTACTGGGGAAGCCACAGGTAAGTCTCATGTAAGGCACTTGGGATCACGGGGTACACAGATGGCAAGAAAGGGAAGGAAAAAGGAAAAGAAAGACTGGCAGCTAGAATAAGGCCAGGCTGTGGCAGAAGCTGCTACTGGATCCTGAATGCTGCAGGGAAATGCCAGGGCTTCCTGAGCTTTGGCAGCTGAATGGAAGCCTGGGGCTGGAGTGGGGAGGAACCAGGCAGGTAGCTGCTCCTAGAAGGAGGAGGCTCCTGGGCTGGCTTCCAGCCTCTAAGGGGCTCTTGGCATGGAATGATCCACATCAAATTCATCTTTGTGGTCAAAGCAGGTGCTTTCTGCTGTCTCACACAAAGGAGCTAATGGGGCCACCTTAGGGTTAAGGCAGAGAGATTTAGGGGTAATAGGCCTGCCATAAACATGAAGGTGGCACTACCCTTGGCACAGCTCTGAAGGTGGGGCCTCTCCAGGCTTCTCCCTGTCCCCAAGGAGACAGTCCCCTCTCACCTTTTGCCTGACTTCCGAATAGGTCACACCGTACTTCTTCTGCAGGTACCGATAGTCGTAGTTTGGGAATGGAGATGGGATGGGGAAGCTGCCCGATTTACAAAGCTTCCACAGGTTCACAGCAGCGACCCCCAGCAAGGCAAGGGCCCCGGTGATGTAGATGCCAATCTCCCAGCCGGGAGGACTCTTAATAACTGGGAAAGAACCAGGCAGTTGCTGTTAGTAGGACCCTGGGGAGTCTGTCCATCAGAAAATGTTAATCACACGGTCTAAGCTCACATTCTAATGGGGGTACACATCCATGCACGTAGGTGTTTTAGGAGCCCCCCAGAACGAACAGCAGCCCTTCCTGTATTTGCCTAAGCCTCTGAGCCACATCAAAATGTGATCTCCCCCTACTTCACCAACCTTCTTGCCCTTCTGTGCCTTCTTCCTTGCAGCTGGTGGAACAGTGGAAGGTGAGAATTAGATGAAGAAAGATAGTCTCCCATTTTAAAGATTTGACAAGGACACAAAAACAATGTCCCTGTGAATCAGGCATCATTATCCCAATCCTAGTCTACCAAGAATTGAAGGTGCCAGCAGCCTGGGGACAAGGTGGGCACAGTGAGGTACCCAGCTGAAGCTTCCCAGGGCAGCGCCAGGGCAGGACCAAGGTGCTTGGCAGGAGTAGATTGCAGAGAGTTCAGCAGAATGCTGGGGAACTCCCAGGAGGGACCGGAAGCTTAAGCATGATATCCTGAAGATCCTCCTGGAGAGGCACTGAATGCCAAACCAGGACCTGTCCTTGTTATGAACATCCCAAGAGGGCCAAGTCTCAGAATGAGCTAAGGCCAAGGACAGAGGTAAGGAAGAAGAGGGAAGGCAGAATTACTCAAACTTTTATCTTGCTTCTGCCTGAGAAGGGAAGAGAAACCTGAGATAAGAAAGCAGCTTACTGCTTTGGCTAATCAGTAAGCATTTATGAAGGACCTACTCAGTGACAAGCCCTGTGCCCAGTGCTGGCTGGCATTAGAATGACAAAAGTGAAACAGGCCCTTCCCTCAGGGAGTTTCCATTCCAATGGGGGAGCCAGGATGTACATGCATAAATATGTACCCAATAAATTGAAGCTTGTAGCGGAGAGGGTGCTCTGACAGCTCCAAGGGCCCAGTAAAGGCTTCATGGAGAAGTGAGTGCTTGAGCTGAGAATCCAAAAGTGAAACATGATGGGGGAGAGCCAAGGCAAAGACACAAAGGTGGGAAATAGCCCATCCTGTATGTGCAATGGCCAGGCCAGGTATATGGAGGGGAGCATTAAGTAAGAAGACTAGAAGGGCCAAAAGGGCCATGTTTGAAGAGCTTCTGGAGGTAATAGGGAGCCATGGGAGTTTACTAAGTAAGAGGGTGATCTCTGCCGACCTACTGTAAAGAAAATTCACTTAGGCGGCTGGGGGAAGGATGAATTGGAGCATGGAGCTGGAGACAGGAATGCCAATTGGGAGGCAGTGGTGAGAGGACAGGTGAAAGGTGATGACGGCCTGAGCCAGGATGGTGGTTATATGAGTGGAGAGGAAGGGGCACAGACAGAGGAGGGACATGTGGAATTAGATGGGACCGAGTGTGGTCCTTTCTGAGGTCAGGTGCCCCAGCCCAGAGGTACTGAAACATCTGGCAGAAAAGATTGTGGATAAGTCGGGTCTCTGCAAGATGACAGAATGCATTTGGAGAAACAACTTCCAGGAGTCTGACCTGCTCAAATCTCATCCCAGGGAGTGGGTTCAAGGAGGCTGACAAAGTTGATTCATTCAAACTGAGCAGATACCATGAGAGTTGATGGAAGGAACAGCTTGGATAAGAAAAGACTTGGGTCTTCAAGCATCTGAACGGAGGGCAGTAATAGGAGTGGAGTTGGGGAAGTTGCCAAAAGGCTGAAACAAAATGCTCCAAAATTGGAATGGGGGTTGCCTGGGGAAGGAATGAGCTCTCCCTCGTCGAGGTCTTTAAGAAGAGACTGATGGCCCCTAAGTAGTGATGTTGTGGATAGATTTCTTGTGAGGGTTGGACTTGGTGCCTCTGAATTCCTTTCCAGCCCAAAGAAGGTGACTAGGAGAGGGGCTGCAGAACATAAAAGGCAGCTGCTACCCCTGTTGTCAAAAGAGGAGAGGGTCAAGTTTACAAGCTCCAAGCCTTGGAGGCTGGCTTGAATTTCTGGTGTAATTCCGGAACAAAGACTAAAGGAGGTAGTGAATGTCTCAAAGAACCCATATGACTTAAAGAAAAAAGGCTTGAGAGCTAGAAGGATCTCATTCCCAATGTCAACAGTATTGCTAGACCATGCAACACTGTAGTTCTAGTGTTTTACATATGGGGATACTGAGGCTGAGAAGGTTAAGTGGCTTCTCCAGATGAGTTGGAGGTGTGTAGGCTAGTTAGTAGCACCATTCTGAGGGTCCAGAGTGGCTGGCTATCTGGACTCAGAGAGGAGTGGTCATTAATGCATGGAGCCCACCTTGGACAAAGGAGTACCCCAGGGATCTGTGCTTGACCCTGGCTAGTCAACACTTTAATTGAATTTAGGGTTATAGCATCATAAAATAGAGAATATTCAACAAAAAGTATAAGCATTGCTAACACTTTGGATGGATCAAGAAGTATCTAAACAGCTTCAAAAGTTGGGCCAATTCTAAGAGGAAACCAGACTTACATCTCCATTCGAAAGAATTCCTTCCCAAGTACAAGGTGGGGCAGGCCTAAGAGCAAAAGAAGATCTGAAGGTTTTAGTGGTCTGCAAGCTTCCCATGAATCAGTTGATAATGGTCATCTAAAAAAAGCAAAGCAATCTGAGACCACATGACCCCCAGGATTATAGATTTAGAGTCCGAAAGGATCCTAGAGGCCACCTAGTCCAATACCCTCATTTTAGAGATGAAGCAATATAGGTATTAGGTGATTTGCCTGAGGCAAACTGCAGGGGCCTTGAGTGTTAGAGCCAGGATTTGAACTCAGGTTCCATGACTCTAAACTCACCAATTCTAAGGTCAGCGGTGCCAGTTTCCACGGTGTCACGTTACTAAAAACTCATAGATTGGAGCTTTCCTCCACAAAGTCCTACTCCGGTGCCTCATCGTGGCGTGGAGGTGACCCTGGGTTCTTGAAGGCTATGCCAGCTGAGCAGAAGCTCTGGCAGGTCCTACCATGCTGGAAAGACTTCAAGTACGGTCCCGGGAACAGACCAAGTCTGTGTTCTGAGGATCAACCTAGCTAAGTGCGGAGAGGCCCATCACCAGCAGGCTGGCCACCAGGTGATGGAATTTTGGCCACAGCAATCTGGAAGCAAAGAAGAATGGCCCTCAGCCCTGTGCAGCCCCTCCTTAGTCTACAGAGACGATGTCCAAATGAGCGGTAAACAAAAAAACAAAAAAAAGATGGCGAATGCAAGGAAGATCTGCACGTTTTCAACCATCCATAAACTTTAACTTAGGTGTTGGTGCTGTAAATGTGAACTCTGTGTCCAAGTATTAAGAAACCCAAGTTTTCAACCACCCATAAACTTTCACCTAGCTGTTGGTGTTGTAAACGTGAGCTATTTGTCCAAGTGCTAAGAATTGTGTTTGTTAAATCATTCGTAAACTCAAACTTAGGTGTTGGTGCTGTAAACGTGAGGTCCTTGTCCAGTGATCACCAAGTTGACACATTAGTAAGACTGAATCATATCAATCTTGACATTCTTGATGTAAATGCAATGAAAACAGAAGGACGGCTCACAGATACTCCTTGGAGAGGCAGAGAAAGAAGCTGGCAAATGGGGTTTGAGCAGAGGCCACCAGCAATATCATTCATCTACCCAGGGGACACTCAGTCATCTTGTGTGGAAGTGCTCATAATAAGAATTTACAAGAAGCCCACCATGAAAAACAATTGCCACTGATATACCAACATCCACTACAGAGGATGAAGAGGTGGAAAAAAAAAGTACCCAGAACTCAATGGGCCCCTCCAAATTAAATGATCATAATGTAAATGATGCTCATTCACTTCAATGCAAAGGTAGGAATGGGTGAGGACAGTGGAAAATATGTTGGAATATATGAGTGAGGAATAAGGAATGAGATGGGCCATATTGGACTTGTGGACTACACAGATGCTTCACCTGTGTACGCTGCAAACTCTTTCTTCAAGAAAAGAATCAGAAGGTGCTGGGCATGGTGAGTATCAAGTAATATTACCCAAATGATTATAGTTTAACAGACTGGACACCAATGTGGGAGTCGTTCCTGAATCAGCTCTTTGGATACCATCAACTGCCAACTGGTATGAGCAAAAGTCAAAATGAGTGCCCAACTAAAAAAAAGAAGAAACATTAGAAAAATATAAGAAATACTGACCTATGCAAACAAGTTAGCGAAGACCCCAAAAAATTGGACAGAAGAAAGTAATGATTACAATTGTTGCATGTAGAAGTTTAACCAATATATTTTACCACAGCCTAAAGACCCAAATAGCAGCTAGCCTGGACCAGATGAACCTGGATGAGCTATGTGCTGTGTGTGTGGTGGGAGACCTTTCACAAGGTGTCTGAAGGAAGAAATACCAAGGGTGTGGGGAGAAAGGCTCAGATCCTATTAGTAGTTTTCAAAAATGCAACCTGGCGCAAATTAATACCTACCAACCAGTATGTCTATTTTCTCATCTCTGAATGAGAATGGTCCACACATGCATCCAGGGCATCCTTAATTTCAAGGGACATTGATTAGTCAAAAACAAAAACAGGCAGCATCTTGTAAGCAACAGGAGTCTACAAAGGTTCATCTTTGCCATTATTCAGTCGACTAAAGGATGCCAAGAATATGAGATCCCATTGTGTTCATTATCCAGTTCTTTTTTTAGAAAAAGCACTTGATTGGGCAATTTGGTAATTACCTTAACAGCTGTCTTTCAATAAACTGTCTCCTATCCATATGTCAAAATGATTTAAGATCCCTAGAAAGATAAAATAACAGAACAACCTCCTTTGACCCCTCTGGAATCAGTATCAGGCAAGGTGTGAAACAAGGAGATACGCACTTGATAAAAGTGTTTGCCACTGTGATGGAGGCTGAAGAGGTACTCTTTATTGAAGGTAAGGTCCCCCAAGTGCTTTTTAAATGTGACATTGTGTTGATAGTATCAAACCCTAAAATACTGCAGAGCCTCCTGAATGAGATCTGTGGCCACTTAAGGAGTTTGACCTGACCATCTATACAAGAGTAAGCAAATGGATGAAGAATGTCTGTAGTTCATATTATGGCTTACAATTAGATAAACTATAGAGCTTGTCTATCAATATATATACATGCATACATAGATACATAAATATATATTATATAGATATAGATATAGATGTAATCTTAGATAAATATTGCAAATGGATGGTGAGGTTGACCCAGAATTAAATATGAGGAGAGCAGGCTGGATTGTTGTTGGGAAATTGCAAAGCTCCCTTAAGGACCCCAAACTTCTCCCTGGGACAAAGGCCTATCTTTTAACAACCAATATTCCACTGGTATTGTATGGCTGTGAGTCACACAACTCTACAGCCTCTAAAAAAATAAAAACGATGACCACTCAGAGGGCCATGGGGAGGTGCATGGTGGTTGTAACCAGGCTGCAGCATCTGCCCTTTAAGCAACTCCAGAGAAAAAAGGAAAAATGGATGTCATGAGGGAGAATTGTGATCCAAAAAGAAGGCAGCCTGGTTACATAGCAAGAGAAGAGGGATCACCGAGGATCAGCCTGTGTACCCCACTGGTGTCCTCATGATGTCAGCAGAAGGCAAGGAAGGCCCCCAGCGTGTGGAGTGGACTTAAAGGATAACATGGACCAGAACTGCACAGGATGGGGGGATGAAGGATGAGTTGCCATCTGCATTGTTGGAGGAGACAGCCAGCAATGAAATCACAGATCCCAAAGATGGGTTCATGCTTCAAGGTTTACAAAGCGCTTTCCTCGAAACCCTGAAAGCCAGTAGGTGACTGCTGAGCTGCCACCAGTGACATTTAAAATCTTGGAGAACAGGGAAGATACTACAGGACTGGGGAAGGAAGAAGAGAGGGTGTGCATCTGGAGGTCAGTGAGCTTGACTGGGCTTCCTGGGAAAATTCTAAAGGCAGGATGAGTGTCCCATCCAGCAAAGGAGATCGCTCCATCAAGAACAGGTCCTATCAGGCTCACTGTATTTCCTTTTCTGACAGGGCTATTGAGCTAATGGATCAGATGGAGTTTACCTAAATTTTAGGAAAGCATTTGATAAAGTATCTCTAGCTACTCTTGTGGAAATGATGGAGAGGCGTGGGGTAGACAGTAGAGTCTGAACAGCTTGGAACAGAGTAGTTCCTTGTCTACCTCCAGTGGAGTTCCCCAGGGAATCTGGGCTTGGCCTGGGCTCTTTCCCACATGTGGATAAAGACATGCTTGTCAAAACTGCAGGTGACACAAAGCTAAAAGAGTCATTGTACTGAGTGATAGAATCTGGAATCCAAAAAAATTATGACTGGCTAGAGCATTGGGCTGAATCAGATAAAATGAAATGTGCTGGGGATAAATATCAAGACCAACACTGGGGTCCAAAAACTCAATTTCACTAGGATAAGAAGGGAGGAGGAGGGGCAAGGTTAGACCGAATCACAGAATCTCAGATTTGAAAGAACCTCAGAATCCATACCCTAAAACAAGTCTCCACAAAGACACTCCAAAACCAGTGTCCATGTACTTTCGCTGAAAAACTCCTTGTGAGTGGGGTCTCTTGGAAGCAACCATTTGAAAAAATCTGGAGGCTTTAGTGCCTGCAAGCTCCAGAGGAGTCTTCAACGTGATATGGTGCCAGAAAAGTTAACGTAATCTTGGGCTGCATCAAGAGGGGCATGGTCCTAGTCATGCTGTGCTCTGCTAGGGTCCACCCATGTCATAGGGTCATTGGAAGCAATAGCTCTGTTTAGCCTGGTTAGAAGAGAAAACTAAGAGGGTCAGTAGAGCCATCTGGGAGTTATCTGTCAGGCTGTTGGATGGAAAACACAGTGGCCCCAGGAGGCTGAACCTAGAGGACAAGGTGAGCTTTCTGATGACTAGAGCTGTCCCAGATAGCTTAGTGGGTCCCCCAAACTGGGGGGCTTTAAATGAAGGGTAGATCTCTATTTGTCATGATTTCACATTAAAATCTTGGTAGGGTTTGAACTAGGTAATCGTTAAGTCAGTCCCCAGTCAAGAGTTTGTGAAGTGCTTAGTTTGTGTGGGGCACTGGGTTCCAAAGACAGACATGCTCCAAGTCGGCCCTCAAGGAGCCCACCTCTTCCTAGATGTCTTCTGAGGTTCCTCACCTAGCTAGCTGTGTGACCTGGAGGAGACTACATCACCTCTCTGGGTCCCAGTTTCCCCATCTATAAAATAAGGATAGATATACTTACCCTGCCCCGCTTAGGGAGCTGCTGAAAAGAAAGCCAACCATCAAGAACTATGGAGATGTGAGCTCTTCCTGGGTCAGGATGGGTCAAAAAACCCAACCACCCCCCACCCTCTCCCAAACAGGAGAGCTCTCCAGGGCAGCCAGCAGCCCCACCCCCACCCAGTACCCCTAGGGCTGAGGTGCTCCACCTGATAAGGCTGAAGAACATAGCTGGTTACCCAGATGGGCAGGGTTGGTCCTCAGCAGTCAAGGGGGGGGGGTGCTCCCACACCTGTCTTGTCCTCCTCCCCCCTCCCCATTTCCCCCAGCTCTGCTCCTGAGTGTAGGCAGGAGGAAGTGATGGGTTACAGGAGTACCAATGACAGAGCTTCCTGCCTCAGAGCTGAGGATGATTCAACTGCCTTCCCAGCACCTTCCCCAGTCAAGGGGTGAGGGAAGGGGAGGGCCAAGGGTGAGAGTACAGACCCCCACCAGGCAGGCAGGGACTGGGAGCCTTGGTCTCCTGTGTGGGCTAGGGACAAAGAAATGCTCCTTGGGAAGGATCAGGAGAATTCTGCATGGAAGCCTCCCGGGGGAAAAAATTACTTTAGTGAATCGGAAAAATTATCTGACTAGAGAAGACCCTGGGGCTGAGTCCAGAGGCCTGGCTACTGCTCATCTTGGCCCAGCCGGTGACTTTGGGCAAACCAGGCCTCCTCCCCTTGGGCCTGCAGCCAGCCCCCTCCCATAGACAGGTGTGAGGATCGAGTCAATGCATTTCACCAAACCTTTATTGAGGGAAAGCACTAGACATGGCAGAGACAGAGCTATGAAGGACACCATCCCTGCCCTCCCAGAGCCTCTGTTCTACTGACCACACGGCTGAGTGTGACCCGGCTCTGAGTAGCCTTGGCGCTGGGCGCATGTGGAGCGTTCTTAATGGTCTAACTCACCGGCACGTGTGGAGTGTTCTTATTGGTCTAACTCACCGCTAAGATGGTATTCAGTTACGTCCACAGCCATGTCCCCCGAGATCTGGAAAAGAAACCCAGAGGCAGAGGTGGTCAGTCGGGGCAGGGGACTGGGCTTTGTTAGCCCTTGCTTCTGAGTGTTGGGCCCCAGAGCTGCCAAACCTACCTTTGAGATACATCACAGGTCCAGAGCCCCCCAAAAAGTGTCACGAAAAACCATAGCATCCTACAGGGAGGGTCCAGCCAGGAAAATGTCCCCTTCCCTAAGAAGCCCCACCTGACCTCCCCAGCCCATCATGGGCATGTCCTCCCTCCCCTCTCCCATGGCCTGCCTGACTCCACCCCCTCATTGGGCACTCAGCATAGACCTCCTTCCACCAAAAACATCTGAAGACTCAACCCCCATTGATTGATGTTAACTCCCGCTACGTCCAGAAATGTGCTAGGCTCTGGGGGAGAAAAGAACTTGGATAAGACAGGTCCCATCTGCATGGCAGTCACCATCTGGGAGAGGGGCATGGAGAGTAACTCTAAGACAAAGTGATGAGGGAGAAGAACCACTCCAGTTCTTACTATGGACTGAGCAGGGCCTTCTGGGGCCTTGGAGAAGAGACCTTGAGGGAAAAGGCCTGCCCTCCTGCCCTTCCCCCACCCCCACCCCCCACCCCTCATCCCAGCCCAGGAGCAGTGGCCGACACTGAGCGGTGAGATCCTTGGTCCTCCAAAGCAGCCCTGCTTTGAAAGCGGGAAGCCCAGAGACCTGGAGTCGAGTCCCGCTGTGTGACCCTAGGCAGGTTACTGAAAGTCTCTGAGCATGTTTTCTCTCTATAAGGGGAACATCATACTTGTACATCCTCTCTCATTGGAGGAGAAGCATTTTGGAAACCGTGAAGCTATATTAATGTGCCTTATAATTGTTGTTCTTGTTGGTCTTTGTCACTATCATCAGAGCATTGTTTTGTCTGTTTAAATAGAGAAGGATTTTCGGTGGCGCTTGGCCGCTACCAGGGCCCTAAGCAAAACGGCAAAGTAAGAATCTTCTCTTCCCTTTTTTGTTCTCCTCATTTCTTGTTTTCTTCTAACCTTAGTCCTCATTAACCAAATAAGCATCCAAGAAATTCAAGTAACATAAAAATAATTAGGCAGAAACATATAAGCACCAATCACATGTTTGTTTTCAAAATGTGTATGTTAACCTAAAAAAAGAAAAAAATAAAAAAAAATGATCCAGCCTGCAGTTCTGCCTTGTCTGGGTGTGGTACTTCCAGATGTTGGTTATTTGTCCTTGCCTCCCTCCACAGCCATTCAAGAGTGCCGCTGAATTACCAGCCCCTCTCAGGCATGGTTCTAGGCCCTGAGAGCTTACACTTTACTAGGGGATAAAGCATGTGCTCAACTCAAAGGCTTCCTGTAGGAGGTGTCCCCTGAGCTGAACCTGAAGGAAACTCAGAATTCTAGGAGTTCTTCTTGGCAACCAGCTTGTACCTCAGGGTGAGGGGAAGGAGACTGCATGGAGGCTCCAAGGGCCCCTCCTGCCAGCCAGAGTCCTCGATGGCTCCCCCAGCTAACCTCTGCTGCCTCTCTCATCCTCAGAAGCCTGTATTTGAGCATATCAGGGGTCAGAGAACCTCGATCCAAATCCAAGCCCAGCTCACTAGCTTGGGAGGGGAAACCTCCTTGGCCTCAGTTTCCCCATTCATGAACTGAGAGAGTTGGACAAGAGCAAGTTTTCCTAACTTTTTCCAAGATAAGAATCTTCATCTAAAGTTCCCCAAAACACCACCAATCCTCTGCTCTTAGGATCCTTGCAGGGATTATGGGATGATAAAATCCTTCTTTAGGGCCAGCAAGACTCTTCAGCATGTTTGTCTTTTACATAGTCAGTACACCTGACCAAGGCCCCTTCCATTCAATACAAGGCATTCTTGGGGATTTGGGAGTTCATACAAAAATCTCTGGACCAAAAATTCTACCAAGATATAGGTCGGGATCCCTTATCTTTGAAGATATCTGTAATTCATGCTGGCACTAAATCCTGGGATCTTGGTCAACTGATGTAAAGTGTAGGCGACTGGTAAGTTTCCTTGTCCTAGGGAAATCTGCATTTTGAAAGAAGAGCCCCAAGAACCAAATGAATCTTATCCAGAGACTATAATGGAGGGTGGGGGGCAGAATTTGTGCTTTTCTCCAATACTCCTTACTCTAAAAATTCATTATTTCCAAAAAAATATTTCTTAGCACGGGGCCCTCACACACTGGATGCCCCCCACTCTGTTCCTCATGGGGCGAAGAGTGGGGGATGGCACCCTGGGAATTTTGCAGTCTCTAAACTTGGCATTGTTCCCACCTCCCTGCTGCCACAGTCCTGCCATCTCTCTATCTGGATCCACTTAACCTTCACCTCTAGACTCAGTCTAGACTTGGTCTCAGGGACTTGACTTTGGGGAAGCTCAGTTTTCTCAGCAGTACAGCAGTACCTTCCCTGCTTCCCCCAGGATGGCTCAGTCTCTAGGAGACCAGGGGTTTGAAAACCTGGGATCAGTAGATCACATAAGAGGATTTAGAGATCATTGATGCCAACCTCATCATTTTACAGGTGAGGAAACAGGCACAGAGAAGATAAGGCTAGTCACTGAACCCAGTGAGTGAGTACATACCCCATGATCTTCCCACCACCCTGAATGTGTTGTTTGTATCATGATTTGATCCCAGGGTATCTTTGACCAATCCCAGGGCTACAAATCCTGAGGAGATTGGTGGAAGGAATCATGGTTTGAGGATAACAACTGGTTCCCTCTCAGCATCTCATCCTCTGGGGGCAGGAATAGAAGCAGAGAAGATCCTCAAACCATTGGGAGGGTTGGGGAGGGTGGGGCTCCCAAGAGGCCAGACCTGATTTGACAGATAAGTATAAGGGCCAGAAAGGTCAAGCCTTGGGTCAAACAGCTGGATTGTGGTTGAGCCAGAAGAAGAAACACCCTAGTTCAGAGCTTTTTCCTCCCCCTGTCTCCCAGAGAGCTTTGTCTGGGCAATGGGGGGAGGGGGCAGGTTTTATCCAAGGAAGGGACTAGGTCTAACATGATGGCCAGGGGCCAACTGTACAATGTGAGGGGCCTAACCTAGGAAGGACCCAGAGAGGGTGGCCAAAGGGCCCACTGTTGGGTGGTGGGGGCCAGGTAAAGAGGGTGATGTGGTACCCCCCTACCCTGCCCAAGCTTCCCACTCTTTGTTGTACTGCTGGGCCTAAGCTTGTCCCATCTCCCTCCTGCTGGTCATTTCTTGTAGCCTCTCAGCATTTGGCCTCTCCTCTGGTGGCCTGGAGCCCTGCCAGGGTGGGCAGCTCTGCTCTTGGCCTCTAGGCAAAGTGCTGATTCCCCTTCCTTCCTCTGGAGTGAGAATATTTGCTCCCACTGTGATCCCTTCTGGGCCAGGGGACCCTCAACATCTTCTGTCTAAAAACTCCCTGAGAGGAGAAAGACACTGTCAAGAGCCTTATGGTCTAGCAGGGAGTTAGAGGACCTAAGTTCTAATCCTGGTGCAACCCTTTACTAGCTGATGCTGGATCTGTCTCCCCCTCTGTAAAACGAGAGGGCTGAACCATATGACTTCCTGTGCCTTCTTGTTCTCCATGCCCCCCGTGAAGGTAATTCAGGTCCTTAAGTTGCCTTGGAGCCTTCTCCAGCAGGTCCCAGTAGACCTAACCTCTCCTTCTCCCTTTTCCCCACCCCCCATCCAAACTTACCTGTCCAGTGGCCCAGGCTCCATCATCTTTCCGGGGACAGCGAGTCAGTCTGATGGATGAATCTATGTTATTTCAATAGCTAAGGGATCCATGTTTAACCGAGGCCTTCTGGAGACAATGCCTTGCCCCACAGGTAGGGAGGCTCAGCAGGCTAAGGGAGGGGTATGTTCTGGTGCAGGGATGTGAGTGACCATGCATGTGAGTGAGTTTGTAGGAGGCAGATAGTGCAAGTATGCCCATTATACAGAGGAGGAAACTGAGGCTCAGGCAAAGGAAGTGACCCGCCCAGGGTCACAGAGTTGCCTCTTAGTAACACTTTTGACTTATGGCTTCACTTTGCATTCTGACTTGTAGTTCAGACTCCTTACACCAATGGGACATTCTAAGCTTAGTTCAACCCATTTTACAAGGAAGAAAAACAAAGCCCTTCATCTTAGAGAAGCCAAGGGGAAGAGCAAATCCATCCCAAACTGGAGGACAGAACACTGCTGTCCCCAAGACTGAAAGACGTGGATTTTGTCTTCATCCTCCCCAGACGCTGCCTCCCCCTCACCCCCACCCCCAGCCTACTCTGCTGCCTCCCTTCCTCCTATTGAGTCATGCTCCCCAGAAGAGTCCTGACCAGCCATTTACATTCACATGTAGAATTCTAGGAGGGCCCTTCGAATGGAGCACAGCAAAATGGGAAGGGATTGAGATCTAGCTCAACCCAGCCATCCCACCCCCTCTGCCATCCAACTCCCCGCTGAGGAGTGAGTCCCTGGGTATCTAGCCCAGCTTCTCCCACTTCCAGGGCATCCCTGGCCCAGGCCCAGCTGGCTTGGGATACTGCCTCTGCTGCAGAGAGAGCCATTCATCAAATGGCTGCTAGCCCATGCTGCGTCACACAGCATTTGCATGCCCCACCCTCTCCCGCTCTGCAGGTGAGCACAGGGAAGGCAGCATCTGGGAGAGGCCTGCTCCAGAAAGCACCAGCGAGAGAGGTGCCTGCACATGCTGGGAGGCTGCCACAGCTTTTAGGCACCCAGTGGGTTTGGGAACTTGTGGGGGAGGGAAATCTTTTCTGAGACTTTCTTTTGTCATTTGTCCAAGGATGGCAGTGGTCCATCCAAGAGGATGCTGGCTGGGAACAGCCTGCTCATTCTCAGTTTGCCAGAGGAGGAAAACAGCACACCTAAGTGCTGAGTTCCAGTCCTGGGTGAACTGGGTGACATTAGAAAACCTCCTCTCCTACCCTGGGCTCCAGCTTCCACATTTCAAAGATGCTAATCTCAAAGATCTCTCAAGCAAATACTCCATTTCAGAGAGAGTATTCAGTCTGATGGGTCAAGTGCTGCTTCCAGGATCCTGCCTGGGCTTAAATCCTGGACCAGACATGGAATTGCTGTCTGATCTTGGGTGAGCCTCAGTTTCCTTCTTTGTGAAATGGAGATGGCAGTGCTCACACTATGATCCCACAGAAAAGCAGAGTAAGACAGTAAGAGCAGAACCCTGCCTTTGGCACCGAGAAGGTCTGGTTAATATACCCCCTCAGACACTTCCTAGATGTGTGTCCCCAGGCAAGCCTCCCAACCTCTCTGTGCCTCAATTATCCCCTTTGGAAAATGAAAGCGTTGGGTTCAGTGGCCTCTAAAGTGCTTTCAAGGTCCAGATCTCTGATTCTGACTGCTGAAAGGAAGGTGCTTGGCATAGATGGACTTTATCCTCCATGGATGGTGCAGAATGGAAAGCCCAATTCAACCCTGTCTTTGAAGACCCCTCTTCCAAGGGGCTCCATCCAACAGGGCAGTGAAGATCTTTTCTGTGGCATCTAAAACATGTCTCTGAGATGTTGGGGAAAGGGGCAGTAGCTCCAGAGCACCCCTAGATGCCAGGTCTTGGGCAATGGGCTCTGCCTCCAAGGGAGGTAGGAGTGGACCTGGCACCAGACAGTCTGCAGAGAGGGCCACAATAGAATTCTGGGGAATTGCCAGGCACCTCCCAATTCCAAAGGCTCCAGAATGGGTGCTTGGCACTGGTGATAGAGGAGAGGGTTTGCAAGGAGCCCTCTCGGGCATCTGAAGGGGGCTGAGTGCCCAGGGCTCTTCACACCCCTCTTCCAATGTGCCAAGCCTCTGCTCTATGGACTGTTATTTCCTAACCAGTCAGTTCAGAGGCCCTCCTAGACACTGAGAAAGCAGGGATTTGTCAGGGAAGGGCCTGGAAACCCGCAAACTTGGGGGGGAGGGGGGGAGCAAAAACCAAAGCGTCTTTCTTCATCCATGGCTAAGAATGTGGCAGAGCCCCCGCTGGGAATTCTCTTGGCCAGGGCCCATCCCCATAGCTACAGAATCCTACCAATGGCACCTCGCTAGCTAATAGCTCCGCCCCCAGTTCTCTGAATATGCTGAGATGCTCGTCACGCCCCTTCCTTCAGTCTGCCTCATCTCGGGAGCTATGGCTCGCCCCACTAAGTCCTCCTCCACCAGGCAATGATTATTACAGGATTAAACATGGGAAGGGAGCTTAGAGATCACCCCTCTTCTGTATTTCACCGATGAGGAAACTGACGCAAAGAGAGGAGGGAGGGCTTTGCCTGAGGTCTCCTGGGTAATAAATGATAGAGAGGACTGGAACCCAATTCCTCTGCCTGCAGACGCCATGCTTCCCACTATACTATAACCCTCTGCCCACCCTGGTAGCCTGGCTAGAGGTGGCATGGAGGGAGAGAGGAGGGAGTGCACCAGGAAAGCTGGGGAGGAGACAGCATGCAGTGGCCAGGGGAGTTAAGTGCTGCTCCTCAGGCAGGCAGGTGTCCTCAAGGAGGGGAGGGGTCGGGTGGAGAGGAGAGGCAGGATGAGGGATGAGATGAGGCATGCCACTCACCGAGCTCCAGGAGGGCGCTGTTATTCCAAGTCCGAGTCCAAGGCTGCTTGCTGGAGATACTCAGAGACCCCCACCCTGGCTCAATCCCTCGCTCAGTCCCTGCCCATTGAGAGCCCCCCAGCCCCGACCCTGCCACGGCCCGAGTCCCCTCCCGCGCGTGGTTCCAGCAGGCAGCTCAGCTCCAGCCTCGGTCTCCGCCCCAGCCCCAGCCGCAGCCCCAGCCCCAGCCCCAACCCCGACCCCAGCCCTGCGGTTTCTCCCTCGGGGGCTTCACGCCCTGCCCGTACTGCCCAGCTTGTACTCTGCCCTGCCCTGCCCAATCCAAGCCCGATCGCCCTCCGCAGCAACCCCTGCAGTGGCCGCGGTCCTGGAGGAGAAGCCCCGGAGCCCCGAGCCCCCGGCCCGAGGGGATCCGCAAACGCTGCGGGGGGACTAACCGGGTGGCAGGCAAATCTGGAGGCTAGCGTCAGCAGCGAGCCAGCCTGGTCGGAGCGGGCAGACTCACACAAATGCGCCGCAGTCAGGGATGGTTCCCAGAAGAGATGGAGGCGTGGGTGGGGGGAGTGTGCGTGCGTGCATGCGTGTGTGTGCCTGGGTGTGCGCGCCTGGGTATGCGCCAATGTGTGCCCGCGGATCTGCGTTCAGAGGGACAAAGCCCAGCTCCCCCCACCGCGCAGACAGTCTGCGGCAGCTCTGCAGTCCCCTGAGGGGCCGAAGCATTCAGGGCTTCTGGTTCAGGCGAGAGCCAAACCAGGGGAAATGAACGCCTGCACCTGTTTCAACCATCAATTACTGCGCAGCAAACCAGCGGCGTCTGTGTATGTGACTGTGTGTGCGGCTCATTTTCACCCCTTCAACCTCCCTTTTCCCAGTGAGAGAATGGGTATATGATAGATACACGATATATACGATATGACAGTACCTACCTCACAAAACCCTTATGTGGAAGCAGGTGGGCCAGGAAATGCAGAAACAGCTCCCACTTACTAAATAATGCTGGGTGTCGGCCATGTACAAATAGGCAAGCCAACTCCTGCCCTCCAGAAGCTTACATTCTAATAATAGGGCCCAGCCCTTTAAAGGGAGCAGGGTCAGTCTTGGGACTAGAAATCTATTAAGAAGGCTTTTGGACAGAGATGACCTGAGAGGAGGGTAAGCGTATCCACAGCCTGCAGTATCCTGGGATATCTGGAGCACAGAATTCGCTTAATGAGTGTTTGCTAATTGATCCCTGCTCTGCAGATGCTAACAGTTGACAATAAGGTTTATGAAGCACCTGGCTGAAGTGAACTGTTGCTATTATCCAAGCCCAACCCAATGGGTGGCAGGTCAGGTCCAGAGCCAGGACATCACCTTGGGATGCTGTTCGGTGCATTCGGTGCTTTTGTAGATATCAGATTGCCCATGAGGGGGATGGGATCATCGTCTCCAATCATCCGGAGCAGAGCTACCTGGTGCAGATCCTCCAGGTTCTGACAGATCCAAGTTGAGAGCGTCCCAAAGGGCAGGGGCCACACTGCCCAAGGGGTGCAAGGTAGCTCATGGGGAAAGGATGCAGGCAGGCCCTGGGCTGAGCAGGAGGGAGGGAGAGATGTCCTCAATGGGCTCTGATGCCCAAGGGGTACCCACATCTATCCCATGAGGGAGCCGATCAGGGGAGAAGAGCCCTGAGGGCAGGGCCCTGGCGGGCTCAGGGCTGGCTTCTGAGTAATGAAAGCAATCCTTTTACTCTTTGCCTCAGAACTGTGATTGCTACTACTACATTTTTAATGTTCATGGTGTATCCTCACCCAGCCTCAGACTACTCACGCCTAATCAATGTTTGCTGAATGAATGAATGGTGAACACAGCAGGCGGTGGTGGAAAGTCAAGAGACCTGGGCAAGCCAGACTCTGACAAGGATTATCTGTATCATCTTGGGCCAGCAGCACTTTGGGTCTCCTTGAGCTTCAGTTTTCTCATCTGTAAAATGGGGGAGAGAAATAATAGCTCACACTTATTTGGTGTTTACTATGTGCTAAGCACTCACAACCCTAGAAGACAGGTGCTGTTATTCTCCTCATTGTAGAGATGGTAAAACTGAGCTGGCAGAGGTTAAGTGACTTTCCCAGGGTCACACAGTTAGGCTAATAAGTGTCATACCAAATTTGAACTCAGGTCTTCCTGACTCCAAAGCCAGCACTCTATTCACTGTGCCACCTAGCTACCTGTCAAGGATGTTGGGAGAAAAGCATTGAACAAACCCAGAAGAGCCCAGATGAATTTTTAATCCAGACTGAGCTGATTTGTGCTCTGGAATTGCTATTATCCTTCTGGGACCAGTGTATCTGTGCTCTGTGCTTTGGAGAGATATCCAGAGACTCAGAGAAAGAGGAAGGGGGCCTCCCTCAGAACCTCTATGGGTCAGCTCTCTTTGGGAGTGACATCACCTCTTGGGCTGCTCAGGGTATCAGAGGGTCAGGGAGCTCCCCCTCCTAGTCTGGGCTGCTCTAAGGAATTCACTCTAACCCAATAAACATTTATTAAGCACCTACTCTGTGCCAGGCACTGAGAATACAATAAAAGAGACAGTCCCTCCCCTCAAGGAGCTTACAGTCTAAGGGGGAGGAAGAAGGGAGCCAGCTCACCAAAGGAGGCAGTAAGGGCTGTAGGGGAGGCCAGAGGCCTGAGGCCAGGCTGAGCAGCAGAAGCAGACTGGAGTGAGCCAAAAAGACCAGGTTCTACCCTTTGTAAAGAAGGCATTATGAGATGTTGGTAGCTTGCCCTCCAGCCCTCCAATCAGAAGGAGATCAGAGGGCAAGGCTCGAGTTAGCCACCTGGCCCCCAGACTTGGGAGGGAGGAGTTGAACCTGGGAGGGGCGTCTTGTTCACTGGAGCTGAAACCTGGCAGGGCTTGGGTCTCAGCAAAACTTAGAGTCCATCCTAGAGCTCAGCACACATAGGCAGTTCCTAAATGTTTATTGACTGGGTGAATGCCGCATTTACAGTTTACCCAATGCAGACATTTATTAAACACTTGCTGTTATGCTAAGAGGAAGGAAACATGCATACATTAAAAGCCTATGATGTGCCAAACACCACGCTAAGCACTTTACAAATATCTCCTTTGATCTTTACAAAGGCCTTGGGAAGAAGGTGTTATTATTATCCTGTTACAATTGAGGAAACTGAGGCAAATAGGATCACACATCAGTAAATGTCTAAGGCTGGATTTGAACTCAGGTCTCTTTATCCTCTGAGCCACATAGCAGCTAGAAGACACTGATGTACTTGACTCAGACACAAGCTTCATATTCTGATCATGGGATTTAGAGGGACTCACACCTGGTTCCTTGGACTGTGAGTCTGCCGCTGCTTTCCCCACTATTCCCCAGTAAAGGGCTTGTTTCCACAATCAGCAGATGGCCCTTCATTCATAAGAAATTCTTTACAACAAATAACTATGCACAATAGAGGCTTTTTTTAGACTACTTCGAGTTCACCAAACCCTTAATGTCTGGGGATTTTATTTTTAAACAATCCTCTAAGTTATAAGCAATTTTACTAAATGCTTACTTTGCTGAGGGAGACAAGAACGGAGTGAGGATTCTTTCCACATGGCCCTCAGAAAGCAACAGCCAGGCTCCAAGTACTGTGGGGGTCATCATCTCTCCAAACCTTCCAACTCTTCAAAGTATACTGAGCCATGATGTAGGAATCCAAAGCAAAGTAATTTAATTAAGCCGAAAGGCTAATAATAAGGGGGGGAAATCCACCACCCATGTGTAGCAGGCATACTCTTCTACAGCCTACAACCCTCATAACACACTCCAAAGGCTATATTGCAGTTGGAACACATCTTTGCCTCCAAAACTGCTTCCCCCGCAGAGCTACTGATGGGGTGCTTTCTCCACGGAGCTGCCATCTGCTGAGTCTTGGCTAAGGCTGCTTCTCCATTGAGTGGATACTGCCACCTGCTGTTTCTCCACTGCATAGCAGTAGTCATGTGGCATCTGCCCTGCAAGGAGGGTTTCTAATTAGTCATAGGATTAATAGGTGGAAGGGAATTTCGAGAGCTTCTATCAGGCAGTCTGTAACCTCAGGGCTCTTTCAGCTCTTCTATGAGTCAGACCCACAGCTATACCCACCCAGCCAGCACAGCCAAAGTGACTCAGACCATCTTTTTGCCTATCCTAGTTCCTCCTCAATTAAGAATGCACTCAAGCCAAAGGGTGAGCAAATTCCTTGCGATTCCCATCATGTTGTTATTGTTCAGCCATTTTCAGTCATGTCCGACTCTTTGTGACCCCACTTGGGGTTTTCTTGGCAGAGATACTGGAGGGGTTTGCCATTTCCTTCTCCAGTTCATTTTGCAGGTGAGGAACCTGAGACAAAGAGGATTAAATGACTTGTCCAGGGTCACACAGCTAGGAAATATCTGAGGCTTGACTCCAGGTCCAGCTGCCTAGCTTCCATAATTACCATCATGCTTCTGGCAATTAACAACAAAGTCATATAAATTACTCCGAAGCAATACTAATACTCCACTACAGTGGACCTGGTGGGTTTTTTCTGACATTCCTACAGTTATTTGCAAATTATTGCCCTACCCTTTATAAAAAATTGATATCAGAGGAGGAAAAGATATATGTGTGGATAGCTACAACATACAACATTATGTGATAAGTGCAACACAAGAGGCAAGCCGCGTCAGGTGAGACCCTGGCAAGGTTATTACTGATAGTCAGACCAACAAAGTGGGGAGTGTTGGGGGCGGGGAGTGTGGTTCAGGCCTCTGCTTCCCTGTCACCTACCCCAAAAGCCCACCACAGACAATGGGACCACGGATGTCATCCTTGAAAATTAGGTGCCTTTATCCTAATTCTCCCCATTTGAGTATCACACCTACATTTAGCTCCCACTCATAAGAACCCCATGAGTTCAGTGCCCTAGGGGCTATTTTCCCCCATTTTATAGGTGATGAAACTGCCTAGAATCTAAGCTTGGGACTCTCCCCATTTCAGCCCAGACTCTCAGAGTTTCATTTTCCTCATCTGTCCTAGGGGAATAACGAAGCCTGCCAGGTCTCCCTCTGGGACTATTGAGGGTCAAATGAGATAATGTTGCAAAGGGGGTTGGTGAGGAATCCCTGGGACTGAACATCTCCTTGGGGGACCTGCTTCCATCTCTTCCTCATGCTCTAGGGCATCATCTTTCCTCCATCACCATAAAGATCTTGGAGGCCTCCTTGGCTTTCCTTTTCACACACTCATACCACCCCCCAGCCCCTTACTAAATCTAATCAATCTTCATAATCTCTGGAATCTGTCCCTTCTCTCTGTTCACTCCACAACTGGCCAGGTCCAGGCCCTCAACACCTCTCCCTTGACCTATTGTCGCAGCCAGCTCATCGGTCTCCCCATATGCTTTCAATCTCTCCCCTTTCCAATGCAGCCTCCACATAGCTGCCAAACTCATCTTGAAACATATCTGACTCTTTCCCCTACTCAAACATCTTCAGTAGCTAGCTCCTTATTGCTTCTAAATCGTTAGCTTGGTATCTAAACCCCCCCACTTAGTTTTCAATCTAATTTCATATTTTCCCCTTCCCATGTTCTCTATTCTATTTAAACTTATCTAACTATTCCCCATGTAAGACAGACAATCTCCCACCTCCATACCTTTGCCTAAATGGTCTTTCAGTGTCTGGAACACATTCCCTTTTCATGTCTACTACCTCATGCTGACTTGTGAATTGGGAGATCTGGGTTCAGATGCTGCCTCCAATGCCTACAACCTCTAGGCATCAGTCACTGCCCCTCCCTGAGCCTGTTTCCTCATCTATAAAAGAAGGAGGCAGGACTGGGTGCCCCAAGGTCCTTTCCAGCTCTAAAGCTATGGTTCCAGAATCCCTCCCCTCCTGTGAAGCCCAGCTCAGGGTCTACAAGGCTGTTCTTCATTCTCCCGCCATATCAGAAGTGCATCATATTTTACTTACTTGGGTACATGTTGTAGAATGTAAACTCCCTGAGGGCAAGACTGAGAAAGTTGTCTTTGTATCCCCGAGGTCCCATAGCAAGCACTCACGAATGTGTCCAAGCTAGGCCCCAAAGAAGAGCTTCGAGAAGGCACTGCCCATCTTGCAGAGGGCTCTGGAGCACTGGAGCTGGATAGTAAGTTTGGATATAACATCAGACTTTCACCATGGCAGGTAATTTTGCTGAACTGGTTTTTCCCTTTTTAAAACTCTTTAATGGGAGGGAATGGGGGGAAGGAAAAGGACATATTGTATTGGGAAATGTATGAGATATAAAAACAAAGGGCATCAATATACATTTATTTTTTTTAAATACTCCTTCAGTTTTTTTTTCTAGATACTCCTTTAGTTGAATTGAATCAACAAACTTAGAATGATTAGGTATCTTCCAGGGCAACAGACTCAGAATGTGCTTACAGGCACTTGGAATCCTTGAGCTTAGCACCTAGTTTGTCATCAGTCCATCAACCAGCATATAATCCCCTCCTATGTAGCATACTGAGCACAGGGCATGTGATGGTAAAAATGAACCAATCCCTGCTCTAAAGACTCAGGAGAGATGATCACGGACCTGCACACGAATTAGCAGATACCAGAGCAGCCGGGAGGGAGGGCCATGCTAGCAGTGAGGAGAAGGTAGGGCTGGAGCTGAACCTGAGGGAAGACAGAGTGAATTCAAAACACAGAGGACAAAGTCACAGAAATGAGAGATTAAGCCTGTGTGTGAGAAGTCACCCCAGGCTCCCATAACGACACCCCTGTGATGCTGTGTGTTTTGTAACAGAGCAAGACATGACCTACTGATTGTCAGAAAGCCTCTGAGGCCATGTGGAGAAGCTGAGGCAAGAGAAGCAGGAAGAGCAGAAATGTTCTAATTTATCAAATGTTTTTAAGTGCCTGCCTCCTATGTGCCAGGTGCTGGGGATACAAAAAGAGGCAAAAGACAGTTACTGCCTTCAGGGAGCTCCTGATCTAATGGAAGAGACAGCTTGCTAACAAATACATGCAAACAAGTAATAGATAGGATAAAGAGGAAATAATTAACAGAAGGAATGTGCCAGAATTAGGAGGGGTGGGGATATCTTCTAGTAAAATTTAGGAACTGGAGAGGTGCAGAGATAAGGGAGGAGAGCCTTCCAGGCCTGGGAGACAACCAGAGAAAGTGCCCAGAGTCCAGAGATGGCGGCCAAAGTGCCTGATGGGAAGGAGGGGATGAGAAGACTGAAAAGGTGGGAGAGGGCTTCAAATGCCAGAGGATTTTATGCTTGATCCTGCAGGCAATATGATACCACTGGAGTTTATTGAGTAGGGGGGCTGATATACCAGTACCTGGGCTTTAAGAAAATCACTTCAGGGGCTGGAGGTTGGACTGGAGTGGGAAGAGCCTTGAGGCAGGCAGACCCACCAGCAGCTACTGCAATAGTCCTGGTGTTAAGTGATGAGGGTCTGCCCCAGGGTGGGTGGGGGGAACATGGGAGAGATGCTATAGAGGTGAAATCAGCAGGCCTTGGCAGCAGCTTGAATACGTCAGGGGTGACTAGGGTGACTCCTAGGTTTTGAGCCTGAGGCTCTGGGAGGAGGAAGATCCCCTCTACAGTAATCATTCGGAAGGTCAGAGAGGAGGAGGAGGCTTTGAGGGGAAAGAGAATGAGTTTCTGATGAGATCAGCAGGTGAAGGAGTATAGAGGGAGAAGAGGGGAGGGTCCAAGACAGAGCCACGAAGGACTGACTCTGTGGTTAGAGGGCAGGATCTGGAGGAAGATCCAGTGAAGAAGTCAACTTGGAGGAGTCTTCAGAACTTAAATGGGTTGGGGAGGGCCCAGATGCACCCCTCTCCCCAACATGTTCCTTGACTCCCACACTGGAAACCCTAGAGGTGGCTAAGGGGGGACCAGCCAGTGAGATGATTCACTTGGTCCTTGGCCAAGCTGAGATTTGATCTCCCTCCTGAAGCAAAGGGCTCACTTGCTCTTGGGCTTCCTCTTACGTACCCTAAACTCAACAGTTTCCCTAGCTTCTCTTTTACTATTTGTTTTAATAAGCATGTTATTATTACTCACAACAATTGGCCATTATCTTTTGTGTGACCAAAGTTTGATAGGAGAGAACTAAGCAGAATGAAAGTGAGCTAGCTGTGATTATCCCCTTGAGAGCCACCAGGGAAAGTGACTTGTCTTCTGAGCCCCTAAAGCAGAGTATCCAAATTCTAGGTTGCAAATATTTGCTATGTGGTAGAAAAACCTGTCATTTTAGTCCCATGCCCTGGCACCCAGACACAGCTGCTCTCCCCTCCAGCTCCCCCAAAAGGCAGAACTGCATTGTGCCTTCACGAGCAGCAGGCCAGATCCCCAGTCAGGCCTCCTCCTGGTCTGTCTGTCAAAGTCTCTGCTTTATTCAAGGCCCAGTCTCACTTGCCAGGGGCCTCCTTTGCTTGGGCCCTGACAACTCTTTCATCGCCCTCAGGACACCATTAGCTTCCTAAGGACAGCAGATGCTATGCCTTTTCACCTTTTATATCTCCAGAGCTGGGCACAGAGCATCTAATGCAGGAACCATTTAAGAAACAGTCATTGACTTAAGCTGGGCCATTCCCCCAGTAACAGAAAGATGTAGGAGATTCCCCCTGGGAACCTTGGGGGAAACCTTGAAAAGGAAGAGACATGGCCAGGCAGTTGCCAAAGATAAAACCTTCGCAGGAAGTCCTTGAAAGCTACTGCCCCTCTCTCTGCCCTGAACAAAGAAGATGGCAGCTCCCTGGCACTGTCTGGGCTCCAAAGTATTTCCTTCAATCACCCACCCTGGAGTGTATGTATTTAAGGCCAGTCATTATGCCCACTGGAGGTGCCTGGTGCATACCAAGTATCTAACAAATGCTTGTTGACTTGGGTAACAAGCAAATTGGGCAAATGATTTCCCCTCCCTGGGCCTCTGTTTCCTTATCTGTCACACCAAAAAGCTGCCCTGATTGGCCTCTGAGTTCCCCTTTCTGTTCATAGGCTCCCACAATTGTGACCCTATTAACCTGAAGATTCACAAGGAGCCTCTCAGGAAGACCACAGCAGAGAGTGACTGCAGACCAAGCAGGACACACCAGAAAACCACCATGATCTTCCCTATAACTTCCTACTCTGCCCCTCAGCCTAGAGCCTGGAGAGAGGAAGAAGCACTGCTGACTGCTCTCCCTCTTGGCCTGCTGGCCCTGTATTGGTGGTGACCCCACGGCAGCCAGGAGAAGTTAGAAGGAGGTCAGGAGAAAGTTCTTGACCAGTAGAGCCATCTCCAAGGAGGTAGGAAACTGCCTGTCACTGGTGGTCTCATGAGAACTTGGGGAAATTTCAGCAAAGATTCTGATGCGAGTGCAGGGAGCCTAGAAGCCTTTGAGATGGCTTCCATTTCAGAGGGTACACAAGTGACTCGGGATTTAGCCCCTCCTCAGCTTTGCTCATTGGGATCTTTCTTCCTCCAGGCTCACTTCAGGGGCCCCTTCCTCCATGAAGCCTTCCCTGACTCCCCCACCCTTAAACCCTGGCTGAAAGTGTTTTCTCCCTCTCCAGCTTTTCCTGGAATGTTGTGTGGATTCCTCCTTTTAGTTCCTAGTGTGGTTCAGTCTCAACCCTACCTTTGGGATGTCCAGAAAACTCTTTAACCTCTCTGGGCTTCACTTTCCTCATCTGGAGAATGGAAGAGTTGGAATAGGGTCTTTTCCAGCTCTAAATCTCAGATTCTTTGCCACCTATCTCCCCCTCCATCGAGTTTACCCTAGATGATCCTCATTTGTTCAATGTTCCTGTCCCCCCACTAGACAAGGAGCTCTTTAGGGGGCTGGGGATGGTTGGCACCTAAGGTGCTTCTCTTTAAATTCCTAGCATTGAGTTTGGGGCCTTGTCATTGAATTCAATTCAACAAATTGTTATTAAGCCCTACTGTGTTGCAAGGCTCTAGGTGCACCAAGAGGAGATAGAAAGACGGAAAGGGAATAGTCCCTCTTCGACTTGTATACAGTAGACACTTAGTAAATGCTTATTGTACTGGGAAGCAGAAAGGGAAGTGGACTAAGGTTCTATGACAGTTAGAACTAACTGTAAGAGATAGGCCTGGGGACAACATTCTCACAAGAGCCCTTAAGGGACCAAGGCACAGTCACAGCTGTGGAGGACCCAGGGGCCCTCCTGTGTTAACAGATTAGTCCCTGAGAACAGGAGCAGGGCCCCGTTTTCAGGGCCTCTGAGGAGGGAAAGCAGGGACTTCCTGCTCAGTTCTCCCAAGGACTTCACTGACTTCAGGCAGACCAGGCAAGCAGCTGGGCACTATGTGGGCTGGTCCCCAGTAGGGGAAGGCAGCGACCAGCCTGTGTTCCAATCCTGAGGCTGTTTTGAGGAGGGCATGCTGATTGACTCCCTGGGGTGAAGAGGCCCAACTGAGTTCAGAGGCTGGGGCTGGGGCTGTATGTGAGAGGGAATGAAGATCACGGCTCACATTGTAGAGGATAAGCCATACTTGAACATCAGCTCGAGGTCCCTCAGTTCCATAGATTTCAGGCAGATTGAATATCATATCACCAAGAGGAATCTATTGAGCCTGAGGTTCACAGCAGTCATCCTCACCACCCTGAGCTGGGTCATCATGCTTATGGTCTGCCTCCAGTCCAAGTGGGTCATCCTAGAACATTCCAACATGCAATTATGGGAAAACTTAACCTTGGACTTTGCTCTCTGGGACAACTGTGTCCAGTGCTTGCCCACCAATAAACTGCCAGGTAAGCCAATGGATCTACCCCAAGGAGAAAAGGTTTGGGCAAGCCACTTCATCCAAGCTGGGGCTCAGGGTCCTCCTGGAAAGAGGGGCTTCATTCAGGTCCAGAGGGGAAGGGACTTTCTCAAGGTCATTCAGCTAGGAAGCAGCAGAGCTGGGGTAGAGAGCAGAGCGTTGGCCAACCTTCTTAGGTCTGCTTACCCACCTTTGATGACCAGCCACCCCTCTCTCACCTGCAGCTCCAAGAGACTGTGGTGTGTGTGGAGACCACACCCTGGTAAACCATTTCAGTAGATAAGCTAAACCAGTTGAGGGTAACCAAGGGGTCTCAACCCCTTCGATGAATTAGGGGAATGGCTACCCCAGGGATGTCAAGACTTCCCCTGGTGGAGTGGGCAAACAAGAAGAATTCCAAAGGCCACCAAGGTGGCTGAAGTAGGAGCTGTGGAGTGCTTGGAGCTTGCTCAGGCACCCACCCAGGCTGCTGCCAGCTCTCCTGACTCTGTCCTGCCACTGGGCTGTGATGACTCCAGAGGAGAGAGTGAGGCCGACTTCTCCAAGCAGTCCTGCCACACTTAAATCCAATTTCTGTGCAAGTCACCTCATTTTTGCCATTTTTACCTATCTCGAATCCTGTCCTGACGGGCAAATGAGGAAGCAGCAGGTGCCAATGCACTGGGAGCTGTAGTCCGAATCCTGCCCAAAGGCAGCCCAGGCCCCAGGCTCATCGTCTCACTGGAAGCGGCAACAGTGGAATTTGGTGGCCAGGGTGTCTGAACGGCCTTTTAAGGACCTCATTGTTCACCTCCTCATGTGAGGAAGGGGCCTTAAAAACCCTCTGCCTCCCCAATCCTAGTCTGTTTACCACACAGGTGGGAAATCCCACCCTGAGACACAAAAAAAGTGTCAAACTAGTGCACCAAAGATTCTACTCACCTACATGGGATGTGCACACACTCACAGACAACACACAATCCAGCGGGCCTGCAAGGCCAGCAGCCCTGGTGAGAGAGTTCAGCAGGTATCACATGCAAACAGCAGCCCTGAGGGAAGTGAGGCTGGCGAGGCTGGGGAGGCTGGTGGCTTCCTGAAAGCCCAGCTGGATCCACAGTTTCCTGGAGTGGCAGCCACGAATACCCTTGGTGCCATCCTGTCTGGCAATGAGCACATGAGCCTGCTCCTCCATGGCCTCCCTGGAGAGGCTCCTGCCAAGGCAAGTGCTATTCACCCTTCCTCCGTTTGCTGTGAGCAGTGGTTTCACATACGGATGGTGTAGGGGGGCTGCGGGAGGACCTGTGCTTTCTTGGTGCTAGGCCAAAATTAGCACAAGCAGCAGAGAATCAGGTCATACTTTGCTGCGTCTCAGCCTCAGCGGCAGCACTGAGTGTGCAACCAGCTTTGAACAAAAAATCATGCCCCTTCTCTCCCTCCACTTTGCCAGAGCTGGCTCAGTGTTTGGGAGGCTCCAAAGGAAAGTATGTGAGAGAAGAGATATTAGACTGACTACCAGACTGAAGGTTTACAGAGCTGTGGTGCTGGACTCGTTGTATGCCTGTGAAGCCTGGACAGTCTGCCATCGCCAGCCCAGGAAACTGAGACACTCCAGTGGAATTGTCTTAGGAAGATTCTGAAGATCACCTGGCAAGATAAGGTATTGTGCAGGGACCCAATGACCAAGCATTCAAATTCTACCACAGAGGATGCAGCTCCGATGGGCTGGCCACATTGTGCAAATGCCAAACATACACTTGCCTAAAAGATGATTTTATGGAGAACTCACACAAGGCATATGCTCACAGAAAGATCAGAAGATACAGGGACCCTCTCAAGTTCTCTCTAAAGAACTCTAGAACTTCTTGGGTGACGTGGGAGGCAGTGGCACAGGCCCACTCAGCCTGGCGAGCCCCCATCAGAGACAGTGCTGAGCTCTATGAGAGAAGCAGAATTGTAGTAGCTCAAAAGACGTGTAAGAAGCTCAGCTCCACAGCCACCTCCACTCCAGATGTGCATGTAGTTGGGCTGTGCCCGACCTATGCTTGAGCCTTCCAAGCTCATGGCCCAGCAGCCAGTTCAACACACACATCCTCCAAGGACAACCACCCAGAAGAGCCAAGCCTGAGACCCTGGGGTCCTAATTCCAGCTCTTTCCCCTCCTGGGTCACTTGGCCAGTCCTACCAATTCTACCTTTATGACATCTCTTGTATACATCCCGCCCCCTCCTCTGACACTGCCACAGCCTGGTATAAGCCTACATCCTGTCACGCCTGCCCATTGCCATGGCTGCTGGGGGGAGGGGTCTGGCCTCCCCGAGTCTCTCCCCCATGAACTGGCAAGCCAATCTTCCCAGAGGGTGAGAGTGTCACCCGGCCTCTGTTCCACCCCCCATTGCTGACATTTTCACTCACTGTGTCTTCCTCCCAGATTTCCTGGCTTTCTTAAAGTGTCAGCCAAAATCTGGCATTTTGCAAGAAGCCTCTGCTGTTCCTCCCTCTCAGATTGGCCCCATTTCACGGGGTCTGGAGCTCCTCTGGACAGTTGTTAACTTGCTTGGAGCCCTCTCTCGAGGCAGAGGCTGACTGCCTCTTGTCTCTTTTGGTATCCTCAATACTTAGGCAAGGTGCTTCCTAAACTCTGGGGCGCCTGGGACAGCTTCTTTTTCCCTTACAGTTTATCTCATCCTCTCTCGAGGCATCATGTTTCTGAACCTGGTCTTCACCTCCCTCCTCATTATCTCCATGATGTGCTCCTTTCGAAGAATATTCAGTCGTATTTCCAGGATGGACTTTATCTTCTCCATCGCCAACTACATCTCAGGTACTGGATGGCGAGAGGCAGCGAGGAGGGCCAAGCATTGTGGATATGGCATTTAGAGCGCTGACTGTAGAATTCCATCTCAGTTATGTCTTTTTATTTTTATTTTTTTGCTTTTGCTCTTTTTTGGAGGAGGGAAGGCAGGGCAATTGGGATTAAGTGACTTGCCCAAGGTCACACAGCTAATAAGTGTTAAGTGTCTGAGGCTGGACTTGAACTCAGGTCCTCCTGACTCCAGGGCTGGCACTCTATTCACTGTGCCACCTAGCCACCCCGATTTCAGTCACTTCTTAACTGGGCAAGGCACAGAGGCTGTTTCCTCTGTAGAATGGGTATAATAGCATCTACCAGGACCAAATGAGATTATGTATTTGAATTTTAAAGACAGACAGGTGAAGGGAAAGGGGGACGTGGGGATAAAGACAGACAGGTGAAGGGAAAGGGGGACGTGGGGAGAGAGAGACAAAGAGAGACAGAGAGACAGAGGGAGAGAGACAGAGACAGAGACAGAGACAAAGAGAGACAGAGAGATAGAGGGAGAGAGAGAGAGAGAGAGGAATGGGTAGAGTCTAGGCTTGGAGTAGGAAGACCTAAGTTCAAATCTGGCCTGAGAGACTTACTAGCCTAGCTGACCCTGGGCAAGTCACTTAACTCCGCTTGCCTCAGTCTTATCATCTATGAAATGGGAATGATAGCCATGATAACAGCTCCCTCCCACAGTCATTGTGCAGATCAAATGGGATAGCAGTCATGAATGCTTAGCACAGTGTCTGGCACACGGGTGTATATGTTATATGACTATACTGTTAGATAAAATATGTAACACAAATATACTGACATATAAATAGTTAGATAAATAAACCTCTAGTTCTATGAACATACACAGTTATATTAAAAGCTATGCTGTGGAACTCTGTCAGCCGTAGCTGATGATGATGAGGGTAAGAGGCAGAGACAAGGGGAGCTCAGGCCTTCACTGTGCTGCCACTGAGGACAGAAGTCGAGGCGCCCAAGCCCCCATCAGCCCTAGAGGTGCTTCCACTCTAATGGCAGGAGTGGCCAGAAGGGAGGCGGCTCAGCTTGGAGATGGTGCTCCAGAAATGTCAGCCCTTACAGTCATGTAATGGCAGTAAAGTGGCTCAATAGACAGAGCCCTGGACATGGAATCAGGCAGAGACACATCCTAGCTGCGTGACCTTGAGCAATCCACTTACCCCCGTCTGCCTCAGTTTCTTCATCTTACAAATAGAAATGACAAAGGCACCCACCTCCTGGGACTGTTTTGAGGATAATTGGGATGATGTTTGTAAAAGCACTCTGCAAACCAGCTATAACTGGGATTGTTGTTTTCTGTTTTGCAGCTGAGTAAACTAAGGCCCAAAGCATGGCAGTGGCTTGCTTAGGGTCACTGCCAGTTAGTGGCAAAGCAGGGACTGGATTTCAGGTGTCTTGGCACGGGAGGCCAAGACTGGCCCGATGCCCGGCAGAATGACAGGCTGGCACCCTCCTGTGAGAGGCAGAAAGGACAGTCCCTTTGCACCCTGACTCACTCTGAGCCATTCAGCCCTGGAGCCCCAGGCTGTGCCGACATTAAGCTGTGCACCTGTGGGCAAGGCCTTTCCTCTCTTTGAGACTCAGTTTACCTGTCGGTAAAATGATGTACATAAGACATTTGACCCTAGAGATATTCCAGTCTAGTAACATCAATTTACAAATGAAGAAACTGAGGCCCAGAGGGGCTAAAGGACGTTGGTTTGTCCACCTGTGAAATAGGGATGATGATTTTGCTTTGCACTCCCTTTCCTACAGGCTTATTGGGAAGGCAGTGTTTTGTCCTTATCGTTACTGTTATTATTTTCCTGGAGATGGGGAGAGCCCCCGGACTATTCACTACCCCCCTGCAGGCTCCCCCTCCCCCCCACTCCCCTGAATGATTCACCTTTGTCTGGGGCCACAGTGAAAGAGCTCAGAAGCAGGTGGAACAATGGGCCGTCTTTTGTAGGTAATTCATTTATTTTTTTATCAGGAGCCTTCTGAGACACTGGCAGCAGCCCCTTGGGCCACTTTGGGGAGTCAGGGTCTCAGGCACCCTGGTCACCTTCTGGGGGCCTCCAGGCCTCTGGAGGAGTGGCTGGCATCTCCCAAGGAGCTGAGTCCGGGGAAGGGCTGGGAGGGCAGACGCTGGGCAGCTGCCAGGCTGGCTCCAGCTCAGGGTGCTCAGGCCCACGGCCCAGCAGGGGGAGGGGAGAGGGCTGCTTATGCTCAGCTCCCCAGGGAGTGCACTTGCTTTGGGTGTGTCGGACTAGGATTGGCTTTGTTCCTCTGCATTTCGATGTTCGGGCTGCAAGTGCTAGAAATCTTCGTCAAGAAAGGGCAGACCTTCCATTTCAAGTGGCCCTTCTACTTGTCCAGCTTTGGGATCCTGAATTTCATCGTGGCTGGTGAGGATCAGATTCAAGGGAACCAGGGCTGGGCCTGGGGCCTTCAGGGCATTTGGGAGCCAGAGAGACCCCAGGGAGGCCCCTGGGGCAATCCTGTCTGCCACTTGTACTCCTAGTGAACTGAACTGGGCAATGACTCCTCACTGTCTGTCCCAAGAGTCATAGAGGGAAAGAGCTGAGAGCAAACTTAGAGCATGAGTCACAGAACATGTGAGCTAGAGGGCCCTTGTAACCTGGAACATGGACTCTAGAACCTAGCCCTGGGAGAGGCCCTCAAACATGAGTCACAGAATGTCTGAGTTCATCAGCTTTCTGCTCTGCCCTGCTCTTCCATCCCAGCCTGGTGCCACCTTCTTCCCACAGGTACCATCTGTCTCAATAGTCACAAAAACTCCTGGAACATATCATACTTACATCCAAACAATCTGTTTGCCCAATCAAAGAAGCATCTCTGTGGAAGCTTGTGGCATCAGGCATCTGCATCAGTCTTCCCTCAAGAAACCACCTCTTCCATAGCCATCAGCAAAGAAGTATCCACCACCTCCACACTCAAGTCCAAGTCTTAATCCAGTGACTTTCTACTCCTCTTTGAGAGGCATCTCCGTAGCTGGTCCCCAGCTTTCTCTTCTCCACTCCCCCTCCCCAGGATGTCTTCCCTTTAGCAGGGAGGGGGACCTGCTTGGACTTTGGACATTGGGTTCCCTCCCTGCTCAGTCTTCCCTGCCTCTTTGCCTAGACCTACCCTTGGCATCCCCTAATCCTCCTTCCCTTGGGTTAGAGCTGTTTCTGTCCTCCAGATTTGTGCACACAGTAGGTACTTACTAAATGTTTGTGGAATAAATGAACCAATGCTGACATTTTCATAGCCCCCTCTAGACCTGATCTCGTTTCTTCCCTGCAGGCAGCCCAGTGTTAATACCTTATCCCCATTTTACAGATGCAGAAGCAACCTCAGAGAGGTAAAAAGTGATTTATCCAAGATCAGTAGGGAACAGGAACTGGATTTTAACTAAATACCTTCTGAGTACTAGGCCAGTGCTGTCATGGATGAGTGAGTGAGTGGATGAATAAAAGGGTAGAGTCAGAGTCCAGAAAGGTGGATGGGCTTCCCGGCTGGGGCCCCAGCCTCCCCATGAAGTCCAGATGTCACCAGTGGGGTCAAGAAAAGGACTCTGACAGAAGCCAGTCAGTCCTTGGATGCAGAACCTGGAAAGACCTTGAAAGTCAGAGAACCAGAGGGTGGGTAGCCTAAGAGCCAGGAGAAGTCAAGAGGTCATTGAGTCCAGTTAACTCATTTACAGAGAAGAAAGCTGAGGCCCAGAGATGGCTTCACTAAACTTGGAAGCAACCCCTTCTATGGTGGGACAAATCGCATCAGAAGGAAATCTTCCTCATCCCAGTCTGAATAGATCTCTTTCCCTCTTCCATGTGACAACCTTTCAAGCCCATGCTAACTATCCCTGGGTCCTCCAACCACTCTAAAGATTGAATGCTTCTAGTTCCCTTCATCTCCTTGTCTGTCCTTTTCCCCTCCTCCTTTCATCCCTTCTTTTCTTCCTTCTGTCCTTCCCTCCCTCCTTTCCTTCCCTCTTTCCTTGCTTATTATTGGTAAAAACAACTGGTGCCAGATGTTGGGGATAGAAACGCAAAGAATGAAACAGACCCTGACCTCAAGGAATGTGCCTTCTGTTAAGGAAAAGCAGCATATATCCAATCAAGTCAATACAAAGTGACTGTAGGGTTATTTCAGGAGGAGGGACCCTAGTTGGCCAGCATGGGCATCACACTGGGCTTTGGGTGGGAGATGCTGATTAAGGCTCAATGCGGCTTCTAGTAGAAGGAAGTGATGAGAGAGAGCATCTGAGGTGTGGGGAACAAACCACCTGGCTTAGGTGTGGAAATGGAAGATGGTATGGAGTATACAGGGGACGAGCAGGCAGGGCGAGAGAGCAGGGTAGAAGATGCAGTTATTTGGACCTCCCTCCCTCCTCTCAGAAATGACTTCTTGTGGTCTAGAGAGCCCTTGGGTCATTTTGCCCAACAGTCACTTAACTGTGTGTCCTTCTTCTTCTTGTGCTGCGGCTGGCAATCAGTAGTTTTGCTTGTGGAGGTCTTTGGTGATCCCAACTATCATTTAATATAGTAGCTGGCTCCCCCAGCCTCAAGTCATCAGAAAATTCTGTAAGTATATAATGGATAAAATATAAATGTATTGTGAGACAAGTTTTGCTTGCTTTTTTCTGTCAAAGAAAATGGATGGGCTAGGGAAACTCAAAGTGGGAGTTAGAGATGCTGGGCTCAATACTTCCTTCAGATGGCTACTGTTCTTGACCCAGGGCAAGCCATTTCACATCTCTAGGCCTGTTTCCTCCTGGAGCTGACCTCTGTCCCTGAGGTTCCTTCCAGCTCTTGAGCCAGAAAACTATGAGCAAAATTTGTCCAAGGTCCCACAGGCAGTAAATGACAGGAGGTACCTGAGTGACAGGAGATGAAGAAGAGAGGAGAAGGTGCTTGTGGCAAGTGACCTAAGTCATTTCTGTAAAATATTAAGCAAGGATCTAAGCTGAAAGAGTAGGGGGAAAGGGAGCCACGGGAGGTCTAAGGAAGGACAAGCAAATTTGGAAGAACAGCTGTGCTGAGGGGTATAGTGAATTGACAGAGGGGGCAGTGGGCCAGTTGAGATTGTAGAACATAAATTTGTATTGGATCTACTCAGAACAGTTTGATGATTTTCTCCACCTTCATTCAGCAGCATGTCTATAGGAATGAAGGTGGTGAATGGTGGGAGTGATCCAAGGCTGAGGCTTGGCTGGGAAAATGATAAGGGGATAAGGTACTCAAGAGGAGAGGACAGCCTAGAGTTGAACTGGCTTCCCAAGGGGTTAAGATGGGGGAAAGAAGAGTGGCCAAGTGTGGGGAAGATGGCAGGGGAGAGAACTGAGGACTGGAGGCATGGCATGGACGAAGAGGATAGCTTGGTATTGGAAGGCAGAGGTGGAAGACACAGGTAGAAAGTCAATAAATTATGATTGCATGAGAGAACTTTGGAATTCTTCAGTTTTCTCTTTCACTGGGCCAACCACAAGGCTGTGTGGAAAGGACCAGGCAAACTCTCTTCCCTGCTTAATATTTCCTTTTTCTTCACATGGTTTGACATAACTAAATGGAGGCAGATAGTTAACAGGATTATTCATGGATAATCAGTTTAAGCATTTGTTAAGTGCCTCCACCTGCTACATTCCAGGCATTGTGCTAGGCACTGGAAGGAGAAGAAGAAGGCAAAAATGAAATATCTTCTTGACCTCCAGAAGATTATGTTCTGTCTGTCAAAGGCCCAGATGCCTCCTGCCCTCTTGAGAGACTCACCCCTCTCACTTCTTTAGGGGAACTGCACCACTTACTTTCCAAGGTCTCCAGGGGCAGAAAGTCAGAATTGTCTGTTTTAGCTCCTCTGATTTTCTCTATCCCAGGGTTAGTGAGGAACCTTATCGATACTATCCATTGCCAGGAGAGGTCTCTTCTTCCCTGACCCTCTAACTTAACTTTTAAGTGACTTTTTACATCTGGGGCTTGTACACATTTGGACCTTACCTTGGTGAGCAATTTGAGATGTTGGACTAAACCTGATATCCACCATATTGCTTTTCAGTTTTTCTAGAAGCTTTTGTCTAACAGTGAGTCCTGCTCATTCACTCATTCACTCACTCACATAACAGTGAGTCATTAAGGTCTTCACAGCCCCTTCATTTTATAGAAGAGGCTCAGAGAAAGGAGAGTGACTGTGGCACTGGCCATTCAAAAACAGCATTTTAAAGAGGAATCCAAAAGCATCTCCACTAATGCCCTAGGGGAAAGAGGTCTTATAGGGATCTGATACTGGGGGGGTGAGGATATTATTCTGTCAAATGAGAGCTAGTTCTGCTTGACCTCTCAGAGGACAAAACAAAAGCATTGGGTAAGAGCTGACAAAGAGTATTTTTAGACTTGAGATAAGGAAAAATTTCCTAATAATGGCTACTGTCCTAAAGTGCAACAGCTGCTTCCTGATTCACTGGAAGTCTTAGAGAAAAGACTGAGTGACCAGTCGTCCAGGCTGTGGTTGAGATCAGATACCTTTTCAGGTGAGGCTTAGACCAGATGGTCACTGACATCGATTCCTGTTTGGAGATTCTGTGATCTGGGGATCTCTGGGGAATCACCCAATTCCCAGCCTTTGGAACCATAGAATAGTAGAATCTCAAAGTTCCTTGGAAGTACCTTGGAGAGCAACTAATGCAACCCCCTGCACGCCTAGGCAGGAACTTGTCTTTGTCATTCTTTTTTTTTTTTTTTTTTTTGCTTATGACTTTCACAATCATCAACAAACCCAAATGTGTGAGTTACATTTACATGGCACTCTGAGGTGTACAAAGTAATTCAATTCCCAACAAGTGAAATGGTGTTTTAGCTTCCCCTCGACCATTTTCCTTATGTGGCCCTTAAGTTATCGCCTCCAGTGTGGAAATGGTGGTGAATCCAGGATGGGGGCAGGGAATGTTGCTTCTTACTTCTCTGGCTCGTTGTCCCCCTCCCCCCACCCCCTGAAGATCCAGGCAACTCATTCTATGATACCAACCAGGAGCAGATTGTCAACAACTCTCCTTATAAGCACATGACTCAAAAAATTTTAAAAATTATTTATAAGTGGGAAAAGACAAAGGCAAAGAGCAACATCTGAAGGCAGCTTGTGGTTAGAGCGCTGGGCCTGCAGTCAGGGAGCCTTACATTCAAATCCAGCTTCAGATACTTTGTTACACGTGTGACTCCAGGCAAATCACTTAACCCTGTTTTACTCGGCTCCTTCATCAGCAAAATAGGGATAATTACAATGTCGCCTCCCAGGGTCATTGTGAGGATCAAGTGAGATAATAATTATAAAGCCCTGCCTGGCACATAGACAAGTGCTGACTATGATAATGATGATAATGTAGATGGATAGAATGGAATCTTACTCTGCCATAAGGAGTTAGGAGAAGCATGGGAAGAGTTGTATGATACAGAGTGAAGTAAGCAGTCAGAAGAAAACTATACAAGACAACCACCTTGTAGAGGAGGACGTCTGAATTCAGATGAATGCAGTGACCAGTCCTAATGCCAGGGCACTAGTGATGAAATATCTTTCCCTACTATTGGCAGAGAAGGGATAGACCAATATTGGGGGGTTTTGTATACCCTACCAGACAAGGTTTGTTTTGCTAACTTATTTTTATTTCACACGGGGAGGATTCTTTCCAGGCAGGAAAGGAAGTAGGGGTCCTGAAAAGTGATAGGGATGTGAAAAACAATAGAAAAGGTTTAAAAAAATCAAAATAAGAAAAGGTAAATAGCCAAGCCTGCTAATGAGCAATAACATTCCCCAAAGACCTCACATCCACTAGAAAGGGAAGGTCCCATCCCCTACTGCCCCTCCCAGGTCCTCCTTCTAAAGTTCTGGGCAGCTTCCAGAAGGTGGCATTGGTATCTTTCAGCTAATTGTAACTCATCAGCCATCATCAAGTTTTTGCAAAAAACAAACCAAACCAAATAATTCTTTTCTGTCGAAGGGACCCAACCTGGCCACTGCAGAGGAAAAAGATACTCTAGAATTTCCCAGAACAACTTAACACACACAAACAAAAACCCAGCCATGTGACCTTGGGTAAGTTACTTAACCCCAATTGCCCTCCAAAAAAACAAAAACAAACAAAAAAATATATAGGGACAGCTAGGTGACACAGTGAGTAGAGTGTTGGCCCTGGAGTCAGAAGGACCTGAGTTCGGATCCGACCTCAGACACTTAACGCACACACAAACAAAAACCTAGCCGTGTGACCTTGGGCAAGTTACTTAACCCCAACTGCCCTCCAAAAAGGCAAAAAAAAAAAAAAAAGAATTTCCCGGAACAGTTCTGGGTCAGGGTCACATAAGTGATCCTGGACCCTCTGGAACTTTACCTCTTGCTATGATTTCAACTGACCTTTGGGGTCAGGATAAGGAACACATTAGCTGGCTCCATCTCCTGGCATTTGTCACCAATGTCAAGTTGAGGCATAGCATATCCTAAGCCCAATGGTATCTTTGCCTCAGGCATCCTGAAGGCCTCTCTATCCTCCACTTAGACTCCCATTGTCTCCTAATGTCTAGACTCCCTTGAGCCTAGAAGTGAAGCCCATCTTTGTCTGGTTTTCCCTCAAGCTTACACATATCTCTCTGGAGATAAGAGAGATCTGGTTCTGCCTCTGATTTTGTGGCCTTAAATCCCTTCATCTTACTGAGCCTCAGTCTCCTCTTCTGTAAAAGGAGGGGATTGTATTAGATGATTCTGAGCTGCCTTCCAACTCCGAATTCTATGATCCTAGAAACTGCAGCCTTACTCCAGGCTTCAGGAGCTGCTCTCTACCACTGTTGGAGCAAAGGGCACAGATGAGGGAAAGCTGCCCAATCCCCTGATGATAACTTGAGGCAGGAAAAAAGGGGAGGAAGTAATAATCAAGAAATCTGCCTGCATGGGGCTTCCTCTTCATTGTTGCTGGTTCTATGTCCTGGGATCAAGCAGTACATGCCTAGCCTTCTTCCAGTACAAGTTTCACATACTTAAGACCTCACTTCTTCAGGCTCCTTCCTTTAATTGGCCTTCCCTAGGGTATGGTCTCCAGTCCCTGGATTGGCCTGGATGTCTTCAAATGGGTACCCTGTAACTTGTCAGCAGGAGTAGAAAAGGGAAATGAATCATAACCCCTTAAGAGACAAGATTCCCTTAAGTGCTGTCCAAGTCATCTGCAGATCAGCAAGGAGCAAGTCTGGTCTGCAGAGTTTGGCAAAGACATCATGGCATTGGACCAGCACATGTGGTTCCAAGAAGCCGTAGCATGAGCAAAGGCCACACCTAGGTAAACCATTTCAGCAGACAAGATTGAGGACAGCCAACAAGCCTCAAACCCATTGGTGAATTGGGGAAAGGTGTCTACCCCAAGCATGGGAAGACTTCCCCCAATTTGCTCCAACATCCATAAAATAGGTGGTTATAGCTCTTAGAGTCTGGTCAGAATCCCAGCCCATCTCCAGTCACCTTGATTTTTGTCCTGCCACTGAACTTTGATGACTCTGGAAGAGAGAGTAAGGCTTACAACTTTGTTGTCATGTCTGCCTCACTTAAATCCAATTCACTTGCAAGTCAAGACATCAGTCATCAGTCCAAAATGAAGGATGAACAACACACAACCCTCCCTGTCCCTGTCCCTTGGACTGCTGCTCCTCCTCACAGTTGGAAAGATCATCTAATCCACTGTGTCCCAAACTGGGCTCTGAGGAAGCAATCCCATGTGAATATGGTTCCTGTGAGAAAACATCCTCTTCCTCTCACCAGTATTAGATATGAAACTGTGTTTCCCCAAAAGTCCAGAGGGATTTTCCACAAGAGCTTACACTTTCAGTACTGCAGAAGGACTGACTCCTAAAGGAGATAAGTCAGGTTCTTTTTGCTCTCTGGTTCTTTGCCCCCATACCAGCATTCAGGGGAAAGTCTCCCTTAACGAGGTCCCTTCTAGAAAAGGTATCTAATGTGTAGCTATCAGATATAGGACAGCTATTTTATTTCACCTACCACAAAATGATTAAAAACCAAAAGATTCATAAGCATATATTAACTAATAGTTAAAAGATAAAAACAATGACCTATCACTTATTCTACTCTCCCAGGAAGCAAATACCTAATTCACCTTAGATCCTTACCTTCCAAGTGACTCATAAAGGCCAGATCTTCTGAACAGTGGAAGTAGCTCTTCATCCCTCCCACTCCAGAATCCTCCAGGAAGCTGTTGTAGACATCTCCTCTGGCTGGACAGCCAGCACTGGACTTAAGAACTCTCCTCCTCATGAGGGAGCTTCCAAGGAGAGAAATTGACCTTCAGGACCCCTAGTTGGAGGCAGTCAGGGACTTGATGTCCAGCCTCAGGCTCACCTGGGCACCCCTAAGTTCTCTCTGCTGTGTGTTTTGCCATGAGCACTGGGGGAGAAGGGAAAGGAAATGTTGTCTTGCTGGGAGGCCAAGAGAGAGGCTAACTGAGTCTCTCCTCTCCTTTGTGTATCTCGCTGGGAGGAACCTTCCTTTGCCTCAGCCACCAGCCATCTTTGAATCAGGTCCCCAGTCACCAGGACTAATAAGGGATGGATGCATCAATCCTTTGGGACAGAGCAGGAGCACATGTCCATCCCTCCCCTCCGAACCCCCAGCCAGAATTCAGGCTCCTTCGGCATGCCCCAAGACACAAACCAAGCCTGCAGCAGAATGAAGTGCAGCTATAAAAACGGGGTGCTTTGTCTTTTTCTGTCCAGTTTTCTGGACACTTGGCTCATTTGGGGCTCCCAAGTGCCTGCCCTGGAGCCCAGACCCCTCTTTGTGGCTCTGCCCATGGATTTCCATTGTTTCCCGTGACTGCTTGTGGCAATGCTGACTTGCTGTGACTCCCTTGTCGTTCAGAGGGTGCAGCTTTTCAGGGGGAGCACTTACATCTCAGAAATCAGAAGATTTTACAAGTCAGGGATGAGCTGATTTTTGTTGATTGTCAAGACTTAAGAAAGTGATAGAAGATGTTAAAAATGCAGGTTACCTACTCTGTTCAGAGCAGTATGCCAGGTGCTAAGGGATGTGGTCAATCTTTGACCAACCAATGGCAAACTACCCTCCAATTCTGTCACTTCATAAGGGTGACAAAGTAGAGACAAGTCTCTTTTAGCTGCCTCTTCTATGATTTCATAAACTTGAAGTAATTTGGAAGAGGGGGGAATGAAATATTGGAAGGGGGTTGGGGGAGTGTATTAGGAAAAGATTATGAAGAATGTGGCATCTGAGCTCCTTCAAAGTGGAGGAAGAACAAGAGCGTTCTAGGCACAGGGGCATGGCTTGTGCAAAGACAGTGGACAGAAGAGTGTTGCGTATTTGCAATCAGATTGTGGCCCATGCAACCTACTTGGTATAACATGAGGGGACGGCGCCATGTTGGAGAAAGAGGGCTGGATGGACTCAGGAGATTCAATCCAATCTGGCCTCCAGCACATACTAACCCAGTGACCCTGGCAAAATCCCTTCTTCTCTTAGACTCTCATTCCCTTCAGCTATAAAATGGAGATAACACCGAAAGAACCCACTTCGCTTAGGTGCTGGGAGACTCAAAAGCAATATACGCCCCAGTAGAAAGGCACCAGAGGCCCCAAGTTCAAATCCTGCCCACTTAGTATTTTGACCTTGGGGGAGTCCCTTGCTCTCTCCAGGCTTATGAAATAAAATGATTGGGCTGTGGATCCCACCCCAAGGTTCCTTCTTGACCTATGATTCTGTGGCAGTCTGTGAAAAGCCGCAGGGGTGGGAGATGGAAGGCAGACATGTGGAACAGCAGGGACTGAAAGGCTGCGGCAGGACCAGATTTTGTCCATTAGAACTGCCGTTGCCTGGGCAACATGCTGAGAAAGGAGGCTGACCCCCTCCTCTGCAGAATAAGGGGGTCACTTGGCTGCTCCCAGCTCTCAATATCAGGTAAAAGGCTTTGGAAAGCTTCAAGGGAAAGAAAACCATGGGTTTCTGCACTCCTCCTGTTTGCCAGGGTGGGGGCTGGGGGCCAAGGTGACCTGGGACCCAGGACACACGTGACTGGCTGACTGCGGATTCAAACATCTTTTCATTCCCCTCCAAGCATGGTTGTCGCTGTCCCCTCCTTCCAGCGGTTGCTAAGCAGCAGCTCCGGATGCTGCTGCTGACCTTGTTTCCATAGCAACAGACAAATCCTCCAGGACTGACAATGCCCTACTCTGGACCTCTGCTAAGGTGGCTCCCTTGATTCGCATCCTTGGTTAACTTACAAGCTTCCCAAAGGGAGGGATCCAGTGGGTTTTCACCAAATAAATCATTACCCATGGTTTCCAAATATATGGAGATAAGTGCAGCCTCTAGTCTTCCTTCCAGATGGGGAGGTCGGAGCTCTAAAATCATCTGACTGGGCCAGCCAAGGGCCCAGACATGCCTGTACTGTGGGTGTCTCTTGGCCCCAGAAGTCTTTACCGAGAAACAAAGCTATCCTCATTTCACATTCTCTGGCTCCCAGAAGTCCCCAGGCTTGTGACTGCCCATCTCTGAGCCTCAATTCCTACATCTGTCAAATGGGCTTACCAATTCAACCTGTAGTTCTTTTCTTCCAAAGTCATGGCAGAGCTCAGATAAGAGGTTTGTACGTCTTAAAATGCCACAGAAGCCTGATGTTATGGTAATACTACCAATTCCCATCTCACAGGGAATAAGAAAGAGTTGAAAGAGGCAAGATGTAGCCAGTGTAATTAAAAGACTGGTCTGGGAGTGGGGGGTTAGCTAGGCAGCCCACTAGATAGAACGCCTGGAGTCAGGAAGACTCATCTTCCTGAGATCAAATCTGGCCTCAGACACTCAACAGCTGTGTGACCCTGGTCAAGTCACTTTACCCTGCTTGCCTCAGTTTCCTCATCTGTAAAATGGGGAAGGAAAAGGCAAACCCCTCCAGTATCTCTGCCAAGAAAACCCCAAGCAGGATCATGAAGAGTCAATAACAACAACATTTCCTTCTGGTCCTAGGTCAGGGATTCTTAATCTAAGCTCCACGAAATTGTTATTTAAAAATGTTTCCATTAGCATATTTCAATATAATTGGTTTTCTTTGTCATTCATTTTATTTCATACCCATAACAATATCAGCCTGAGAATGGGCCCAGAGGCTTCACCAGATGACCAGATACCAAAAAGGTGAAGCAGCGTTCCCCACCCCCGAGCTAAATCCCTCCGTTTAGTTTGGGTGAGCCTGGATGAGTATGAGGATTTTCATCTTTATCCCCACTGGCCCTTCTTCTTCTCATAGCTTCCAGCCTCTACTCTGTCCCCCCAGCCCAATCAAGGTCACACCAATCTGGTAAGGACTCCCTCTTTATCTCTAGGCTTCTGGGTTTAAAAACCACACAATACAGTCTCCTGCACCAATTCCAAACTCTTCCTTTGGCTTTCAAGGTCCTGAAATTCAACCCTCCTTCCCCAGACCTTCTCTCGGTCTCCTCTTGGTCGGACTCTTCGGATATCCCCACCCCTACTCCCACTGAGTTTTGCCTCTTGCCTTTGTTCCTGCTTGCCCCGCCTCCACCCTCCTCCACCCACCCAAGCATTCCCTCCTCCCATCCTTCTATCTCCCACCCCCACCCCTAGCTCCTCTCAGCCTCCCAGATCTGGCAGTGGAGGGGCCCCCTTGCTCTCCATCTTTCTGTAATTGTTTTTGCCAATCAGCCAACAAATTCAATTACCAGCAATGGCTCAAATGAGTTAGCACATTTCTTTAGCTGCTGAGGCAATTTCTCCACCACAAATCCTGTGAGGTAGGGAGGAGAAGGAATTTTATTCCATTTTTTTACAGATGAGAGAACAGAGGGGCTGAGAGATGGGATTACAGTAGCTGTCTGCACAACTCAGCTCCTGGCTTTTTCTGTCCTAGATGTTAAGCAGGGAGGGAGACAGGAGGATCTAAAGACAGTAACCAGAGGTCCAATTGTTAGTACTCTCGTCAGAGACCTTGGGTTCATATCCCACTCATGACAATGGCTAGTTAGAGCATTAGCCAGTTAACTGGCAACAATCTTAATTGTTAATAATTAAGGGCTAACTATTGGCCAGGCACTGGAGTTTCAAATACAAAAGTGAAAAGTCGGGTTTCTTCACCTAAGACCTTGCCTGGCACCGTTCTAACACCTTGCCTGGCACCGTTCTAACACCTTGCCAGGCACTGTTCTAACACCTTGCCAGGCACTGTTCTAACACCTTGCCTGGTACTGTTTTAAGACCTTTCCGGGCACTCTTCTAACACATTGCCAGGCACTCTTCTAACACCTTGCCTGTCACTGTTCTAAGACCTTGCCTGGCACTGTTCTAAGACTTTGCCAGGCACTGTTCTAACACCTTGCCTGGTGCTGTTCTAAGACCTTGCTTGGCACTATTCTAAGACCTTTCTTGGCACTGTTCTAAGACCTTTCTAGGCACTGTTCTAGCACCTGGCCTGGAACTGTTCTAAGACCTTGCCAGTCACTGTCCTAAGACCTTTCCTGGTACTGTTCTAAGACCTTTCCAGGCACTGTTCTAACACCTTGCCAGGCACTGTTCTAAGACCTTGCCTGTCACTGATCTAACACCTTGCCAGGCACTGTTCTAAGACCTTTCCAGGCACTGTTCTAATACATTACCAGGCACTGTTCTAAGACCTTGCCTGGCACTGTTCTAACACCTTGCCAGGCACTGTTCTAAGACCTTTCCAGGCACTGTTCTAATACATTACCAGGCACTGTTCTAAGACCTTGCCTGGCACTGTTCTAACACCTTGCCTGGCACTGTTCTAAAACTTTGCCTGGCACTGTTCTACCACCTTGCCTGGCACTATTCTAAGACTTTGCCAGGCACTGTTCTAAGACTTTGCCTGGTACTGTTCTAAGACCTTGCCAGGAACTGTTCTAAGATCCTTTCAGTTTTTCAAGATGCCCCAAAGCTAGGTAATTGAACTAGCCAGTCTGAGCTGGTTGACTCTTTGAATACCTATTGTTGAGCTTAAAGGAGAGAGACAAAAGATCCCCGGGATTAGAATTTGGAAGTGGATTTTATTACCATGGGACCCTCTGGGTTACATGGTTAAACCCAAATTAGACAGTGAGTTGGCATGGACCGGTGTGTCAGTTTTTAAAGAGATTCAATATCCAGGTTATGTAAGCCGAAACTACAATCAGTGATTGGTCAGTGTATATTTGAATTTCCTACCGGCTTGAGGTTCCCCCTAGGCTGAGGGACAGGAAGTTTAGGATGGGGTGATTAGGAGGGGTCAGGGGATGAGGGATGGATACATCAGGTGAGGGGAGGGGGAGACATTCAGATCAGGTGATTAAGAGCGGGGAGGGGACTAGGGATGAAGGAGAATTTACCCTAGCCTGCTTATTGCTCAGTTGGGGAAGGGAAGGATGGAGTTGTGCTCAACACTATCAGGTTCTAAAAAGGTCTTCACAGGCCAGAACAGTGCACTGAATGCTTACAATGGGCAGAAGCTTCAAGGTCTACACTAGCTTCCCAGATACAAAGTGAAGGAGGCTTGGCTCACACAGCAGTTGGCCCAAAAATAATCTGGGAGTTTCAGTAAGTGCAGAAACTCAGTCTGAGCCAACCACAGGACATAGTTGACCAGAAGCGGTGAGTGATTGAGGGCACACCTTCCGAAAAACAGAATGTCCAGAGCCAGAGACCAGCTGGTCAGACCCCATCAATTGATTGTGGAAATCCCATGTTAGCAAGGGTATCATTTAACTGGAAAAGACCAAGGGCAAGGAAGCTGGGAGATTAAGGTCTGTGATATACCAGGACCTGGGGAAAAATGAATGGGAGAAGAGAAGCCTTGGGGAGTTCCATATCTGTTCTCAGGGGTCTGCAGGGTTGCTCTGTGGAAGAGGGAGCTCTTTCTGTCTTACTTGGCTCCAAAGGCCAAAACTGGGAACCATGGGGCCCCATGAAACTTGTTGGGGGGGGGGGGAGAAGCCTCCTGATGCCTGGAGCTGTCCAAAAGTGAAATTCACTCCATTAGGAGGGAGGTCTTTGAGCAAAGGCTGACCCATGCCCCTGGGGGGGAGGGGAGAGAGTGTGTATGGATGAGTAGGAGGGGTTATAATGTTAATGGGATTTGAGATCTTCCTGATTAATAGGCATCAGGTGGGGCTCATTAAAGGAAGCTTGCTTAGGAGAGGCTTGTTTGTGGGAAGGCTTTCACACCTTTTGTTAATTTCTAATTAGGCACTGAGTCAAGAAGGCTGTGATGCCTAAAAAGAGTATATATATACTCTGAGGTTAGTAAAAACTTTGGGGTTCACTCATTGGAAGAGTGTTCTTGTTATTTGACCAGATGAGACTCAAGGTAACCATTAAGGAGTCCCCTGGCTTTGAAAAACCCAGATGTTGGTGCTTCTCCCCCTGGTGACTCTGGATGTATTGCCTTGGTGAGACAGTTGGATCTGTCTCTTGATCTGTACTAATTTCTCTGATAGAAGCCCTGTCTGTTGGTCTTTATTTCTCTGCTTGTATTTTCTCTGAAGTTCAGGGTGCTGACTTTTCCCCTGAACTAGCGAATGTAATTAAAAAGAGGACCCCCTGAACAGTTTTCTTTCCTAGTAAAACATATCTAAGAACCTGTGCTAGCAACCATCCTGGGGATGCCAGTGTGGTTGCCCAACCTCAGTGTGTGTGTGTGTGTGTGTGTGTGTGTGTGTGTGTGTGTGTGTGTGTGTGTGTGTGTGTGTGTATAAATATATATGTGAGGGTGGGTGGGTCATTGAAGAGGGGATTTTTGTTCTTCTTCAGGTTGAAGCAGCTTCCTCTTATCTCCTTCCCATCTCCAAGATTCTGGGGTTCAGATAACTATAATGCCCAATACCAATCAATCAGTACACACTGATTAAAAGCCTACTGTGTGCAAGTCACTGTCATAAGCTCTGGGGCACCAATGACATAAGTACATTTCAGAATCATCACCTAAATGGAAAAGTGAAAGGGACTCCAGGGGCCAGGTAGAATCCAAGCTACATCCAGAAGAGGCCCTCCCCTGACAGAAGGGTGGAGAGCTGGTAACAGGAAATGCCCTCAGATGAGCCCCTTCTCCCCCACTTAGAGTCTGAGGGAATTGCCCAACCAGAGAGAAGAGTGGCTTCTGGGCAGCCAGGTGGTGTCAGAAGCAGGATTTGAGTCTGGGTCTTTCTGGCTCATGGCAGCTCCCTGTCCTCTCCCATCCTGCCTCTCATACCCAAAGAACACATTGCAAAGAAAATGGTGGTGGTCTGGGACCATCGATGAGGACTGGAGCTGAAGGCCAGGAAGGCTTGGAGGAGGTGGCCTTTAGCTAGAGCTTTGAGAGTGGGGAAAGATTCTAAAAGACAAAGGAGGGAGAGAAGGAGGGAGGGAGTGGGGGAGGGAGGCCACTCCTGGCCAGGCTTGAGAATTCTCATTTGTGTTCTGAGAACCTGGTCTGTGCCCTGGGGCTGCTGCTCAGAGAGGTTGCCAAGGAAACCAGACACAATCAAGTAAAAAGTGGTTTTTGGCCATTGGCGCTTTAGGCCTAGCGGGAGGATCAGGTAGTCAGAATGGGAAGGAGGGAGGGCTCCTTTGAGCTGAGCTCCAATGCAGAGGAGAGAGAGAGAGCAGGCTTGAAGCCTTGTAGCATTACATCTAGGACCTTGGAGGAGGCCATGAGGCCAGCACACTCATTTACAATCTGAAACCAAGAAGAGAGAGATGACTTGCCCAAAGTCATGAGTAAGTATCAAAGTCAGGATTTGAATCCAGGACCCCAGACAAGCCAGTGTCCTTTGCACAACACCCATACTGCCTTGTAAATCCTGGGATCTGGGAGTTTGACCTTTGGCTAATCCCTTCATTGGAGCCTGTTTAGAGACACTGGCAGTCCTTAGCCCAGCTTCCAGCTTCCAGCAGCAAATGGGGTCCCCAGGAGGTGGCTGGGGTTCAGGCCCCTCCTGAGCATCTGGGGGCCTTTCTAATGTTTGGATCTGTTCCCCCCAACATCATTTGCCCCATGCCAGTGAATGATATCGCTTATGGCATTTATTAGCACACTGCCAACAATTGAACAAAGGAGATTTACTAAGAAGACAGAGTGAGAACAGGCCTGCTCCTCTTCTCCCGAATAGTCCCGGAGCCTCAGTTTTGTGGGAGGGCTCTAGTCTCTCCTCCAGCCCCCAGCCCTGACTCCCACACACATACCAGCCCGCAAAGAGGAGGAAGGGTGCAAAGCCTGGGGGGTGGGGGCCTGCCAGCAGACCACTGGGATGAGGGCGTGCAACCAGAGACAGATAGGGAGGTCATGATTCCTTTCTCTTTTAACCAAATTGTGATAGAAGCTGTGTGGGCTGAGCTTTGAAGTGGAAGCTTAGATCCAGAGAAGTATTCCCTGCCTCTAAAACATAATCCATCCTTCCCTGCATGCCCTGAGCCCTATGAAAGGAGTGCCAGGTGCACTCTGAAGTTGGTGGAGTGAATCTCAGCTTGGAAGGTGTCATGGCCATAGCAGGTCCCCTGAAACTACTGGCAAAGCTCTTTCCAGGCATTATCTTAGGTGAGCGTCTGGTGCTATTATTAGCCTTAATGATGAGGAAGTGAGAGAGATTAAGGGGCTTGTGAAGGACCACAGAGCAGGATTCTGACCTCAGGCCTCTGACTCCAAAGCCAGGGTTCTTCCTGCTAGCTTGTATGCCTTCTCCCACCCCTTTCCTTGATAGGCCTCAGTTTACTGAGTGGGTTGGACTAGGATCATGGATTTACAGGTGGAAGGGGCACCGGAAACTGTAACAGAGAAATAAACCAAGACCCAGCAAAGTTAAGTGACTTGCCATGGGTCACACAAATAGAAAATGGTAGAGTTGGGATTTTGTCTATTGCCACATTCGAGCAGAAGAAAAGAAGGTCCCTCTGCCTAAAGTTTAAACTGATGTTTCCATCAGACACTGTCACCAACCAGGTTCTGGTTTTTAAGCTCTTTGTCCCTGGAGCTGGAGACACAGTGTGGCACTTTGAACATGCAGGTCATGGTCTAAGCCAGCCTCTACAGGGACACGGTGTCTTTGGGCAAAGTTAGCAATCTCCTCGAGTGTCCCCCAAGGCTGTGGCCCTGGGAACTCTGACACCCTGGAGAGGAAGACCCTAGGGTATCCTGGAGGCTCTCCTTACTTCTCCTTGGACCTCAGACCTAGGCTGGAGGAGTTCACAATGGGAAGGGGAAGCTGGGCTTTTCCATAACCCTTAAAGATTCAGGCTACTAATGTTGAGCCTGGTGGAAATTTTGATAAACATTTATTCTATTTCTACTTGCCTTTAATGACATCATTAATTTTAAAAAATAAACAAAACTATAATATAGGAGTGGGGTGGGAAGACAGTCTCTTCCATTAAAGAACTCTTTTTTAAATGTTCTGATTTTTATTTTTATTTGTCTGAATTTTTCTGTGAATTTACCTGCTCATTTGCAATTTCATTGATTTGATTTTCTGCTCCCTTCTTTTTTTTTCTTTTTTTTTTAAATACACATTTGTTTTTAAAACTTTGATTTCCAAATTTTTTCCCTTCTTCCCTCCTCACCCAACCCCACTGGGAAGATAAGCAATTCAATATAGGTTGTACATGTGTAGTTACGCAAAACATTTCCATAGTAGGTATATTGTGAAAGACTAATTATATTTCCCTCCATCATGTCCCACCCCTCACTTATTCTATTTTCTCCTTTGACCCTGTCCCTTTTCAAAAGTGTGTGCTTCTAACTACCCTCTCCCCCAATCTGCCCTTCCTTCTATCATCCCCCTGTATGTGTGTGTACACACATATGCACACCCTCACATATGTGTTTATACATATGTACACCCTCCTATACATGAATATATATGTATGTATATATATATGCTTATATATCCCCTTCAACTGTCCTCATATTGAGAAAAGTCTTATGAGTTACAATTATTGTTTTTCCATGTAGGAATGTAAATAGTTCAATTTTGATAACTTCCTTATGATTTCTTTTCCCTGTTTACCTTCTCATGCTTCTCTTGCTTCTTGTATTTGAAAGTCAAGTTTTCTGTTCAGCTCTGTTTTTTTAAATTAAATTTTGTGTTTATTTTTAGTTTACATAATTCATTTCCACAAGATTTTGAGTTGCAAATTTTCTCCCCATTTTCCCCCTACCCATCACCCCAAAATAGCGATCCTACTGAATATTCCCTCCCCCAATTTTCTCTCTCCTATATCTTCCCCCATCCTCCCTCCATTTTACAGTAGGACACAGTGGATTTCTATGCCCCAGTGCTTGTATATCTTATTTCCAAGTTGTATGTAAAATAATAATAATAATATATATTTTTTAAACATTTGTTTTTAAAACTTTGAATTCCACATTCTTTCCCTTCCTCCCTAGTTACCCACCCTTACCAGGAAGATAAGCAATTCAATATAGGTTGTACATGTGTAGCTATGCAAAACATTTCCAAAGTGGATATATTTTGACAGACTGACTGTATTTCCCTCTATCCTATCCCACTCCCCACTTGTTCTATTGTCTACTTTGATCCTGTCCCTTTTCAAAAGTGTGTGCTTCCAATTTCCCTCCCCCCCAGCCTGCCCTCCCTTCCATCATCCCCCCTCTCATCCCCTTCCCCCCTACTCTCCTATAGTGTGAGATACACCATTTAGTGTGTATGTCATTCCCTCCCTAAGTCAAATTCAATGAGAGTAAGGTTGACTCATTCCCTTTTGCCTTCCTATTCTTCCCCTCCATTGTAACCATTTTCCCTTGCCTCTTGTATATGAGATAATTTATCCCACTCTGTCTCTCCCCATCTTCTCTCATTATATTCCTCTATCACCTCTTAATTTCACCTTTTAAGTATCATCCCTCCCTATTCAATTGGTCCTGTGCCCTCTGTCTATGTATACCTGTACACACATATATATATATACACATATTCACATATGTGTTCATATACCCATTACCCTGCTTTGTAGACATATATATGTATGTATACACACACACACATATATATGTATATATACATATACATTTCTATTCCCTTCAACTATTCTTATACTGAGAAAAGTTTCATGAGTTAAAATTATCATTTTTTTATATAGGAATGTAAATAGTTCAACCTTGATAAGTTCTTCATGATTTCTTTTCCCTGTTTACCTCCTCATGCTTCTCTTGCTTCTTGTAACTGAATGTCAAATTTTCTATTCAACTCTGGGTTTTTCATCAAGGATGCTTGAAAGTCCTTTATTCCACTGAATGACCATATTTTACCCAGAAACATGATACTGAGTTTTGCTGGGTAGGTGATTCTCGGTTTTAATCCCAGCTCGACCTCCAGAATATCATTTTCCAAGCCCTTTGATCCCTCAGTATAGAAGCTGCCAATTGTGTGTTACCCTGATCGTGTTTCCACAGTATCCAAATTGTTTCTTCCTGACTGCTTGTAATATTTTCTCCTTGACCTGGCAACTCTGGCATTTGGCTATAATATTCCTAGGAGTTTTCTTTTGGGGATTTTTTTCAGGAGGTGATTGGTAGATTCTTTCAACCTCCATTTTGCCCTCTGGTTCTAAAACATCAGGGCAATTTTCCTTGAGAATTTCTTGAAGGATGATTTCTAGGTTCTTTTTGTGATCATGGCTTTCAGGAAGTCCAATAATTTTTAAATTATCTCTCCTGCATCTATTTTCCAGGTCAGTGGTTTTTCCAACGAGATAGTTCACATTGCCTTCTATTTTTTCATTTGTTTGAATTTATTTAATAGTATTTTGATTTCTCATAAAGTCACTAGCTTCCATTTGCTCCAATCTAATTCTGAAGGAATGATTCTCTTCGGTGAGCTTTTTTTTTTGCTTTTTGGAGGGCAATTGGGGTTAAGTAACTTGCCCAAGGTCACACAGCTGGGTTTTTGTTTGTGTGTGTTAAGTGTCTGAGACCAGATCTGAACTCAGATCCTTCTGACTCCAGGGCCAGCACTCTACTCACTGCACCACCTAGCCACCCCAAGTTAATCTATTTTTTAAGGTGTTATTTTCTTCAGTCAGGTTGTTGACTCTCACCTCATAATTTTCCTGCATCATAATTTTCCTGCATCATTCTCATATCTCTTCCCAATTTTTCCTCCACTTCTCTTATTTGGTTTTAAAAATCCTTCTTAAGGTCCTCTATAGCTCATATTTTTCTTGGAAGCTTTTGACTTCCTTTGACTTCCTTTTGACTTTCCCTTGACTTCTTTTGTCTTCCTGTCTTCCTCCTGTTCCATGCTTTGATCCTTTTTGTCCCCAAAATAGTAGTGGAAAGTTGGATTGCTGTGCTTGCTTTGCTTCCTTTGCTTGCTCATGTTGCCACTTAAGTACCTGACTTTTGAGCTTTTTGCCACACTAGAACTCTGCTACCAGAGAGGGGAGCTTTGTCCCAAATCCTTGGGGTTTTCTCAGATGCTGGAGCTATTAGTTGGCTGCTTTTTCTGAAGCCTCCACTGGCTCTGGTAAACTGGTCATGCACCCCAGGACCTCCATCCTAGGCAGTGATACAGATCCAAGCAGGTTAAAGCAAGAGTGATTACCCCTCAGACTGCTTGCTTGGTTCCCCTACAATATGCAGTCCAGGAGCTCTGAAGCAGTCATGTGGCTGTGGCTGCACAGCCATAGTGCCTCAGCCACTTCTTGCCCTGGGGGCAAAGACCAGACAGCACTCCTGGATCCCCGGTTCCCAAAGTCCACACTGCACTGAACTCTCTCTTGTCATTAGCATCTATGTGTTGATAATTCTGGAAACTGCCATGGCTGCTGGTGATCTGAATTCCCTTTAGCTGGTGGCTGGTTGTGGCTACCCCGAGGCTAAAACCTCAAGCTCATACATGGCTGGGGTCAGCTCCCAGACCACTGTGCTGGCCCCTTCCTGCTAGCCTGCCAGGCTGTCTTCAGCGGGAGGTTAGCTTCTCTCTGTCATTTTGTGGGTTCTATATCTCCATAGTATGTTTAGAGTAATTTTTTTACGTGAATTGGAGGAGGTGGAAGTGGAAACTGTGAGGAAGTCCTGTTTCTACTCTGCCATCTTGTCTCCTCGGGTCTGGTTTTTTCATCAAAAATGCTTGAAAATCCTCTATTTCATTCAATGACCATATTTTCCCCTGAAACATGATACTCACTTTTGCTGGGTAGGTGATTCTTAGTTTTAATCCTATCATATTCCAAGCCCTTCAATTCTTTAGTGTAGAAACTGCTAGGTCATGTGTTATCTTGATTGTGTTTCCACAATATTCAAATTGTTTCTTCCTGACTGCTTGCAATATTTTCTCTGACCCGGGAATTCTGGAATTTGATTATGATATTCCTGTGAGTTTTCTTTTTGGGATCTTTTTCAAGAGGGGACCACTGAATTCTTTTAATTTCTATTTTGCCCTCTGGTTCTAGCATATAAAGACAATTTTGCTTGATCATTTCTTTCAAGATGGAGTCTAGGCTCTTTTGATCATGGTTTTCAGGTAGTCCAATAATTTTTAAATTATCTCTCCTGAATCTATTTTCCAGATCTTTTTCTCTTTTTTCTTTTTGGCTTTTTGGAGAGGCAAAGGTAGGGCAGTTGGGGTTAAGTGACTTGCCCAAGGTCACATGTCTAGTTTTTTGTGTTAAGTGTCTGAGGCCGGATTTGAACTCAGGTCCTCCTTACTCCAGGGTCGGTGCTCTATTCACCATGCCACCTAACCACCCCCTCAGTGGCTTTTCTTTTTTTTTTTAATAGTATTTATATATATTTGAAACATTTAATGTTAAGACCTCAACTTTCATATCCATTTCCTTCCTCCCTTGTCACCCATTCCCTCTGGGGAGATAAGGAATTCAGTATGTGTTGTACATGTCTAGCTATGCAAAACATTATCATAGTAGATATATTGTACAAGGCTGCTTATAATTCCCTCCCACTCATCCCACCCCCCACCTGGTCCATTCCCTACATGATCCTGTCCCTCTTCTATAGTGGCTACTTCCAACCTCCCCTCCCCCCAAGGATGCCCTCCCATCCATCTTCCCTCCTCTCATCCCCCTTCCTATTCTGCTGCAGGTTGAGATATCCCATTTAGTATGTATGTCATTCTCTCCCTAAACCAAATTCAGTGAGAATGTGGTTTTGCCTTTTTGCCTTCTTATTCTTCCCCCCCTTACAACCACTTCCCCTTGCTTCTTCTACATAAGATAGTTTACCCCACCCTGTCTCTCTCCCCATCTCCTCTTGCCACTTTCCTCTCTCACCTCATAATTTCATCCCTTGAGTATTCTCCCTTCCCAACAAATTCAACCTATGCCATCTATCCATATATAACTGTAACCATCTACACACACATTCACATATGTACTTATATGACCACACACCCTTCTTCCATTATTTTCATAGTGAGAAAGATATCACCAGTCACTGTTATTGCTTTTCCATATAGGAATGTAAATAGTTCAACTTTGATAAGTTCCTTTTGATTTCTTTTCACTGATTACCTTCTCAGGCATCTCTTGCTTCTTGTGTCTGGATGTCAAATTTTCTACTCAATTCTGGTTTTTTTCCTCAAGAATGCTTGAAAGTCCTCTATTCCACTGAATGACCATATTTTCCCCTGAAACAAAATACTCAGTTTTGCTGGGTAGGTGACCCTTGGGCTCATTCCCAGTTCTTTTGCCCTCTGGAATATCATATTCCATGCCCTTCAATCCCTCAGTAGAAGCTGCCAGGTCCTGGGCTATTCTGATTGTGTTTCCACAATATTGAAATTGTTTCTTCCTGGCTGCTTGGAGTATTTTCTCCTTGATCTGGGATTCTGGAACCTGGCTATAATATTCCTGGGAGTTTTCTTTTTGGGATCTTTTTCAGGAGGTGATCGGTGGATTCTTTTAACCTCTATTTTGCCCTCTGGATCTAAAACATCAGGGCAGTTTTCCTTGAGAATTTCTTGAAGGGTGATTTCTAGGTTCTTTCTTTGATCATGGCTTTTGGGTAGTCCAATAATTTTTTAAATTGTCTCTCCTGGATCTATTTTCCAGGTCAGTGGTTTTTCCCATGAGATATTTCACATTGCCTTCTAATCTTTCATTTGTTTGAATCTGCTTAACAGCATCTTGATTTCTCATAAAGTCACTAGCTTCCATTTGCTCCAGTCTAACTCTGAAGGAATGAATCTCCTCAGTGAACTTTTGAGATTCTTTTTCCATCTGGCAAATTTGACTTTTTTAAGGCATTCTTCTCCTCATTGCCCTTTTGGGCCTCCTTTGCCATTTGAGTTAGTCTATTTTTTAAGGTGTTGTTTTCCTCAGTCAGGCTGTTGACCCTCATTTCATACTTTCCTGCATCCTTCTCATTTCTCTTTCCAATTTTTCCTCCACTTCTCTTATTTGATTTTAAAGTCCTTCTTAAGGTCCTCTATAGCCTGCAACCCACTCATGTTTTCCCCTGGGGCTTTTGGAGCAGGACTTCTGACCTCACAGTCCTTTTCCTGCTCTATGCCCCCAAAATAGGAGTCTAGGGTTGCATTTTCTGTTTCCTTTGCCTTGGCATGTTGCCACTTAATTGCTTGACTTTTGGGCTTGTTGCCACACTATGGCTTTAAGGCCAGATAGAGGAATTTTCGTCCCGAACGTGTGGGGGCAACTTCCGTTTCTGGCAAGCTGTAAACCCACCCACAACTTCCACCCTAGATCACAATCCAGATCCAGGGAGGTTAAAGCAAGAGCGATTACCCCCCAAGACTGATCGCTGGATCTCCCCAGGATTTGTAGGCTGGGAGCCGGAAATGCCTCTGAAAACTACAAAATGGCGTGTCTCCTCAGTGGCTTCTAGCCCCCAGGGGAGGGAGCTGATGCATTCCCCAAATACTGGTCCCAAAGTCCATAGGACACTAACCTCTTACTTTGTCCTAGGCATGTCTATGTTGATAATTCTGGAGTCGCCACAGCTACTGGTGTTCTGGGGTTCCTCCAGCTGGCTGTTGGCCCTGCGGCCCTGGGGCTAAAACCTCGGCTCATGGGGACCTCGGCTCCGGCTCGGCTCGGCTCCCTGAGCTCTGCGCTGCCGCTGCCAGCTCCCAGACCACTGTGCTGGTCCTTCCTGCAGGGCTGCTGAGCTGTCCTCAGTGGGAGGTTAGCTTCTCTGTGTCGTTCTGTGGGTGCTGGAGCTCCAGAAGTTGTTCAGAATCCCCTTTTACATAGTTTGGGGGGAATCTGAGGGCAGAGTGGCTTGGATGAGCTGTTTCTACTCTGCCATCTTGGCTCCGCCCCCCTCAGTGGCTTTTCTAATGAGATATTTCTCATTGCCTTCTATTTTTTCATTTGTTTGGATCTGTTTTATAGTATCTTGATTTCTCACAAAGTCATTAGCTTCCATTTGCTCCAATCTAATTTTGAAGGAATTATTCTCTTCAGTGAGTTTTTGACATTCCTTCTCCATCTGGCAAATTCAACTTTTTAAGTCATTCCTCCCCTCATTGGCTTTTTGGGCCTCTTTTGCCATTTGAGTTAGTCTAGTTTTTAAGGTGTTATTTTCTTCAGTCAGGCTGTTGACTCGCTTTTCTTAATTTTCTTGCATCATTCTCTTTTCTCTTCCCAATTTTTCCTCCACTTCTCTTACTTGGTTTTCATAATCCTTCTTGAGCTCCTCCATGGCCTGTAACCAATTCATATTTTTCTTGGGAGCTCTTGATGCAGGAGTTCTGACTTCATTGTCTTCCCCCCATTCCATGCTTTGATCCTTTTTGTCCCCCCAAAAGGAATCTATGGTAGGATTGTATTTCCTATGCTTGCTTATGTGGTCAGTCAATTACTTGACTTTTGAACTCTTTGCTATGGTAGAACTCTGCTTTCAGAAAGGAAAGTGCTTTGCCCCAAATCACTTGGGTATTTGCAGCTGCAATTAGGAGGGTGCCCTCTCTGCAGCCCTCACAGGCTCTGGCACTTGGCCACACACCCCAGGACCTCCACACAAGACTGTGATCTAGATCCACACCGGTTAAAGCAAGAGTGATTTCTCTCTGAATGGTTGCTTGGTTCCCCCACAATCTGCAGGCCAGAAACTCCTGAGGAAGCCACAGGGCTGTGCAACTGCACCTCCACTTCTTGCTCCAGGCGCAGGGTCTGGACCACACTTCTCTGTCCACCTTGTTCCAACAGAGTTCTCCACTGACCTTTTACTTTGTCTTTGGCATTTATGGGTTGAGAAGTCTGGAAACCACCACAGCTGCTGGTGATCCACTCTCCTGAAGTCTGCTCTAGCTGGTCTGGTCAGGGACACCCTGGGAACAAAACCATACAGTTCACTCAGGGCCCCTTACTGTTGGCCTCCTGAGCTGCCTTCAGTGGCAGCACCTTCAGATTTGTTTCTCTCTGTCACTTTGTGGGTTCTGTAGCCCTAAAGTTCATTTAGAGTCATATTTTACATGTATTGAAGGAAGTGAAAGTTGGAGCCGAGGGGAAGTCCTGTTTCTACTCCACCTGGCTCCGCCTCTCTAAAGAACTTTTTAAAACTTCTTGGACTGGCTTGTATTTGCAGGACAGAGTGCTGGACCTGGAGTCAGGAAGCCCTGAATTCAAATCCTGCCTCTGACCCTTCCTAACCATGTGATCCTGACCAAGTCTACTAACCTTTGCCTGCCTCAGCTTCCCAAACTGTAAAATGAGTATAATAATAGCATTTAGCTCCTAGTGTTATTGTGAAGAGAAACTGAGATAATGTTTATAAACACTTTGCAGATAGAAATACTGGTTTCCCTGTTGTTGCAGTTCAGTTCAACAAACATTTATTATACATTTACCAATCCTAAGGTCTTGGAGAAGACCTTGCCCTCAGGGAGCTTACCTTCTACTGGGAAGGGGCAGATGGCATGTCTGGGGGACTACAAAGTTCTTTGAGCAGTCTTGAGTACTAACAGTAAACCTGGGCCACACTCCTCCAACAATGGGCACAGTGCCCGAGGCAGATACCCCACAGCCCAGGGAGGGGCACTCACAGGTTTGGGCTACAGCCTGGCATACCAAGCTCTTTCTCAGGGAACAGCCTCCAGGCCCCAGGCAGACCTCTCCTAACAGAGCAGCCCCTTTGCAGGCTCACAGGAACAGTCCCCTAAGCTGGGGTTTTGGCTCTCTAAGTCAGTAGCCCTGACTGGGCCAGAGATAGTGTGAGTGTATCTCAGTGACAAGTCAGCATACACATAGGACCTGGAGGTTTGTCAAGCACTTTCAGGGTGTAATCTCCCTTGATGTTCACAACAAGCCTAGGAGGTAGGTGTGTGAGGCTGGAGGACTTCTGCAATGGGTGAGAGCCCCATAGGCATGTGCAGCCCAGGAAGTACCTGAAGAAGAACGGATATTAGCATCTGAGGGCCTGGGCTGAGTGTTGGCAATGTGAGTGGAGAGAAGGGTCTAGATGGGAGATACAGAAGAGGCAGAAATGGTGAGGCTGGAACACAGGGGTGAGGGCAAATGAGGAGATGAGGCTACCAGCCTGACAGAAAGGAAGATGGGGGACCCTTCAAAGAAAGACAGACATTTGGAAGAAGGCTGGAGTGGAAGGGAGAGATAATGAGCTCTGTGTGAGTGACTACATGCTGAGTCAGAGCTATCTTTGCAACACTCTGTGAAAATGTCTGCTGGACAGCTTATGATGGAGATGCATCCCCAGCTCGGCTCTCTGGACCCAGAAATCATCTTCCTGGAGATGATTGTTGAACCCATGGGAGCCAATGAGGAAGCCAAGAGAGCTAGGAGGGCAGCCCTTTTGGAAACACCCAAAGTCAGCAGGAGGAACTGAAGAGATGACCTTGGCAAGGACAGAGACTGGAGAAGAGGAGGACTGAGGAATGATGTAGGGGGACCCTACAATTGATGACAATAGATTTAGAATTGGAAGAAACCCCCACTGTACAGAAAACAAAACTGAGGTATTAAGCAGCCCACTTAGCAAGAAATAATTGGGGGTGGGATCTGAACCCAGTGTCTCTGACTCACAAATCTAGCACCTTGGAGATGGGGTTTTCTTTTTACAGAGGGATCGAAGGTGCTCCAAATGTGTGGGAGGGCTGAGGTCCTGCACCAGTTTATTCCCCAGTAAGGAAAAGAGGACTGTCTTTACTTGGTCCTCAAGCTGTCTCCTTCTATCTTCAAAGGGCAAAAGCTGGTAAGAAGGAGAGGCCCAGAAAAGACCCTGGAAGTGACTTGTGAAGCTCAGGACAGAGCCCAGTCCTCCCATCTGGAAGAGGATCCTAAGGCCCACATCAAGGAAGTGGCTTGCCTTTACTCACTCAGCACCAGTGGCTGAGCCAGGACTCGGATCTGGGCTGCCCTGGTGTGCAGCTTGGGCCTCTATTCTGCCTGGCCTTCCAGTCCAGGCTCACACCCATCTCCAGCCCCATAGACAACCCGGAGGCTAGGAGAGTTTGTCCAGTGAAAATGTGGACTCTTTGTTGGAAAGGACGGGACTTCGTGTGAGTGGTACTGAGGGAGCGCCAGCCGCCCAGCCAGGGACACCATTTGTTCCTCTCTTCTTGGGGATGCCCCTGAGCTGGCCAACCACATGGGGCGTTCCAACATGGCTGAGTTAAAAGATCTCAGGAGAGCCCATACTATGCTGCCTTTGGCCTCTCAAGGATTCCCTTTGGGGAATCTCTTAGCACCGTCTCTCTCAGGCCCTCCTTGAAGCTGATGGAAGGAAGGTTGTTGCCGGACTACTGGGAAAGAAAGGACCCTCCTAGTAACCAGTGCCCTGGGAGTGCAACAAGACCCTCTTGGCTTTCAGCTCCCCCACCCCATCCAATTCACAAACAAGCCTCACGGCCACATCCCTGGGGGGCCACCTCCCTTCCCTGGCTGCCTAGCCATATCTCCATCCAGGACCCAAAGAACTCCCTTGAAGGGAGCCCCAGCCCCAAAGGCACATGGAGAGCACCTCAAGAAGAAGGAGCATTGACATCTTAGCAAGAATTCCTGCTTTCATCCTAAGAGCATTTATCAAGAACTCACTGTGAGCCAGGACTGGGCCAGGGACTGGACAGAGAAAGACAAATCCAGGCACTTCCTGCCCTCTGTGAGCTTCTATTTTACCGAATTGGGAGGGGGAACAGCACAGGCATGGATGAGGAAAAACAAATACGTACAAAATAAAGATGATGATTGTTGGGGAGGGCAGATAGCTCTAACAACTGGGGAAATCCCAAATTCCCAAGGGGATTCTAAACCACAGGGTGGTACTCTGGGTTTGGAGGATTGAAAAGGTGTCTGGGGAAAAGAAACTGGGCCTTACCACAGGGGTCAAGAACTGTCTAAACTGCTGTGTCTCCCAGAATGCTTTGTTTGGGATTTGCCTCACCAGTGGGCTGAAATGAAGTCCATTTTGTAAGGTATAAACAGCCTTACTTGGGAGGCTTGGGTGGGAAGCACTGGCTTCCCAGAGGAAATGAGGTGGAGACAGGCTGAACTAAAGAGGTGATTTAGGGGGGAAAGTACAGAGTCCACAATGTTTGGATTATATAACAGATGAAAAATGTCCACTCGTAAGCAGAAAGGACTCACGTAGGTCATAGCTCTAATAACAAAGCTGGGGTTTGAAGTCACATTTCCTATGTTCCAGTGTAGACTGTGACCCCTGCCTCAAAGGCCAGAGGTCAGGGACTCTCTCCTGATGGGTGGAGATGAACACTGAGCCCTGCCCTGATAGAGAGATAGACCAGACTGGGCAAGAGCCTGAGAAAGGAGAACTCTCCATCTTCTTCTAGCTTGGAGCCATTTCAGGCTCTCGTGGCTTCCAGCTTTGAGAGGGAAGATGGCTGAAGGTGGGAAGGAAAAGACTCTGGGAAGACATGGGAGGGGCCGACAGTCTCCATCATGTCCCTCTCCCAGCCTGCTACATTAGAGACTGCAAGGGGGCTTCTCCCTGGGGTCACTGTAGCTCAGTCATCTCTGTCCCAACTCTGTATTGTCTGGCATGTATTTTCCTGATTTCTGTTTTACTGCTGATTTGAATTAATGGATTTTCTTGGCTAATTGCTAGATGTGTGTGCATTGTGGAACTGACATCTGAAAAGAAAGGGGTCAAGCCTCAGATATAGACCTTAGTGTCCTCCTTGCCCTCCGAATGGGAAACAGTGACCAGAAGTGGTTTGAAGCTGAAACTTGCATCCCTTAGACTAATAATATGTAAGGGAGCAGATATCATTTTAGCCTGGTAGCCCTTCTTTCTGTGGAAAGCAGTGTGGCAGCCTTTGGCCCCAACCTCCTGCTTCATTTCCTGGCAGGAATTAAATTCTCCTTTGGAGAAGGATGGGGGAGAGAAGAGGCTAGATTTGTTTATTTTGTCTCCCCTCAAGAAACACAAAAATACTCCCACGTCATATGTGGGGAGTATCCCTCTCAACACACAGGCCTTGTCACATATATGCATATGTATATGTATATGGCTGTACAGGGTGTCCCAAAAGTCTTAGAGCTGTTTTTTGATATTAGAGCTTTAAACAGCACTAAGATTTTTGAGATACCTTCATATGCAACATATATGTATGTTTATATACATATTTCATCCTGCTTAGATCTACAGGAAAGCTATTTTCCTGCCCTTTACTTACATCAATGATTTAATTTGTTCCTCCCAAGTCACCTGGGAACAGTGGGAGGGCAGGAATTGTTATTTCCACCCATCGATGGCAGAGGCTGAAACCATGGCAAGTATCTAACTCACTGCATCATGAAGAGCTCTCGGGATTGGCCAGGGAGAGAAGGAAAGCGAGGCTAGTCAGCCATCTCAGGGGCCCAGGGGCTTGCTTGCTCTTGCTGCAGACAGGGATAGAAATCAAAATGGCAATGGAGATGGGGGTGGGCTGGGCTAAGGATGGAGATGGAGATAAATATACACAGAAATCAGGAATAAAGAAGGGGAGCGATTTGGAAGGTGGGTACTCCCAGGGACAGATGGGCAGAGACATAGAGACAGGGACAGGAAGAGGGGTCTCATCTAAATTCCCACTGCAGCCCCTCTTGGTCATTCCTCTAGATTCTCTGTTTGGGGGTAATTAGTTATGCACCTCCCACCTGAGGCCCAATGCGATCCCTTCTTTAGCACCCAAATACCCAAGAGATACATAAATCTAATAGCAAAAGCATTTATTTAAGACCCGACTCGTGTAAATAGGGAGGAAGGGAATAAAGCAGCCAGAGTATCCCCTTAGCCCAGGCATAGGAACAGAGCTCTCCAGGGGGCCAGCACAAAGGAGAAGGGCACACTAGCTTCCAAACCCCAAGGCCCCCTATGAAAAGCCCCAAGTGCCATGCTGTATGCCTCCTGGATGTTTTCCAGCTGTGCTTTGGCTCAGGCTGGGGTCAGCTGAGGCTTAGAAGCAGCAGCATCCTTCTAGCCATCCTTCTGTGACTTTGGATGAGCCATCTTTCAGTGTCTTCATCTGTAAAGTGGGCTGAATGATGCCTGGGCCACTTCCCTCACAGGGTGGGGAGGAGGCTCAAAAATGACTCACAAGTACTGTGCAAGGAATGGCTTTTGTTATTCTCTTCAGGAGGTGTGTGGTCTCATTCAGCTTCCTCTTAGAGTTGGAAGAGATCCCACGGGAGGCAGCCCAGAAAATGCCAGGTGACACATATGGGCAGCTGTGTGATGTGGCCTTGCTGGCAGCCCTATCTCATCCACACGCAGACATCTGCACACACATATCCGCACACACACATCCATGCACACACATCCATGTACACACACACATCCGTGCAACACACACATCTGTACACACACACACATCTGTGCACACACATCTATGCACACCACACACATCCATGTACACACACATCTATGCACACACACACACACACACACATCTGTGCGCGCACACACACACACACACACATCCATGCACACAGCTGTCTAAGGTGGAGGGTGGCTGGGAAGAGAGGCCTTTGGCAAAATTCAAAAGCAAGCAAGCAAAAGTACCACAATCCAGATGCAAGTGTGTATAGAGTCTGGACTCCCAAAGTTGGGAGGACTGTGCCTGGCCCTCAGGGTTCCAGCTGAGCCTCTTCTCCAGTATATTGACTGCCTGTGGTTAGTGCCCCAGTTCCATTTAACCAATTAACATCAATTAGCTTGTTGTTGATTTTTTTTTTTTAGTCCCTTCTGACTCTGTGATTCCTTTAGGGTTTTCTTGGCAAAGATACTGAAGCAATTTGCCATTTCCTTTTCTAGCACTTGGCTTTTACAAAGGGTGTTTATGGCAAAGATATAGTGAGGACAGAAGTACAAATATTTTCCCCCAATACCTGTGGCACACCCTCCCGACATTTCCCTTAGGTTCTTGGGGAGAGTGAGCTCAAACTTAGAGCAGTTTCTATGCAACTTTGGTCTAGCTGACAGAGGAGTCACTATCTCCACTACCACTGGGCTAGGCCAAGCAGCCACTATCATTCTTCTGTCAAGTCCCTGCATGGACTGGAGCTCCTGGAATTCTGGGAGCTCACTCTTCTGACCTTTCAAAGTTCAGAAGGTCATAGATATTTCCAATCTCCATTTTAAAACAAGAAAGAATATTCACAACAGCAAGGGAAACAACAGTGGCACTGTGTTCCTCTAGGTAGTACTGATTCTGGAATCAGGAAGATCTGAGTTCAAATCCAGCCTCAGATCATCACTGTGTGACCCTCTGTTTGACTCGGTTTCCTCATCTGTAAAATGGAGCACCTGTTTCCCAGGGTTGTTGTGAGGATTAGATGAAACAATGATTGTAAAACACTTTAGCACAGTGCCCAGTACATAGTAAGTACTATATAAATATTAGCTGTTATTATTATCATGTACCGTTAGCGTCGTGCAGCTTTGGGTGGGAGGGGCCTTCAGCTCCCTCAGCAGGAGGGAGCCAGTCACACATGAGCCTCAATTAAATGTGTCCCACTCCAGCTCCCACAACCAATCAAAAGACTTCTCTTCACCACATTGTCAGAGGACCAGAGACAGCTCCAAAGCAGAGACACTGTGCCTGCTCACCAGCACTCCCTTATATGGGCATAAATACTAAGCATCTGGTCGAGGAGTAGAGAGTGCAGGCATATGGCTACCCAGCCAGCGGAGGCTGGATTGGGCAGATATACATTCCTAGGACATGGGCATTTTCAAGGAGATTGTAGGAAGTGGAGAACAAAAAGGACTACTGCTATGTAGCAATTCATTCCCCTCTCTTTTGTGTCAGAGGCAGCATTGACATGACAGACCACCAGATTCAGCATCATGAACACCTGGCTTCTACTCCCACCACAGATGCCCATGGGATGTGTGCCCCTAGGTAAGTCACTTAACCTCTTTTTTACTTCCATTTTTTCAACTGAAAAGTTGAATATGGGGTTGATAATATTAGCACCAGCCTTTCAGAGAATCTAATCAGATATTTGTAAAGCACTTAGCACATAGTCTAACACATAGTAGGCACTTAAGAAATACTCATTCCCTTCCCTTCCCTGTGTCAATTCTTATCATGATGCTGATGAAGTTTTCCTTAGAAAGAGCTCTCATGGAAGGCCAAAGATACCTCTCTGCAGAGAGAGACATGGCAGACTTGTCACAAGACACAGGTGTGTATTTGCACCCCAACCCAAACGTTTGCCTCTACTTGAAACGTCCAGTCCAGGGGCAGCCACATCACATGATCACATGATGATCCTCACGGCTGGCTTACCCGTTACTCATCTGGGTTGTTGTTCCTCCCTTTGTCCAATGAAGAAAGGCTGCCATTGCTAATGCTGAATAACAACAATAATAGTACAGCACCTACTATGCACTGGGCATTGTGCTAGGTGCTTTACAAATATCTCGTTTGATCCTTATGAAGTAGGTTCTATTATTATCTTCATTTTATAGATTAGGAAACTAAGGCAAACAAAAGTGAAGTGACTTGTTCAGGGCCATACTGCTAGTCTGTGTTGCAGTTGGGACCCAAACCTGAGCTGGGCTTGTTCCATGTCACCCCAGAGGTCAGAACCAGAAGTGGTAGAAGAAAGAGCTAGAGCTCCCTTTGGGCATTGGGAGCTGTCCAAAGCTGACAACCCACGTGTCTAGAAGTGACTGCTGAGAACCCCTGCAGGTCCTCAATTCTGATTTGGTTTACAGACTCTAACTCCAACATCTTCCCATTGCACCATCCTGCATTACCCAGCAGCCTCAGGGGCAGCCAACAGCCTAGATCTCCATCTCCCCTCCTCCTAGGGCTCCCAGGGGTGCCAGGATGCCATTGATCCTTCTGGGGTAGAATTCATCAGAAAGTTTCCCCTTCTGGGAAATGGAAGCTGGTACCAACACTTGGAACTGCTGACTTGCCGGATTGTTAGGACAATTAGGTAAAATAAGAAATACAAAGTTACTTAACAAGTTCACAGCACAAAGTACAAAGTAACTACTCTTATTTCCCTGGGACTGAAATGTTCCAGGAATGTTGGAGAGGAGTGGGTGACAGGATATTCTGCCCTCCAGCGGGACACAGCCCACTGCCCCTTTGCTCCAGCTCCTGTGGCCATGCTTCATAGCCCAGGAACGCCAGCAGGCATCTCCGAGGGCCAGAACAGAGGTGCATGAGCATCCTAGTGAAGCCCCGGAGCCTCCAGAGGGAGGGGACTCCTGACTAGCAGGGACTTCTCCCACTAACCCTACTCAGAGCCCCTCCCAGCCTCGCCCTGAGCCTTCATGATGGAAAATATTCATCTCTTTATGGCCAACGCAGAAATGAGGCCCTCAAAAGGAGCCATGGTGGTCATCAGACTAGGGACCCTGCCCCTGGACCGGGGCTGCTTCTTGAAGCCTCTTCAGCTCAGCTAGAGCTTGTACCCCTCTTCCACTGGCACTGCCTTCAAGAGTCTAGATGCAGCTCCCCTACTTGAGGAGGGGCCAACATGGGACTTCAGTGAATGATAACATCTCAATCCCCAGTCGTTGATTGAATGGAATCCCCTCTTGGAAAACAAGCAATTCTGCTGCTAGGATGGAACAATCTTCATGTAGCCTTCAAGGGTGTAGAAACAACAGAGCTCAGCATGTAGTAGAAATCAAATCAAAATAAGAAGCTCCCAGATGTGGGGCTGGGTTGAATTCTCCTCCCTAATGCCCCCAGGCCACCTCTACTGACTCCCAACAGAATCCTCCCCATCCCCACCAACTGAGGGCCCACTTCATGCCATTTGCCTTGGGCATAAGAACTAGTGGCAGCTCTAGGAATCCCTCAACTTTCAGGAGCAGAGATTTCACCTCTGTGTTTCTACTTTTCCCTCCCTACTCTACCCCCTCCCCAGCTCAAAGTCCCTCTGGGCCTCAGGAGATTTCATGCATAGCTGTGGCCAAAAAAGATAATTCATCATTCTGCAAGGTCCTTGGTGATGAGCCTTTTCCCCCTTAGCCAGATGGTCCACTGACAAGAAGCCAACAAGCCCCCACTGGTGTTGGCAGCCATTATGTGTAGGGTTTATGAGAACTAAAGGGCCTAATGAAATTAACAGTTTTCTCTCATGCTCATTTGCTAAAAACTAACAAAGACCTCTTCCAGGATGAATTGTGTAATATATATGTAGAAATATATGCATATTTTGCTTATATATGTGTGTTGCTACATATATCACATATATGTATGTATATAATATATAAGATTATGTACTACACAATGGAAAGGACACTGGATCTAGAGTCATAGGACCTGAGTTCAAATCTGACCTCAGACACTTAACACTTACTAGTCATGTGACCTTGGCCAAGTCACTTAACCCCAATTGTCCTGCCTTCCCCCCTCCAATAAAAAAAGCAAAAAAAAAAAAAAAACCCAAAACTAGCACTATTTATGAAGCTTTTCTTTTTTTTTTTTTAAATCAATGCCTTTCAGGGCAGCTAGGTGGCACAGTGAGTAAGAGTGCCAGCCAAGAGTCGGGATGACCCAGATCGGTTCCGGCCTCAGTACTTAGCACCCACATGTAAATAACTAGCCATGTAACCTCAAGCAAGTTACTTAACCCCAATTGCTTTAAAAAAAAAATCAATGCCTTTTGCTTTTATATCACATTCCTTTATCAATTCAGCACCCCCTCTCCCTTTCCCACCAGCATTTCCCTTAGAATAACAATTTTAAAAGAAACAAGAAAAAAAATTAGTCTAGTAAAAGTAGATGATCCACCAGTGTTTCTGCCCATCCCTACAATAGCTTGGAGTTTGGGCTATAGAGTTAGGGTTGGGGGTTCTCCCCCAGCACAGAGTCAGGCAAGCTGCTCCTCAGAGAGATCTCGGATGTTATCTACATGGGCATTCTCCCTGCTGGTTTGGTGCCTGTGTCCTCTCTCTGGCCCCACCCCACATGCTGAAGGCTCTTCTCTAGATCAGTAGGTGGCCATCATCTCTCACTCTGGCGATTCCACCTGCCCCATTCCTCTTCTGGTAACATAGACCGGGGGCAGGGGGACAGGAGGAGGTAGGCTTCCTCTGGCTTTTCCATGCACTCTTGGGCATAGACAATGCACTGGCCTCAGATCAGAAGAAGAGGAGGAGAGGCAGCTTGATGGCCTTTGAGGAACAAAGGACAAGATGCTTTAAATGACCCAAAGCTTCTCCTTGGAACAAAGGTCCATGTTGTTAATGCCAGCATTCTCCTGGCAATGCTTGGTGGCTGAGTCATGAGGTGCCATGCACTCAGAGGAATGAAAATGTACAGCCACCCAGAGGGCAATGGGGAACCTCAGAGGAGATACGAGCAGGCAGCAGCACATTCCCCAGAAGGAGCAACATGAGCTGTATTTAGAACACACCCAGTCAATGGCCAAGGACATCAGGAGGGCCTGCAGGCCATGTCCAGCCCTGCCCAGAACCTACCAGAGCTCACCTTCTGTTGGCAGAGCCCGTGAGAACCAAGGTCACCTCATGCCAAGATGAGCCATCCCAGAAGAAAGTGTGGGAGTAACCTACCTTAATGAGAGACCTTCTCACCCCTTCTGTCATCGTGAAGACGTGCTGAGATTTAAAACCGAAAGAGTGACCTTTGAAGGGCCTGGAATTGAAGTTGCCCATATGTCTATACTGGCAGTGAGATGCCCGGGAACCCTCAGCAGCCAGACTCCAGGAAAGGGGCCGGTAATAAAACCCCATGACCTCAGGCGGTCAGTTTGAGCCAGCTGGTGTCACCAAACTAGCTGGTCTTTAAATGACCCCACCCATGGCTAGAATGTGAGCCAGGCAGGGCGTCCCTTAGGTATCCAGGTGGTACAGTGGGGTGAGGGTGAGACTTATCTGGAGTCAGGAAGACCTGAATTCAAATTCTGCTTCAGAAACTAGCTGTGTGACTCCACACTCTCAGACCCCTTTAGGTCCTTGGTTGTAAAGCCAATGCCAATCTACCTAGATGGAGGGAATTTCCTCCCTAGAAGTTCCCTCTACAGATGTAGCACAGGTTTGGGCCCAGTTTTTTTTTCTCCCACTTTTAATTAACAGGCATTTGTATTACATAATCCCTAGGCAGAAATTTTAGTTCTGAATATTTGAAAGTCTCACATCTTGATTCTGGATATGTATCGTATTTGATAGGAAATTTGTGAAAAACTGTTATGCAGCAGAAAGGCCCTTGGCTAGGGAAACCTAGGGATTAGAGGGTTGTTGAGGCCAGATTCCTGGCTGAAATCCTCCCAGAGCTCCAGGCCTCATCCCCACTGGGGCCTCCCTGCTGCTCCTCAAACAAGATACTCCATCTCCTGGCTAGCTGCGTGACTAGGGAGAAGTCACATTAGCTGTCTCCCTCAGTTCCATCATCTGTAAAAAGGCACGAGAACACCTACCTTTCAGTGTTTTTACAAGTCTCAAATGGGATCATCATTTAAGGTAAATCGAGGTATAATCTATTCCAAATGGCTTGCCTTCTCAAGGAGGGGAGAGAGAGAATTTAGAACTCTGTTTTTAAAAAATTAATGTAAAAAATTGTTCCACACACAATTGGATACACACACACACACACACACACACACACACACACACACACACACACAAGAAAGAGGTGGAGGTGTGTTCAGGCTTTAGGGACATGAAGCCAGCTAGACACTAGGGGATGAGTCCCTTCAGAGCTGGAAGAGAGGAGAGAAAATTCCAAGAGCTCGAAAAAGAAGTCATGGGAAGAGAGGCCTGACAGAACACCTTTGAGCTCCCCTTTGACATTCAGCACCCTCCAGAGCCAGGGTGGCCAGGATCTGCCAATTGTCACTGAGGACGGCAAGGGTGTGGCTCTGGCTTTCACACTGATTCAGAACCCAAATGCTGCTGTGGCCGGCATCTCTCTGAGGGGGACATCTTCTGCATGCTTCTCTGGCTGTGATGTGGCCATGGGAGCCAAGATCAGCTCTCCTGCCCCCACCTGCCTCTGCCTGCTTCCTCAGCCAGCAGAGACACAGGGGCCTGCATGGTGGGAGGGGCTTCCCCAGCAGCCTTTTCCCAGGTCACAGGCCATACAGGCTCTCCATAGAGAGTTCCAGCCCGGGGTTGCTAACTCTAAACTGGGAGCACTTGCTCCACCAGGCTTCAAAATCCCTTCCTGGGACCCCCTTCTGGGAAATGAAAGGCTTGGCCCTCTTCATCCCTGACCTCTTGGGAATCAGATTCTCTGCAAGGAAGAGCATGAAGACGCATGCTCCTAGGAAAAGGGCCTGGGGAGCCATCTTGGACCACACCCCTTCTCTCCTTTCATGTCTGCCTTCTTTCTCAAACCTCAGAAGCCATCTTTGGGAGGATGGCTCCACCGTTGGCCAATAGGCGCCCTCTAGTGGAAGAAATGCTGAACGCATCTCCGGCGCGGGGGGGGGGGTGTGCGCCCACCATCCCAGTCCCACCCCTTCTCCTGGGGCTTGGAAGGATGAATAGGCCAGAGAAAAACCAGGGAGACCAGCGTGCTTCTGGGTAAGACACCTTCGAGATAGCATCTGGTTTTTATTAAAGATACCAAACAAGTGGTTGATTTATGTCAGGAGCAAAGGCAAGACACTGTCCTGTTGTGAGCATGGACACCAGCAGAGGCCAGACTGGGAGGGGCCTGCGCCACCGGCCAAGCACACCCCAGCCAGCCCGGGGCTCCTCAGGTCAGGGGCGGGGCAGCATCAGGAGGGGAGGTGATGGAGACAGCAAGACTCAGGCTTCCTCTGGCTCTCTCGCCCCGCCCCCACATCCCCACATCCAGAAGCCCACTTCCAGGCCTGCTGAGTGATCAGTAAAGGGGTCTATGGGGGTGACAGTCACTGGTCCTGAACGCTGGAGGGCCTCAGCTATTCCCTTGGCTCAGCCAAAGAGCTGAGAATTAAGGAGGGCTCAGAGGCCAGCTTTTCACTGGGCCAATCAGTCACTCTATAGGAATTTAGTGAGTGCTGAGCACCAGGAAGACAAAGGAAGGCAAAGCCAGTCCTGCTGTCCTGCGAGTTCCCAGTCTCACACACAGAGTCATGTACAAACGGCTTTGTCCCTGGTAAATGGGAGATAAGAGGTACAGGGAGTTGAGGGGGATCCTGAAAGGCTTCTGAGGGCAGGCAGGATTTCAGCCCAGGCTACAAGAAACCAGGCAGAGATAAGGAGGCAGAGCATTCCAGGCACAGGGCACAATCAAGGAAAACTTAGGAGTCAGAAGATGGAGCATCTCATTTGCCAGACAGGAAAGACATCCCAGAAGGAGGCCTGGAGTTCTGGGAGGGTTTCAGCCAGGACACTGACTTCACCAACCCTCCAATCTCTAGGTCCCCCAATATCTTCCCTCATCATAGAAAGGACAAGAGATACTTTCAGCTGCCAAGGTTAAATCCCAGAGCCCAAGAACTGGCCTTTTCTTCAGAGAGAAGAGCCCCAGAGGGGCTTCAGAGCCTCAGGAAGGAGGACCAGGAGGAAATGCATGGTCTGTAGACAGCCTGAACAATCTGCAGAGACACTGGGCTGAGGGAGGGAAGGTCCTATAAATTATCAAGTTTATAACTTCATATATAAAGTGCCAAGAAGAGAACAAAGCCCACCAGCTCCAAGAAGCTATAGCAACAGTCCATTCAGAGGAGTCTAGAATAGTCAGCAAAAGAGCTGGTCATCACAGCCCTCGGAGGAGCAGGGGCGGGGGTAGCCTCCCAACATCTGCCTTCCTTCAGCTGGTAGCGTCCAGAGGGCGACAAGGACACGTCGAGCGGGTGAGGGCCACCCCTGGGAGGTTGGCCACAAAGTTCCCCCATGTTCTTCTCAGGGCATAGTCCACCTGCTGGAGGACAGAGAGGTAGGGGACAGTCAGGAGAGAGGGAAAACTGGGGACCAGCTAAGTGGTATCAGGTGTTTTTCCCCTTAGGGCCACCAGGTGGTGCTAGGGAGCCAAAGCAAGGCACTTCACTTGGCCTGCTACAAGCTCCCTCCAATTCAATTCAACCTAGCTGACATCAGTGTCCTCATCTATAAAATGGGCTCAACAAAACCATGTACTACCTTGCAGGATTATCAGATGACCTGGGCTTCAGTCTCAGCTCAGTCACTCAGCCCCTTTGCTTCTTCAGCCCTTCTAGCTTTCAAGTGACAATGACCTGAACTGGAAACCCAGGGACCTGAGTTTGAATGCTGGCTGTGTTGCCAAATGCCTGCGTGGCCTTTGACCTCTCTGGGCTTCTATTTCCTCATGTGTCAAACCGAGGAAGTCAATCAGGTGCCTTTCCCTCCCAGAGCTGGGACTCTGGGCTTAATGGAGATCAAGCCTGAAAAGTGCTTTGTAAACATTAGTAAGTGTCAGGCAAAGTTGCTAGGCCAGACAATAAGGAAGAGGGGTCTGCAGAAGTGGTTAGGGGAGCCAGCCCCCCCACCTCAGACAGCTAGAATAACAGCAACAATGCTCCCCCACCCACGACCCATTCGCAGGCTAACACCTAGAAGCTTCTGTGAGTCTGGCCTGTCTCTGAGCGTCACTATTCTCATCTGTGAAATGGGGAGGAAGGTCTTGTTCTGCTTCCTTTCCCAAGGTGGCATGAGGATTCGGGAGGATGGTGCTGGGAGTTGGAGAGGAAAGGGTGGGGCAACCCAGTGAAGGAGATGCGAGACATTTCTTTGCTCTGGGTGCTGGCCTGGGAAACTGAGAGCTGGAGGTCTGTCTGCCTCAGGCTTTTGGCCAGGAGGGGAGCTGTGGCTCTCGAGAGAAGGGGACCCTGCCCAGCCCCACTGGGAGGAACCCTGCCTGCCTACACCCACAGTTCTGGGGAAGAAAAGAATGTGGAAGGAATTACACTCCCCACATCCTGCTAGACCAAAAGGAGATCATTTAGCTGAGTTCACTAGCTAAATGGCATTCCCAATGGCCAATAGCCTCAGTAAATCTGCCTTTTCTCCTCCAGCCCCCCAACATTTACCTTCTTTTACTGTTGTATCCTCTGCTTCCCCTGATTCTGGCCTTGGAGCAGCTGTTCAGTGTCCCCCAGGCCCCCAGCGGGCATTTCATGAGGAGGAGATGGCCCTTCAGGGAGGCCAGAGCTGGTTTCCAGGCACTGGGATCGGGGCTTCTCTCTCCGGTGCCGGAAGCTTAGGGACCTCTGGAATCCGGGGGCCTGCTGGTGCCTGCTGGGGACTAGCCTCTTGCATTCTGAGGGCTCCCCCCACATCTCCTGGAGTTTGTCATAGGAGGGCCGGGGTACCCTCAGGGATAGGCTTCGAGTGGTCACCATGGCTGCTATGGTGAATGGTCAGGGCAGGGCAGGAGTCCCCAGAGTCCACATGGGTCAGCCCCAGGAGTCTCCACCCAGCTGCCAGGTAACTGGGGCCGAAGGTCAGAGCCTCTGAAGTTCCAAAGTACAGACCACATCATCTTCCAGAGGTGAAGGGAGCCCTGACTACCCCCTCCCCCCACCTCCTGAATCCCTCTCAGCTCTGTGCAGAGCAGGCAGAGCAGATGTCATCCTCCCCATTTCACAGACGGTAACACTGAGACTTACCTAGCGCTGAGTTTGGAACCCAGCTCTCCTGATTCCAAGGCCAGCATTCCTTTACTGCCTCCAGAGTAAAGGACTTGACCAGAGTCATGTGGCTAGCAAGGGTGGAGGTGCTGTATATAGAGGACTAGACCTGAGTTCAAATCCAGTCTCAGATACTTATTTGATATGTAACCCCCAAGCATGTCCCTCAACTGCCGTCTGCCTCAGTGTCCTGAAAAAAATGGGAATAATAATGGCGTCTGCTTCCGAGTGCTGTTGTGAAGATAATAAGAATATTTATAAGCGCTTAGCATTTATGTGCCTGGTATATAGTAGGCACTTGATATATTCTTGTTTCCTTCCTTCCTTTCTCCCTCCCATCCTTCTTTCTTTCCTTTGCTCCTTCCCTCCCTCCTTTCCTTCTTTCCTTTCCTCCCTTCCTTTCCTCCCTCCCTCTTTCCTTTCTTTTCCCTCCCTCCCTTCCTTCCCTCCTTCCTTCCTTTTCTTCCTTCTTTCCCTCCCTCCTTTCTTTCCTTTCCTCCCCACTTCCTTCCTTTCCTCCCTTCCTTTCCTCCCTCCCTCTTTCCTTCCTTTTTCCCTTCCTCCCTTCCTTCCCTCCTTTCCTCCCATTCTTCCTTCTTTCCTTCCTTTTCTCCCTCCTTCCCTTCCTTCCTTCCTTTCCTCCCTCCCTCTTTCCTTCCTTCCTCTCTTCCTTCTTTCCTTGAAGGAGCCTAGGGATTCTGACCTTTACAGCACCAACCGCATATAACTGAGATTTCTATTTTACAAAAAAGGAAACAGGTTCAGTGAGATTCAGTGATGTGTCCAAGGACGCTGCTGGTCAGTGGCAGCACGGAGGGTCAGGCAGAGGACAGCCAGGAGGCTGATTTCCAAGTCAAAGGCTCGATGCCACCTGCTGAGTCCTTTGCTGGGTCAGGTTCTCTGAGTGCTTGTCCTGACAGGCTTGTGGTTATCTCCAAGAGGCAGTAGGGAAGGGCTGTCCCACATCTGTACTCCTTGTCGTCACTTGGTCACCTGACACCTGAGCACCATTGGGTGGGTGGGTGGGACCAAGAGCCCCAGAGAGAAAGATGAGGAGGGAGAGAATTTCAGGTGAGGGGCACAGCTGGTGAAAATGCCTGGAGGGGGAAATGAAGTAGCTTGTGTTGGGAATTAATGACAGGTCTGAAGGGATTTTTGCAGAGGGTATGCCTCTATTCTGCAACTCACCTAGCAAAGGTTTGGGTCCTGGGAAGCAGGAAGGGAAGCCTGGAGGACCTCACCCCCCAGCCCCATTGAGTGAGACTTTCCTGGGAGTATAGCAAATACAGACCAGCATGCTGGTAATGTTCTCATGGAAACTGTAACCCCCTTGAGGGCAAGGATCATATTGGAGTCTTTACTAGCATGAGAATCGTGATGAGACTGTGATAAAAGTATGGGATTTGGAATCAGGAGATATGACTCAAATATACAGTAGCCACAGTGAGCCACCCTGCATCTCTGACTCAGTTTTACTTTTTTCATCTGTAAAATAGGATGATAATATTTGCATTCCCTCCTTGAAAACTTGGGAAGCTGGGAGAGGAAATGGATAAAGTTCAGGTCAGGTCCTGAAGTCAAGGAGATCTGAGTTCAAATCCAGTTTAAGATACTTAAGACACACACTAGCTGTGTGACCCTGGGCAAGTCCCTTACCTCGCTTACCTTAGTTTCCTCATCTGTAGAATGAGTTGGAGAAGGAAATGCCAAACCACTGCCAGGATCTCTGCCAAGAAACCCCAAATAATGTTACAAAGGGTCAGAAATGACTGAACAAAAACATCCAGTTATTAGGTGGGTGCAATATCTGCGTTGCCCACTAGGTAGTGCTACCCTTAAACGACTGGCCTAGTCTTACTCCGTTCTCTCGAATCCGGATGCTTAAGTCACAGCCCTTTCCTAGGAGGCGGCAGGACCCCACCAGGGGGCAGCATATACACTGCTTCCCCCAACATCAAGCTCACCTTGGATTAACCCTTCACGGACCTCTGGGAATGCACTCTAAGGGATGAGTGATAGAATGTTGCTCAAAATATTAAACTTTCAGTTCTACTTAACTCAGAAACCCCTCCCATGAATTTCTCCATTCATTTCCCGTTGTGTTCGTGTCAAACATTCAACACTTTAGGATCTCACAATTTATTGCACATAAAATTAAGTCAAACGGAGACTCGAGCCAACCCTCCCATAGTATTCAGCATAATTGTTCTGGATCCCTTCCAGATGCGTGGGTTCAGAGGGGAGGAACCCTGCCTGCCTACGCCCACAGTTCTGGAAGAGAAAAGAATGTGGAAGGAATTGTACTCCCCAGCACCCTCCTAGACCAAAAGGGAGATCACTTACCGGCCTAGTCTCAGTAACTCTGCTCTTCCTCTAGCCAACTCTGGTCTTTCTATCTGGTCCCCAGTCACACTGGCTGCCCCCCTTTCTCCTTTCCTGGCATTCTGAATCACCAAGTCAGAGAATGGAAGCCAGGAAGCAAAAAGGGGGCCTTGAAACATACCGATAACATCCCCCTTCTCTAGCCAGTGTGCTCAGAACACAGCAGGTTATATGGTCAACTCTCCTGGCCAGAATGGACTAGCCTTGTTTCTAGTGGGAAATGTACACATTTTATTCTGTCTCCCTTTGTGGGAGATTTTCTGGTCCCTAGGATCACCACAAAGCAGGGAACTACAGCAATATGGACGTTGTTGTTTTCATGGGCCAATGCTCCCACTTCACCTCTGTGGTTCTAGGTCTTATGAAGTCTTCTTTTAAGGGAATTTTAAAAAAGGACTTCACTGTGAAGAAAAAGGTCCAGGAGAGTCGGAGAGGATACTGACCTGGGCCTGCAGGTTATAGGCACTAGGAGGAAGTGGCCGGAAAGGAGACAGAAAGACAAGCCTACGAACACCTGTAGGTAAGCAACAAAATGAATTTCTCATGGAGAAGGGGGTAGTGAGGCCAGGCCGGGCATGGCAACAACTATTCATTAAGTACTTATTATGGGGCAAGAAGGAACCGAATACTACAGAAACAGCAGGAAGGCAAAAGAGAAACCTCCCAGTCTAATAGGGGAGAAGACTGCAAGCACCTAGGAGAGACAATGGAGATCCACAGGCATGGTCCCCATTTCTATCAGGCTCAAGGGTTTTCAAAAGGTGTGGCCTACTAGGTGTGATCTCATTCTAGCTTCACAAGTGTTACTGGCTCCCAGATGAAGAGATGCCACAAACAATAGAGAAATCTCCCAGGGCACGTCCCCAGGACTTGCCCCACAGAATGACGCTAGGCATTTCTGGTAATTCATGGGGGCCCAGATAATGCTTCCAGGCAGAATCTAGGAAGCATGTGGTAATGATTGCTTGGCCAAGAAACTGACGACCCAGGGCACTGTTGGCAGCAGGAAAGAACTTTGAAAGAGAGCAGATTTGAGAAGTGAATGGTTTTTTGAGGACATATTGTTTGAGAAACAGATTTGAATTTCTGGATCATGACTTGAAATGTCAAGATGCAATCTTTGACTTCAGTAGCCTCTCACACAAGAGACTCTGGCTACTGCTCATGTATCTTGAAGAGTGTATAGAATTTGAGAGCAGTAGACAGAGTGCCCTGTCCTTTACCTGCCATTAAGGTTTCCTCAGAGCTCAGCTCCAAGGGAAGCCAGACTTCATTTATATGAAACTCTACATGATGTCATGGACGTTGTCCATGGAATTTTCCTGGCAGAGCAGGCAGGCTCCCCAGACCTCACAGTTATTGTCTCCTCTCCCCACTTTGTTTCCTGAGGAAAGTTGCTAATTAAGATTAACAATGCTTTTAGTTCTAAGCTAGGATTTCCCCAAAGAAATGGGGAAAGTAAAAAGATACCCAATATAGAAATATGAATCAGGTATTTAAAATTTTTTTATTATTTATTTTAACATTCATTTTTTAAATATTTGAGTTCTGAATTCTCTCCCTCCCACCCACCCACCTATCCTGGTTTTTTTTTTTTTTTTAGAGGGGGGAAGGCAGGGCACTTGGGATTAAGTGACTTGCCTAAGGTCACACAGCTAGTAAGTGTTAAGTGTCTGAGGCCGGATTTGAACTCAGATTCTCCTGATGACACCTAGCTGCTCCACCCCCCCACCTATTCTGAAGGTAAGAAATATGATATCATCGAACATGTGAAATCATGCAAAATATATTTCCATATTATCCATGTTGCAAAAAAAAAGCAAGAAAAACAAAGTGGAAAAAATGTGCTTCAATCTGCATTTTAGACTCTATCGATTTTTTCTCTGGAGGTGGATATTTTTCATTATGAGACCTTTGGAACTGTCTTGGATCATTGTATTGTTGAGAACTTCTAAGTCATTCACAGATGATATTTGTTACTATGTTCTCCTGGTTATCTGTCCACTTCACTCTGCATTAGTTCATATAAATCTTCCCAGATTTTTCTGAAATCATCCCCCTTGTCATTTCTTATAGCATAATAGTATTCCATTACAATTATATACCATAACTTGTTCATCCATTCCCCAATTGATGAGCATCCCTTTGATTTCTAATTCTTTGCCAGCATAAGAAGAGCTGCTATAGTTTTGTACATATATATATTTTTCCTTTTTTAAAATTTTAATTATTTTTTAGTTTGCATCATTCATTTACACAAGATTTTGAGTTACAAGTTTTCTCCCCATTTTCCCCCTCCCCACCACCCCAAAACACCGATCCCAGTGAATACCCCTCCCCCAGTCTGCTCTCTCCCATATCTTACCCCATCTCTCCTCCGACTTTCCAGTAGGGCACAGTGGATCTCTATGCCCCAGTGCCTGTATATCTTGTTTCCCAGTTATATGTAAAATAATAATAATAATAGTATATTTTAAACATTTAATTTTAAACCTTTGAATTCCAGATTCTTTCCCTAACTCCCTCATCACCCACCTTTACTGGGAAGACAAGCAATTCAGTATGTGTTGTACATGTGTAGCTATGCAAAACATTTCCATAGTGGATATATTGTGAAAGACTGACTATATTTCCCCCCCTCCTATCCCACCTCCCACTTGTTCTATTCTCTACTTTGATCCTGCCCCTTTTCAGAAGTGTGTGCTTCCAACTTCTCTCCCCCCAGCCTGCCTTCCCTTCCATCATCCCCCCTCTCATCCCCTTTCCCCCTATTCTCCTGTAGGGTGAGATACCCTATTTAGTGTGTATGTCATTCCCTCCCTACACCTAATTCAATGAGAATAAGATTGACTCATTCCCTTTTACCTTCCTGTTCTTCCCCTCCATTGTAACAGTTTTCCCTTGCCTCTTCTATATGGGATAATTTACCCCATTCTGTCTCTCCCCATCTCCTCTCATTATATTCTTCTCTCATCTCTTAATTTCACCTTTTAAGTATCATCTCTTCCTATTCAACTAGTTCTGTGCTTTCTGTCTATGTATACCTGTACATATATATATATACACACACTCACATATGTATTTATATGCCCATATACCCTCCTATATAGACATTTTATATATGTTTATATATATATATATATATATATATATATATATATATACATTTCTATTCTCTTCAACTATTCTCATACTGAGAAAAGTTTCATAAGTTACAATTATCATTTTTCCATGTAGGAATGTATGTAGTTCAACTTTGATAAGTTCCTTATGATTTCTTTTCCCTGTTTACCTTCTCAGGCTTCTCTTGCTTCTTGTATCTGAATGTCAGATTTTCTATTCAACTCTGTTTTTTTCATCAAGAATGTTTGAAAGTCCTCTATTCCATTCAATGACCATATTTTCCTCTGAAACATGATACTAAGTTTTGCTGGGTTTTCCTTTTTCTTTGATCTCCTTGGAATTTGTTGTTTGCTTGTTCATTTATATGAAACTCTACATGACGTCATGGAAGTTGTCTATGGAGTTTTCTTGGCAAAGATACTGGACTGAGTTGCCATTTCCTTCTCCACTCTGTCCCCATTTTGATGAGGAACTGACTTGTCCAGGGTCACACAGCTAGTAAATATCTGAGACCATATTTGAACTCAGATCTTCTTGATTCCAAGCCTCATGAGCTATCTACTGCAATACCTAGCTCCTTTTTTTCACCTACTAGTGGTATTGCTGCATCAAAGGGTATGCACAATTTGATAGCCATTTTGGCATAGTTCCAAATTGTTCTCCTGAATGGTTCTATCAGTTCACAACTTCACCAACAATGCATTAATGTCCTAATTTTTCTATATACCCTCTGACATTTATTATTTTCCTTTTCTGTCATATTAGAACATTCTGATTAGTATGAGGTAGTAGTGCCTCAGAGTTTATTTAATGTGAATTTCTCTACTCAATATTGATTGAAAGCATTTATGCCTATGACTATAGATAGCCTTGATTTCTTCTTCTGAAAACCATCCATTCATATCCTTTGACCCTTTATCAATTGGGGAATAACTTGTATTCTTATAAATTTGACTCAGTTCTCTATATATTTGAGAAATAAAATCTTTATGAGAGATACTTGCTGTTAAAAGTTCCCCCTCGCACAAGTTTCCTGCTTTCCTTCTAATCTTGGCTGCCTTGGTTTTGTTTGTACAAAATCTTTTTAATCTAATATAATCAAAGTTATCCATTTTAACATCCTGTGATCCTCTTTATCGCTTGTTTGGTCATAAATTTTGATATTTATATATACATAAAAATTATTTGGTCATATATACACATATGTTTATTATTATTGTTTTATAATAAATATATATATTTAAAATAATTTAAAATAAATATGATGATCATTATAATATAATAATAAATAAATATTATTTGGTCACAAATAGATCTAACAGGCAAAATTTTTCACACTCCCCTAATTTTCTTGTGATATCACCCTTTATGTCTAAATAATGTATCTATTTTGACCTTTTCTTTGTATGTGGTGTGAGATGTTGATCTATACCCAGTCTCGGCCAAATTACTTTCCCAGCAATTTTTGTCGGAGTGATTTCTTGTCCCTAAAGCTTGGATCTTTGGGTTTATCAAACACTTGACTACCATGGTCATTTACCACTGTGTGTTCCATTGATTCACCATTCTAATTCTTAGTTGGTACCAGATTGTTTTGATAATTATCTCTTTTTTTAAATACAGCTTGAGATCTGGTACTGCCAGGCCACCTTTCTTCGCATATCCCCCCATTGATTCCCTAGATATTCTTGATCTTTTGTTCTTCCGGATGAATTTTGTTATTATTTTTTCTAGCTCTATAAATTTTTTTGCCAATTTTATTGACATGGCACTGAATACATGAATTAACTTATGTAGAATTATCATTTTTATTATAGTGGCTCAGCCTGTGCATGAACAATGAATATTTTCCCATTTGTTCAGATTTGTCTTTATTTGTATGAAATGTGTTTTATAACTGTGTTCATATGGTTCCTGGATTTGTCTTGTCTGGTAGACTCCCAAATATTTTATACTGACTACGGTTATTTTAAATGGAATTTCTCTTTCTGTCTCCTGCTGCTGGGCTTTGTTGGTAATATATAGAAATGCTGATGATTTGTGTGGGTTTATTTTATATCCTGGAACTTTGCTAAAGTTGTTAATGGTTTTAATTAGTTTTTAGTTGATTCTCTAAGATTTTCTAAGTATATGATATACATTGCATCATCTACAATGAGTGATAGTTATAAATTGGGTATTTTTCAGTGTTCACAAGGTCTGTGAGAAAAGAAAACACAAAAGGAGAAATATAAAAGGAAGATATAAACCTGGTCAGAGCCTGGAGCACCCTGCCATTTGGTCTGTCCCCTAATTGGAGTCACCTTTGTCTTATTGAGAGCTGCTTCCCAGAGCTCTATGGACTCTGCTGCTGCTTGCAGGTATGGTATCCTGCATCACCAGCTTTCCTGAGTCAGGGATCAATGTGGGAGACTCTGTTTAGTGACAAGTCACAGGTAGCTGGAAGCAGGCAGAAGATATCTCTACCTGACACCATTTCCAAGTATCCCTACAACGGCAGGTAGAGAATATCATGCATTTTCCAGGTGGGAGAAGCGTTACCAAAAAAAGGGAAGAAAATGTGGGCTTTATGAGCTTCACCCTGATACCTGGCAAAATTATCCAATGTATGACAGTGAAACAGTCCTTGACCTCAAGGAGCTTCGAGTCTATTGGAAAGGGTGGGGAGAGGGGGAGACAACATTGATGGGGAGAGCATTAGTCAGCTGGTGATTGGGTCAGGGAAGGCCTTGACAGGCATTTGAGCTATGTTGAAGAAAAACTATTAAAGGGATTAGACCCATCATTCTGAAATGACTATAATTTCCTGTTATTGGCAATAGCTTGGATGGGGAGGGAGGGAAGAGGGGGAGATAATGAAGAATCCAGGTTGACTCCTAGATTGGGAGCCTGAGGGACTGGAAGGAGGATAGTACCCTTTAGTAGGGGAAGGGTTAAGGGGGAAAGACAATGATCTGTTTTGGACAGGTTTAGTCTAAGATGTCTACTGGACATCCAGTTTGAGATGTCTGAAAGACAGTTGGGGATGTGAGATTGGAGGTCAGCAGAGAGACTGGGGCAGGAAAGGTAGATTTGGGAATGATCAGTATAGAGATGGTCATTAAATGCATGGGAGCTGAGGAGACCAGCAGGTGAAGGAGTATAGAGGGAGAAGAAAAGAGGGCATGGGATGGAGGCCAGAGGGAGCCCTATGGGGAGCCCCAGAGGGGGGGATCTGGAGGAGGATTCCAAAATGGAAACAGAGGAGGAACCATCAGAGAGAGAGGAGGAGAAGAGGGTGGGGCTGAAAAGCTAGAGAGAAGATGCTTTCAAGGAAGAGAGTGATGGACTGTGTCAAAGTCTAACAGAGGTCAAGGAGAATGAGAATTACGAAAAGGCCATTGGATTTAACAGCTATAGATCACTGGTAACTTTGGAGGCATTCGTTTAGGTGGAATGAGAAAGTCAGAAGCCAGATTGTAAGGGATTAGGAAGAGAGAGAGGTGAGAAAGTGGAGGCTTCTACTGTGGACGGCCTTTTGGAGTTTGGTACAAAGGGCAGAAGAGAGAAAGAATGATGGCAGGGATGGAAGGCTGGAGCGAGGGTTTTTTGAGAACTACGGAGGCTCGGGCGCGTTTGCAGGCAGCAGGGAGTGAACCAGTAGGGAGGGAGAGATGGGGATGACAGAGGGGGCAAGCTGCTGGAGGAGACTTCTGGAATGGGGTCACCGGAGCAGGTAGAGAGGCTTGTCAGGAGTCAGGCCACCGCATCATGTGACATAGGGGTGAAGGAGGAGGAGGGGCAGAGGATGGCTGAATGATGGGAGAGGAAGGGGAGAGATGAAGGAGGGGGGAGCCATGGGAGGTTTGAGGGGGGGAAAAGGTCTGGAGGGAGTGAATTAGAAAGGTGTAGTAGGACAGAGGCTATTCCAGACCCAAACTCCCTCTCCTCCAGTCCTTCCCTTTCCCCCCTCTTCTACTCTCCTCTCCCCTCCCCCCCTTCTCCAGTCCCCCTTATCTCTCTCCTCCCTCTCCTCCCCTCCCTAGCCCTTTCTCTTCTCTCCCCCCTCCTCTTCCCCCTTCCCCCTTATCTTTCTCTCCTCCTTTTTCTCCCTTCCCTCCCTCTTCCTCTCCTCTTCCCCCCTTTCCCCCTTCTCTCTCTCTCCCCTTCCTCTCCCCTCCCTTCCCCTCCCTCTCCTCTCCCCTTTCCTCTCTCCCCCCTCCCCTCCCCCTTCTCCAATCCCCCCTATTTCCCTCTCCCTTCCCTCCTACTTTGATTAATGAGCTTCCTTTCCTTCCCAGTTCCCCTCTAAATCATCTCCACACCATAACCTCACCATGAATCATTCTCTTTGGTCTGCCCCATTCCACTGTTGAGGACATTCAGTCCTTGAGCAGGTCCTTCCTGCCCCACCTCTCCCTTTTCCCTGCCCTCTTTCTTCTTTCTCTATTCTGTTCTGTGTCTCTGGTTTCTTCCCCTCTGGGTCCTCCCAGAGTTCCTGGGGTCAAAGCATTGCTTCATCCTCCTCAGCTTTCCCGAATTTCCTGTAGGGTTGACTCTCACCTTCTTGGTAGGCCCCAGGTGTCTCTCAGACCACAGTATTACTTCATGGGGTTTGGGGTTTTCCTCAATTTGTTTGTGGGGCAGGGCAGGCTGTCCTTGAGGTGGGCTCCCCTGGATGGTGTGGGCAGGTCCTTAGGAGAGTAACCCAGACTAGGCCACTCCTTCAAGGCCTCTGCTGCTGGACTCGGCCTGGCTCCCTCTTAACACCTTTCTCCAGGCCTCTCCATTCCTGTAGGTTCTGTCTGAGTGACTCCCCCACCATCGCCTTGGACTCCCACCCAGACTTTTGGGCCCCTGAGGGCTGGACTTTGCCCAGGGCTCCTAGCAGCTGTGCCGGGGCTTGGTCGGGGCTGCTGAGAGGGGGCTGGCCTCAGACTCTGCTTCCAGCAATGCTCCAATGGCCTGGTCAAGAGCACCCTAAAGCCTTTCTCTACTGAAGTGGGCCCAGGGAAGCCGCCTCTGGGGAAGGCTCAGGCTGGGTTATGGTGTTGCTCATCACAGGTAGGGAATGTCAGGCTTCTATAACCATGGCCTCAGGGAAGGCTCCATCCTGCTAGGCTTGGGTACTGCCCAGCTCAGGCAGGAACTGCTGGAGCCCCTCCCCCACCCAACCACACACGCTGACCCCCTGCTAAGGCTCCAAGGCCTGTTGCCAGCCTCCTGGCCTCTGCAATTAGCTCTGGGCCTACTCTGGAGGCCTGCCTACCACAAGATAGTTTACTGAGTAGGAGGGTGATAGAATCAGCCTTTGTGGCAGGAGGGCCAATTAAGAGGCCATTGCAATAAATCAGGAGGTAAGGGATGGAAACCTGGTCATGGGAGTAGGGGAGGGCACAGATGCAGGAGGTATTGGGGGTGGAGATCAGCAGATCTGGTACCTGGAGGGGATCAGCAGGATCTGGTAGTTGGGGGGGAATGAGAATAAAGGCAGGGATGTATGGTAGGTTGAAAACCTAGGTGTCTCTAAGACTGGCTGGACCTACAAGGGAAATGGGGAAGTAGGAGGAAGGGTAGATTTAAAGGGAAAGATCATGAGTTCTGTTCCAGACCATCGAATCCAGAGTCTGGGGCTCTCTCTGATTCCTACAATGGGTAGGGAGAGTCTAGAGAGAATTCTTTAGATAGCCCAGTTGAGAGGCCCAGTGGTGTTGGTGTTGTTTAGTCATTTCGGTCCTGTCCGACCCTACTGGAGTGTTTTTGCCATTTCCTTCTTCAGCTCATTTGACAGATGAGGAAACTGAGGCAGCCAGGGTGGAGTAACTTGCCCAGGGTCACCCAGCTAGTGAGTATCTGAGTTTAGATTTGAATTCAGGGAGATGAGTCTTCCTGACTCCAAGCTCTGTACTCTAACCACTGCAGTACCACCTGGCTGCCCCTGTATCTTCCCACAAATCTTCCCTCCCCAATTTTTAACCCCTACTTTATGGCTTATCTTGCCCTCATCTCCCCAATCTTTAAAAACCCTTTACTTACATCTCCTTGAACCATCCTCTCTGCCTCTCCTCAGTTTCCCCACCAGACTCCCATCATGGGCTTCGATGTCTTACCTCCCACTCACTTCCCCACCCCCTAGGATCCCATCAAGCCACAAACACTGCTGTCTCCAGCTTGACAAGATGGATGTTGGGAACCAAGGCCAAAGAAGACCCAGTATGGGTATAATTGGCTAAGGAGTTAACCTATAGATAGCGCATTGAAGGATTCATGGGCACAGTTAGCCACTCTACTAGGGGAGATAACATTTGCCTAAGCTAAAATGTTTATAGATAGTTTAGTGAAGGATTCATAGGTAGCTTGTTATTGTTCCAAGCAGAGATAAACAGTTCATGAGTTGTTGCTGGGCAGAGTGCTGGCAGGGGGAAGGGGCAGAGTTAATGCTCTGGGACTGAGGGGAGGGGGAAAATGTGATTTTACAGACTGGCTTTACAAATTGATTTTACAAACATAGATCCCAAAGCACCCCTTTTACAAACTGATGTTACAAATTGATTTTACAGACATAGATCCCAAAGCACCCCTTTTACAAATTGATGTTACAAACTGATATTACAGACATAGATCCCAAGCACCCCATCACTACCATTCATCCCTGCCTTTATTCTCACTCACCCCCTCCCCATGAAGCCAGGTACCAGATTCTGCTGATCCCTACCACCAATACCTCCTGCATCTGTGCCCCCTTCAGCTCCCACCATCACCAATCACCCTTGCTCAGGTCTCCATCCCTTCCCACCTGATCTATTGTAATGGCCTCTTAATTGGTCCTCCTGCCTCCAGTGTCTCTCCTTTCCAACTGTTGTCCATGTGTGGGGGTGGGGGGAGATAGTCCTAAAGTGAAGGTCACTACCCTATGAGCTTCTGCTCCCCATTGCCCTGAGGGTAAAAGCAAACCCCCCCATAGATCATTCAAGTCTTTCACAATTGAGCCCCAGTTTCTCTTTCTTATTTGTTTCTTTGCTTTTCTTTTGGCTTCTGCTTTACTGTGAATATAAATGCACATACACAAAAAGCATTTCCATATTCACCAGCACACAAGAGATTGTATATGAACCATGAATTTCTACTTCATACCTATTGGTTTAAAAAAAAATTTGTGTTACTTTCAAAACTATCCTACTGGTCTGTATTTCCTTTTGTTCTCATAAGCATTTCTTAAAAAGGTCTCAATGGCAGCCCTCTTTTCTTTGGTATCATTAGAGTGACTCCCTTTCCTGTCCCCTAGTGAAAAATCATGAAAGAGAAAAAAGCCAAAACTTTCTGAGAAATGAACATAGGCAGAATGAATCCACATGGTAGCTAAGTCAAAAAATGTTTGTCTCATTCTATACCTTGGGTCCATTACCTTTCTGTCAGTGGGTGGGTCCTCTGATGATCTGATGAACCCAAGTCTCTTGGAAGTAGCAGGGTTCAAGTCCAGTGGTCTCAGCATGCTCTTGTGAAGCAGCCCCTGTGGGAATGCAGGCTGGGGACTGCTCCTACTTACAGCTGCTGCAGCCACAGCTACTAGAGATCCAGCAAAGAAAGTTCTTGTCATAAAAATCCCAGACGCTGTCCAGTGGCCCAACATTAGTAACTGATGGGATGATTAATGTGGAGCTGTGTTTTCCAAGACTTTATGTGCATAACTGATATTATATTGCTTGCCTTCTCAATGCGTGAGAGAGGAGCAAGAAAGAGGGGGAGAATTTGGAACTCAAAAAAAATTTTAAATGAATGTTGAAAGAAAGAGAAAAAGAAACTGGTGTGATTTCATCAGCGGAAAGGGCCCTGAAGAGGAGGCATTATCACTTGCTTTGCACCCTGGGACTACTTGCAGCAGAAATCTTCCCCCGGTGATGTCTCCCCTGTTAGAATGGGAGCTCCTTGAGGGCAGGCACTGACTTTTCTATTTGTTTCCACTGCACTTTCCACACAGTGAGGGCTTGAGAAATGCCTCCTTCAGTCATTCCTCTGGGTGAATGGCTGGTCATTGCTCTGAAGAGAGTTCTTAAGTCTTATGGCTTGTTTTCATTACCGTTGTGCTTGTGTAAATTATACAAATTGTGTAAATTGTCCTCCTGGTCCTGTTCACATCACTCTGCAATCTGTTCATTCTGCTCTGTATTCTCTCAATCAGATCATCTTGCCAAATCTCATCCCACTGCATTCAGTACCACAGTTTGTTCAACCATCACCTCCATTAAAAACCACACCCTCCTTAGATTTTAATTCTTTGCTTTTCTTTTCCCCTGTCTTAACTCCCTTTCAGGAACAGGAAGTTTGTTTTGTTAATAACCATGCCTTCCCTGATATTATCCTCCCTTTTCCCTCCCATTCCCCCTTGTTTCCCAGTTGAGTTTATTGTATTTAGATAAAACTGTGTGTGTATGTGTAACACTCCTTTGTTTCAGATAAAAGATTTATCTGCTGATGCTCTGCTTTACACTCCTCTAAATTTCTATACACACTTCTAACACACTCTGATTGTGAGTGATCCATCCCTTTGTCCTTTTAGCACTAGTATATTCCCTTTACTCTATTTTTTCTCCAGAATAGAACCACTCCATTCCAGTGTTCTCTGTTTTTCTATTTAACTCCCTCTATACCCTTTGAAGATATTGAGATCCTTGAGGGACACTGTTTTTTCTCTCCCATTAGAATGTTAGCTCTGCATCATCAAACAGGGCCTTTGTGTCACTGAAATCATCATGTCTTTCAAGGTTTTTCCTAACTTTTGTGTTTTAAGTTCAAAGTTCCTTCTCAGCTTTAGTCTCTTCATCAGAAATGCTTGGAAATCTTCTATTATAGGATCATTTTTTCCCATACTAAAAAAGTAGGGGTAGAAATGGCAGCTTCACAGAGTTAGCAGCTATCCCTGCTTGTGAAGCTGTTGTTTTTGGCCTTTTGGAACACTGTGTGAGATCTCCTCTCATTCACAGTTGCAGCTGCCTTGTCTTGATCCTGGCCATACTTTATTGGTGCGTGAGGTTCTTTCCGTCTGGTTGCTCCAAGTACTTGTATTTTGATACAGTCTCTGGATTTCGGTTATGATGTTGCTGGAGCTTTTCTCTGTGAGATTTCTTCTAGGAAGCTATTGGAAGATTCTTGTTGTCATCCTTTATCCTTTGGGCATTTTAATTTATGATTTCTTGAAATGGAATGTTCAGACTTTAAAAAAAATCATTGGTTTCCAGGGAATTCAAAGATTCATCAGTGACTTCTCCTTGACTCACCTGTTTTCTAATTGATTTCTTTTTGATATCAGATGTCTTGCATTTTCTTTTGATTTTGCTCTGATATTTTTTGCTGACTTGTGGCGTCTAGTTTCTCTCTGGTTGATTTTTCAGGGAGTCTGTTTCTTCTTTTTAGCATTTTCGCATTGCTTTGCAGTGTACAAACACATTACAAATATTAACTCATTTTATCTTCATAACAATCCTGGGAAGTAGAAGCTCCTTTTTACAGATGAGGACACTGAGGTAGAGTGATCTGAGCTAGCTGGATCTGAACTCAGATCTTCCTAACTCCAAACCCAACTCTCTGCCCACTGTGGCACCTAGCTGCCTTTTGACATGCCCATTTCTTGGGTAAGGTTTTTCTTCACAGATAATTATTCTCCTAATTCTTTCAAGAATTTTTTTGTGGTGTTTCTGGATTGGCAGCTATTCTCTGTAATAGCTGGAGTTTTCTTTGGTTTCTATCTCATCAGCTTTGGTTCATGTCAGCCAAATTTTTCAACTCCCTTCCTGCCACTGCTTTTGTGGACTGGGGTGGTTAGCCCTGCTTGGTACCAGATTCCTAGGATGATTTCAGTCTCCTGCAGTTAACCCCACTCATGATTTGATGTTCAGCTCACTAGGTCCTCAGGGCTCTCTATGGCATCTCAGAATGAACTCTGTGGTGTCCTGATCTGAGCACCATACCCCACTGGGATTCTTCAATCCCCTGTGGTTCTGCTCCTGCTGCCTCTGAACACAGAACCCTGCAGGCTACCCAGGTTTCTGACCCATCTCTGGCCATGCTGGGCAGCCACATAGATGTACTTGCCTCTGCTGGTGCTGGCTGACAGCCCTCTTTTAGGCTGTCCTGGACTCCTGGCTGACTCTGCAGAGTCCTTGGGGATGGGTGTAGTCATTTATCATAGTTTCTCGGGGCATTTCTTGATTATTATTCAGCCTGGTGTGATTTTTTTTAGGTTTTTGCTGGCGTAGGTTTGTGTTCTGGTGACCATCTTGTTCAGAAGTCCACCCCATACTCACACTCCCCCATTTGCTGTTGTTCCCCAAATGTGATATTCTATCTTCTGCTTCTGTGCCTTTGCCCAGGTCATCTCCCATTGGGATCATAAGCACTTGAGGCAGAGGTGCTGGGTAGGACTGTAAGGGAAGAGTAAAAGGGGCTAGGCCCCGAGGCGCTCGGAGGCCTTTTCTGCTGACAGCCTACTATGGGATGTCTGATGCATTGAGTATACCTCACCAACGAGAAGAGGCCTCCTCACCCTTGGCAGTAACTTCCTAGACTTGTGTGCTCTGGCTTATGGAATGGGAGGGTCTATGAGTGAACTATAAGAGGTGTTGCCACACCTCTAAGGAGGGCTATTAGTAGTGGGCATTAGTAGTAAGCTTTAGTAGTAGGCTTTTAGTAGTGGGCTTATTAGTAGAGGGCTTTTAGTAGTAGGTATTAGGAATTATGTAGTAGGCATTAGGGATAGGCATTAGGGATTAGGAGTTGGAGATTGTATGTATAGATTGCAGAGCCATGTGAGATCAAACAAAAAAGGTGTAACAAGCAGCTGTGTGTGTGCCAGGTGTTCTGTTGGGGAGCTCCCTGACTGGGAAGTCAGGGCCACCCGAAGGACCGGGAAAAGGTAAGAACCCAGTTGGACCCTTCCTGAGGTAAGCAGGAAGGACTCTAACGATTTCCCATGCCTGGAATGCTCTCATTCCTCCCCTCTTCCTCTTGTAACTTCCTTCTTGTAACTTCAAGGTTCAGCTATGGTGTCATGTTCCCCAAGAAGCCTTCCCTGACAGCCTGGATTGGTAGTTACTGTTTTCCCCCATCACAGTGAATTTCTTTTGTCTAGACTTGATATTTTAACATCTCATATCCTCCTAAGAGAAACACAATTAAGAAGAATCAGATAAGAAAATGACTTCTTTGGTAGTCTACATAATAGCCTGCTGTACTTGCGGTCCCCCGGGTCTCTTCCTGGACTACAGCTGCTTTTGTTTATAATCTTGTAACCATTTTGAATCTTGTTCTGCTGGTTCTGTTTTCTTTGTCCTGTATCTGTTCATACAAGTTTTCCCCATGTGTCTTGGGATTTCTCATAACATATGATCATGTACCCCAATTCATGCCTTTTATGACTATTTGTTAACTATGTTTACCTAGATTTTCAGTAATCGTCTGGCAAAGTTTCATGCTATTGTTGGGGAAAAGGAGGAGAGATCTGGGCTAGACAATAGTACAATTACATAGATCTGAAACTGGTTGAATGGCTAGGTGTGAACAGGGCAGCCAGCAAAGTGGCAAACCTGAAAATAATCCTTCTGAGGACTGGTTGGAGGCAGTGGGGGACATTTAGCCTGGAAAAGAGAGGACCCAGGGGAACAAAATAAGTGTGTTCCAGTACATGAAGGTCTTTCTATTAAATATGGGCCACACTTGTTCTTCTTAATCCCAGAAGAACTAGAGCAATGTCAGGGGAGGACAAACTAGATGCAGATTTAGGCATCATGCCTTGTAGCCCTGGCCTTGCTCTAGGGTCTAGAGTCTAGGCCCATCATCTCCTTCTCACCATCTGTTCTAGACTCTATCTCTGCTTGTTTGTTCATCTCCCATCCCCCACCCCAGATTGGGGCCAGCACATCCACCACCTTCCAGCTACCACTCAACCTCTTCAGGGTACCAGGAAGTCACTCCAGTATGGGGAGAACTCATTCCTCCTACCCATCGCTGTAGCTCCTGACCAGCCATCTATACAAGAATCTGTCACAGAGGCACCATTGCCTCTTTTTGTTTAAAAGTTTTTATTGAAATTTTTGTTTCTTCTCTCTCCACAGTATCCCATGTATCCCTCCCACAGGGCCATCCCATGCAAGAAATAGTACTTTTTTTAGAGAAGGAAAAAAATCAGCAGAACTAATCAAAATATTGGAAAAAGTCAGGAAACCTATGCAGTGTGACACGTAGCATCTGGGGGCCTCCTCCCTCTGCCAAGAGGTGCCTCTTCTTGGGCCTTCATTCAAGTCTCCCTTGATCTTTGTCATTTTGTGACATTCCCTTTGGATTTTTGGGTGACTGGTGCTTCCCATTTACATTGTTGTAGTTACTCTGTATAGGATTCTCTTGGCTGTGCTCACTTTACTTTTCATCAGCTCAGCTCATATAGACCTTTTCCGGCTTCTCTGTATCTATCACATATATCATTTCTTATAGCACAGTATTATTCCATTCCATTCATGGACCTTCATTGGTTTAGCCGTTAACCAACTGATGGACATCTACTTTGTTTCCAATTCGAAATCACAAAAAAGGACTGCTGTGAACCTTTAGACATATAAGGGTATGGATGTTTTAGTCACTTTGTTTGCAGAATTCCAAATTGCTTTCTAAAACAGTCATACCGTTTCATGGCGACACCAACAATGTATTAATGTACCTGTCATTCCACAACTCCTCCAACATTGATATCACTTTTTGTCACATTTGCCAAACTGTAGGGTGGAAGGGAAAACTTCAGGGTTGTTTTGATTTGTATTTCTCTTATTATTACTGATCTAGAGCATTCTTTCACATGGTTGTTAATACTTTGCAATTCTTTTAAGGACTATTTGTTTATATCCTTTGACCACTTATTTACTGAGCATAGCATCTGGGGGCCTTATTTACTGAGGAATGGCTAATATATATATTTATTGTTTATATTTCTTGGATACCAAACCCTAGAGAAATTTTGAAGACCCCTTTCCCCTATACAGAAGCTTTTTAGTTTTGAGTAGTTATATATTTTATCTTTTGTAATTGACTCTATCTCTTGTTTGGTTAAGAATACATCTCATTTCCATTGATGTGAGAGTATATGATCTGTTTCTTTTTTTTATTTTTTTGTCTTTATTAATTTGTTTACTTTTAGTTTACAAGATTCAATTCCACAATTCCTTGAGTTTCAAATTTTCTTTCCCTCCCTCCCCCCATGACAGCATACAATCCAGCATAGGATCTGCAGATACTTTCACATTAGACATTAGTCAGTTTACAAAGGCGGATTGTACCAGATGGAATTAACAATGGCAAAGGGGAGATAAAACCAAACAAGAAAAAGAAAAAGATCAATTAGTTTGCTTCCGTCAGGATTCAAGCTCAGTTCTTTCTAGTTATATCTCTGGATATCGCATTTCTCTCCTTCATGAGTCTTTCGGGATTGACTTAAATCACTGCATTGCTGAGAAGAGTCCAGTCTGTCATAGTTTGTCATCACACATACATTGTATCTGTGATTGTAAACAAATTTCTACTCTTCTCGCTCAGTATCAGTTTGTATAAGCCTCTCCAGATAAATATGAAGTCCATCTCCTCCTTATTTCTTGTCCCACAATAATATTCCATTACATGCATATACCACTATTTGTTTAGCCATTCCCCAATTGATGGGCACCCCTTTAATTTCCAATTCTTTACAACCACAAAAAGAGCTGCTATAAATATTTTTGTACATATGGGTCTTCCTCCCACTTCTATGATCTCTTTGGGATATAATCCTAGAAGTGGTATGGCTGGGTCATATATGATCTGTTTCTTTTCTAATTTTTTTTATGGGATGACCTTTAATATAAGGTCGAGTATTCATTTAGACTCTGTCATGGAGTGGAGTGTAAGGTGTTGGTCTAAGCCTGATTTCTGCCAGGCTGCTTTCCAATTTTCCCATCAGTTTTATTTAATCAAATAAGGAGTTTTTCCCTAGGTAATTTATGTTTTCCACTTTATCAAACACTGTGTTGGGTTGTACTGTGTCTGATTCTCTTTGTCTCATCTGCTCCACCGAGCTCACTCTCTATTTTTTAAGCAATACCATATAGTTTTGATGACTGCTGTTTATAGTATAGTTTGAGCTCTGGAAGTATTATTCCCCTTTCATCTATACTTCTTTTCATCATTTCCATTGATATTCTAGATCTTTTGCTTTTCCAAATGAATTTTGTTATTATTTTATTAAGCTCCATAAAGTATCCCCTTAGTAATTTGATTGATATGGCATTAAAAGTGTAAATTAAATTTCATAGCTCTGTCATGTTTATTTTATTGGCACAGCCTAGTCATGAGCATATAATATTCCTCCAGTTAGTTAAGTTGCTATTCATTTTTTAAGGAGTTCTTTGTAATTTAATCTCTACAAGTCTTTTGTGTACTTTGGTAGGTCCATTCTCAGATATTTGATGTGTTCTGCGGTTATACAATTGCCTCTTAAACATAAATCATTTAAAGGGTAAGGCAAAATAATAATGTTCAATCATAATAGTTATAGGCAATTAAGTGTCTGCTATGTACCAAGCACTGCACTAAGCACTAGAGATATATAAAAAGAAAAAAATAGTTGCTGCCTGCAAAGAGCTTACAGTCTAATGGGGGAAACAAATAAACAAGCATGTACATACAAGCTATATACAGGTGAGATAGGCCAGTGCTGGAAAAACCAAACATCACAGTTACTTAACAGAAGGTAAAAGCAGGCACAATCAAAATATCACAGGGCACCCACATAAACCTGGGTTAGGCTTCTCCATCAATATATGCAGCATCCACAGGGGAAAATGGACACACACTTTCAGGAACCAACGGTGTCCAATGAGTGGGGAAATCCAGGTCTTCTGGCTGTACTTACAAGTCTGGATGCCATGTCTTGATGCCCTGGGCTCTTTTAGGCATAATCTGCACCACATAAAACTATTTCTATGCTAGCCGCTCTACTATTGGGCAAAGCCTCTCCTCTTCTGCTCCTGAGCAGATAAAGCAGTGCTGAGCTCTTTTGGCTCACAGCCACCCTTAAGAGGGCATTAAGAAAGTGTTGTGGAGGGGGTGGCTAGATAGCACCGTGAATAGAACACCATAGAGTACTAGCCCTGGAGTCAGGAGGATCTGAGCTCAAATCCGACATCAGACACTTAACACTTTACTAGCCATGTGACCTTGGGCAAGTCACTTAACCCCAATTGCCCGGTCTTCCCTTCTTCAAAAAGAAAAAAAAAGAGTTGTACTAGGAGGACTTTGAAGTCCCGTTGAGTTCTGAGATTCTGTGGGTACAAATTATAGACTGGACCCTCTGTACCCAATGGGATGGTCATCAGACTTTCCTACCATAGGATCCTGCCTTCTCTGATCCCAGCTCTAGGTCCCATAGGACAAACAGGCAGAGTCACCGAAATCTCTGGGCAAGTCAATTGATTAGATTAGCCAATTACTGCCCTGCTAAGGCAGCCTGTAAAAAGCCAGTAGGGGGTTTGAATTGGGAGTACATGTAAGGGTAAGGTTCAGAGGTCTGGTTGACTTCTGAAACTGGGGAATCTAAATAGTTAGGGACAGTGTGAAGGCATTGGAGCCCTTTGGATGACAGGGACATGATGGAAGATTTCAGAAAAAGAAGACCGGGCTGAAACTTCCTCCACCCTTTTTTCACCAGGACTAGCTCTGATCTCCAGGTGCTGGGTACTAGATTCTCAAACATAGGAAAGAGTGGCCTCCAGGCCCAGACTTCCAAGTCGGGAAAGAGAGCAGAGGCAGGGCAAAGTGTAGAAATCCATCCATCCAGTAGGAATGCTATGTTGTCAGCACGAGGGAGGGAGCCAGCCAGGACTGAGAACTGGAAGGGATCTCAGCAATCACCCTCCCCCCACCCTTCTCCTTTCTGTAGAAGAAGAAACTGATGCCCAGAGAAGTTAAATAACTTGGCCAAGGGGGCACAGGAAGGAAGTGGGAAAGCTGGGATCGAAGGCAGCATTTGGAGTTGACTCTAACCCGGTATTTTTGCTCCTCTCTTGTATGATGTGTCGAATCACCCTCATGCTCTTGGAACAATACCATGCCCTGGGCGAAAGGCCCCATGGACAGGCTCCTGGAGCTGGTTTATCAGAAAAAGAGAAAGGGAGGAAGAAAAAAGAGAGAGACAGAGTGGGGGAAGGGAGAGAGAAGAGAAGAGAGAAAAGAGAGAGAGAAAGAGTGGGGGAGGGAGAGAGAAAAGAAAGAGAGAGACAGGGGAGGGAGAGACAGAGGGGGGAAGGGAGAGAGAAGAGAAGAAAGAAAAGAGAGAGAAAGTGGGGGAGGGAGAGAGAAAAGAAAGAGAGAGACAGGGGAGGGAGAGACAGAGGGGGGAAGGGAGAGAGAAGAGAAGAGAGAAAAGAGAGGAGAGAGAAAGAGGGGGGGAGGGAGAGAGAGAAAGAGAAGGGGAGGAAGAGAGAAAAGAAAGAGAAGGGGGAGGGAGAGAGAAAAGAAACAGAGAGACAGGGGAGGGAAAGACAGAGAGACAGAGAGGGGGGAAGGGAGAGAAAGGAGAAGAGAGGAAAGAGAAAGAGAGGACAGAGAGAGACAAAGACAAGGGAGGGAGAGAAGAAAAGAGAGAGAAAAAATAGGGGGGGGGGGGTCAGGGACAGAGGGAGACAGAAAGGAGGCTGAAATTGGTTACTTGCTGAAATGCCAGGTGTTCACATCTCAGGTCCACCAGTTAATACTTGGGTGACCTTGGACACATCTCTTGCCTTCGAGGATCTGAAGCTTTCTGCTTTGCTAGCAGAAGTCTGTCCCTTCCAGTTCTAATCTCTGGTCCTTTGATCTAGACCTGAGCCAGGGACACAAGAGGGAGTTGGAGGAGGGGGCTCTGAGATGAGCCCCTGGCCCAGGATCCTGAGCTGTTCTGAGGTGGCCAGGCCCTTCCTATCCCCTGGGGGCACTTGCTTCATTCTTTCCTCCTGGGCCCTTCCTATCCCCTGGGGGCACTTGCTTCATTCTTTCCTCTGCTCTTTGCTCCCTCCCAGCGCCTCCTGACTGTGCCTTGGCCCAGGATTAGCTGTGTTTGTCAAACTGCCAACCCCGTGACTAAAGAGGGGCTTCTGAGCAGCTGACAGGCTGGTGTGAAAGGAGGGACGTGAGGGTAGGGACAGGGGGAGGGGGCTTCCTGCTCAGCCTCCATCTGCAATCCAAGGAGCATTATCCAGGACCTCCTAGGAGCAAGCCACGGTGGTGGGGGAGAGGAAGGGGGACCAAACATAAGGAAACACAGAACCTGCAACCAAGGAATTGATGTTCTGTTTTCTGTTCTCCCCTGATTCTAATCCCCAGACCAAGGGCTAACCACAAACACACAGTAGGTGCTTATTAATATTTATTGAGCTGGCAAGACCTCTTCCCACCATAAAATTTTCCTTGAATTATTTTGAATATACTTACACATGGCTACAGAATCTGGACAGAATGTAAACCTCGTAAGGTCACGGGCTGTTTTGATTTTTGTATCTCCAACACCCAGTACAAAATCTGGCACACAGTAGGCACTTTAGAAATATTGGTTGGTGGAATTTAATTGAACTAAGAATCAAACCCTTGGCTCCCTGCCCAACCTTATCCCCCATCACTCACCCCCTCTCTTGCATTCACTGCCCCTGGCAAAGTGACCTAGCAGCCAATCCTAGAAGAGGCCATTCTGCCCTGGAAGAGGCAGCTGTCTGTGTGGGACCTTGGGGTGGCAGGCAGTATAGGCCTGGGATTCCATTCCTGCTTGGATGTGTAAGCACACTGTCCCCTCTCCTCCTATCCCTAAAGCTATTGCCTAAATTCCCTCCCTTCCTTTGAGGGCAGCTAAATGACACAGTGCATAGAATTCGTGGCATGGAGTAAGTCCTGAGTTCAAATTTGACCTCAAAATTTCCTATTTGCATGACCCTGGGCAAGGCCCTATTTGCTTCAGTTTCCTTATCTGTAAAATGGACTGGAGAAGGAAAGCCCAAACAGTATCTCTGCCAAGAAGACCCTAGATGGGTCATGAAGAGTCAGACACACGTAGGTGACTGAACAACAACTCTGCCTTTCAGGAAGCTGTCATACTTTCTGTAAAGTCTGACAAGATACTCCCCTGGAGCTAGTTGGTATTATTGGGCCTAGAGTGAGGAAAACCTGAGTTCAAATCCAGCCTCAGACACTTATAACTATATATTCTTGACTATGGGCAAGTCTTTTTACTTCTGCCTCAGTTCCCTCATGTGTAAAATGGGTATAAAAATAGCACCACCCCCCCAGTTGTGAGGTTCAAATGAGAAAATCTCTGTAAAATTCTTTGCACGCCTTATTCTTATCCCTCCTTCCCCTCTCCAAAAGCATGCTTTCCCTCAACAGGTAGCCTAGAAGTAATTACAGGGAACCCAGAGTAATTTTGGGGATTTCACTGTTTTCTCCTGCATTGTTTCCTCCTCAGTGGACAAACAATCCTCCACAGCAAGAACTGGGACCTTTCTGGCTTTTGTGCTAAGCCTGAGGTTCTCATGTGACCCCAAAGAGCCTGAGGAGTCCTAGGCAAACTTGGGGATATTTATTTCTCAATTCGCTGGCTCTCTGTCCCCTAGCAATCTGGCAACTCGCAATAATGAGATCAGCCACTTGTCATCAGCTCCCCTTGCAAGCACGTGGTTCAAAAGGCTCAAAGAATGGATGGGTTTATTGATCAGGGAAAACAAGCAGCATTGGGTGATGACACCCAATGGAGTGCTGGGTCCCCAGAGCCCTGTACGGCCTCAGTCACTCACAATCATAGTAAGAAGCACTCCCAGCAGGCAGGGTCTCACCAAGTTCCTCATTACTAACGGCCACCAGGCATCCACTGAGGCCTATAGGAAGCCCCTGTATCCAGGATTCCCAAAGCCCCAGACTACAGCATCAGGGGCTTCTCTGCCCCTGCCAGTGTTCCCTTCTTCAGCCTCCTGGTCTGTCCTCTTGTCTTCAGTTCTCAGCTTTCCCACAGCCCACAGGGGACATATCATCTCTGGTCCTTTTTCTGGGAGAAGAGATTTCCTGTCTGAGTCAAGTACTCTATGAATATGACCTCATTTGAACCTCACAGCTTTTATTATACCCACTTTACAGATGGGGAAACTGATGCAGAACAGGGCATTAAGCACTTGCCCAGGTCACACAGCTAATAAGTGTGTATGGTTAGATTTGAACTCAGGTCTTCCTGATGCCAGCCAGGTCTGATGCACCACTAGCTAGCTGCCTTAGGTAGAGAAGATGTCTTGTCTCACTGCTACAGAGGGGAGGGAGCATTTTGGAGTTTCCCAGTAAGTGTAACTCAAACTGGCTCCATGCTTCAGTAGATAGAGCAGCGATCCCGGAGTCAAGAAGACCTAAGTTCAGATTCACTCTCAGACACCAGTGGTATGACCCTGGGCATGTCACTTCACCCTATTTGCCTCAGTTAGCTCATTTATCAAATGGGCTGGAGAAGGAAATGGCAAACCAAGAAAAGGGTCACGGGGAGTCAGTCACAGCAAAAAGAGGTTGGCCTCAGTCTCACCTGAATCCTGCTAGTACCTGCTATCAGCTTCTGGGGCCTGGTAATAATTTAGTATTATTTAATAGCCCCCAAAAGATGCTTTGCTTTGCTTTTCTTGGGGAGGCTAGGTTGCACAGAGCACCAGCCTTGGTGTCAGGAGGACCTGAGTTCAAATGCAGCCTCAGACACTTAACACAAACATTAGCCATGTGACCTTGGGCAAGTCACTTAACCCCAATTGCCCTCCAAAAAGAAAAAAAAGTGCCTTTTCCTGTGTCTGTAACTTGAAAGACCAGATAAGGTTGGCCATGGGGATTCTCCCTCTGTGACTAGATACTTGGAAATACTTCAGAATAATGGGATTTCTCTTGTCTTGGGGACATACTCCAGATGGAAGAAAACAGAAAAGTCCTGAGATTGTAAAATCCACTGACACTACCTTATCAGTAGTCAGTATTTACAGCTAAGAAACTCCTTTTGTAATGGTATGGATGAAAAACATATGAAGACCATAAATCTGAGGGACACAAACATCCTGGGATTGTCCAGAAACATATAACAACTTTCTCAATCTTGCATCAGGCAGTCAGAACTCAGGTCTTGGCTCCTTGCCAGCTCATATCTGCTAGCTTTAAGGGAATAAGTGATAAAATATATTCCACCTAGACTGTTTGTCTTCTTTAACCAAATGTTCAGGTTAATAGCCCACAGGCAGAAAGCAGACCGGCCACTGCCATTGGCTCTGGGGTTGGTGGGAATCCACACCGCCCATTGTGTTTGGAGTCCCCCAGTTTCTCAACAGCTGCCTCCCAAGTCCCCACAGCCCTCCTGGGCTCCCCGCTAAGGAAGCTGTGCCCTCAGTGTGCCAGGAAGAGAAAGAAAAAAGACCTTGCCTGCAGCACCGCTGCCCCCCAACCCTGAGCTTCCCATGCCTGGTACAGGTTTCTCCATCCAGCAGAGGGTTTGCTAAATAGTTGATGAATTGTTGAAAAGAAATATTTTTCTTGACTCCTCGCCCCATACGTATGAAAATCACAGGATTTAGGGCCGGAATAGTCCTAAGCATGACTTGAAGTTAGAAACCCCAAGTTCAAACCCCAGCCTTGCTATGTCTAGCTGTGTCATTTGGGGCAGATGACTTTGCCTTTCTGGGCCTTGGTTTGCTCAGCTGTAAAATGCCCCTGTTGAAAGGCCCGTTGTTCCAGACATGTATCTCAGAGTGGCTTGGGGCCCACTTGTGACTCACCTAGCAAACCTAAGGTCAAACATTAAATTAAAACCTGAATCCCCACTATTTTCAGCTCTTCTGTTCCTGGCAGCCTGGGTGTGACTCACAAGAAGACCTTTGCAGGGGCCTCCTGGGATTTGTGGTGTTTGGCAAAGAGCCTTCAGAAGGCCTGGGAGGCAGAAACCTGGCTCTGCCACTGACTCCTTTGGTAACTCTGAAGGAGGCCCTGGCCCTCTCTGGCCTCAGTCTCCTCTGTAAAACCAGAAAGTTGTCACTCCAAAGAAGGTCCTTTGTGGGGAAGCCCTCAGAGGCTCCACTTAGAGGTACCATCACCATTCTACAGGACAGACAGACTTGCCCAAAGTCCCCTGGAGTAAGGTGCTGGAACAAGGATTTGAGCCTAAGACTCTTGCCTCTCTCTATCCACCAGGTCTCTCAGACAGGCCTGGATGGGGCCCTCAGACCCTGGAACCCCAGGAGAATGGCAGGGGCACCAGATCCTCAATTTTCCTAGTCACTGTTTTGTCCAGCACCTGACAAAGACCAAAAGGCACCAGGGGCTCAGGCCCAATAAGAGCTTGGTCAAGGGGGAGCCGACTGGGGCGGCCAAGGGCAGATGCCCCCCTCCCCATCAGCCTGGGGAATGGAAGGGCTGGGGTCTGTCAGAGAGACTGAGGTAGAAAGAGGCAGGGAGGGTGGGCCGGGAGAGGAAAGTGGCCTCAGGCCCCCACACAAGGGCCCCTTCTCTCACCAACAATGGGTGAGCTCAGCAGCTCCCTGAGGTCTGGTGACTCCTCCCCCCCACCCCATAGTGGTGCCTTTGTCTTCCTGACTTTCCGGAGGCTCCCAGCCAAAAAGCCTGCCAAGCCCTGGAGAGCATGCCTAATGTGTGCCAGGCCCCATGCCCTTAAGGAGGCGCTGAAAGAGCTGGGCCTGGAGTCAGCACTGAGTTCAAATCCGGCCTCAGATGCTTTCCAGCTGTGTGACCCTGGGCAAGTCGCTTCACCCCATTCGCCTCAGTTTCTTCATCTGTGGCCTCCTCTGAGTATCTTTGCCCAGAAAACTCCGACGGGAGTCACTGCTGACAAGCCCAAACCACAAAACACCCATAGGCACCATTTCCATAAGTGCTTGTGTGGGGAGCGGGGGACTACATCACACCCGTCCAGGAGCCCGCTCTATTCGGGGGTGTCTGGATAAACCAAAGGGACAGGCCTCCCGAGAAGCTCCCCACAGTGCAGGCGGCTCCGGGAAGCCCAGAGCCCCAAGAGCTCCTTTCCGTGGCAGCCGCGGCTCTCCCCGAAGGTCGCTCCGAGGAGCCGCGGCCCCACTGACACCGGCCACGTCCTGCTAACGCCCCAGGCTCGGGGCTGGGCTGTCTGCACACTGCGGGCAGCCCGCTGCTGGGCCACTCCGTAAAGCAGACGCGCGATCTTCCCCTGCGGGGTCCCTAAGCCCGTAAGCGGATAAGAAGAGCAGTCCCCGGAGGGAGAGCTTGGGGGTGGGGAACCGGAAAGAGCCCCACACGAAGCGGCCTTGGAGCGGAGCCCGAAGGGAAGAGAAGACCCTCTGAGAAGGGGCTGGGAGGCGGGGTGCAGGTGCGAAAGGTCTGTTTGCATAACGCCCCGGGGCGCCCAGAGAGGGTACCTGGGATGGCCGGGGGAGCTTCGGGCTCAACCCTCTCCCTTTACCGAGGATCCCAACTCCAGTCTTCTCACTCGGTAGTGCACGCGTTCTTGTCCCCAAGGGACAAAGAGGACACCGCTGCAGAGCGGCCGTGACGTCCCCAGAGGTCTTTCGGCAGCCCAGTGCCTCAGTTTCCCCGCCAGTAAAGCGAGGAAGAAGGCCCCGCCCCCCGCTTGGACGCCTAGATTCCCAGGCTGCGCAGCTCGGATCTGCCCCGTCCCTCCCCGGCTCCTCCTTTCGGACTCTCCCTTCGAGGCAGCTCGGAGCTTTCCGCTCTCCCCGCCCCTCTGAGCCCTGTTATGGTTGCGGTTTTAAATGACACGTGCGGCTCAGATGAATGAACCTGAGGGTCCCACCCCCTCCGTCAGCCAATCACCGTGAACATCAGTCCGGCAGCTTCCGCCTATAGAAGCGCCCGGGCCGGCGAGGACCGGGGGCTCGGCAGCCCACGTGGGAGCCTGGAGCCGGGGAAAGGGGGCGGGTGTCGGGCAGAGGCGGGCCTTAGGCGCCGTGCTAGCCATTGGCTGGGCCCGCTCAGAACGCGAGGGCGGGGCGAGCGCGCGGCGCCAAGGCTTAAATGTGACTGACAGGCGGGAGCGGGGCGGGGCTGGCCCAGGGAGCGTTGAGTGACGGCGAACGCCGTCCAATGGTAAGAGGGGCCGGGCAGCGGCGCCCAATGGACATCGGCGAGGCGGGGTAGCGGCCGCAGCAAGTTCGGTTGCGCGAGGCCCGCAGCGGAACTGTCAGTGGCGGCGGCGGTGGCGGCTGAGGGGCAACGGCGGCAGCGGCGTCTGGTCTGCGGCTGCGGTGAGTCCCTGGCCCGCTCGCACCCGGGCCCGAACTCCCGGCCCGTCCCCCTCCTCCTCGAGAGTCCCTGCCCCTCCCCACCCCCCCCCCCCACCGCCCGCCCCCGCCCTCTGGGGAGCGCGCGGACATTTATGTAACGCGCGTGGAGGCGCGAGCTCTGGGAGGCGGGCACGCTCCCCCCCTCCCGCTCAGCGAGCGCGTCACGTGACCCCTTCGCCCCTCCCCCGCCTCCACCTACTCCCCGGGCGCGCCTCCCTCAGTTTGCCCTTCTGTCTAATGGGCGCAGCTGGCCCTGAGGGGACCCAGGAGCCTCTCCGCTCCCCGCTTTATTGGTGGAGAAACCGAGACCCGGAGGGAGAGGACCTACCTTAAGCCCCCTCCGGCGTGACCCCAGGCGAGCCGCTGCCTAACTTCTGTCTGCTCCTAGGGAGGGGGAAACAGGCTCCGCGGGGTAGGGGGTCCCGTGGACGGCTGTGCACGTGCTCCTCCCTCCCCCCAGCCTGCCCCCAGAGGCGCCTAATAAATGTTTCTGGTCCCGCACGAGTCTTGTCCTGCCCCGTCCCCCTCCCCAACTGGTTTTTATTAGGCACCTGCTGTGTGCTCTGGGCTGGAAACAGGAGGGAGCGCCCAGGCCATGGCAGAGGAGCGTGCAGCCATTGTGCGCCAGCAGCATACAGTGACCACCGCCAAACCGAGTGACCTTGGCCTGGTCAATGCCTCCGCCGGGCCCGAGGCCAGCCCAGACTAGGTGGGGGGGGAGCCTGCCGGGATGCTTTCTCCAGCCCGGGATGAAGCCCTTCTCTGGGGGCCCTAGTCTGCTCCCTGTGCCCAGAACCGTGCTGGGGTCATAGGACTTCCATGGAAGGCACGGGCCCTTCCCTGAAGCTGCTAGCCACCCTACCCGCCAGGCATGGCTCGCTCTCTCCCCATGGCTGGGCAGCAAACAGGGGCACCAAGTGTCAGGCCAGGGCCTGTGGAAGGAGCAGGCGCCCACTGTGGGCCCCATGCGGCCCCTGCCCACTCGGGCCTCGCCTTCCTCTGGTGGGAAACAAGGGCTAGAACACGAAATAGGAAACCCACATCAAGCCATGACTTAGCACAGGCCAGAACCCGCCTCATGTAGCTGGAACTGGCCTGGCCGGTGCCTGAGCTCCTCACCTTCAGGGCAGGGTAGCCCTTCCCTCATGGCCGTGCCTGGAGCAGCCAGAGATAGTGCTAGCTCTGATTGTGATTGTTAATAACAGCAGATGGGAAAGCTGAGGCATGGCTTCCTGGTTCCAGGCTGGTGCACTGGGCCTGTGCTCCCCCCAGGTGCCTCTCTAGGGCAGGTTCTGCCCATTCTTTCTGCCCCACCTTGAATCAGGTCTCAGACACTTCTCTCTTCTCTGTACTCTTGCCAAGACTGCTGCAGTGACCTCCCTGCAAACTCCCTTGCTTGGCATTCGAGGCTCTTGGTGGGGGGTACTGCTTTCTGCTCTGACTCCTCTCTCTCCCCAGGCCAGCCTGGAACGTTCTCTCCATTTTTTAGAATGGGGTGCTTTCTTCGGAATGGAAGCTTCTCTCTCTAAAGTTATCGCCATTCTCCTCAGTCTTTGCCTTTATCTACTTCTGGGCAGCCTCAATATCCTCTCTTCTCCCTGGTTTCCATGGCGTCTCTCCTCTGGCTCTGACAGCTCCTCTCAGTCTCTGCTGGGCTTTTATGCTGGGCCATCTTCCCTTCTCTCTCAGGACTCCTTCACTTGGTGACCGCATTGACCCTGCAAGCCCGTTATCTTCTGTCTCTGTGCTGCTGACCTCCAGCTGCCCACTGGACGCCTTCAGCCAGATGACTGGTACACACCCTAAACTCATCATGGCCTAACTGCGATTTCTGATTTTGTACCCAAGCCTGCACTTCTCTCTGATTTTCCGCCCTCTTTCCTATGTCGCAGACTTTCGCTGTGGATGTCAAGTTCTCCTCCAGTCTGTGGCCAGGTGCTCCCATTTCTGCCTTTGTGACACCTCTCACACTTCCTTCTCTCTGACGTGGCCCCCATCACCCATACCTGGACTCTTGCAGTGACTGCTGGGGGATCCAGTCTGTCCTTCACTCAGCTAGCAGAGCAGTCTTTTCAACCATGTCACCCCCCTCCAGTCAATTCACTGGCTTCCTGTTATCCCCCAGAGCAAATAGAAAATCTTCCATTGGGCATCCAGAGTTCTTCATAACCTGCCCCCCTCTTTTCAGGCTTCTTCTACTTTACTTATGCCCAGACTTTCTGGAATGGATTGTTAAGCTCCTGCTGTAGGCTGAGGACTGTGCCCAGAGAAGCAAAAGTCCCTGCCTTCTGGGAGCTCACAATTGACATGCAAAGATTCTGTGCAAACCAGATCAAGATGAGATAAATCTGGGATAATTAGCTGGTGGAGGTACTGCCTTAAGGGAGATTGAGAAAGGCTCTTTCTCCAAGCATGGGATTTTAGTCAGGCCTTAGAGGAAATCAGGGAAGGTCAGCAGAGATGGGGAGGGGGCTTCCAGAGAAAATGCTCTGAGATGGAGGGTCTTGTTCCTGGGCCAACCAGCAGGCAGGTGTAGGCTGTTGTTGCTGGATTGGGAGTGAGGAGGGGCTGGGGCAAGGACTGTATTTGGCCCCAAAGGCCCTAGGGAGCCCCTGGAGGTGACTGAGTGAGGCAGGGTGACTCTGGCTGTCCCTGGTCTCACCCTGTTTCTCTGGGCATGCACTGTTTTGCTGGGACCGGAGGCAGACTCTTCAAGGCTGGTTTTTGTCTCTTTGTCTCCAGTACCAAGAAGAGTGCCCATTACATCATAGGCACTTGATGTTTGTTGACTGAATGGTAGAAAGTTTCAATCAGAACAGGTCCTTTGGTAGCGTCATGAAAGTACATCTTGACGGGACAGGAAGGTTGAGCAAGTGGGAAGGCTCCTCCCCCCTGCTCCAGGCCTTCCCAGGACTTGATGGAGAAATTAGAATCTTCATTTTTTCCCCCTCTAGTTAATGGTTCAGATAAACAGGAATGCCTGAGCTCAAGCTCTGTAACCCAAGCAGCAAGGATTCCTTAGCAGGACTGGCCAGGGAGTGCCCTGACCTTGGCTTCACTGATGAGAGCTTCCATCTGGGTGCCTCCTAAGGTCTGCAGAGCTCTTCCAAGGCAGTTTCTCCACTGAACCTCTGATATCCTTCAGGATAGAGAGTGAGGGCATCTTACCTCTGCCATGAGGAAACTGAGGCCCAGAGAGCCATGGTGACTTGTCCACAGAGCTAGTGATGACAGTAGCTGTATTTGGACTCAGCTTGTCACTGTCTTTTCCATTGTACGTCATGGCCTCTTCTGACTTTGGGTGGAGCATTTTCTCTCCTGTGCCCACTGCTGCTGTAGGTTGGAGGTTTGGGGAGAAAGGGGCCCCTTGCTCCTGGTCCTTAACTTAGAAGCTGCTTTTGGCCCACAGCTGGTGCCAGTGGCGGGCAAGCTAGCTTCCCTTTAATTCAACAAATTTTTACTCAAAGCCTACTACGTGTAAGGCCCTGGGCTCAGTGCTGGGGATGCCCAGAGCCTGCTTTGGTAAGAGAGCTGAAATGTCAGAAGGTTTAGGGAATAGCTAAGTCATGAATAGCACAAAGGATAAGCCCTGGAGGCCAGGTGTTCACCTTGAAGGCCTAGTGAGACACTGCACTGCCTTCAGTGCGGGCTTCCCTACAACCTAGCACCTGTCACACCTCCCAGAGTGAGAAAACTGGAAGAGACGGTGTCTGTCTAGTCACTGAGGGCCTTGAATTCTAGGCCAAGGAGTTTGGGCCCTAGCTTATTCTTTTAAAAACAATTATTTGTTTTTAAAAATTTGAGCTTCGATTTTTTTCCTTCCCCCACTCTTTGAGAAGGCAAGCAATATATCAGTTATACATTCGAATCATGCAAAATATTTCCCTATTAGCCATGTTGCAAAGGAAAAAAGTAAAAAAAGTCCGCTGCCATCTGCACTCAGCTTATCAGTTTTCTCTGTGGAGGTCGTCATTCTATCAGAGAAGCCAAGCCCTTCACAGTCCATTGTTACAATGTGCTGTTTCTGTGTAGATTGCTCTCCAGGTTCTGCTGACTTCACTTTGCATCCGTTTGTCTAAGTCTTTCCAGGTTTTCCTGAAAGCACCCTGCTTATCGTTTCTTACAGAGTAGTACTCCATCACAACCATTTTCAACAGCTTGCTCAGCCATTCCCTAACTGATGGGCACCCCTTCAGTTCCCAATCCTTTGCCACCACAAAAGGAGCTGATAATTTTTTGTACATGCGAGTTCTTTTCCACTTTCTTCTGTCTCTTTGGCATGTAGACCTAGTCGTTGGTATTTCTGGGTCAAAGAGTGTGCACTGTGTTACAGCCCTTTGGGCATAGATCCAAATTGCTCTTCACGATGATTAGTCTAGTTCATGACTCAGACCAACAGTGCATTGGTGTCCCTGCTTTTCCACATCCCCTCCAGCATTTGTCATGTTGGCCAGTCTGACAGGTGTGAGGTAGTTCCTCAGAGTCGTTGTAATTGCATTTCTCTAGTCAGTGGTGATTTAGAGCATTCTTTCATGTGACTATTGATAGCTTTTGATTTCTTTTGAAAACTTCCTGTGCATAGGCTTTGACCATTTATCAGGGCTGTACCTTCTTAGAGTTCATAAGAAGCTTGATGGCATTTGGCCATGATGTGCAAGGCAGATGGGAGCACATAGAGACCAGCATCAGGAAGACCAGTGAGAAACCATCTGTTTTCTGTGATTAAGAGCTGGGTGTGGGCATCAGCTGTGGGCTTGGAGAAGCAGGGCCAGCCCAGGAGCCTTGGGACATGGTGACTCCTTCCTTGGGTGCTGGGGTGAATTTTGCTTTTCCTTTTTTCCTTGTCATGACAACTTTACTCTTTCTCAGGTCAACATTCTTCTTGACACATTATTATACAGTGTCCTAAGCATATTTTAGTTTGGTTATTTCCAGGGAACATGGGACATCACCTCCCCATCAGCAGCAGGGAACTTTGGGGGAGGCCAGGCCTGACTCTAGCTGGGTGACCCTGGATGATCCCCTCAGGTGGCTTCCTGGGCCTTAGCCTCCTAAGGTACAGTTTCTCTCTCTCTATCTCTCCCTGTCTCTGTGTCTGTCTCTCTGTATCCTCTCTGTCCCTCCGTCTTTTTCTCTCTGTCTCTGTCTCTCGTTTTCTCTGTCTCTCTTTATTTCTCTTTTACTTTCCCTCTGCTGACACTTCCTTCTGCCCCTGGGGAACTAGTCATCGTTATTTTTATCTTTATTATTTTTCTTTATTTTATTTTATCTTTAAAAAGAAGACCCTGATGGGGCGGCTAGGTGTCGCAGTGAGTAGAGCGCTGGCCCTGGAGTCAGAAGGACCTGAGTTCCGATTCTGCCTCAGACACTTAACACACACAAACAAGAACCTAACCGTGTGACCTTGGGCAAGTTACTTAACCCCAACTGCCCTCCAAAAGGTGCAAAAAAAAAAAAAAGAAGACCCTGGGCTTTGGATTGTGCCACTTTGCAGTGATCTCGTGACTCGTGACCATTTCCTTGAGCTGTCCCCATTCATCCTACAGGTTATGGGACTTGGCTGATACTTGTCAGGTGCTGTAGAGAGTAACAGCAGCAGCAATCATTGGGAAATGTCCCCCAAACAAATAAAAGGTACAAGGAGGAAGCATTGGCTGGTGGCTTCCCAAGTATCTTCGACCTGGAGGGATCACTTCTCCTTGGCTTTGCCGTCGGTGTTTGGCTCCTTCTCCTCCTGCTTAACTCAGGACGGCCGTGCATCTGCCTCTCCCGTAGTCATCTGTTTTCTTGTTCATTCTGCTGAAGTGAAATCAGGTTATAGCTCGTAACTAGTCACTCTGTGCTTAGGGTGTTCCGGGATAGAAAGGAGGTCTGAGATTGGCCCTTCCCTCCAGAGACAGCATCCAGAATCCTTCTAGGGCTGTGTGCCCAGAGAAGTGATGCATGCACAATGCTGGAAAAAGTGAGGGAGCCTTGGGCCAGGATGATCAGGACTGCCTTGTTCTCACCTGATCATCACAACCACGCTAAATGACAGGTAGGCCCGGGGCATTTTATTTCAACTGACCCATGTGGAGAGCCCTGCCTGGCTCTCCCAGGAATTCTGACTCTTAGACAGGTGCCTGGGGCAAGGAGAGATGGGGCCATGCCATCAGGGCCCCCAAGCCCTAAGCTCAGAAGAAAGACTCAAAACCTACAGCTTCAAGACTCTGAGGCCTGCTTTCTCTCCTTTATGGCATAGTACGTTTTATGTTACAGGTTCGTGTCCTTCACCTTTTACAGGTGAAGAGACTGAGGCTAACAGAACTGAATGTCTTGTCCCAAGCCCCCAGAGCAGCTGAGTCAGTTCTGAGTTAGGATTCCAACCCAGGAGACTTGACTGGAGATTTAGAGCCAGAAATGGGCCTCAGATGAGGAAATGGGGGTCATACAGGCCTGAAGTCTGGTGCTCCTTCTACTCCCCGAGGCTGCTCTAAAGAAGGGGGAGATTTGACAGCCAGTGAGAGCTTTGGAGGGGCTGAGTGAATGTGTGAGTGTGTGAATATGTGTGTGAGGGTGTTGTGAGGGTGTTTGTGTGTGTTGTGTGAGTGAGTGTGAATGTGTGTGAGAGTGTGTGTGAGTGGTGGGGGAGAGACAGAGAGAGAGAGAGAGAGAGAGAGAGAGAGATCTCCTTAGTGCAATCCAGACTGTATAATGTGACTTCTGTGTTCTCATGACGTCCCTTGGAGTAAGGAACAAGTTTTTTCCTTTTCCATTTCCTGGAGTTGAGGAATAATACATTAATAACCACTTACGCTTATGTATCTCAGCCTTGATGTTTAAAAGAACAATTGTGTCTATTGCTTCGTTTGAGCCTCACAATCCATCTGGGAGGAAATGGAGGCCTCCCCCAGCCCTGGCTCTTTGGATCTCTTCTGCTAGGCTCTAACGTGAAGGTTGTTAATGTTCAGAGGGAGAAACTGAGTCACCAGAAAGGTGCCTTTGGTTCCTGGCCCAGTTGTCTTGCACTGCCCCCCACCCCCATCCTCAGCCACACGCCCTCCATGTTTTCATCATCCCAAGGAGAGGCCCCTGCTCCTGTCCTTGGTACTGTCAGCAAAGAGGCTGGCTGAGAAGAATGCCTGGGAATTTGGCGTGGGGGTTGGCTGGGTTTATTTGGAAGGGGAGGCCAGGCCCAGGGGGCCAGAGTCAGCCCCACACCTGGTTATGTTCTAATAACCTCTTTGGTTCCCTCTGAGGCCCCTTCTGAGGGTGAGACTGGTTAGGAGACAGCCGTGCCTGGTCAAAGTATGGCTTCACCAGCCGGGCATGAACAGAGTTGAGATGAAGTGGGAAAACTTGTCACTGAAGACATCTGGAAGATTCCCCATGCCCTGTCTGCTGAGCCTTGATCCTGTTGTTGGCTTAGCTGGGGTGGGGGTGGGGGGCGTTACTTGGAATAGGCCGAGTATGTGTAACTCCCTGTATCGTCTGTCACTGGTCAGATGTGCCCAGGGCCAGGAAAAGCCTCAGTTCCCTTTCTGACCAAAGACTCACCAGGCTGGTGGGACTTGAGATGTCCAGGTCCACTGGACCCAGAGAGATGATTTGGGACCAGGCAGCCCCTCTGCAGGGATAGTCTGGCATGACAGAAAGGGCCCTGACTCCCAGCTCTACTGCTGCAAGCTCAGTTTGACTTTCTGCAAACAGAGGTGATTGGGGGTGGTGGATGGTCTCTGAGCCCCCTCCATTCTGTGACGATAGGCTTCTTGGCTGGCCGTGCACTGCCGCCCCCTAAATATTTTTTATAGATGTTTAGCAAAGGACATCTCTTACAGCAGTGAATCCTTTGAGAGTAGGGTGATCAGTGGGCTGGGAGCTTGCAAAGGGACCTGCTGGGTCTTTGGGTCTTTGGGTGTGATCATCTAAGGGGAGCTTAGTCACTGGGCAGAGAAGTGGGGGAAAGTGATAATCTGGGCATTTCTTCTCTCCAGCTGATGTGGTTCCAGTGGGTGAGAAGGAAGCAAGCCCTCCACGCCCCCTGAGGGGAGCTTGGCTGGGGGAGAGAAAGGGCCTGGCTTTTCCATGCCCTTCTACTCTCTGTTCAGATGCTTCCCTCATTCCTGGCTCTCTGTTCATCCTAGCCCAAGACAGAAGAGGGCATCTAGGCCTCTCTTGGGGAGGTACAGGAAGTATGCAGGTGGAGGGGCAAGAAGGGCACTGAGGTATCCAGAGACATAACTGGTACTTATCAAAAGCGAATAATAAAGAAAGTTGGAAGAGGCCTCGTACTCAGCATTCTTCTCACATGTAGCAGGATGGAAATCTCTGCCCAGAAGGCCAAGCTCTGCTGGGCAAAGCATCCAGCTCTAGCCAAACCTGCTTTCCCAGAATGCTCAGGGAATTAGATTAATGGAAAAGAGGCCAGGAAAGCCTTTTTTCTTTTGTTTACTCGCTTTGAAAATCTTGATAATGCATATCCCTATGCTTTCCTGCCTTCATCTGATACTCTCTAGCTGCCATAATCTTCAGGTCAGTAATTTGAGTTGTCTCAGGAGGGTTATTCTGAACATCAGTTCTTAGGATGGAACACAGCTAAGGAACTACATATATGTGGCTTTCTAAATCCTTAAGCGTGGCCTTTTGAACAAATTTGTTCTGTAAAATTTGGATTCCGTCAAGAGGCCGCACTTAAGAATTTAGGAGACCACACATGGTATTAAGACCGTGGAGAAGTTTGGTTCAAGTCTATATTGACTTCAGTAAAATTGAATGAAAGTATATTTAAGTGTTTTCTTATGTTCTAAGTGCTGTGCTGAGCATTTGGGAATACAGATAGAAAAGAGGCCTGCCCCTTCTCTCAAAAGCTTATATTCTGATTAGAAGAGAGGTCAGTCACGGGGAAGATGGCAAGGCCCATGGGTTCAGAGGGCATTCCAGAAGGTGATGGTGATGCCCTGGGCATAGATGGCAAGAAAGGTGATAGGACCTGTTCAGGGTGAAGCTTCATTGTGAGCTGTCTGCAAGGATCCGGAGGAACCTGGGCCTATGACCTTTGGGAGACAGGATGGGCCCTAGGCAGCCAAGGCTTGTTGATTGTTCATAGGGATCTGGCTTTCTCTGCTCTCCAGCAGTGGCAGTATTGTGGTTGGGCTGCTCTCCTGGGCCATGCTAGTCTGATTAGGACATGCCCTGGAAATTGGTTTTAAAAGGAAGTTTGGTTAGTGTAGGTTTGTTTCTTTAGGATTGATTTTCCCCCTGAAAGTTGCTAGGAGGGAAGAAGGGAAATCCTGGTTAATCTAAGTCCCTCTGTGCACCATCTCTTTACTCCCATTCCCTAGTCCAATTTCTCTTCTTCCTCTCAGAGAAATTTAGTTGTATTGGTCTTTGTTTTTTTAAAATAAGTTTTTATTGATGTCTTTTGTTTTTTACATTGTACTTTTCCCTGGTATCCCTCCCCTTCCCTCTTCCAGAAAGCCATCCAATATAACAAAGAATATTATTAAAGTTTTTTAAAAGGAAAAAGAAAAGAAAGAGGAAAAAGAAAAAATCACAACTGATTAATACATATATGCCTAGTGTGGGACAGCTGTGGGCCTCCCACCCCCACAAATGAGGAGGTGGGGAATGTCATTTCCCACTTTTTTCAAGTAATAATTTTTCTTTAAAATTTTGTAACATTCATTTCTGATTTTTTTACACGTGGTTCTTTTCATTTCCATTGTTGTAGTCACTCTACTGAACTTCTTCTGCATCAGTTCATCATTTATGTTATTTCTTAGAGCACAGGAGTATTCCATTCAATTCCTGTAACACTCTTTGTTTAGTCATTCCCCAATCAATGGGCATTGACTTTATTTCTAGTTCTTTGCTATCACAAAAAATGCTACTACAAATATTTTGACATGTGGGCACTTTCTTCTTATCCATCGCTTCCTGGGGGGTACTAAGTTATAATGTAATCGCAGAGTCTAAGTGTAGGGACGGTTTTAGTCACTTTATTTGCATAATTCCAAAATGGTCGGACCAGTTTTCAGTTTAACAGTGTTGCTTTAGGGTGCCTGTCGTTTCCCAATTCCACCTACACTGACGGCGGCCTCTTTTGTTCCTGATCTTTGCTGCTGGCTGGCTGTGAGGTGAATCCTCAGAGGGGCTTTGATTTTCTTTAGACTTCTTATCAGTGACTTGGAGCATTCTTTCATGTGGTAACCAGTCAATACTTTGCATTTCTTCTTTTGAGAACTGTTCATGTCTTTTGGCCTCTTACTAATTGGGGAATGGCTGTGGAGAAGCTTTTCAGTTTCATGAAACCAAAGTTATGTCTTTTATCTTTTGTGAATGCCTCCATCTCTTGTCTGGTTAAGAATAAATAAACTTCTATACAGACAAAATTAATGCATTTATATTATGAAGGGAAGTAGTTGAATGGAAAAAAATCTTTATATCAAATTTCTCTGATAAGGGTTTGGTGTCCGAGATATGTCAACAGATAACATATACATACACATATATATACAATATACATATGTACACATATATACACATACGAGAACACACACATAGTTGAGAGGTTGTGAGACATCTGCTCTTTTAATATTTTCTGGTATGATTTTTGCTATTAAGGTCACCTGTTCATTCTAGAAGTCTTGGGGAGGGTGGCTCTGCCAGACAGCTTTCCAGTTCTCTTTTCTGCTTTATTGGGCACTGGCTTTGGGGTTCCATTGTCTCTGCTGCTTCTGATCTCCTCTCTTCTGCTGAGACCCCTCCCTGCTTTTTAGCCAGGATCTGATTGTCTGGATGGCTGCTGCTTTATCAGAGTTTGGGGCCTGAAGCCTTGGCTTTTAAAAAAGATGGAATGGCCACAATCCCTGCAGTCTGTGCGTCTAGCCAGAAGTCTCATCTGCAGGGGATGCACATATCTTTCTTGTGCTTTTTCCTCTGATATTGTGGTTGTCCTGGTTTCTGTGTGTGTCTCCTCATTTCCCTTCCTTCCCAAACAAGATACTCACACACTAGTTGCTCTTGCCTTTCTCCAAGCTCTGGTCCAGGATGGGGACTGAACAGAGCCCTTTCTTCCCTGCCCCTGTGGGTGGGTGAATTGCCCCTCCTTGCCTGGCATGCCTGTCCACTATCCAAAGAGCCTCCTGCTGTCTCCCTGCAGGGTCTTCGAGTGACCACTAGGCTGGTCTACCCCCTGTTCTCTCTTTGCCACCCAGAGGTGTCTGTGCTGGAGCTCACATTCTGGAGCTGCTTTAAGCTTCTCAGCTTTTGTGCTTCCCACACAAGAGCAGCCTAGGTTTTCTTTGTACACCTGATATATTTTTCAGGCCTTCATTTTTGCTTGTTTTCAAATGACCCATGATTCTTTGACAGATTGGGCTGTGAGAGATGGACTGGAGAAGGTAGAGCCTGGAGGTGGGGAGAGCCCTCAGGGGATTATTGCTGTCCTGCTGTCCTGCTGGAGATGTGTGATAAGGGACTGGCCTGGATCAGTGCCATGGGAGGGGAGAGGAGGAATGTCAGAGAACGATGTTGGGGGGGAGCCCCTGCCAGCCTTGGCAGCCGATTGGCCGTGAGGGAGAGGCGAGAACAGAAGGTGACTTTGAAGCCATCTTTGTCTGGGGGGGGCTGAGTGGCACACAGTGATTAATGAGGCACAGAGCCACCATGCCCATTCCCATGGAGAGCTCAGTGGGTCAGGAGGGGAGGACACATTAGGCCCCTTTCATTCAATCTGCCCACCCTGACTTGAGGGCTTCCAAGCTGGACCCCAGGAGAAGAGAGAAGAAATGAGCTCAGAAACCAGCTCGGCGTTTCTCCTCTAGGAAGAACTCTGGGGCCTGACAGCCCTTCTCTGGTATGGGGGAGGAGCACAGCCAGCCTGGCTTCAGCGGAACTCAGTGTTACGGGAGTCTTCCCGAGGCCCTGGGAAATGGGCAACCTGGTCTCCACAGACCTGCCGGATGGTTTCAAGTGGTCATCCTGGGCACTTAGAAGGGCTTACACTTTTCTCACACCTCCTTCTCCTGTTTAGTCCACAGACTCTTTGCTGATAAGGTCAAGGGACCTGAAGCAGGGCTGGGCAGGCAAATAAGAAGCTCTTAGCTGAGTGAAAGGGGCTCCTGGCCAGAGACAGTGAATAGGCTGACTCAAGGCCCTGGGCCAGGAATCGCAAGCAGATGGCAAGGCTTTCACGGGGCTGGGCTCCAGGAGCAGCCTCCTCTTGGAGAAAGAGGCAAAGGCAGCTGGAGCAGGGCAGCTTCTGGGCCAGGGCAGTGTTTCAGGGAAAATCGAACCCAGGCCCGTGCTGGGGAGGAGGAGAGGGAGAAAGCAGAGCAGGAGCAAGGGAAGGGTAAGTCATGCCCCAATGCCAGGAGTGTGGGTTAACATTAGGGCCTTAGGTGCTGCCTTTCTGATGTGGATTCAAGACAAGGATAGTTGAGTCTGGAACCATACCCAGGCAGTCTTGTCATAGTAATCCTTTGTGGAAGTGGGGCCAAGGTAATGAGAATAGTCAAGGAACAGAGCAGTATAGGCACTCTGAGGGTGACTGGTCTGCCAGTCTACACCTTGTTTCAGGGGGCAGCCAGTGGGTACAGCCTGGAGTCAAGAAGATCTGAGTTCAGATCCAGCCTCAGACATTTCCTAGCTATGTGACCCTGGGCAAGTCACTTCACCTTGTTTGCCTCAGTTTCCTCATCTGTCAGATCAAGTGGAGAAAGAAATGGCAAACCCTTCCAGTGTCTCTGCCAAGAAAACCCCCAATGGGCTCACAAGAGTAGGACACGACTGAAATGACTAAACACAATGACCACCAAGGGCAGAAAGTGGTGTCTGGTTCTTGATTTACACTTTTGCTCCATCCACGTGGGTGACGAGCTTGGGGCTGCTTGTCACTGCCTGCTGGTAACCTTCCAAGCTGGCCTGGAGTCTTTGACAGTTGCTGTGGTGGAACACGATCCTGATAGTGAGCCTCCCCAGCCCAGGGAGCATGGTCCTCACGCCTCATCCACGTGGCCGCTCCCTGGACCCCTCCCCAGGAGGACCTGTCCCAATGACTTGTGCTTCAGTGTGACATTGGACTAGAAGGGAGCGCCACTCAGAGTGTCCACATGGTGGGCAGAATGTCCAGATGCATGTTACTGAGGGTGGCTGGTGATAGAGGTACAAAAAGAAAGTATTTTAAAAAATGCTAGAAGAACACAGAAATTCTGGTACTACTCTATTATATATATTATACACTTTTTAAGGCTTCGTATAGAATCCTCTTTTTTTTTTTGCTTTGCATATGGAGGTGTTAATTTATGTCAGATGGTTACCTCAATAATAAAAAAGGAAATTAAAAACAAATTCTCTTAGCTGTGTGTAGACCGACTGTCCACAGGTCTTCTGCTTTGTGGGCCAGGGTCCTGAGCACACCATAGAACTGGTGTGGCAGAAAAAGGAGTATTGCCTTCAGAGTACACTATAGGTTGCAAGGCATTGGGGAAGCAGATGGCAGGTAGGCTTAGAGGCATGTTGTGGCGGTCTGGGGAGGAGTTACTGTAGTAGGCATTTACTAGAAGCCTTCTGCTGCCCCAGGTAAAGGAGCTAATGACTTTTGGACTTGCCCTAATGAGTTCATACTTCAGAAGATGGGGAGAACATTCCGGTGGACATTCTCTCTTATTTGATCCCCAATACCAGGGGCAGCCAGTGACTGGTGTGGAAGTGAGGTCCCTGCCAGGAAATGGCTGCTCCCTCCCAGAGTTGCCCTTAGGTTTGGAGAGAGCAGATCTCAGAGTCATCAGAGAGAAGGAGTCAGTCCTGGAAGGTGGGAGACACTACAAAATGATATTCCAAAGACCCCCGAGGGAAATGATGAGGAGGAGAAATGAGAGCTGTCTGAGGACAGTGTCCTCCTAACCAACTCACACTGTAAAATATATCTAGAAGGATGGAAGCGAGGACCCTGCAGAGGAAGACTAGAAGAATGTGGCCTGAGAAGAGTGCTGGGAAGGGGCTGTCTGCCTGGCGACCCTCCTGGAAGTCAAACGGTGCACAAGCAGGGCTGGGGGATGTGCAGACAGTCACCATCTTGCCCAGAAGAACATCCTCAGGACTGAAAACACAAATGGATGTTATTAGTGAGCCTTATGTAGGCCCAGAGAAGGGCTGAGAGGGAAGAAAGTAGCACCTGTGAGCTCTAGGCTAGTGAGCTTGACTCCAGTCCAGGAAAACTTGAGAATGGAGCCTTAAAGGGATGGTTAGTGTTGGGGTGGCTAGGTGGCACGGTGAGTAGAGCATCGGCCCGGAATCAGGAGGACCTGAGTTCAAATCTGGCCTCAGACACTTAACACTTACTAGCTGTGTGACCTTGGGCAAGTCACTTAACCCCAATTGCCCTGCCTTCCACCTCCAAAAAGAAAAAATAAAGGAATAGTTAGTGACCATATAGAAAAGGAAGCAGCAATTAGCCAGAGGCAGCATGGACAGCTTCCCAAGAGCGGAATAGGCCACGCTGACCTTGTTTCCTTTTTTTTTTTTTTTTGCTTTTTGGAGGGGGGAAAGCAGTGCCTTTGAGGTTAAGTGACTTGCCCAAGGTCACACAGCTAGTAAGTATTAAGTGTCTGAGGCCGGATTTGAATTCAGGTCCTCCTGACTCCAGGGCCAGTGCTCTATTCACTGTGCCACCTAGCTGTAGCGGCAAGCACCCCAATATCCCCAGGGTGACTGCCAACACAGGTTCTTAGATCTGCTTTTCAAAAGGAAAGCAACTCAAAATGGGTTAACAAGCTTACTTTAATCAAACAAACATACATTACCTAGTTCAGGGGAAAAAGGTCAGCACCCCGAACTTCAGAGTTACAGAACTTACAGATCAAACAGACAGGCTTCCAAACTGTCCTACCATTATATCAATACCAAATCACAGTTACCAGAGAGGGAAGCATCAACATCTGGGTTTTCAAAGCGGGGGGCTCTCAACAACGGCTTCCCAGAGTCTCATCTGGTCAAATCACACAACACTTCTCAAAGTGAGCCCCAAAGCAAAGCCTCTCCTCAGGGTTTATATAGCCTTCTCCTGGCTCAGAGAATGTAACAACCTTCTGGACCCACTGCCCAATCACCAAGTATCAAGGTGTGGGCTTTCCTGAAAAACAAGCCTCCCACCACAGGCTCCAGGTGCACTTAAGCTAGGGGCAGGGAAGATCTTTAAATCTGCATTTCCATTACACTAGCTGCCCCCTTGTTTCCTTTTTTGACGGGTATACTAAACTAATAGGTCAGGAGAATGCTGTGGAAATAGTTTGCTTAGCTCACAGCAAAGCCTTTCCTGATTCACTGCTGGCTGGGTAGGAGGCACCAGGGCTGTGCCCTCAGGAGCTGGGTTTAGATAAGGACAGAGGTGGCACACTTACCCAATTTGAGTAAGTTGGGAGAGAGAGTTGATGTTCTGGATAATGGAGTCTGGATCCAAAAAGATCTTGACAGGCTCGGGCTGAATCTGATAACATTCAGTAGGGATCAGTATAAGATCTTTAAAAATATATTTTAAGAATTTATTTTGTCAAATATTTCCCAGTTGCACTAAAAAATTTTAATATCCATTTAAAAAAATGTTGAGTTCCAAATTCTCTCCTTCTCTCCTGTCTCTTCACCACCCTTATCACCTGTCATGTTAAAGGAATTTGAGATCTTCCTGCCCATTAATAGGCCTCCCATTTAGGGAAGCTTGCAGAGGGGAGGCTTGCTGTGGGAAGGCTTTCACACCTTTCCCAACTTCTAATTAGGCCCTGAGTCATGTGATGCCTTCTGCATATATGTATGTATGTATGTATACTCTGAGTTGGTATTTTGCTCTGAGGGCTCTCTGAGGAGAAGGGTCTTGTGATTCCCTGGTGGAGATCCTGAGTGGCCATATGTTCAGAGCTCCCGAAGGCTCTCTCATTCCAGGAAGGTACCTAAAGTGTATAGATAGCAATATTGCTTTGATTCAGGCAGTCAGAGCCCTGTCTCTTGGTCTTTATTTCTGTGCTTGTATTTTCTCTGAAGTTCAGGGTGCTGACTTTTCCCCTGAACTAGCAAATATAATTAAAGAAGATTGTTGACACCTTGAACAGCTCTCTTTTCTAAGAACCTGTGCTAGCAGCCGTCCTGGGGGTGCCAGTGTGGTTGCTGCTATATCACCTCATACCTGGACTAGCTGCTGGGGGGTGGGGTCTGCCTGCCTCTAGTCTCTCCCCACTCCAGTCCATCTTCCATTCAGCCACTCAGGGATTTTCCTCAAGCTGAGGTCCGACCATGGTACCCATTTCCCTCCTCTGTTAACTCCAGGGGCTCCCTGTCGCCTCTGGGAGCAAATACAGAATCCTCTGTTTGGCCTTCAAAGCCCTTCATCCCTGACTCCTTCCTACCTTTCCAGGCTTCTTAGATCTTACTCCTATCAAGTGCTCTTTGACCTAATGACCCCCTATCCTCTTCAAATGAGCAAGACTCTATCTCTGGCTGTGCCTGAGGCCTGGAATGCCCTCCCTTCTTAAGGCCACCTTCTGACTTCCCTGGCTTTCTAGAAGTCTCAGCTAAAATCCCATCTTTTAATGGAAACCAAAATTTCAGTGCCTTCTGGATGTTATTTTCTGTTTTAGCCTTTTTTGTTTGCCTGTTGCTTCTAGTGAGCTCCCTGAGGGCAGGGATATATTCTGTCTCTGTCTGTCTCTCTCTCCCTCTTTCTCTCTCTCCCCCCCCATCTGTCTCTGTCTATCTGTCTCTCCCCTCTCTCTCTCTCTATCCTCCCCCCTTCCCCCCACTCTGGCTCTCTCTCTGTCTCCCTCCCCACCCCCCCCCATTGAAGGGAAGATGTGAACCCTGTTTCAAGTGATTAGAGGAAAGAGCTGCCTCAGGAGCACTGGCTGAGGGCGAATTTGAAAGGTAGGAGTTTAGACCATGTCAGAACTGTCCAGCAGCCCAAGGGGCAGGCCCTGGCCGTGCAGCCCTTCTTAGCTTTGGGGGCTGCCTCTAAGAAAAGAGTAGGGAGGGGAGAGGCTTCTGGCTGCTCGGGGGACTGAATGAACCTCGAAGTGGAGTATTTTTAGGTTTTATTTGTTTTTATTCTGAACAGAAACACCCAAAACCTCAAGCGTTTTTGGGAACACAGAACACAAAAAGAGGATTGTGTGTGAAACAGTGTCTGGTTTAGCCTGCTTGCTTTTTCAAAAAAAGTGGGTGATAAATTTTATGTACTACTTTCAAAATTTGTCTGTTCTTCTCAATTTCCTTTGTTCTATTGTGTGAATGAAAAAAATGTGCCCATGGTGGGCCTGTTTAGGCACCACTGTTGCTGCCCTCCTCCCCCAAACCCCATCTGGTCCAGCAGAATGACTCCCATAATTCATGCTGCTTTCTGTGTCCTTCCTTCTTCTGGCCCAGGACACCCAGAGTTCTTCATAATCTAGGGATCAACAAGGAAATTAAATAGTGAGGTCATCACCAAAGGTGAGTAAGGCCCTGTATTCTAGGGCCCCTGGAGGCACAGAAGGTTCTTGCCTCAGTCATTGTTCTTAAGTCTTTCCGATTTTCTGTTGTCTGTGCTGAAATGTTCCGGCTCTGCTGGCTTGTCCCTGCATTAGTCCAGACTTGCCAGGGTTCTTTCAGTTCAGTGCTATCCTGGGACAGTCATAGATCCCAGTTTATTCAGCTCTCCAGGTTGAGCCACACCCCCCAGATTTTATTCTCCACCCCAGTTTTCTTTTCTTTTCTTTTTTTTCTTTTTGGAGGGCAGTTGGGATTAAGTAACTTGCCCAAGGTCACACGGCTAGGTTTTTTTGTTTGTGTGTGTTAAGTGTCTGGGGTCGGATCCTAATTCAGGTCCTGACTCCAGGGCCGACACTCTACTCACTGCGCCACCTAGCCACCCCTTCCACTCCCGTTTTAATTCTCCTTCAGGAAGTTTGTTTTGCTTGTGATTTTCCCTCCCTGATATTGTCCTCCCTCTTAGCTCTCTCCTCCATTATCTTTTGCTTCTCTGTTGAGATGATGTATTTCTACACCATAATGGGGTGGGAGAGAGAGAGAGAGAGAGAGAGAGAGAGAGAGAGAGAGAGAGAGAGAGAGAGTGTGTGTGTGTGTGTGTGTGTGTGTGTGTGTGTGTGTGTGTGTGACCTTCTTTCCTTATCCATGCCAGAGAAGAAGAAGACTCTCCTGTTGATGCTCCCCCCTTCCTTGCTTCTCCCATGTTTATATCCCTTCTTCTCCTGTGCTCCAGTTGTGAAAATACCTTCTTCCTCGATTCTCTAGAGTCAGGAAGGTTCTGAAAGTCCCTGTTTCTCGTCCTTCCGTTAGAGTGTTAGCTCTGTCCGCATGCAGGTCCTGCCAGTGGATGGAATGTACTTTTCTAGGTTTCTCTTTTCTATTTCCTACTCAGCTTTGGTTTCTTCATCAGAAATGTTTGGAAGTTCTCTAATGGTCCATTCCACCCCACCACCAAATATAGGATTCTCTTTAGCTTTGCAGGCCAAGTTATTCTGGGTTCTAAGTCTATATATCTTTTGCTTTTTGGAAGATCACATTCCAAAACCTCTCTTCTGGTAGAAACTTCCAGGTCTTGTGTGATTCCAACCGGTTCTTTCTGGCTGCTCATCTCTTCTGTGACATGGCAGCTCCATGATATTCTTGGGTCTTTTTCTTCAGAGTTCTTCCTGGAGTTGGAGTCTGGAACACCTGAGTTCCAATCCTGCCTCAGATGCTGACCAGCTTCGTGACTCTGGACAAGTCCCTTAGCTCTTGGCCTCAGTCGCTTCACCTACAAAATGGGAATGATAGTAATACCTAGCTCCCAAGGTCTGTGGTGAGGATCACACACTGCCAAGTCCTCTGTAAACACTGGCCAGGCAGTGTCCATGTGTGGCTTCTGCCCCTTCTCATTTTGGGGCTGTACTCTTCAAGGTATTCAAGGGGTCCTTGGGGAAAATCCATTTTCTTCCATGTGGCTCTGCAGCTGGGAAGGAGTCTGGCTCTTCTAGAGGCTGGTGTCTTTGGTTTTCACATTAGTGCCAGATCTATAGACATTCATGACCCTGGAAGGCGTTTTCTTTTGTTTGCTCATCTTTCCAGCTTTAGATCCCAAACCAGGGCTTTGTACTAGAGCTTTGCTTGGTCTCCCCCTGTGTCCTCTGAGTGCCTGCCAGAGTTAGGCCCCTCGTGTGTGGAGGCCCTTCTGAAGTCGGGACCATGGCCTCTTTCCTTAAACCTCCCCCACCCCTGGACCTAGACTGGCCTAGTCTCAGCATTTACTGTCTGTCCGATTCTGTGCTCCCCACCCCACCTATGCCCCCAGCCTTTTGCAGGGCATCTCCTCTCTGCCAGGAGGCTGCTGAATTGCTAAGCTTTGCTGGAGGCCTGCTTCCCAGAGGCCTCCAGGCTTTCTGGAGGACTTTCTCTGCAGTCCTAGGGTACAAGTCTTCACTTACTGGGTTATGATTCACATCATATTTTGAGCATTTCAAGTTTTTGCTGGACAGCTTGGCTCTGTTCAGGGAGTCCTCTTGGCCAGAAGTGATCAATTAAGCATTTAATTTCCTTGTTGATCCCTGGCTTGTGAAGAACTGTGTGTTTCCTGGGCTGGGAGTCAGTAGGACAGGATTAGGGTTCACCACTGACTGACTCTGTGACCTTAGACAAGTCACTTAACTCCTCTGAGCATCATGGTCCTTATTTTTAAAACAAGCAGGAAAGACTAAGGTCTCAGACAGCATTACTATCTTCTAACCAGATTCAGGGCAAGTGCCATGGATTTCCAGGCCCTGAGGCATCCCAGGCCCATACATTTGGCACATTCTGAACCCCGGCCCATCCTTTTTGCTTTGGGCAGTGGTTTTGGCCTTCTTGGAGAGCTGAAACTGCCCCCCTTTCTGAAGCTTATGGAAAGGGGGAATCCTATTTCTCCCAGAAATCTTTTTGTAAGAATGATTCCCATTCGGGGCATGTAGGCCTGCTGCAGTGGCCAGGGGTACCCAGGGCACCTGAGTTTACACCCTGTCTCCACATGAGTCACCGCCTACATCAGAGGGGCCATCATAATGGCCCCTCCCTCTCCAGATAGCTGTGAGGTTCCAAAGACCTTGTATTTGTTAGCATGAAATAAACGCTCACTGTGATCATCAGCTGGTCAGCCTCGGGAAGTGGGGAGCATGAATGCTCTCCCCATCTCACAAATGAGAAACCAAGGCACAGAGCACTTAGTGAGTTGGCATAGTGTAGGCCTGAGATGCAGCCCTCGGACTTGTTGACCCAGAATGCACCTTGTGGACATGTTCTGGGCTCTCTGTTACCAACACAGCCTCCTCACAGGCTTCTTGAGGGCAGGAGCTCTCTTAACTGTCGCTGTCTTCAGCACCTTGCTTTGCACATAACAAGAACAGAATGAAAGATTTAAATAGATAAGTGATTCCCCACACTGGGTCTCACGGATGCCTTGCTGGGTCTCACGGATGCTTACAAGGCATCGGGATGTTCCAGTGATCACCTTATCCTTAACCTGCTGGACCCTCATTCTTTTCCACCAGTAACAAGCAGTGCACAAGGGCTAGAAACAGCCTCATTTCAGGGATGGAACCTTGGTTCTAGACATTGAATACTGGGTTCTGAATGGAGGCCTTTAGGTTTGTTCTGATCTCTTCTAAGAGATCTGAGGGCTGCAGCCGGTCAGTCAGACCAGCTTTCATGGAAGGTTTATCCTCAGCCCCAGGAATCTCCTCCAAGTCCTCCTCCTGGTCATTCCTCTAAGCTCTTCCGCCTTCATATAAACAGACATTAATCCTCTTCGTTTTCCCTGGGCCCAGCATGAAGGACTGTAACTTCTCCCGGGGCATGGAGTTGGACCAGGTCCTTAACCTGCTTTGTTTAATGCTGAGAAAGAAATGCACATGACAGAGAAACCCTCGCAGTCCCGACAGACTGCCTCAGTTCTTTTGTCCATGGCTTGGCCACTATGGGACCACTGTCCACTAATACATTGTTTCTTCTAGATTGGGACACAAGATAACAGAAGCATTAAGAAGAAATAAAGGAAAATCTTGTCTTCTGTTGCTTGTGAAGAAAGAAAACTGCCCTTGGATTTGTTCAGATCCCTGGGAAGATTAGTTTGATTTCAGACATTTTCTGTGTACTCACGAGCCCCTAGAGTCCTCACAGATGCCTTTAGGAGCTATAAAACTCTGGCCAAAAAGAGCCAGTCCCTGATCACTCGCTAGCTCAGCTAGGTAACAGACGTGGCTGGATAACAGCTCCTGTTTGCCAAAGGCTTTAAGGCTCACCATTGGCTTTCTTTCCTACCCAACAACCCTGTGGGGAAGGCAGTACAAATATTCTTCCTGCTTTACAAAGGAGGGAAGAGGCTCAATGCACATAGTCACACACCTGTGACTCAAACCCAGCAAGTCCAGGGTGTTTTCTCTATTCTTTGGCTGCTTCTTTTGTCGGTGAAGCCCATCAGAGCTTAGCCACTGCTGACATAGCCTTGAGGGACCCAGAATCCTTTCACGCTCCAGTGAGGCAGCCATAGGACCTCAGTGGAAATTTCTCTTGAGCCTCATTTTTTGAGGAGGGGCCTTGCAGAGCAGGATGGGGCTGTAGAAAGGTTCTGTGAACCAGGACAGCTTCATCAAGCAAGGAGAAACCTGGGAGTAGACAGGGCCTTCAGACTCCAAGATGGGGCCACTTTTCATTTCAAGCCTGTATTGAGCTTTAGGAAGGGGCTCCAGCCCAAGAAATGAGGCAGGTCTGAAAGAGTGGAGACAGGGATTCTGGAGTCTGGCATCTCCATCAGGAGCATCTGGCCCTTGGCTTGGATTTGGCAGGTGTTGGCTTCACTGCCCTCTCCACTTGTGTAAAGTGAGCCTGATCATTCAAGCTCCCATTTACACAGCTCACCTCTTCTGTTGGAAATAGAACACACCAGTGTCTGAGGCCAAGGGGAGGGGCTCAACCGGGCACTTGTTAGTCTGGGGAACTCCTAGCTGGGAAATACCATCCACCAACGCATGTTGGCACCTTCGCATATTCTCTGTAGCTTGGTGTCTGAAAGAGTTGCCCAGAGCACAGAGAAATCACTTGCCTAGGGTGACGCAGCCAGGAAGGATCAGGGGTGGACCCAGGTCTTGGCTCCCAAAGCTGCCTCTCAGAAAAACAAAACCACAATGTATCAATAAAACTTGAAAGAGAAAGAAAAAATACCCAGATCAGTCACATATGGGTCATGAGGTCAGTCTCCTGGCCATGAAGGAAGAACAGCCCAGGACCATTAGCACACAGTGCAGAAGGAGAATCTAGCAGGAAGGATCTATATTCTGGAGATCTCAGTGTGGGGGGAGATCCCACTAAATCCATATTTATGCAGGTTGGGAGAATGCAGCCTTTAGATAAAGAAGTGAGCGCAAGCCTTCCCAACCCCAACCACAGAACAGTGGCTGATGTCTGCTGATTGATGGGGGTGGAAAGGCCCAGAAAATCATTAGGAAAAAAAATTACACATATATTTGTTTGTTTGTTTGTTTAAAGAGGAGTACGAATAGAGGCAAGACTAGTATAAGCCAGAAAATTGTCGTGAGAGAGCAAATGGAACAGATTGTACTGGGCTTGGTGAGGAGTCACTCCCACTCCCAAGCTGGCTGCTTGCAGGGTGTAAGTGAAAATGCAAGTAGGCTTAGAATTACCTCTTAACATTGTGGCCCCAGACTGAGGCACAAGAGCCTTAAATACCAGGCCAGATGAAAAGGGAGAAGTAGAGAATTGGGTGGTGCAGAGCCTTCTGAGCCTACGTTTCCCATTGGGCACAACCTTCGAGGCCCCTCAGTCTATACCTGAGGAAACAAAGGCACTGTCAGGTTGTGATTGTCTGAGGTTGTTCTGGTAGTGAGGGACAGATACAGGATTTGAATCCTTGTCCTCAGACTGAATTTCTTCCTGCTTTGCCCATGCCACCTACATGTATGTATAAAAATATATCAGCATAAGAAAGTGCCTACATCTCAGAAGGCAGAGATTCAGCCCTCTGCTACTTGGATGTCAGTAGCTAAGCTAGGCCCATTCTTCAGTCCGGTGAAGTTGGGGTACCCAGAAATGAGAAAAGCTCCTTGTAGAGTAGGGGTGTAGTTGGATGGATCAGGAAGGTGGAGGTGACCATAGTCATGGGAAAGGGTGGTGAAGATCAATGGGTTAGGCTAAGAAGGGGGTTGGGTGGGCCAAGGGGCTAAAGATAAGCAAAGGATGAAGTCCTGGCCCTTCTCAAGGGCCTGGCTCAGTTCAGCAGCCCTGCTAAGAAGGTGGAACAAGAAAATAGTGGCCCCTTTTTAGATGGGAGGAAACTGAGGCTCAGATGGGAAGTGGTTTGGCCCTGGGGGAGGGTGCAGATTCCACCAGGTCTGGGGTTGGCACCAGGCATGTCTCCAAAATTAGTTGCTTGTTAGCAAGAGCAGAGGTGTACTTTGAACAGTGAAATTACTTCCTACAGTAATAAGGTCCAACCTTTCACACTTGTGTGGGTGAGAAGGACACAGGTAATTCAATAAATGTTTTATTTTGGGGTCTAATATGTACCTAGGAGAAGGCAAGCACAAATTTGATGTGGAGGTTTGCCCTCCTAATTGCTTTGCTTAGGCTAATGCTGGAATTAGTTTGCAATCCAGAAAACAATTCCAAGGGGAGAAAGCCCATAAATGTGGCAGGTAGCTTGAGGGAGCATCCAGCCTGAGATTCTGAACTGGCTGCTGGCCCTGCCCAGAGTAGCTAAGCCATGTCTCCTTCTGCCATCCCCTCAAAGGGAACTGAAGGGGCACTAATTGGGAAACATTTTAAATAGGAACCGAGGAAAAGCTGGTGGCTGAAAGAGTCCTTAGAGGCTTAGTCTGGTTCCCTCCTTTGAGACATGAGGAAGACTGAGGCCCAGAGAGAAACTGCACTAACCCTAGCACTATACAGGAGATCCAGTTCTCTTTCTCAGCTGTACCAGAAAAGTTGAGGTGTTAGCTTGAGGTTCTACTTATCTTACCTGGAAAATAACAAACAAAAAACTGTGAGCCAGGCAGTGGCTGGTGGAGGATAATATAAAATCCAGAATAGCATTTGGAGCCAGAGTTGTAGGTTATGCGCTCTCTTTTGGACAGGGCATGTTGGGACCTCCTGGGGGGCCAGGAGGTGGAAATTTACCATGGGAGCTCAGTGGAGAGAGACCAGGGCTGGACCTGCCCATCTGGGGCCATCTGCATAGAGACAATCGTTGAATCCATGGAAGCTGATGAGGTCACCAGGAGAGAGAAAAGAGGCCCCTGATCTGGACCAAGAACCAGCAGAGAGAATGAGAGTTTCCATCAGACAGGATGGAGTCGAATCAGGAGATGAGTCCCCAAAGCACAGAGGGGTCACAACATTCTGCTGGAGGGTGCTCAGCCGTCTGAAGCAGCTGGCGGTCAAGAAGCACCAGGCTGGATCAGGTTTGGCGCCAAGAGATTTTTGGAAGATTTGAAAACAACAGTTTCAATTGGATGATGTCAGAAACCTCATTCCCAGGAGCTGAGGAGTGGGAGGATAGGAAGCAGAAGAAATCAAGAGAGTTTTGTGGAGAAGCTTTGGAATGAGAATGTTGTGGAAGGTTATTTTTGTGTCTACTATGTACTTGGTACATGAAGGCAAACACATATTTAAAGTTGAGATTTGCCTGCGTAATTCACTTGCTTGGTTAGTTTGCAATCCAGAAAATAATTTGAAGGAGAGAAGGTTTTTTTTTTTTAAGGATGGGGAAGGCTTGAGTGTGTTTAAAGTCAGTAGAAAAGAACCCAGGTTGAGTTTACATATTCAAAGTGGTGGGAGAGAGGGAGAGAATTAGTGGGGAAAGAGAAGGGAATAAGCATTAATGTACTTTAATTACATTTTAATTTTTAGTACTTTAAGTACATTAATGTACTACCTGACCCAGGCCTTTGCCTGAGGGCTTGTGGGAAATGATGTCAATATTTAGTTGCTTGGAGAAGTTCATGAGCATGTACAAGCAATTCCATGACTTCCAGCTTGCTGGGTCTGGGTAATGGTCGATGCTCTAGCGTTTCCCAGTCACTAATGGAGTAAAGCAAGGCTGTGTGCTCTCTCCCGTGCTTTTTGGCATGATGTTTTCAGCAGTTTATCAGATGCCTTTAGTGAGGATGAACACTGATCAAGACCAGCTACCACACCAATTAGTTTAACTTGAAAAGGCTACGAGCCAAGACCAAAGTGGAGGGAGAGTTGGTGCAGGATTTTCTGTTTGCAGATGATTGTGCACTCAGGGCAGCCTCTGGAGCTGAGATGCAGCCAAGTATGGACCAGTTCTCTGCTGCCTGTGCTAATTTTGGCCTGACAATTAACACCAAGAAAGCACAGGTTCGCCACCAGCCAGCACCACACTATCCTTACATGAAACTATCACGAAAAATGGAGGAACAGGATGCTTTGGCTAAGTTCACTCACCTTGGCAGTGCACTTTTCAAGAATGAACACATTGATAGTTATGCTGATGCACACAATGCCAGAACCAGCTCAGCATTTGGGAAGCTCCAAAGGAAAGTGGAAAGAAGAGGCATTAGACTGACTACCCAATGGAAGGTCTACAGAGCCGTGGTGCTGACCTCATTGGTGTGTGCCTGTGACAGATCACCAGCGCCAGGACAGGCACTGAATTGCTTCCACGTAAATTGTCTTGGGAAGATTCTGGGGATCACCTGGCAGGATGAGGTCCCAGACACTGAGGTCCTTTCTCAAACCAAACTGCCCAGCATTCAGACTCTACTGCAGAGAGCGCAGCTCGGATGGGCTGGCCACGTGGTTGGAATGCCAAATGTATGCTTGCCTAAAAGACTTTTATAGAGAACTGACACAGGGCAAGTGTTTCCATGGTGGTGATAAAAAGTGATACAAGGACACTCTCAAGAACTTTGGAATTGGTTGTGTGACATGGGAGACAACGGCATGGGGTCACTCAGCATGGCCAGCCCGCATCAGAGAAGGGCTATGCTCGAGGAGCAAAGCAGAATTGCAGTAACTCAAAGGAAAGGAGGATGGGCACATTTAGTCACCCCCACCCCGATGTCCCTGTGAACTGCTTTTGTCCAGGCTGTGGTGGAGCCTTCTGAGCTCATGTTAGCCCCCTCAGGCACGGACTCCAGCACAGGAATGCCACTGGGGGCCTTCCCCTCAGGGAAGGTCAATAATGCTGGGCATTAGGGTAGCTTTGATCTTCCCTCCTTTCATGATTGAGAAAACTGAGGCAAACAGAGGCCAGATTTGAACCCTGGTTTTCTGACCCCAGGCCCAGCATTCTGTTTGCTGCAGCTCTCTTGCTGCCTCTAAATTAATTAAATAATTGAATAGTCTGTTGGAGAAGACAAGAAGGGATGTGGACCTTAATTGGCTGATAGATATTTTCATAATGTGGACTTCAAAAAAGAGGCTGCTGAGGGATTTCACCCAAGGGAGACTCTGGGAGGGGCAGTGGGTGCCACAGTGGGACAGTGTTTGAGGGTAGGTGTAACTGGGACTGCACTATCACCTGCAAGAAGCAAGTTATGGAACAGGAATTCCAGCAGGCCTACTGGGCAGGCCGACTTCAAGTGGGACACAAGAAGAGAAAATTGGGAACAGAATGGCAAGTTGGGCTGGGGAGAGATTTACTAAAATGCACCTCATGTGAAGGGGGGAGAGGCTTAGCAAGTAGCAGGTGGTGGGAGTCTACTAGCCTTAGGTCCAACAGGGAGGGGCAGCGGGGCTTAGGATGCAGAATACTTTTGAGGGTAGTGGGGGTGGCTGTGGGCCAGATCCCAAAGGAAAAGCCGCCCCTCCAAATTATTCCCAGTTTCTGATGAGAACCGCACCCTCTCTTAACCACGTCACTTTCTTATCCCTACTTCTCTCACACCACCCCAACCTGAAAACCTGGACACTTCCAAGATTTGTCGATTCTCTCCCCCCAAACCCTCTCCGTTCCATGGCCACTAACCTAGCACAGGCCCCACCCCCTTTTCCCGGGTCTCCCACATTTTCTTTTTCCATGACCTGTATTTGGACACAGCAGACTTCTGCTTGGACTCAGGCTGCCCGCCTTGCTTTGGGCCTGTCTCCTTCCTAGTCCAACTTCCCCATGGCTGCCAGTCAGACCACATCATGCTGCATTGGGAAAACCTTCTGTTTTTCCTTGAGGTCTCTGGGATTGACAATTGTAATAGTACCAAGGATACGATGACGGTTCTGTAGCGCTCACCATGTGTAGACACTTGTGCATTTTATAGTTATCATCATTTAATGCTTACTACAAGCAGGAGACGTGGGCACTCCCATCTCACAGATGAGGAAACTGAGGTTGAGTGAATTGCCCAGCTAGTAAGTGTCTGAGGCTGCTTTTGAACTCAGGTCTCCTGACTCCAGGCCCAGTGCTCTGTCCATTGGCACCACCGAGCTGTCTAAACAGATTGATTCTTTAACCTGGCATTTGAGGCCTTCACAGTTTAGTTACTTACAACCTTTCTAGCATTATTTCACATAACTCTTTCCAGCCATCCTGGAATACTATCTGTTCTCTGACAGCCCTAGTCAGGCCTCTTTATTCATATACATGCCATGTACCAGCTCACTCGTTCATGCAAAGGCTGGCTTCTTGAACTGCTGCCTTTTCCACACGACCGTCCCAGCTCCCTTCGGGTGTTCCTTGTCTGGCTCACTCTCTCCCACCTTGGCCTCTCCCTCAGTCTCTCTTCCTTTCTTAACCAGCCTGGTGTGGTTGGGTTGGGCATTGTGCCTGGACTGGTGATTTCCAAAATTGGTGTTAGGAATTCCTTGTGAAGAAACTCCCTCTTCCAGTGCAAATCAGCAACTTTCCTGGAATTTATCTATTTTAAATTAAAAAAAATTATTTCTCTTCCTCCCCTCCCCACCTTGAGAAGGTGAGCAGTGTCATATCAGTTATACAGGTGAAGACATGTAAAGCATTTCCACATTAGCCATGTTACAAAAGGAAACAGACAAAAGTCAAGAACAGTCAAGTCAGTCTGCCTTCAGTTTGTCAGCTCTCTGGAGATGGATAGCACTTTTCACCATGGGTTCTTTGGAATTGTCTACATTTGTTATCTTGATCATTGTAGCTAAGTCTTTCATAATGAATCATTGTCACAGTGTTGCAGTGACTATGCACAATTTTCTTCTGGTTCTGCTTACTCACTTTGCATCAGTTCACATAAGTCTTCCCAGGTTTTTGTGAAACCATCTCCCTCATCATTTGTTATAGTATAATAGTACTTCTTCATAATTATATACTATAGTTTATTCAGCCATTCCCCAGTTGATGAGCATCCTCTCAATTTCCAAATCTTATTACATTTTTTGGGGGGGTATTTTTTTGTGTCAATATCCAGTTATCCAGTTCTTTACCACGACAAAAAAAAGAGCTATTCTAAATGTTTTTGTACAAACAGGTCCTTTCTCTTTTTCTTTGATCTTTTGGGATGCAGATCTACTAGTGCTATTGCTGGGTCAGAGAGTTTGCATAGTTTTACAGCCCTTTGGGCATAGCTCCAAATTGCTTCAGAATGGTTTTCCTAGTTCCCAGCTCCACTGCTGTTTATTGTGCTACAGAGTAGCCTCAGGCTGAGGGCAAGTGGCCTAGAACTGGACCCACCCCTTCCTAGAGCTCTTTGGTCCTGAGGCAGCTCTCTGTGCAGGACATCGTCCACACCTCCTTGGAGTCAGGGCAGAATGAGTAATTGCTGACTCTTAGCTGGGGCTTAAGCCCTGAACCTCAGTCTCCTCATTCCATTTCTGCCTACCTTACAGGGTTGTAAAGATCATCATTATATTTAGAAAGTGTTTTGTAAATGCATGTCTAATTCTGTAAATGCACTTAATCTCTCTCTCCATATACCTGTCTGCATACACACTCATATATGTTAGCTGCTATCAACTGTTATGGCAAGAACTTAGAAGAGATGAAGGAAAGAGGGGGTTGGCCTGGTAGGAAGGGTGAAGACCCAGAGACTAGGAGGTAACTGCTGATCCTTTGACAGGGGAGGGGAGGGGCGGGGCGGGGCGGTATAAGAGAGGAGGAAATTGAAAGCCAAGTCAGGCCTGTGGAGACACAGGACCTTGCATGGTGGATTGGGGGAAAAGGTAGGGGAATTCAGGGGAGTAGAAACAGGTTTTGGCATCCCTTGGCTCCAATGGGGCCTCAGATTTCTGCCTGATCGCCTTCTCCATTCACTTAGTGTGAGATTCTAGAATGTGTTTCCCTGAAGTCTCCTAGGAATCCAACATGGGGCCCCAAAGAGGCGGCACATTTTAGTGTCCAATCAGTTTCTCCCTAAGAGGAGGCTCCTGGAATTTAGTATGGTGCCCAGAGAGTTAGGTTCTCCCCCCTCCCTCTGGGCCCCTCCTTTGCTCATTCACGGCATGATTCTGGCCTTCAGGGCTTCACATGGAAGCAGAAAGGGGGTGAGACAGCCACCATGCTGGGCAGGCCTGCCTTTGGCCAGAGGGTCTTTTCCTCTGGGCTTCTGCAGCTGTAATTGGAGGGCTAAGCATGGCTGCACCTTGGTGAGTGTACTTGAACACACACACACACACACACACACACACACACACACACACACACACACACACGGGAACCAAGGTACAGGGAATGTCTCTGTATGTTATTAACCTCCCCCCTCCCTCTCTCCTGGTCACCAAAGGCTGAGCATCCCGGGTTGGGAGATGGAGAATGAAGGCCCTCTGCAGAGAAATGGATGGAAAAGTAGCTTCAGCTCTTTGAGAGCAAAGGCTCCCACTTGTTGCTGTTAGAAAGCCCAGCTGACTACAGCCTGGCACCAAGCAGGTGTTATTAAGGTTCGAATCAGCAGAAATGCCTCCAAAGCAGATCAGAGTTAACGCCCCTCCCTCCATGTGGGGCAGGCGGGTGGTCATGTGGATCACATGTGGCGTTGTTCGTTTCCATGGGTTTTTTGTTCTCTTCTCACTTGACCAGCTTGACTGAAAGCTGGTTGGCATAGAATCTGAGTAGGGAGGAGACACAGCATTCACAGCAATCTAGTTGCTCCTTCGTCCCAGCTCAGGCAGAGAAGGTGGATGGGGGAGAAGGGAGAAGCTAATGTCCTTGCAAGTTTTTTGTTTGATATTTAATGATCCAGGCTTTCGCTGTTGTCTCTTACCCAGGCAATCAAGAATTCACTTATTAGCAGGTTTTCTGCCTTTGGTTGCTATTGGAAGACCTGGGGAGGGCAGTCCTTGTAGTCCCAGCACCTCAGGATGGGACTGGTTCTGGGCTCACCTACTGTGCTCCCTGCCTCAGCTGGATGGAAGGAGGAAGGAATAAGGGGCCACTGACTTCAGTCCTGTGGCCTTAATGGCACTTTGTTTTCGGCTTCAGCTCTTGGAGGGGCAGTAGCTTTCACTGGCATTTGTAACAGTTCTTAGTCCTCTCTGAGGGGCACCTTTCCTGATTCATTTGCTTTGCTCCAGAGTTTCATGGTCTGTGTTTTCTGTGAAAAAAGCAAGGACCCAGTAAGGGCCTGAGACAGCTAACAGTGAGGGGCTGGCCAGGGAGGTGATGCTTATCCCTAGAGGCCCTTGAGAGGAGTCAAGGCAAGTCTGGCTTATGGAGTGGAATGGGTTTACAGGCTATAGCAGATGAGTTAGCCAGCACTGGGCTAGATGTGGGGCAGAAAAGCAATGAGTGAAACTATTTCTACTGGCGAGGTGAGGAAGGTGACAGCCCCGGGAGCCTGTGGGCAAGGAGGAGTTGGGAGCTTGCTCTATGTTCCTCCAGGTTCCTTCTAGGCTCATCCTCCTTTCCTTTTGCCTCCTTTTACTCCCTGCCAGCCACCACCTGAACACCAGATTCGCGCCCCCCTTAAGACCAGGTAACCCACCAGGCCTTCCACTTGGCTTGGATTGACTAGCATGGCAGGAGAACACTTCCCACAACTAGGAGGGCCTAGAACATGCTAAGGCCACAGGGAAAGAAAGAAGGGCTAGGGCCGGAGTGGAGGAGACATGAAATCAGACACTGCACACACACAGAAGCTTTTTTAGGCCACAGAAAGTAATATGTTGAATTGTAGATGCCACAGCAGCTGCTGAGTAGGGACTGGATGGAAGAAGTGGGGTTGATGTCAGGTCAACTTGGGCACTCCCCTTCTCCCTGCCCAGTGCCAGGCTGGCCCAAGGCCATATTGGGCGATGACTTGAAGATACCGAACCCTCCCTTAGTCCTGGGCTCTTGGATTGCCCAGCCTGACCCAGTCCAGCACACACACACACACACACACACACACACAGTTTCATTGACTTATAAAATGTGTATATAAACCAGAAGAGACCAGATTCCCTTCTCACCCTTACTATAAATACCTACACCCCCTCTTATAAACACACTCAAAGGTACTCACTTTTTTAATGTGCACAGACATAAATTGCACCCAGCACACTTAGAGAAAGACACACAATTAACATAAATACATCCCTGGACACACTTAGACACACATTCATTTAGTAAAGACATGACTCATCTCCTCAGACACATTGTGATGCATATATTCTGCTAAAAGAAATCTTGGGGGAAGCAACAAGCAAATCTATACAACACAAATTATATATAGGAGAACTAGGAAATAATTAGCAGAGGGAAGGTACTAGAATTGAGAGGCTGGGAAAGGCTTCCTGGAGGTCAGCAGGCAGAGTTAGGGGAGGGAGAAGCCTTCCAGGCCTGGGCTGAAGACAGAGAGAGAAAGCCCAGAATTGAGAGGTGGAGGCTCTTGTTCATGGAACAGCCAGGAGGCTGTGTTACTGGATTGAAGAGTAGGTCTCGGGGAGTAAGAAGCCTGGAAGGGTGAGAGCAGGTAGGTGATGAAAGGCTTGGAGTGACAAATCACATTTTGTGTTTGATTATGGAGGCAACAGGGAGATACCAGTTCATTGAGTAAGAGAGTGATATTGTTGGGCCTGTACTTTAGCAGAATCACTTTAGTGGTCGAATGGAGGATGGACTGGAGTGGGGACAGACTTGAGGCAGGCAAGAAGGCCCACCTGCAGGCTAATGTAGTAATCCAGGTATGAGGTAATGAGAGCCGGTACCAGGATGGAAACAGTGTCAGAGTGGAGAAAGGGGGCGTATTGGAGAGATTCTGAAGAGGTGAAATCGACAAGCCTTGGCACCATCTTGTTCCAGGGAGTGAGAGATCATGAGGAATCCAAGCGGACTCCTAGGCTTGGAGCCTGAGATAGCAGGAGGATAATGTTGCCCCCTACAGTAATAAGGAGGGGAGGAGCTTGATATCCAGTTTGAGATGTCTGAAAGGCAGCTGGAGATGCAAGTAGAAAGATTAGGTCTAGATAGCTAGATCTGAGCCTTGTCATCGTAGAGATAAGTGAATCCAGGGGAGCTGGAGAAGAGAAGATGGCCCAGGACAGAGCCCTGTCTACACCTGTGCTGGGGCTGGATGAGGACGCTGCAAAGGAGACCAAGGAAGAAAGATTAGATAAGTAGGAACAAACCAGGAGAGGAGAGAGAAGGCAATTAGCAGTGTCAGAGGCTGCAGGGAGTCCAAGGAGAAGGCGGGTTGAGAAAAGACCTTTGGGTTTGGCAACTAAGAGAAGCTCAAATTTGGAGAGGGTGGTTTGAATAGAATGAGAAGATGGGGATGAGAAGAGAGGAATTGAGAGCCCCTGTTGTAGACAGCCTTCTCCAAGGTGTCAGCCATGAAAGACAGGAGTGACAGGGAGTGATAAAAGGGATAGATAGAGCATTAAGAGGTTTTGAGGATGAAGGAGATAGAGGCATGTTCGTAGGCAGGGAAATGGCCAGTAGAGGGAGAGCCTGGGAACAAGTAACAGAGTGGGAATGACTCAGGGGTCATTTTTTGGAGGAGATGGGATGGAATGGAATCACTTATTTAAGTATCAGGGTGGCCTTCCTAAGGAGAACGGCCACCTCTTCATGTGAGACAGGAAGGAGACAGTGGCAGAAGGCATCTGAGTGCAAAGAGATGACAAGAAGGAAGAGGGAACTCATGGGGGCTGGCCTCAGGCTTTTTCTGTAAAGTATAAAGCAAGGTTTTAGCTGAGACTGGGGGAAGCTGGAAGGTTTGAGGAGGACTGGAAAAGTTTGGAATTGCTGCTGTGGAAGAGTGAGTGGACTAGGGAGTCAGAAAAGGATTGCCTGGCAGTGGTGAGGGCCCAGTTGAGGTTATGTAACAATACTGTAGTAGATCCAGAGAAAACAATTTCGTGATTTTCTCCAAATTCATTTAGCAGCAGAAATGTAGGAACGATGACGGTGATAGTGGGAGTGATCCAAGGCTGAGGCTTGGTTGGGTACAACTGGCAGTATGATAAGAGGGCAAGGGACTTGAGAGACGATTGTGTAGAGTTGGCCTGGTTCACAAAGGGATCAAGTTGGAGAATTTCTCACCTCTGCAGCATCTCTAAGGTATGGCCCCTTCTGTCCTCAGACACTGCCTCATCCCCCACACCTGGATTATTGCAGTAGTCTGGGGAAGGGTTTATCTGCCTCTAGTCTTCCCCACTGCAGTTTAGTCCATCCACCATTCAGTCACCAAAGGGATTTTCCTAAAGGTTGCCCTCTTACCCTATTCAGCAAACTCCAGTGGCTTCCTGTCAGTTCCTGGAGCAAATAGAAAATCCTCTGTGTGGCATTCAAAGCCCTTTATCACTTAGTCTTTCCCGAAGTCCAGTGACCCTGGCCTCCTGGCTTTTACAGGAACAAGACCCTCCTCTCAGCTCAGGCATTTTCTCTGGCCATCCCCCAGGGCTGGAAGGCCCTCCCTCTGCATCTCTGCCCAGTGACCTCTCTAGCTTTCTTTAAGTTCCCCAGACTAGAACCCTACTTCCTGTAGGAAACTTTCCCCAAGCCCTGTTTGCTCTAATATCTGCCCTCTGTTAATGATTCCCTATTTATCCTGTTTAGAGCTTATTTGCACATATCCCTGTGCTTCTTAGCTCCCCCATTAGACTGGGAGTTCCTTGAGGGCAAGGATGGACTTTTGCCTTGTTGTTTCCCTAGAACTTTAGCACAGTATCTGGCACAAAATAGGCAGTTAATAAGTATTATTGCTTAGTGTGGCTAATGGGAACAGCTAGGTGGTGCAGTGGATGATGTGTTGGGCCAGAAGGCAGGAAGACTCATCTTCCTGAGTTCAAATCCGACCTCAGACATTTACTAGCTGTATGACCCTGAACAAGTCACTTTACCCTGTTTGCCTTAGTTTCCTCATTTGCAAAATAAGCTGGAGAAGGAAATGGCAAACCACTCCAGGGTCTTTGCCAAGAAAATTCCAAACCAGGTCACAAAAGAGCTAGATACAGCTGAACAGTGCTGGGTGATGGCTGAGGATAGAAGGAGGGCAGGTGGAAAGCCAGGAAATTGTGATCTCAGAAGTCATGAGCATGGAGGTGGTGCCTTTGTGGGTGATAGGCTGGAAGTCTGATCATTTTTGTTGGTGGCTAAGATGGGATAACAGTTACACACAGACCTACAGAAGCCAGGCGGGGATCCTGAGCCCCCAAGGTTGCTCCTTTGGCCTCTGCCCCCTTCTTGTCCCAGCTGGGGCAGCCTGGGGCCTCTGGAGGCCACCAAGGCAATGGGCAGAAGGCTGGGGTTTTGTTATTTTTGATGGTCAATGTCCATTGCCTTCATTTGTGGGTCTGTGTTGACCTCTGTGGACTGTAGAAGTGCTGAAAACCAGCCAGCTTTGCTTTTATCGCTGCTCACAGAAAGCAAATATAGACATCTCTTATCACCTCACTTACTTTTTCTTTTTTTTCTAATTTTCTATTTTAAACAATTCTTATAGGCACAAAGCAGAATGCTGGAAAATCATTGAGAAAGACTCTGTATAACTGAAGAAGTATTTCTTACATCAAAAAAGTCCAAGAATCACCAAGTCTGCAGAAACTTGGTTAATCAGATACTGCAGGACTGATTGAATCAGCATAAAATTGAGAGAGCTTTAGTTCTGTAATAAAAATTCTCATTTGGGATTGGGCAGGCTTTAATGTAAAGAAGGGAACGGTGCACAGGTGAAAAGTGACCATGGCAAAACTCAGGGAGGTTCCAGGGTTTCTCACTGAAAACATTTTCCCCACCTAGTTTTTCCTTCCAAACTTAAGTCCATCGAAGTCTAATACATTGTCTCAATTGTTGGGGTTTTTTGACTTGGTTTTCTTGGTGACAGTACAACCCAATAGTAAGTTTACTACTTTGCCTGTCTGCTGTGGAAAGACGAGGTGATTGCTGGCACTTTCTTCAGCTCCACGAAGAGCTGCAGTTGCTTCTCTGAACCATCCTTCAGTGCAATACTGTCCACTGACTTTGCTAACAAGCTTCAAAATGTCATCCATGGGAGGTTCTCCAGGAAGATGCTCTGTTTTGACACAGCCTTGGGTTCTTGGCCTTTTCTTGCAATCTCCACTTTCTTCTAGTTTACTTCAATCCTTGTGACCATTTCAGTCTCAGCATTTTTTATTAGTCCACACATGGACGTGCCTTGTTTCACATGACTGCTTTAACAATTTCACCCATCACTCTTTGTGAAATCAAATCCTGTGCTGATGTGTTTACTAGATGTGACCTTCTCCAGACCACTGTTTCCTCATCTAAAATCTGTCAGAGAGTAAACATTTCTGAAGTTCCCCAGTATGCCAGCAAGGTGCTGAGCCCTGGGGGTGCAGATATGAGAGCTGGGTCCTACCCTCAAGGGACATGACCTTGAAGCTTCCTCCCAGCTCTAGATCCAGGATCCTTTGTCACTTGAGGAGCTGACACCGCCTTCCCCCAGCAGATAGAACCTTTGCTGTAGTCACCCTGGGCCAGCCCTCTGAGGATAGCTATGCAGAGAGTGTTCAGGAGCACAGAACTGCTTTACCAAAATACAATCCCTAGGCCAGCACACTCTTCTGCCTGGGCCAGACCCATCACTAACAAAGGGTCTGTGCCCACCTGGGCAAGCCCACATCTGGAAGTGGCACAGCCATATCAGGGATCTCTTCTGGCCTCTTGTCAAGTCCTTGTGACTAGGGAAGGTCTTTCCATTATCAGAGGTAACAGAATGCCTGACTTCTGTCTCTTAACATTCCTCCCAGTGCAGGATCATCTTAATGTGGTAACTCTGTGCTTCAGCCACCACTCAGGAAGCTCTGAGTGGCTCCTAACTGGGCCATTTCATACTGTTCTTAGGATCGCTGGAGCCCAGATTAGAGCTCTGTGCAGGGAGAGGCCAGCCAAGAAAGGGGCTTGCTCCTGCTTTGAAACCTCACCTACCTGGCATATAATGAGCAGTCAGTAAGATTTGCTAGTTACACTTTAGTCTTAGACTATCCCTTGTGTTGGAGGGAGGTCAGGTACCCTCCTTAGGTCCACCTGCATATGCCACTTCTCTGTCTCTCCTGTAGTACCTGCCACAGGCACTTAATAGGCACATAGTAGGTATTGAAATGAAGGAATGAAACTGCCTGGCATGATGGAAATCTCCCTGATCTGAGCAAGGCTTGCTATCTCTCTGATAGTTGAACTAAGGCCAGAGTGATAGAGGAAAATCAGAGATCAGAGATGCCAACGAAGCTCGGTGAGATCAGTTTGTGAAATCAGAGGGTAGTCTGGACCAAGGAGGGACAGAGCCCCCTCTCCTTGACCCCTGATTTCTGCAAGGGGAGCTCTGTGCTGAGGTGTTCTTGACCAGGCTGGGCACGTGGCTTGCCTTACCCCAAAAAAGGCCATGAAGACTACCTGGTGATGTCTCCTGTGGCTTTGAGGCCCCGCTTGCAGCTTCCTGAATTGGCCTCCTCCCCGATTTCCTCCTACCCTTGTAAATGGAAGACATAAAAACCTGGCATGGAAGTAATTTATGGTTTTAATGTGGGTAATTTGTAGCAGATAATTAAGAGACTAATTACTGCTTGCTCAGTACAGGTCATTCTCAGGTTGTCTGGCACCGAAAACAGTCCTGCTGGTCATTGTTTCTATTGACTGTAAACTTATCACTACTAGAAGAACCCAGTGTTGGATCATAATTGGTAATAGCCTCTGTTGAATGTGCCTGAGAGACTGTCCTGTGGCTTTTGAGTCTGCCTCCAAACTGGCCTTTGCCTTTATTTTTATTTTTTTTATTTAATCAAATGCTTTATTAACTTCTAGTTTACATCATTCATTTCTGCAAGATTTTGAATTATAAATTTTCTCCCCGATTTTCCCCTACCCACCACCCCAAAATAGCGATCCCATTGGATATCCCCTCCTCCAATCTGCTCTCTCCCATATCTTCTCCCATACCCCCTCTGCCCTCAGTAGGGCATGGTGGATATCTGTGCCCCAATGCCTGTATGTCTTATTTCCCAGTTACATGTAAAATAATATTGATTATATATTATATTTAAACATTTGATTTTAAAACTTTGAATTCTAGATTCATTCACTTCCTCCCTTGTCACCCACCCTTATTGGGAAGTAAAGCAATTCAGTATAGGTTGTACATGTGTAGCTACGCAAAACATTTCCATAGTAGATATATTGTATAAGACTGACTATATTTCCCTCTCTCCTATCCCACCTCCTACTTGTTCTATTCTCTACTTTGATCCTGTCCCTTTTCAAAAGTGGGTGCTTCCAACTTCCCTCCCCACCAGCCTACCCTCCCTTCCATTATCCCCCCTCTCATTCCCTTCCCCCTACTCTCCTGTAGGGTGAGATACCCTATTTAGTGTGTATGTCATTCCCTCCCTAGGCCAAATTCAATGACAATAAGGTTGACCCATTCCCTTTTGCCTTCCTGTTCTTCCCCTCTATTGTGACCATTTTCCCTTGCCTCTTCTATATGAGATAGTTTACCCCATTCTGTCTCTCCTCATCTCCTCTCATTATATTCCTCTCTCACCTCTTAATTTCACCTTTTAAGTATCATCCCTTCCTATTAAATTTATCTTGTGCTCTCTATCTATGTATACTTGTAAATGTATATACACACATTCACATATGTATTCATATGCCCATATACCCTCCTATATAGATATATATGTATGTGTGTGTGTGTATACACACACACACACACACACACACACACATTTCTATTCCCTTCAACTATTCTCATACTGAGAAAAGTTTCATCAGTTAAAATTATCGTTTTTCCATGTAGGGATGTAAATAGTTCAACTTTGATAATTTCCTTATGATTTCTTTTCCCTGTTTACCTTCCCATGCTTCTTTTGCTTCTTGTATCTGAGTGTCAGATTTTCTATTTAACTCTGGTTTTTTCATCAAGAATGCGTGAAAGTCCTCTATTCCACTGAATGACCATATTTTCCCCTGAAACATGATACTCAGTTTTGCTGGGTAGGTGATTCTTTGTTTTAATCCTAGCTCCTTTGACCTCCAGAATATCATATTCCAAGCCCTTAGATCCCTCAGTGTAGAAGCTGCCTGATTCTGATTGTGTTTCCAGAATATTGAAGTTGTTTCTTCTTGGCTGCTTGTAATATTTTCTCCTTGATCTGGGAATTCTGGAACCTGGCAATAATATTCCTAGGAGTTTTCTTTTGGGGATCTTTTTTAGGAGGTGACAGGTGGATTCTTTCAACTTCTGTTTTACCCTCTGATTCTAAAACATCAGGACAATTTTCCTTGAGAATTTCTTGAAGGATGATTTCTAGGTTCTTTCTTTGATCATGACTTTCAGGTAGTACAATAATTTTTAAATTCTCCCTCCTGGATCTGTTTTCTAGGTCAGTGGTTTTTTCCAACGAGATATTTCACATTGTCTTCTATTTTTTCATTTGTTTGGATCTGTTTGATAGTATCTTGATTTCTCTTAAAGTAACTAGCTTCCATTTGCTCCAATCTAATGCTGAATGAATGAATCTCCTCAGTGAGCTTTTGAAATTCTCTTTCCATCTGGCAAATTTGGCTTTTTAAGACATTCTTCTCCTCATTGCCTTTTTGGGCCTCTTTTGCCATCTGAGTTAGTCTATTTTTTAAGGTGTTATTTTCTTCAGTCAGGCTGTTGACTCTCTTTTTGTGATTTTCTTGCATCATTCTCATTTCTCTTCCCAATTTTTCCTCCACTTCTCTTATTTGGTTTTCAAAATCCTTCTTAAGGTCCTCTATGGCCTGTAACCAGCTCGTATTTTTCTTTGAAGCTTTTGTTGCAGGAGTTCTGACTTCACTGTCTTCCTCTTGTTCCATGCTTTGATCCTTTTTGTCCCCAAAATAGGAGTGTAAAGTTGGGTTGCTCTGCTTGCATTGCTTCCCTCATTTGCTCATGTTGCCACTCAGTTACTTGACTTTTGGGCTTTTTGCCACAGTAGGAGTGTGCTACCAGAGAGGGGAGCTTCGTATCAAATGCTGGGGTTTTCTCAGCTGCCAAAGGTATTAGTTGGCTGCCTTTTCTGAAGCTTCCACTGGCTCTGGCAAGCTGGTCACACACCCCAGGACCTCTACCCTAGACTGCAATCCAGATCCAAGCAGGTTAAAGCAAGAGTGATTACCTCTCAGACTGGTTGCTTGGTCCCTGTACAACCTGCAGGCCAGGAGCTCTGAAGCAGCCATGTGGCTGTGGCTACACGACTGTTGCACCTCAGTGGCTTCTTGCCCCTGGGGGCAAAGGCCGACCACACAACCAAACTACTGGATCCCAAAGTCCACATTGTACTGACCTCTCACTTTGTCCTTAGCATCTATGTGTTGATTCTTCTGGAAACTGCCACAGCTTCTGGTGATCTGAAGTCCCTCCAGCCAGCGGCTGGTCAAGCCACCCTGGGGCTAAGACCTCCAGCCTGTGTGGGGCTGGAATCGGCTCCCAGAGCACTGCACTGGCCAATTCCTGCTGGCCTACAGGGCTCTCCTCAGCAGGAGGTTAGCTTCTCTGTGTCATTTTGTGGGTTCTGTAGCTCCAGAATTTCTTCAGATTTACCATTTTTCATGAATTGGATGAGGTGGAAGCTGGAGCCCCAGTGGAAGTCCTGTTTCTACTCCGACATCTTAACTCTGCCCCCCCCCCCTTTATTTTTTTAAATGAACAAAAACCCACTTCCCTCCTTCCCTCCCCACTGTTGAAAAAGAAAAACCCCCAATAGCTAATATTTATATAGCATTTTAAGATTTACTTTACAAATATTACTCATTTTATCCTTTCAACAGCCCTTAGAGGGAAGTATTGTTATTCCCATTCACTGAGGAAGAAACTGGGGCAGAAGTAAAATGCCTTGCCCTGGGTCACTCATGTAAGTGTCTGGGGCAGGATTTGAACTTGAGTCTTCCTGACTGTAGGCCTGGAACTTCCCGCACCAGTAATCAAGAGGAAGAGAATTCCCCCATTGGCGACATCCTCAGGTCTGTGCTTCAGTCTACACCTGAGTCTTCTGTCTCATTTTTCCCACCATGAGGACACTGGACCTACTTTTCTCAGTCACTTGTCTCTCTAGAGCTGGTGTTACTGCAGAAGGCCTTCAGGCCTAGCCTTTCTCCATGTGACTATAGTTGTCCTGCTAATTCTCCCTGTCTCTCTGCTCCAAATCATTTTCGTAATCAGTAAGTACATCTTGGGATCCTCTTTCATGTGGGGTTTGGGGGATACACAAACAGATGAGTATAGCTCCTACCTTTGAGGAGCTTACTTCCTGTCTAGGGAGACCACTTGGTCATGTATAGGAAAATACAAGATAGTTCAGAGACAGTTTTGGAGGGGATCAGGAAAGGTCGAGGGCAGTGCTTGATTTGAGTCTCGAAAGGAATGAGAAATTCTAAGAGGTGGAGGTGAAGAGGGAGAGTGTGCCAGACATGGGGGGCAGCCCATGCAGGGGCACAGCCAGTGGAGACAAATGGCCCACGTAGCGGGCAGGGGCCAACCTGGGAGAGCTTGACAGGCTCAACTGGATCATATAGTAGATGATCTTGAAGGTACAGTCACAGGGAGCCTCACGGTTTGTGGAATTGGGGGAGGAGTGAGGGGCTGTGCTTAGAATGGGAATTCCTTAGTGAAAATGACCATGGTGGCCGGGGAGGCCCCACTAGAGACCAGGGCTCCCATTAGGAAGCGGTCAAGGAGACATGTTAGTGGAGTGTTTTGAATCCCTTGTTTTTGCTTCCTACCTAGAGTCCTGTCATCTCTCCCATTGAGTGAAGTTGTCCAAGTGATTGGTGTTATTTTGTTGTACTTTTCCTGCTGCTGTGACCGTGGTGCAAACTGGGTCAGAGGCTGTCAGTGACTTCCCCACTGATGCCGAGTGGTTTTCCAGGATGACAGCAGGATTAGAGCTCCACAAAGTGACCACGCCCTTGGAGCCTGCTTTTTCTCATAGGTTCCTTGGACATCTCAGATCTTTCCCCCAAGTAGTCTCTTGTTCTGTTTGATATAGGACTCAATTAGTAAGCTCACCTAGGCAGTATTTTTGTTATTGGTTCAGGTACAATCATAGATTGTACTTTTATTTATTTACCTCTTTTATGCTATTTATAAATTTAATATAAATTTAAATAATTATATATAACATAAATTTATAATATAAATTTATATAATTATTTATAATATAAATTTATATTATATACCTCTTTAATTATTATTATTATTTTTTAAAGCAATTGGGGTTAAGTAACTTGCTCAAGGTTACACGGCTAGTCATTATTTATGCATGGGGGCTCATTTTCTGAGGCCGGATCTGATCTCGGGTCATCCCAACTCCGAGGCCGGCGCTCTTACTCACTGCGCCACCTAGCCGCCCCTTTAGGGCAATTGGGGTTAAGTAACTTGCCCAAGGTTACATGGCTAGGTTTTTTTGTTTGTGTGGATTAAGTGTTGGAGGCCGGCTCCGAACTCAGGTCCTTCTGATTCCAGGGCCGGTGCTCTATTCACTGCGCCACCTAGCCACCCCTACCTCTTTAATTATTAACGTTTATTTACCTCTTTAATTATTAAAATTCCCTTTATTTTTTGAGAAGCAGTGCAATGTAATGGTCCAAGAGCTGGTCTTGAAGCTGCAAAGACCTTGGGTCAAGGCTGCTTGTGACTCACTCTGGCTGTGTGACCCTGGCCAGGTCACCTCCCCAACTAGCACCTCCCTCCAGGGAGGGAGTTTCCTCCTCTCCCCTCCTCCTCTCACTCCCCTAGTCTCTCCTCTGGCAAAGGCAGTCCTAGGCTCAGTCCCCGTTCTAGTTTATCCTTCATGCTTTAGACTCCTGGGCCCTTCCTCTTTCTTGGACCCTCTTGTTTTCCCAGCAGCATCAGTGACTTTCAGGCCAGAGCAGAGCAGCAAATCAAGGGTTCTTTTGGGGTTCCAGGCTTGGCTCCAATTGGATCCCAGCCCTGGCACCAGCCCAATCATCCTGAGTTTCTGTGTTTTCACTTAACATTGGGGATTTTAGTGCTTGTTGGGGTGGGGGCGCCAGCGATGCTTTGTAACCCTCTAAGGATTGAATTTGGGTTGTTATATCCTCCTTTGAGAGGAGGGAGGGCTGGCTTTGCAGTCAGAAAGGCTCAGGTTCAAATCCTGCCTTTACCACTTACTGGCTTTGTGACCAAGTCACTTAATTTGAAATGCCTTAAATTTTAAAATTTTAAGTTAATTTGACTTTAGCTCCTAAAGTTGAGTTGACATTTCCACCTTCAGAGTTTACTCCAGTGATTGGAAATTAATGCTTTTCTTCCACATGCCTGCTCTTTCACTCTTTAGGGGCATGCTGGCTTTCTTTGAGAACCGTTAGGTTGGGAGGCAGAGGAAGGGCTGGGGTGGGGAGGAGGAAGGGAAGAAAAGCTGTTGACTCAGAGGGCCTCTGACAGCCAAGATCTCTCCCTTGCACTCCAGTCAAATCTTGTGAAGTTCCCTCCTTCTTTCATGGTGTCCTCAGTTTCTAGAGATTAACTGAAGAGGGAGAACCAACAAAATCTCGGCATGTGTTTCAGTCCTCTTTTGTCCACTCTCCAACCTCACGCCCAGGGTTCATGAGGAATAATTGCTGTTGGAAAAATGAAAAAGTGGGAACAAAAATGCATCAAGGAGGAAGAGGAAGAAGAGTTCTGAGTAAAGCCAAGGGCCGTATAGATGTTCTTTTTTTTTTTTTTTTTTTTTTTTAAAGCAATTGGGGTTAAGTAACTTGCTCAAGGTTACACGGCTAGTCATTATCTATGCGTGGGTGCTCATTTTCTGAGGCCGGATCTGATCTCGGGTCATCCAAACTCCGAGGCCGGCGCTCTTACTCACTGCGCCACCTAGCCGCCCCTTTAGGGCAATTGGGGTTAAGTAACTTGCCCAAGGTTACACGGCTAGGTTTTTGTCTGTGCGAATTAGGTGTTGGAGGCCGGCTCCGAACTCAGGTCCTTCTGATTCCAGGGCCGGTGCTCTATTCACTGCGCCACCTAGCCGCCCCCTAGATGTTCTTTTTTTAAAAAAAATTATTTACTTGTAGTTTACAAGATTCAGTTCACCAGTCCCTTGAATTTCAAATTTTTCTCCCCCTCCCCTGCTGCATGGCAGCATGCAATCAAATATAGGATCTACAAATACCTTCACATTAAGCATTAGTCAAGTTGTAAAGAAGGGTTATAACTGGGACGGCTAGGTGGCGCAGTGAATAGAGCACTGGCCCTGGAGTCAGGAGGACCTGAGTTCAAATCTGGCCTCAGACACTTAACATGTACTAGCTGTGTGACCTTGGGCAAGTCACTTAACCTCAAAGGCACTGCCTTCCCCCTCCAAAAAGCAAAAAAAAAAAAAGGATTATGACCAATGGAGTGAACAATGAGAAAGAAGAAGCAAAACCAAAGAAAAGAGAGAGAGCCAGACTCTGCCTCTCTTTCTCTGGATGTGGATGTCCCATCAGGAGGCTCATCACACATACAATGTGTCTGCGATTGTGTGTAGTGTTCTCCTGGTTCTGCTCCCCTCACTCAGCATCAGTTTATAGGTCCTGAAGTCCGTCTGCTCCTCATTTCTTATAGCACAGTAGTATTCCATTACATGCATATGCCACAACTTATTCAGCCATTCCCCAATTGATGGGCACCCCCACACAGATGCTCTTATTTCATTTCATCCTGGGTTGCCCCTTTTTGATTTTCTCCAGTGCAGTCAGGCCCCAGACTCTGGGCCCCTTTCCCTCTCGTGATTGGAATGTGCTGCCCCTCCTTAGTTCTATTTCCAGAATCCATGTAGTCCCCTAACTTCAGAACCCCACAGTCCTCCTTAGGTCCCTGTCTCCCTTCTGTCTCCTTTTCTCCTCTTTGCTTCTTAACTTCCAGTCTCCAAAAGAGCACTATTTATTCTTCCTAACACAGTTATCCCTTCCAAATAGCGGCTTCCCATTGCAGTTTCAATATATCAAGGTTTGGTATAAGAAATTAAATAAAATTTGGGGGGAGTTTTGTGGAAGCTGCAGGTCACATAGAAAGGCCAGCAGACAACACAGAGCCTATGAACCAGATAACCCAATTTTCGTAAGAAGGTCTTTTAAACACCCTATAAAAGAAAAAGGGCGGCTAGGTGGCTCAGTGAATAGAGCGCTGGCCCTGGAGTCAGAAGGACCTGAGTTCGGATCCGGCCTCAGACACTTAATACACACACACACACACCCCTAGCCGTGTGACCTTGGGCAAGTTACTTAACCCCAATTGCCCTCCAAAAGGCAAAAAACAAACAAACAAACAAAAAAAAACCACAAAAAAAAAACAATAAAAGAAAAAGAAAAAATCAAACTTCTTCTCTGGTACAAAGGGAGGGCCAAAAACTTCTCCAGATTGTAGGGGTGGGGAGGGGGGGCACACCTTGCTCCTAGCCCCTGTGACATGGAAGGGATAACTGGAATGATTCTACTCCTTACAATGGCCAGAATCCCCTTTCTTCTTATCCCATCCTCTTCCCACCTCCCCTTCCTTTCCTCTGTTACACACTTCAGAACTCCTCCCAGAATGTATCCTCTACTTTCTTGTGCTGGCTGTAGAGGAAAGTGGGTGGCCTTCCTTCTTGCCATCACCAACCAGATGGAGAGTAGATGGAAGATGGCCTTAGAAGGAAAGACACTGGTGACTTGGGCCCAGGAAAGATATCCTGAATAAAATGGGGCTTGATCTGAGTCTTGAAGGAAGCCAGACATTCTAAAAGTTGTAAGGGATCCCAGGCCCAAAGGGCACTAAGTCAGAAAACATGAAGAACAGCAAGTTGGCTTATATGGTTGGACTCTAATGTGTGCAGCTAGAGGGATGGAGAGAGAAAACATTCACTAAGCACTTTCTATGTTCCAGGCTTTGTGCTGAGCTCTTGCGTTAGAGATACAACCAAGCAAGACAGTCTCTGCCCTCGGGGAACTTCTGTTTGAAGGACAGAAAACCCATGGGAAAAAAAGGAAGCTGGAAGTTACTTAGGGGAAGGGGGAAGGGACTTGAGCAGGGATGAGTGGTGTAGAAATGGTTGGGAAATGGCATGGAGGCTGAACTCTAGGCCAGAAAAGGGCCCAGCACCCTAGGAACTGAGTGAAAAGGGGGAGTAAAGGCAGTGGCTACAGGGAAGGTGATAAGGTGTTGGAGATGTGGCATGGTGTGGAAGTGGTGGTAGAAGCCTGAATCAGAGCAAGAAAAGGTCCAAAGTTCACCTGGAAGGCAGTAAAATTTAAGATTATTGAAAAGTTAGGAAGGGGCCAGACAAATGCCAAATATAGGATTTTATCTTTGCTCCTGGCAGTAACAGGGAACTGTTAAAATTTATTGAATACGGAGGTGATGTGGTTAGGCCTGTGTTTTAGGAAAATCACTTTGAAAGCTGCCATCCAAGTGTGAGGTGATGGAGGCCTGAGAGGGGGGTGGCAGCTGTGTGAGATGTTGATGAGAGCATCACCGGCAGCTAATTGGATCTAGGGATGAACAGCTGAGGTGGCAAATGGGGTGACCAGAAGGGTGATGATGTCCCTGCCACATTTCCCAGTCTCTGCCTTCAGGATTTTTACCTGTTGGGCAGAGGTGAAATTCAAGCCAGCTTTTCTGTTTTCTTTTACTCTGGTGGGTAAAGAATGACATACCCACACACCAGCCTGGGATGTGTGTGTGCGTGTGTGTGTGTGTGCGTGTGTGCGCGCGCACTCATGTATGTATTTTACAAGCTGTTCTCAGGGCTCATTGCCTTGACCAAGATCCATGCTCAGTGGAAATGGGTTCACGCCAAGATACCTTTTGCATAGGAAAATCTGAGTCAGAGAGAGTCCCCGTTTGACTGATTCTCCTTGTGATTAAACAACTGTATAACACTTTGGGCCAACTGTTGTTTCTCTAGCAAGATCAGGAGCTGACCAGAGGCTGATTTTTTTTCCTTATTAATTTATTTTCTAGGATAATTCAGCCCATTTATCTCTACAGCATGTTTTCCTTTCATAGGTGGGGATTCAAATGTTTTCTGATGAATCTCTCCAGGTGCTAGTCCCTTCCCCACTTGTGGCTTTGTACTTACTCCATCTATTGCCTGCATTTATTTATCTAGGAACATTATGTTACCACTAGTAGAATGAATGTAAACACCTTGAGGACAGGCACTGCCTCCCTTGTCTGTATACCCAGTACCTAGCATAGAGCAAGTGCTTAATAAATACTTGATTGTCACTGCCCCAGTTTCCCCTCCAGCCCCCAATGGCTTGCTAAATAGTAATAGTAAAATAGTGACTAAAAGATATTGTGTCAGAATTCAAGCCCTGGCCCAAGAAACCATGTCTTCTGACTGCTAAGGGGAGGGGAGAGGAAGAGAGAAGAAGGGGTGGAGGAGGAGACAGGCAGAGAGACAGAGACAGAGGAAAGGGAGAATAATGTGTTGCTGTTTCTCTAGTGGAAAGGCCGAGGTACCAGGAGACCCCAGCAAAGCTGAGAAAAAGGCAGTGTGCTTTCCCAGCTCTCCCTTCCCGTGCTGGCTGCCCTGCCCAACCCCCCTTCCTGGCCCTGCTTCCTTGGCATCCCCTTGTTCTGGCTGGAGAGTCAATGGTCTAACAGGGGAAGGGCTTCTAGGCTATGACTATGGAATGCCCTTCTGCCAGCTCACTCTCACCCCTGACCTGTTTTTTTTTTCTCCCTTAAACTGACTTTGCTCAAGGCCTGACCCTCGGCCTGAGATTGGATTTATGGGCAGTAACTTTCTCCTCCCTAAATCAGAGACTAGGGGAGGCCTTCCACCAGCTGGGAAATCATTGAAAGGGGCTGAACCTGAGGGAGGCAAGTTAAAAAGAAAGAGAGGCCCCCAGGAAGCCAGCCCTGGGCACCTTGAGGCATCTCTGAAGACTCCTCCTGCCTGCCATGGTAAGGGACCAGGCTTCATAGATCTGTTGGCACTGGGCTGGCGTGGGTTTACATGGGCATTGATGTATCTTAGACCCACTGCATGCCACTGCTCCCTTTGCTCTGTTGGAGGTTGGCCATGTGCCAGTATCTTTGGAGGTGAGAAGGCAAGGGAGACTCCCAGAGAATAAGCGTGTGTGGGGCAGATGAACATTTTATTAGAAGGTGAAGAGGTTTGATAACTGATAATTCTAGCCAGCATTTATAGAGTGCTTTATATCCCAGCTAAGGAAAATTGTCATGGAGTCCTCAGAGGACCAGGAGACACAAAGTTAGTAGTGACAGGAGGGAGCTTGGGAGGTGGGGAGGCGGATCCCAGAGCTCTTTGTGCCTTTTTGTAGTGGCTGTTAAAGGAGGGTGCCCTGGCAGCCTGGGAAGCAAGCTGCTCATACAGAGCTGACCCCCTGACCCTGATGTGGCCTATGATAGTGACTCTTTGTCCGGTGATCCTGTGAAGCCAGGCTTTCTTGAAAGGAAAATGGGTTTTTATCTTGTAGAATCACAGATGGCCCAGAAGTTAGTTACACAGCTAGTTAGTTAGGGCTGGTCAGTCCCCAAGCCTGTCTCCCTTCACCAGAGATAGTGGGACATGAGCAGCTGGGAAAAGAGACAAACTGTCTGGATTGTCCCCACAGAAGGAGAGAATTGCCACCCTCTTATGAGGGGGACAAAGAAAAAGCAAGCTACTTCCTCCTTGTCCTCTCTCACTCTGGGGAAGGAGAAGCTGATAAGGGCTTTTACAAAGCCTTTCCCTTTATCGCCAATGCCAAATGAACCTCCTCCTGGGAGAACTGCAGGAGAAAAACTGGTGGGGCCTCGGGTGCCTCCCAGAGCGCTGTCCCTTGCTGGGGTAGAAGGACAGACAGATGGCTAGTGGTACTGTAGGCTTGTTTCGTCTTTGGTCAAAGGTATAGGAATTAGAACTAGGAAGGACTTCTGAAGTCATTCAGTGGTTCCCTCTCATTTTACAAGGAAGGAAACTGAGGCCTAGAGAGAAGTGACTTCCTAGGGTCACCCAGGCAGTGGTGAAGCACGAGCAGAGCCTTCCCAGGCTTGAACAGACCTGAGCTGTAGCCAGCACCAAGGGAAGGGCTAGTGCTCTCATTTGCCACTGCTCTGTGTCCTTCTATCTGTTATCTGACCAGTCCTCTGCTCTGTCCTGACTCAGACACCCAGACTTTGAGCATTGCCCATAACTTGTATCCCCAAGGAACGTCTTTCCGAGTCTGCTCCCAGCCCTGTTGGCCTAAGCCCAGGCCTTTCTGCCTCCATTCCTGGTCTCCAGTAGTTCTCCTACCCCTAGTCCCACATGCTTGGAGTGTTCTACCTGCATGCACTTTCTCCAGGCTTTCCCATTTTCCCTGGTCTTCTGTCTGTCCACCATCTGACCATGGATTTCTTGGTGGCAGGGGATCCTTTGTACCTTCCCTAAGCATCGAGTAACCTTTGACACTGACTAAAGCATTTGTTTTTTGTAGGGAGTTGGGATTATTAGTTGTTAGAGAGAAAGGGGCAGGTGGCAGCTCCTAAAAGGCTTGGTTGAGGAAGAGGCTGGAAGAAAAGAATCAATTCTAAGGGGCAGAATTTCCCTTAGGAGGAAGGAAGTGACTTCTTTGCCCTGGGGGAACACCCCTTGGCAATAACCTTGCTTCTCTGGTTACTCCTAATTCTTGGCTGTGAAACTCTCCATCAGAAGCTTTTTCCTGTTCTTTGAGTGATCCTAGTCAGTGGGCTGGGGTCTGCCCTGGAGAGTTTTTCCCACTTGCTAATTCCTTAGGCCCAAAGCCTAACTCTTCACCCCTTTTATTCTTTCTTCGATGCCTGTCCTGCAATTTCTCTTGCTCCTCCCTCACTCTGGACTGCACAGGTCCCCTTCCTTGTACACCTACCAGCTTCTGCTGTTACTCCATTGTAGCCAGGCATGAGGAGGTGACAGTTCAGGTCCCTGCTTCTCAAATAGTTGGAGTTACTTGGTGAGACAGACCTTGGGAGAGAAGTCAGATTCCCTGGCCTAATTTGGGACAGCAGGGCAGTGGGCCCCACTGAGGCCTTGTGGACTTATTTTCCCCAGGTTCTTCACCACTGAATTCATACCTCTGGCTCTTCTCACACACTCAGCATTTGGGGAAACAGTTTGCCCAGAGAACAAAGTTTTCCCACTGAGCAAAGTTCAGAATTTACTTCTTTGTTTGGGATGATGGTTTCTGGGAGAATCACACTGGAGGCTGGCCTGCTGTGGGGGGAGAGCCATGCCCTCTTCCTGGAAAGAAGAATCAAACATTTAGTAGCCAGAGTGCAAAGCTCTTCTGATTTAACCCAGAAGCTTGGGACAAGTGCCCTTGCTGGCCTGCTATGCTCTCCCTTGGCCTTCTAGCTGAGGCCATGTGCTGGCAGCCCTCTCTTTTCCCCTCCTAATGAAGTTCTTTGACATCTTTTCTCAGTTTCTGATGATGAGGTGGCCCTTCTAGCCAAGACCATGCCCCTTGTGTGTGCCCCTGCTCCCCCTCCTCCTGTCATTCTGTCCGTCTGTCTGTCCCCCATCTGCTGGCTCCTACAGAGCAGCCTGTGCCTTCTCCTAGCCTCCTTTCTCTCGAGCCCATCCTTCACCTCAAGACTGTCCTTTTTTAACTTTTATTTTGAGTTCCAAATTCTCTTCCTCCCTCCCTTCCCCATAGAGTAGGGAGGTGGGCACAGTACCCATGATTCCGGCCGTCTGACATGCTTCCTGATGTCTGTGCCTTCATCTCTGGGGCTCTGACCGTCCTTTCAGGATGGTGTGGGCCCTGAGGCCAGGCCACATAGGAAAATTGGTTAAAGGAGGTGGAGCCTGGAGAAGAGCAGGCTTAGAGGGAAGGTGGGAGGGCTGCCAACTGGCCATCCTCAGGCATTTGTTGGCCTGGGCTGGGGGGGCCAAGAGCCTCTAGAGGTGGGCAGAAGTTTAATGTTTCACCGAGAGCTGCCAGGGAGGGAGGTTGTGGGCAAATAACAACCCCTCTCTGGGTCTCAGTTTCCCCCTCTGTACAATGAGGGGTGTAACTTAGTGTTTTTCAGCCACAAATGCCCAGGCGGATGACTTCCTTCTTGTCCTGGGGGGAAGCGGGTGGGGGGGGAGGGGGCCGGGCCCGGTGCTGCTGCCGAGGGAGCCGCCATTGCTTCTTGTGTGCACTAGGTGGCAGTGTTGGCCCTGAAACTCCCCCTGCTCCGATGGTGGGGCCGAGGCTGGGGCCTGAGGCTGGGCCAGGGGTCCAAAGCTGGGGGCTGAGGCTGGGGCTGTGCTTCCTTTTCCTCTGGCTGGCCCCCGAATCTGCTGTCTCCAGGGCCTATCCCCTCTGTCCGTCCTGGACAAGTTGCCATTCCCTCCACTCTCCCATGAGGGGTTGGACAGAATAGCCTTTGAGATCCTTCCAGCCTAGGGCTATGGAGGGCCCCTGGAGCCATGTGGCTTCAGTGCCCCGTGGGTGAGTGCTGGGCTGTGCCAGGGCTCAGCACTGAGAGTGAATCTGGGCTTGGCTGGGCCCAGGTAACCTCGAGGGGCTTCAGGCCAGCTGCAGTAGAGGTGCCGCGGGTGCAGTTTATGGGGATCAGTGTAGGGAGGGAGTCTCTGGTGCCACGCAGACTGGGTACCTGCTGTTAAGCACCAGGACAGCATTTTTTTGTCAAAGTCTTCCCCTCTAAGGGGCTCCAGACCCCTTCATCACACTTCCAGTAGGAGGAGGGAGAGGAGGGGACTGCTCTGTGGAGTCCCACCAGGGCAGAAGCTGGCCTTGGTGGTCACTCCCTGCCTGAGTCTCATTTTCCTCTTTTCTCTCTTTTTTTTTATCAAATGCTTTATGAACTTCTGCTTTACATCATTCATTTCTGCAAGATTTTGAGTTACAAATTTTCTCCCCGTTTTTCCCCTAGCCACCACCCCAAAATAGCGATCCCACTGGATATCCCCTCCTCCAATCTGCTCTCTCCTATATTTTTTCCCATCCCCCTTTGATTTTTCCAGTAGGACATGGTGGATCTCTGTGCCCCAGTGCCTTGTATTTATTATTTCCCTCCTCTTCTCTTTCCACTCTCAGACCGGGCCTGAATTGAGAAGCATGTAGGATGGATCCCTCTGCTGTGGTTACCTTTCTTTCCCCTCTAAACAGTGAGCCCTAGGCCATGGGGAAGTATCAGGACTGGTGGCTGCCTTTTTTCTCCTTTTAAAGGAGCGCCTGGCTGTCTCCCTGGCCCCAGGAGGGAAACGAGGCCTGTCCCACAGGGCTCATAAGCAGAGATTGTTGCTGAGCTCTGCCTCAGGCTGTGAGCATCTTTTCTTATCCCAAGAGGGAGCCAAGTAGGAGGAATATCCTTCCACTGTGATAGCAGCCAGAGCCTGGTGACTGGGGCCTGTGCAGCCTTTGGCAGGATGCTCTCAGTTTCTCAGCTTGGGAAGCCCTCCCAGGGGCCAATCAAATTAAAAAATTTGCCCCCTCCTTCAGAGTTTGGCCTTGGTATCCCAGCCAAACTAATGTGCTCTGGCTTAGAAAAGATGTGGAAATGGAGGCATTATGGCTAGAAGGTTACCTGTACTGTTGTATAGGGTGGTTCTGTCCTGTTTACAGATTTCTGCCCTGGAGCACCAGGAAGATGGGCCTTGCTTCGGCTCTGACCCTAATAAAACGATTTTATGCATAGCATGAGAAACTCAAGAGTTTGCTTCTTTGTTTGGTCTGATGAGGAAATAAGAGCTCAGCCTGACCCCTAGGGGAATCTCCAAATGCAGCAGCCGCCTGAATTCCTGAGAGGGTCTCCTTTCCTATCCTTTTTTTTTTTTTTTTTAAGCAGTTGGGGTTAAGTAACTTGCTTGAGGTTACAAGGCTAGTTATTTACATGTGGGTGCTAATTTTCTGTGGCCAGAACGGTCCCAGATCCTCCCGACTCCGGGCCGGCCCTCTTACTCACTGCACCACCTAGCTGCCCCTTCTCCTTTCCTTTCTTACATCCTTCAGGTTGTTTGGTGCAAGGAAGGGTGGGTCTCCTCCAGGAATGGTGTAAAGACACATGAAGGGTATGGTTCTGCCCTGCTACCAGCTGTCTGTGTGACCTTGGGCAAGCTCCCAAGCCTTGGACCTCAGTTAGACCATCTGTAAAATAGAACCCTAGTGTCTTTCTCCCAGGGCTCTTGTGAGATAATGTCTATTGATGTCTCCTCATCCTCCCAGCAGCTGAGTCAGCCCAGACACTGGGGATTCTGCAGAGAAAGGCCTCCTCTCTCTCTGCCTTCCGTCAGGCATGCAGGGTTCTTTGGGGGTGGCTTTAGGTGGAACCAGACCCACTTGAGAGGTTTAAGAAGGCCTCCCATCTAACAAGAATCAGAATCAGGTAATAGTTTGTCATGCAGTCTTCTCCTTTATACAAGAGGCCTTCACACCCTTTATAGCATTTGATTGCGGCAATCTCTAGAGCTAGGCTCAGCCCAGCCTGCCTTTGACTAACGTATGCTGCCACAAGAACACACAGCTTCTAGATGAGGAAATACAGAGTAATGTCAAAAGAGGAAAAAGCCCATCAAGGGGAGAAGAGGACATGGATGTGTGGTACCTGAGCTCTATTGTATTAGACAGCAGGGTGACAATGAGCGGCTCCAGGAGGCCGAGGGGAGGGGAGGGGAGACGGGGCAGGGGCTGGACTGTCCTGTATGGGAAGCAATAAGATTGCTCCTAGTGGAGCCTGGAAAGTGAATGAATATGAAATGAGATAATTGCTTTTCCAAAAGGTCTAAAAACCTATGTGTTGGGGCGGCTAGGTGGCACAGTGAATAGAGCACTGGGCCTGGAGTCCAGGAAGACTGTTCAAATCCAGCCTCAGACACTTAACACAAATACTAGCTGTGTGACCTTGGGCAAGTCACTTAACCCCAATTGCACTCCAAAAAGCAAAAAATAAAAACCAAAACCTATGTGTTACTTTCAAAACTATCATGCTCCTCTGTGCTTCCTTCTGCTCTTTGCATTTGAAAATGTTTCATTGGCCCTCTAGAGAGAGAGAGAGAGAGAGAGAAAGGAAGAAAGAAAGGAAGGAAGGAAGGAAGAAAGAAAAGAAGGAAGAAAGGAAGGAAGAAAGAAAGGGAAGGAAGGAAGGAAGGAAGAAAGGAAGGAAGGAAGGAGGGAAGAAAGAAAGGAAGGAAGAAAGGACGGAAGGAAGAAAGGAAGAAAGGAAGGAAGAAAGAAAGGAAGGAAAGGAAGGAAGGAAGGAAGGAAGGCAGGAAGGAAGGAAGGAAGGAAGGAAGAAAACAAACCTTGAAACACTTAAGTGTGGTTGAGCAGAACCAGTGGCCAGACACTGTGTGGGCCTGCCCTCTGTGACCAGAAGCTGGAGCAGCTCTTCAGCTCTAAGCCTTCTGAGACTGTGGCCTTTGGGGTTAGGCCTTCCAGTCCTCCCTTCACTGCACATCAGTTCATGCTGCCCTGGATTCTCTGACATGGCACCTGTCATCTTTCCTTACCTACTGTGTCATATTATTGTTACATTTCCATGCTACAGTTTGTCTGTCTGAAAGGTGACCTAAGCCCCCTTTCCCCCACTTAGATTCTTTTTTCCCCTCTTTTAATCTAGTAAGTGCTTAATAAACATATTCCACTGACTGCCTGCCCAACCTTGTCTTCCCTCTTAACTACCTCCTCCCTATTTCTGCTGGTTTTCTTGTTTATCTTGGTATATTTATATAGCAAACTGTGTATAAATGTTAGCCTTTCCTTGTCTGCTGAAGATGAGGGAGCCTCCTCCCATGCCAGCTCCACCGCCCCTTCTTCCATGTTTGTATATCCTGCTCATACACCCTAATTGTCAGAAACATCATGTTCCATCCCTTCTACCTTTCTACACAAGTATATTCCTTTTACATTTTTTTCCCCTCTGGTTCTCGTAGATCTGGGCACTTTTCAGATTCCTGAAGAATAATATCCAGGCTTTTTAAAAATCATGGTTTTCAGGGGGTTTAGTGATTCTTAAATGATCTCTCCTCGATCTTCTCTCCAGGGTTTTTGATATGAGCTATCTTAGATTTTACTTTCTATGTTTTTCAGTCTTTTGATTTTGTTTGACTCCTTGGTGTCTTGGGGAGCCCTTGATTTCTGTCTGGTCAGTCTGAAGGGTGTCCTTTTCTCGGGTCAGGTTTAGTATTTTCTCTTCTGAGCTATCGATTCTCATTCTGATTATTTCTGAGAGACACCGGACTCTGAGCCCATATCTGGTTTGTTTTCAGTATTTGACGATCCTGTTTTGATCCGGTTGGTTCTTTTTGCAGTCCTATGGGTTTCTTTCACACCACTTTTCTGAGAAGGGTGGGGCTCCGAGGCTGGAGCTGCCACCCAAGGGCCCAGGACATGAGCTAGAGAACTGTTATTTTACGAATTGATGTCGCCTTACCTCTTCTAGGTACTCATGTTGTTCTGATGGAAAATCTTTTTTTTTTTTTTACTTTGAGTCTCTGTTTATAGTTACTGCATTACTTGTTTCTTCTTTTGAGGGATCTCTACATCTAGAATAATTTTTAATACTAGTCAATATTTTCTTTGATTTACAGCTTTAATACTGAAATTGGAACTTTGAGGCAGGGCCAAGCTAGGATACTTTCTGTGCTTTTGGCTGGGTTGACCCTTCTTGGTCTTCCCCAGTACCCTTCAATGTAACCCTCCATTTCCTGAAGTTAGGCCCTCTCACTCTAGAGCTCAGAACACTGGATTTTCAGGGCCCTCTGTGGCATCTCAGGGCAGATGATTAGGGACCTCAGAACCTCCAGTCTGAACAGGGTTCCCAAGTCCCAAGCCCTGGGGCTTTCTGACCACTTTGGGGCTTTATTGGGGAAGCCCTCTGCTGCTTCTGCCTCTAGGCTACATGTGTCCTGGAACTATCTCTGGTTCAGTTTGGAGGCTGCCTATACTTTGTTAGTTCTTCCCTTCCCTGTTGCCCTTAGAATTTTGACAGACCTCTTATGGATATAAGAATTTTTTACTCTAGCTTCTCAGTATGATTTGTAATCATTATTTAATCTGTGAGTTGCAGCATTTGCCAGGACCTGGGTAGCTTACTTCTGGTTGGGCACCATCCTGACTAAAAGTCCCTCACAGATCTTTGAGAAGGGAAATGACATGATCAGAACTGTTTATTTAATTCAATTTTCTTTTCTTTTTAGGTTTGTATTATCTCTTTCCCTTCTATCTCCTCATTTCCTCCCAGTCCCCCCAGCTTGAAAAAGCAAGGGGAAAAAAACAAAACTCATTTTAAACATGTATAGTCAAACAAAAGAAACCCAGCATCTGCCATGTCCAAAGACCCAGTCTGCACTCTGACTCTGTCAGCTCTCTATCTGGAGTGGGGCATGTAGCATGCTTCATCAGGGGCTTCCTGGAATTGGGCTTGGTCCTTGGGTTAATCAGAGTTTCTAAGTCTTTCAAAATTGTTATCATATAAATCCATTTTCTTTTTTTTTCTGGATACTTTTACAGTTTACTTTGTAAAAAGAATTTCTGTAACAAATTGGTTTTTTTTCATATGCTTGTTCAGCCATTCCCCAGTTGAAGGGTACCTTCTCATTTTCCAATTCTTTGCAAATACAAAACAAGCTACTATAAATATTTTTGACCACATAGGGGTTTTTCTCCTGTTTCTTTTATCTCTTTGGGTCATAGACCTTGTAGTGGTATTGCTGGATCAAAGGGTATGCACAGTTTGGGGGGCAAAGTTCCAGATTACTTTGCAATTTCACCAATAGAACATGTGTTCCCATAGCCCCTCCAGGATTGTCATTTTTCTGTCAGCTTTGCCAGTCTAATGATTGTGCCCGTCTGATGGTGGAGTACCACCTGAGGTGGCACCTCAAAGTTGTTTTAATGATCATTTCTCTAATTATTAATTATTCAGAGCTTTTTAAAAAATATGCCTATTTATAGCTTGGATTTCTTCCTCTAAAAGCTGCCTTTGTCTTCTAACCATTCGTCAGTTGGGAGAATTTTAGTCAATTCCCTATGTATCTGAGAAATAAGACTTTTATCAGAGAAACTTGCTATAAAGATTTTCCCCCATTCACCTTCAGCTCTTCTCATTTTAGCTGTATTGGTTTTATTTGTACAAAAACTTTTAAATTTGTTTTGTTTTGTTTTGTTTTTTGTTTTTTGAGGGCAATTGGGATTAAGTAACTTGCCCAAGGTCACACGGCTAGGTTTTTGTTTGTGTGTGTATTAAGTGTCTGAGGTTGGATCCGAACTCAGGTCCTTCTGACTCCAGGGCCAACGCTCTACTCACTGCGCCACCTAGCCGCCCCAAATTTGTTTTTTCCCCACTTAATAATATTTTACATTTTTCCAGTTATAGGCAGATAGTTTTCAACATTCACTTTTACAAGATTTTGAGTTCCGATTTTTTCCCCTCCCTCCCCAAGATGGCATGCAATCTGATAAAGGCTGTATAAGTGTAACCATATTAAACATATTTCCACATTAGTCATGTTGTGAAAGAAGAATCAGAACAAAAGGGAAAAACCATGAAAAAGGGAAACAAAGAGAAAATAGTCTGCTTCCATCTGCATTCAGACGCCATGGCTCTTTCTCTGGATGTGGACAGCATTTTCCATCATGAGTCTTTTGGAGTTGTCTTAGATCCTTGCCTTGTGGAGAAGAGCCCAGTCTATCAAAGTTAGTCATAGCACAATCTGACTGTTTTACTGTGGACACTGTTCTCCTGGTTCTGCTCATTTCACTAAGGATCAGTTCATGGAAGTCTTTCCAGGTTTCTCTGAAATCTGTCTGCTCATCATTTCTTATGGAATGATAGTATTCCATTACGTTCATATACCACAACTTGTTCAGTCATTCCCCAGTTGATGGGCATGCCCTTGATTTCCAATCCTTTGCCACCACAGAAAGAGCTGCTATAAATATGTTTGAACGTATTGGTCCTTTTCCCATTTTTATGATCTCTTTGGGATACAGACCTAGTAGTATTACTACTTGGTCTAAGGGTATGCACAGTTTTAAAGCCCTTTGGATATACTTCCAAATTACTCTCCAAAACCTTTTCAGTTTCATGTAATAAAAATTGCTCATCTTAACTCTTTGTGAGCCCATCTCTCTCTCTTCTGGGTCATGAACTGTTTCTCTCTCTCTAGATATGATGAGCAGTTTCTTCCATGCTCTTGATATCCCCTTTCATGCCTAAATGGTGTGCCCATTCGGAGCTTATCTTGTCACAGGGTCTGAGCTTTTGGGCTGCACCTAGTTTCTGTCAGACTACTTTCCCGTTTTCCCTGTAGTTGTTGCCACATAGTGAGCTCTTGCCCCCTTGGGCTGTCTTTGGTTTATCAGATGTGTGTCATTGAGTCATTGATCTCCTTTGTCCCTGTGTATTGTGTACCCAGTCTGTTCCACTCAGCCAGATTGTTTCCATGACTATGGCTTTGTAGTATAGTCCATTGGGCCCCCTTCTTTCCCAGTTTTTTTGTTCCTCCAGATCAATTTTGTTGTTATTTTTTTCTAGTTTTATAAAGTAATTGTTTGATAGTTTGCTATGGCACCAAATAAGTAGATGGCTCTAGGTAGTGTTGTCACATCTGATATTGGCCTGGTGTACTCTTGAGCAATTAAGATTTCTCCATTTTGGGGGTGGCTAGGTGGCGCAGTGAGTAGAGCATCGGCCCTGGAGTCAGAAGGACCTGAGTTCGGATCCAGCCTCAGACACTTAACGCACACAAACAAAAACCTAGCTGTGTGACCTTGGGCAAGTTACTTAACCCCAATTGCCCTCAAAAAAGAAAAAAAATTCTCCATTTATTTAGATCTGCCTTTATTTGTTTGTGTGCTTGTTTTGGTCAAAACTATTTTAAGAAGGTGCATTTGAAGGCCATGTGGAGGCTGCCATGCAGTCTGCTGGGAGGCTGTAGCGGGAGTCAGGCCAGGCAGGCAGTGGAGGCTGCAGTCAGACAGAGGCTGGCAGGGGCTCCTCGCCTGAGATCTGTGAATTAAAAAAACCATTTTGATAACTCTAAGGTCATCGGTTTCCTGGGTAATACTGAGTGCCTTATACAGTTGACATTATTGTGCATATAAATGTTGTCAACTAGCATGACTCTAGCGTGTTCTAAATGTAACCTTATCTGATCCTCTCCCTGACCTTGTGAAAAATGCTGCTGTCCTCATTGTCCCCATGGTTCTGATGAGCACACAGGGCTACGGCCGGAAGGCTCCGAGGCAGGATTCCAGCTGAAGTCCTTCTGATGCCAGGGTACCGTCCAAGCTCCCTCAGATTCCCCAGACTGACAAAAGGGCCCTCAACCACACAGGCCAATGGAAGAAATAAGTCCATTTTACAAATGAGGACATTTTGGAGCAGTTTGTGACTTGTCCAGGTTCCAGCAGATGAATGATGGAGGCAATTTTCGGATCCAGGCCCCCTCGCTCCTAGAGCTCTTCTTCTTTAGACTGTGGCCATCATCAGACTCATTCTTAGCTCTCAGGACCTTTAGGGGAGCAGGGGAAACTGCCTGGCTTTAAAACATGTGGGGCTTTATTTTTGTCTGACTCTGCTTTTCCTGGAAGTGGGTGGAAAGGACCGAGTAGGGGCTGAGATGTTTAGTCTTTGTTCCTTTCAGACAGTCCCACAGGCAGCTCTCCCTAAAGGTTTCCCCTGGAGCCTCATCTCCTGGCTGGAAGAAGGGAGGCAAATGCTAAGAGCTGGGCTGGAGGGTCCTGACTTGAGGCAGTGGGGACTGGGCTCTATTGGGCAGGTGTTGTGGGTACTAAAACTGCCTGCTTATCCTCCCCAGCTTCTGCAAATACCCCAACAGATCAGCTGTTCTCCATCCTCCCTGCAGCCCATCCACTAGAACTTCTTTTGGGTCTTCTGCATTGGTCCATGGGCTGTTCTCAGTGGACACACCTCACAGACTCTGTTAGTTGCCTTCTTGGGGTACCTTTGCCCCCATCTGGGCCTGTCACCCACCCACTTATCATCATCCTCCCTCTGAGGGCTTTGGCCTTGGCTGGGAGCTCCAGCTGCCCTAGGATGACAGACGAGGACAGGATGTGCTCCAGCGGCCCTGTTCTCCTGATTTTACTCTTGGCCATGACCCAGCCTTTGAGTTGTCTACCAGACTTTGAACCCTGGGGCCGGTGACCTCAGGCAGATCAGGAGCTCCTGGTGGGCAAGCCCCAGTGTGCTCCCAGCCCCCAGCCTCTCTTCCAGGCAGAGGCAACTCCATTGTCTTGGCTTGACGACCTGACCCTTGGCAGGGTGAGTACATTGTGAAGCTGGTCCCTGCTAGTGGGATGGAGCAGGATCTCTTGTATCCTGGGTGTCATGTGTGTGTGCTGCTACCAGTGGTGTGTGTGTATCGAGGGGGTTTCATCTGATGCCTTATTTGTTAGGTCTGCCTTCTTCTAGGCTGGGCCTGGGCTTTTAATTTCCTTCAGGCCTTTTTGTGTACAATGTCACTAAATGTGGAAGGGGGAGCTGGGGGGCGGCAGGCTCGTGATACTGTGCCTCCTGTCTTAGCTGAGTGAGTATGTGAGTGTGTGTATGGGCAGGGGGTGGGGGAATAGATGGGAAGGACAGTGATCACCTCTTGCTTCCAACTTGGGGAGCCTGCCTAGGGTTTGTGTCCAAATGGTATGGCTGGAACCTGGCAGGGCTGCCTCTTGGTCTCTGAGGCTCTGCCTATAAGTGAGTAGGCAGTGGGAAGGCGTGGGGAGTGCCTTCGCCCCTGCCCAGCCCAGCTCTGCTTGAGTCCCCAAGCAGTCCTCAACCCAACTAAGCTTTGTGACACTGTGCATGGCTCTGCCCCTCACTCAGCTGTGACTGGCTACCTCAGCTCCACAGGCCGCCAGCTTCTGTTCCTGTCTGGGCAGCTTCCATTCAGGGGCTGACCATCTGTCTGGGCTCCCAAGCCACATCCTCTCCATCCTCTCCTGGTCTGGGCCAGTGCCTGTTCTGATTTCTGACCTCAGTGAGCCACTCCTTTATTCAGAATACATATCCTGCACACCCATTCCTCCTGTGCTACCAGAGGTAACTGAGACACGCCCTCTGCCTTTTCCCAGTTTACCACGGGGTAGGGAAGGCGTGATTGAAATAAAGTACCAGTAAAGGTGGTGTCAGAGGGGCCATCCCCACAGCTGGAGATTTCCAGAAGAAGGGTCCTTCCCACACTGAGGGGCAAGGTCTCCTGGAGGAAGGGCTGGAATGGGGGCTCTCTGGAGAGGCAGCTGAAGGCCAGAGCCCAGAGGGCCTGGATGGAGTACAGCAGAGGTCTGAGGGAGCTCTGGATGATTAATCAGCAGAGGAGGGACTGCATTCTCATGTGCAGTTGCTTCTTTCTATTGAGGAAGTCTAGGCTCACTTATGGCTAAGGTTCTCAATTGCCAGTGTCTTTCCATTCCGTGTGCCCAAAGCTGCCCTTTAGAAAAGGCTAGGCCATGAGGGTGTGGAGGAGGCTATTGCAATCATCTGGTCTTTGGGCTTTTTACAAATTGAATTTTCCTTTCTGTTCTGAAGTCCATTTCCCACCACACCCCTCCAGAAAGCAAGAAAAAGAAAACCCATTCCACAGATGCATAGTCCCTTTAGGAAACGCAGCAGTAATGCTATTGTTGTATTTCAAAAGCCTGACAGACTGAAAAGAGCTTCTCCAGGGATCCTGGCAACAGCAGAAGTAGGGCAGGGCAGGTAAGCCTAGGCCTGGGTTGCTTATTACCAGTGACTTTGCCAAGGTGACAAAGCTAGTCAATGGTGGAATTAGTGTGATGAATGCCTAAGTGGGCAGGTCTGCCTAGGGAAGGGAGAGGCCCTCACTGAGCAAGCCAGAGGAGGGGGAGGGGAGGGCAGGGCTTGGGTCAGGACACAGGGTCCTGGCCTGAACCAAGAATAAGTGTGGGGGGGATAGTGTGGTGAGTGTCCTTGTTATCTCATACCAACACTCCCCGGTTTAAGTCTCCAGCAGACCCAGGAGGTCAAGGCTCCCTTGTAAACTCACCCTAACTTGATTTCTGCCCAGAGCTAATAGAAGCTTCTTTCTCCCATCATGCCTGGGGCCTGGAAACTTCCACTGACCCCACCTCCTAGTGCCCTTTGCCCCCTTGGGAGAAAGGTTGGGAGGGAGGGAAAGGAAGGAGAGAAGAAGCATCTGGCGGAGGAATGAAGTACAACTATTGATCTGTTCAGCCTCCCCAGCTTTCCTGACAGCCAGTCTCTCCCACAAGGAGCCATCGGCACCATTCAGCCAATGCTGAGCCTGGTCTGTCTGTGTCCACCAGCTGCATTGTCCCCAAGGCTGAAAGGAGCCCATGGAACCAGCTCCTGAGACTTCCAGGAAAGCAGGCTAGGTAGACTGAGAGCTCTGAGGGTGACTGGTCTCCTTCTGCTCCCCTGTAAGGGAAGGCACACCAGATGATTCTCCTTCCACCTAGAGGCAGCTCTGGGACACCGCATTGGATAGAACTCTGGGCCTGGAGTCAGGAGGACCTGAGTTCAGATTTGGACTCTAACACTTACTAGCTGTGTGACCCTAAGCAGGTCACTTCACCCTGTTTGCCTCAGTTTCCTCCTCTGTAAAATGAGTTGGATAAGGAAATGGCAAACCAGTCCAAGTTCTTTGCCAAGAAAAACCCAAGTAGGATCACAGAATCAGACACGACTGAAAACGACGGAACACGTCTTCCTCTGTCAGGCAGGGGACCATTTGTTTTCCCAGTGTGATGGGACCATAAAAGGCACAATGGGGCCGTGAGTGTCATGGGCAGGGCCAGAGCCTTGGAATCTGATTTCCTCATCAGCCAGCTCCCTCTGGGTGCTAGCCAAAATGGATTCGCCTTCTGGGATCTGTGGGGTTGTGGACCTCCCCAGGAAGGAAGGTGAGGTCTGCAGCCTCTCCTCTTTAACCCCCCCACCAAAAAAGCCCTCAAACTCTACAGGTGGAAGCAGAAGGGACATAGCCATGGAAAGAGAGGCCACAGCTGCAGCTTGATCAGACGCTTGGCTTGAGACTTCCAGGGCTGCCCCCACGTCCTGTCTTCCCCTGTCAGTCTCCTTGTGCAACCCCCACAGATCCAGCCCCCTCCCCTGGCTTGCCTGGTCAGGTGCCCCCTCCTTCCCTCCCTTCCCTAGGTAGACCAGTCCACTTAGGTAAAGGGAGAACTGCCTGTGACTGGCACACAGGGTTGTTCTGGAGAGCCTGAAGGACCAGGAGGCAGCTGGGCAGTTCAGTGGTTAGTGCAGGAGTTCATCCTGCCTGAGTTCTTCATCTGTAAAATGGAGCTGACAGTGGCTCTTCCTGTACAAGGCTGTGACGGCGCTATGAATGCTGGCTGGCATTACTAATATTCTAACCTGGTCCGACCCCCTCATTTTACAGATGAGGGTCCGAGGCTGAGACAGGTGACTGGGTTAGCCCAGGTCACACTGCCTGAGTTGGGAGAGTCCCCTAGGAAGCATCCAGGCAGACATACCTCCCCTGTGCATGACAGCTGAGTGACTTCCAGGTAGATGACTAGCCAGGCTAGGATTCGGACCCTTAGAGAACACGCCCTTCCCTCCCACCCGCCATTGTTGCCTGGGCCACATCTGGCCTGAGTGCTGCCGCCGCTGGGGTGGGCATTCCTTGTTGCAGTCTGGCTAAACACCAGGGCATGTTTGCTGGATGGTTTTGCCACCACTGAGTGTACCTTGATCAGAGCCATAAACCAAGGGAAGGGGTCCCGGCTGGAGGCAGCAGGAGGCCACGACCTGGCTCTTCTCAACTTCATCACCGCCCTCCTAGAATAGCAAGGCCCGGGCTGGAAGTTTGCGTTTGAGGCAGTTCTTGGGCCAAGTTGAGTCTCTGGTCTGGCAGCCAGTCAGACCATCCAAGGGCCCAGAATATATGAACTCACTAGGGAAGGAGGCCTGAGGTTACACTTGCTCTTTCATGAGTGACTGGAGGCATGAGGGAGGGCTCCGAAGGAGGACTTTCATGCCTTCCTCAGGGGTCTCCCTGGAAGCTGGAAAAGGGCTTCCTGAGAGACCAGCCTCACAGCAGGGTCTGCTCTAACCAGCTTCTCTCTCCCTCTTCCTTTCTCTGTAGATGTGGAGGTTCCATTTGGCCCGGGGGGGCCTAAGGCTCCTGAGTGTCCGAAGAGCCTATAGCAACCAAAATAGCCATTGCCCCGAGTACAAGCCCATCAAGAAAGTCATGGTGGCCAACCGAGGTGAGGCAAAGAGTCAGCTGCCCTCCCGAGCCCTGCTTCCCCTCCCAGCCAGCCTGGCCTGGAGACGGTGCTCGTCTAGGTCACTCACATCTCCTGCCCATTCTAGAGCAGGACCCAGATGTTTGCTTCTCACTTTTCCCAGGGGAGATAGCCATCCGAGTGTTCCGGGCCTGCACAGAGCTGGGCATCCGCACCGTGGCCGTGTACTCTGAGCAGGACACAGGGCAGATGCACCGGCAGAAGGCAGATGAGGCCTACCTCATTGGACGTGGCCTCGCCCCAGTGCAGGCCTACCTGGATGTCCCAGACATCATCAAGGTGGCCAAGGTAGGCGGGGCTGGCGGGGCCAGGAGCTGTCTGGGGAGCTCAGAAGGGGCTCTCGGGGTTCGCCCCTGGAACGACTGCCTTCCCTGGACAGGAGAACCACGTTGATGCCATCCACCCTGGCTACGGCTTCTTGTCGGAGCGCTCTGACTTCGCTCAGGCCTGCCACGATGCAGGGATCAAGTTCATTGGTCCCAGTCCTGAAGTGGTCCGCAAGATGGGGGACAAAGTGGAGGCACGGGCCATCGCCATTGCCGCAGGTACTTGGCATTGGGGACCAGCCGAGGGGTGATGGTGGGAGGATTCGCAGCCTTGCTGCTGCAGATTCCATGCTCCTGTCTCTCCACAGGCGTCCCAGTGGTCCCGGGCACAGATCACCCCATCTCTTCCTTGCATGAGGCTCTTGAATTTTCCAACAGCTATGGCCTCCCAATTATCTTCAAAGCCGCCTACGGGGGTGGGGGGCGTGGCATGAGGGTCGTATACAACTTTGAGGTAAACCAGCATTGGGGGCGGGGGTAGAATTGGGGGAATCAGAGAGAGGCCGGTCCTTAATAGATCCCTCCCAGTCAAGCCCCCCAACAACCTCTACCCCAAGAGTGTGGAGTGCTGGGTGTGAGCCCTGGAGGAATGGCCCCGGGGGCTTGTGTGACCTAGAAGCAGGGGGCCCATCTCTGTCTTGCTCCAACTCTCCAGGAGCTGGAAGAGAATTTTAACAGGGCCTATTCTGAGGCCCTGGCTGCCTTCGGGAATGGGACTCTGTTTGTGGAAAAGTTCATCGAGAAGCCGCGTCACATCGAGGTGCAGATTCTGGGTGAGCAACCCTTGCCTGGACAGCACCCTCTGACCCGACGAGGGGGGCTGCAGTGTAGACGGGAGAGCTCTGGCTTGCTGGGGCCCTGGGGCGGGGGCACATAGGTCATGGGAGGAGGGCTCCCCGGGTTCCTTTGGGGAAGATGGGCTCTGCTGAGGAACCTGAGGCTAGGGAGAATGAATCCAGCCCCCTGCCTCCCCCAGGGGACCAGTTTGGGAATGTTCTACACCTCTATGAACGGGACTGCTCCATCCAGCGGAGGCACCAGAAGGTGGTGGAGATCGCGCCCGCCGCCCATTTGGACCCCCAGCTCCGGAGCCGCCTGACTAGCGATTCTGTCAAATTAGCCAAGCAGGTGCAGAGTGGGGGGGGTGGGAGCAGTGTGGGGAGGAAAGGAAGGAGAGGGCTGCATGGGGAGGGTACAATGTGAGGAAGAGGCCTGCTGGGGCTTCTGGCTCTGGTGTCTCAGGGCCAGAGAGCCAAGAGAGTCCTCAACTGTTGCGCGTCCTCTTCTCTCCTTTCTCTCCTCTTCCTCTCCTTCCTCTTCCTCTTCCTCCTCTCTTTCCTCCTCTCCCTCCTCTCCCTCCTCCTCCTCTCCCTCTTCCTCTCCTTCATCCTTCTCTCCTTCCTCCTCCTCTCCTTCCTCCTCTCCCTCCTCTTCTCCTTCCTCCTCTTCCTCCTCTTTCCTCCTCTTCCTCCTCTTCCTCCTCTCCCTCCTCTCCCTCCTCCTCTCCCTCCTCCTCTCCCTCTTCCTCCTCTCCCTCCTCCTCCTCTCCCTCCTCCTCCTCTTCCTCCTCTCCCTCCTCCTCTCATTCCTCCTCTCCCTCCTCCTCCTCTCCCTCCTCTCCCTCCTCCTCTTCCTCCTTCTTTCCCTTCTCCTCTTCCTCCTCCTCTTCCTCCTCCTTTCCCTTCTCCTCTTCCTCCTCCTCTTCCTCCTCTCCCTCCTCTTTCTTCTCTACTGCTCCTTCTCCTTCTCTGCTGCTGAAGCCATCCCCCCCAGCCCCATGGGTCCCACCAGCTGATCCAATTTGTCTTCCTCTTAACTCCTGGAATAAAAAGGCAGTAAGCTTCCTCTAAGAAGGCCCTCCACAAGGCCAAGCCTCCCTCACAGAGGCCGCCCTTCCTCTTTGTCCTGCTCCCAGGAGCAGCTCTCCTGGCCCAGTGGCCTGTGCTCACAGGCTCCTGGATATCGAGCTGGAAGGGGCCTCACTTCTTTAAGAGCCAGCATGGTGTGGGCCCCCAGGTCAGCAGCACAAGGGGTGCTGGGTCCCATTTCTTCTAGTCCTCAAAGGCCCCAGCTGACAGAGCCTCCCCACCTTCAGTGGGCTGGGGCATGTTCCCAGGTGGCTGTCTCCCTCCCACAGCCTTTTCTCCCTCCTGTTGAGTCCAATGTGAAACTGGACTTACATCCTGGCAGGCCTGCTGATGCAAGGGGTGGCCTACCCTCCTCCCTTCTCGGGTTGCCTGGGCCTCCTCTCACTCAGTCCCCCCAACCCCTGCAGGTGGGCTACGAGAACGCAGGCACAGTGGAGTTCCTCGTAGACAAATACGGCAAACACTATTTCATTGAGGTCAATTCTCGGTTACAAGTGGAACACACAGTCACCGAGGAGATTACCAAGTGAGTTTGGTGGTGGGTGAGGTGGATGCCGAGGGAAGGTGCCCCCTGGATAGTATGGGCAACCCCTAGAGCTGCCCCACTAAAACCAGACAGGCAGGCTTTAGAGAACAGTGTCCAGGCAGGTAGCCACAGCTGGGGCCTGGTGGGGGGGGGGGGGAGCTGTCCAGGATCCTCAGGTGCTGAAGAACCCAACCCCTGTACAGCAAGGCCAGCTTTGGGCAAGGCCCTGGCCCTCTGGCCAAGGATCCAAGTGCATCCTGACCCTCTGTGACTCAGCCAGCCTTCTTCACAGCCCACTTACCCCAGCCAGTGCAGAGGGAAGTTGGCACATGCCCTCAAACCACAGAAGGCCACAGACAGATGCTGCCCCAGAGTCCACTGTCCTTGCCCTTGTTTCACTGTGTCTGTCCTAGGCAGCAGAATGAGCAAGCTTGACATCCTTTCCAGGGGTGCCCTGGGTTGGGTCACTGCCCTTCAGTGGGCGGGGGACTCCTTGCAGGACTCGGCTGATGGACACCTGGTCCCCATTTGGTGTAGGGCATCCTTCAGGCCTCCTAGCGCCCCTGCCTAGCTGTGCCCCCATGACCTGGGCATAGCCTGGCAGTGTTGGCAGAGGCACCCAGACCAGGGGGAGGAGGCATCATGGGATGTGGGTAGGCACCAGCACATAGCTGTTCCTTTCTCTGTAATTCAGACTCCTCTGAATCTCTCTCACTGCCATGGTGGTAGGCAGGAGATGGCAGGTGGTGATGCAGCTGAGGAGCTGGGCTCTGGGCCATGGGGGCAGCAGGGCATGATGCCCCAGCCCCTCCTCCAGCTTTGGCTCTGATACTATCACTGATCACTTCCTGGCTCTGGGCCTCAGTTTCCTCATCTGTAGAATGAGAGGATGGGCCTGTCTCTTGGGCAGGGCTTACTCACTCCCCGGCCCTTACTCTGCTTCTTTCTTGCAGTGTAGACCTCGTCCATGCCCAGATACATGTAGCTGAGGGCCGGAGCCTGCCCGATATGGGTCTTCGGCAAGAGAACATTCGAATCAATGGCTGTGCGATTCAGTGTCGGGTCACCACGGAGGACCCTGCCCGAGGCTTCCAGCCAGACACAGGCCGCATCGAGGTGAGGACTGGTGCTGCTGCCTGGGCTGACCCTCACCCCTCCTCTGCTGCCTTTTCCCCCACTGTCACAAGGGCCACAACAGGCTCCCCAGTGGCCTTTCGGCATCACCGAGCCCTGCTTATTCTGTGTGCCCCCTTTATTAAGTTTTATTTATTGGATTGCCGCTCTGTTCCATGGGAGTTTCTAGGGAACACAAAGTCCTGCTTGGGCTGCCCTTCCTGGGGTTGTGGTCACAATGGGAGCCTACTGAGGAACAAAGAGGGAGACCTCATCCTAGGCCCCAGAAGCCCAGCTTCAGGCAGAAAAAAAGGTTCCTGGCCATGAACCCTTGAGGGAGGGGCGTCTGCTCAGCGCCCCCCCCCCCCCCCAGCAAACACCCTAGAAGCAGACCCTAGCTCGGAGCCTGCCAGACGTGTTCTAGATGATGTTCACTAGATGTTCCGGATTCTTTATTGAAAGAAAGTAAAACCAGCCTGAAGGCCCAAACTAGGCTGGGTTTGAGAAGGCCTGAGAAAATACCTCTCCCTTTTAATTTGCAGAGGTGGGGGGCAGTGGGTGTGTAGTATGGTATGCACTGGCAGAAACAGGGAACAGGTTGGTTAGTTTTGCTGAATTTGATTTTTAATGTTTGTTATGAGGGATGGTTCTCTGTGCAGGAGGGGAGGTAGACAGGGAGAGAGAATAAAGACGAAAACCGTCAAATAAATCCTGCCCGCCCCCCCCCCCCGCCCGCACCTCCCCGCTCTGAGGGAGGCAGAGAAGGCACCTCCATCCTGCTAACAGCCTCTAAGCCAGGGTTACCAGATCACACAGGACCTGTGTCCACACAGACAAGCCAGCTCAGTGAGTGCCCTGGGGCCTGCGGGACCAGACACAGTCTCTGTTTACAACCCACCAGGTTTTGGAAGGGGCTGCCCCAAAACCTGCCCCCTCACCCCCGAGAGCAGCGCTTGTTGGGGGCAGGGGGCAGTGGAAGAGGTGGGCCTGGAGTGGGGTGGGGGGGCAGTGGGGAGCCTGGCTTCCAGAGCAGTAAAGCACGAATACCTGGGAAATGATGTGAGGAGGCTGGTGGTGAGAGGGGGGCAGGGGGGCAAGCCGGCCCTGGAGCCAGGTGGCCAATGCCCCTGATGGGAACAGAGGGATGGACGGGGAGGCCAGAGCCTAGGACTCAGCACCCTGGGGCTTCCTCCATCGCTCATGGCTCCGGCCAGCCAACCCTGGGTGTGTGCATTTCCTTGTGCCCTCAGAGGCCCTGAGTGATGGGTCCTTGGTTCTGCTTCCTCTCCTGTCTCTCACTGTGGCTAAGAATACCTCTGGATTCTGTGTGTCAGCGGAGCATCTGCCAACATCCTTTCTTTGACATCTCCCCCATCTGGCCCAGCCCCTCAGGGAGGACAGGAGGGTTTGCAGAGCAGGACCCCTGGGGCCTCCAAGCTAGGGGAGAGAAGGCAGGATCCCAGGGCTGGGGGCCCAGCCATCAGGCTGCACCCTTCCTTCTGCTCCTCCCCTTCCTCGCCTGGCTCGCCACAAAGTATTTTTAGCTGACAGCTTCTGCGCACAGTTGAGTGCTTATCCTTAAATATTTCATTAAGTTCCTCTTTATTGAACACAAAAGGCCTCTGCCCCTGAAAGATGGCGCACAGTGCAGGCTGCCTCCCTCAAGGGGGGTCCTGTCTGTCCTTGGGCCCGGTGCCTGTGGCTGCTCTGTCCCTCTGAATCAGGCCTGTCCCTGGCTTCTCTTCACCTACTGGTCTATAAACCCCCTCTGCCAGGCTGCGGACTCACATAGGCCGTGGCCTCCGAGCTCCTGCCTGGATGCTCATGCAGCCATTTCTTGCCCGTCTCACTAGCCCTTCTGCCTTTGTTCTTTCTCTCTTGGTCTCTTTTCTCCTTCTAATTCTTTCCCTTTTGTTCTCTGTCGGTTTTTCTCTATCCCTTTACTAGGAAGACACCAGAATGCAAAGGAAAGCACTCTCCCTTTGGAGTCCAAGGGCCTGGGCTCACTGCCGGCCCTTCCCTGCTCTCTTGTGTGATGCTGGCCAAGTCGCCTGGCCTCCCAGGGCCTCACCTTCCTCTTCTATAGATTAAGGGGCCGGCCCTTTCCTTCTGTAGGCAAAAATCACAAGTCACACTTATGGGATGCTCTGAGCTCATCAAGACCCTAGACATGCCTTTTCCCCTTTGGCACAGCCGTGACCTTGTCAGCGAAGTGTCACTGCCCCCAGTGCACAGAGGAGGAAGGAGAGCCCAGAAGGGTGAAGTGACTGACCAGCAGCTGAATCACCAGCCGTCTCTCCTTCATCTTCCCCATCTTCCATCCCTGACCCCCTTCTGAGGCCTCTTCCCTGGACCTTCAGCCCTGTTGTGGCTCCTAGTGGTGAAGGCCAGGGCCTTCCCTTCCCTCTCTCTGTCTTTTTCTTCTCTCCTTCCCCCTCCTCCCTCCTCCCTCCTCCCTCTCTCTGTCTTTTTCTCTCTGTCTCTCTCCGTGTGTCTCTCCCTCCTTCTCCTCTGTCCCTCTCTCTGTCTGTCTCTCCCTCTCTCTCTGTCTCTCCCTCCTCCTTCTGTCTCCCTCTCTCTTTTCTCTTCTCCCTCCCTCCCTCCTCCCTCCCTTTCTTCCCTCTTCCCTCCTTCTCCCTCCTCTCCTCCCTCCCCTCATCCCTCCTCCTTCCTCCCTCCTCCCTCTCCTCTCCGTCCTGAGCACTGGGCTGGCATTTGCAGTTGCCTTTTGAGCAGCTATAAGCTGTTCCATAGGCATCTCAGGCTCAGTGTGTCCACAACAACCCCCCTTACAGTTATCTTCTCCCTTACAGCCCTCCCTATTCCCGACGTCTCTGTTACTTGTTCAAGTATCATGATCCTAATCCCCCAGACTCTAAGCTTAAGCCCTCCCCTCACCCCACATGTTCAGGCAGTCGCCAGTTCTGGCTCTTTCCCTTTCTTTCCCATACTCCCCTTTGTCTCCTGTGATGAAGCCCCCCCCGCCCTGTTACAGTTGCTGCTGGGGGTGGGATCTGCCTTCCTGTCTCCCCTCCCACTGCCCGCCGTCCTCCACTCACCCCAGGTCTCACTGTGTGCCCCCTTTGGCTGCCCCTCTCTCGCAGGATGCATTCAGAGCCCTTCATCCCATGGTCTCCTCTTCTTTCTCCAGTCCTTGTACCTCGATCCAGCCCCCTAGGGCCCCTCCCAGCTCGATTCCAGGGCCATCTCAGCTTCCACAGGACGTCCTTCCTGCCCCTGTCCCCGTCCCCCTCAACCCTGAGACCCCCTGCAATGGACTGTGTCTGTATCTTGTAGTAACAGAGCTCCCCATTAGCACGTGAGCTCCTCCAAGGCACAGTCTTGTGCTCTCTGTGCAGCCCTGATACTTGGCATGCAGTAAGAGCTTACTAGGGGCTTGGGTCCCATGGGCCTTCCTTCTCTGTGCCCTCCCCTCTGTCCAGAGCTTGTAGGATGTGCTCGCTCTGCAGGCCATAGGCCATTCTCTGCATGCACTGGCAAGTCACTTAGCTTCTGTTTGCCCAGCTGTAAAACAGGCATGCTTACAGGGCACTTTGTGAGGATCCAAGGGGGCGGGTGCCACAAGCCCTCAACTCTTTAGGCACCAGATGGTGGCGAGGGAAGACCTGAACCCGGATCCTGCCTGAGACCCTCAGTGTCCTCATCCGTGAACATATGAGAGTATTTATACACTCCCAAGGCCTGGCGCATAGTAGGCACTTAGCATGTGGTCACTGACTGAGCTTGCCTCCAGCCCTGTGGCCAGGAGCCCCAGCCGTGTCCTCAGTCAGACACTGCTTCAGCAGTTTCTTCCTTCTCTTCCTTCCATCGCCCCCTGCGTAGATGGAAAGGGGGTTCGTGCTGAGAGGTGTGTTGGGAAGGCACATGGGCAGACGCTCAGAGTCTAGCTCACAGGGAGATGCAGGCTCTATGTCCACACAGCACTCCTCGGCTGGTCCTTATTTCTTCCATGCCTCTGGGAGGGCACCGTGCATGCCAGTCCATGTGCCAGGCTTTTTTCTGGGAACTTCTCCTCCCAGAGAGGAGGAGGAGATGTAGGGCTTGGGGAAGTGGGGGCTGGTGTCCTGAGCCAGAATGGAGCAGAATTAACCCCTGAGGGCTCCCTCCCGCCCTGACATTGCCCTCCTTTCCCACCAGGTGTTCCGCAGTGGTGAGGGCATGGGCATCCGCTTGGACAACGCCTCGGCCTTCCAAGGGGCACTCATCTCCCCACACTATGACTCCCTCTTGGTCAAAGTCATTGCCCATGGTAAGGACCACCCCACGGCCGCTACCAAGATGAGCCGGGCACTGGCTGAGTTCAGAGTTCGAGGGGTAAAGGTGAGTGTTGCCAAGAACTGCCTCTGCAGCCTCATCTCCAGTGGGATCTTTGTGCTCCTGTAACTTAAGCCTAGTGGCCTAGGTCTGACTGTCTCTTGGGGCTGCGTCAATTATCTCCCCTGCTCTGCTAGAACAGAGCCTTGGCCCCAACTCCCAGAAGGAGGAGTGGCCCAGCCCGCAGGGCCACTGGCTCCTTGGCAGGGCCTCCTGATGGGCTCTGCAACACGGCCTACCCCCCACATGCTATGGGCCTCCCAGGCGCCTGCTGCCCTCTGTTGGGGTCTCTGCTGTGCCATCGTCTCCTCCCCCCACCTTAAGCTCATCACCTGTGGCCTGCTTTTCCTCCTGGTGAGGGAGGTCTTGGGGTGACATCACTGGCTCATCACCATGGCAGCAGCCAAGGCCTCCCTTCTCCCACTGCTGTGCTGAGGGGTGCCTGCCACCCTTTTGGCATGGTATGCCCCTGAGCATGCTGGTAGCACCTAAGTCTCTTGCCACTCTCGTCCCCACTAGCATATGGTGTGACAGTTTCACCAGATCTTTCTCACCATCCATGCCTTGCACAGGGCCAGGGGGCAGGGGAATTTTTTGTTTGCCCAAAGTCCTCAGAGAGAGTCACCCAGTCGGGCCAGGGATGAGCTCGGCCACTGGGCTAAAGTAGTTTGTGGCCAAAGACTGGCTGCCATGCCTCATCCATGGAGAGAGGAAGGCAAGGCCAGGCCAGGGCAGGTGGGCCCCACCTCTTAAATCTCTCTGTGTGCAGGGAGGCCCCTGGGGTGCCCCAGCCAGGCCTTGGTGTTCTGCAGAACCAAGTCCGGCTCAACCCTATGCCCTGCAGTGTCTCCCTGCCCTTGCTGGGATATAGCCAGGCCTTGTGTCCCTCCTCTGGCTGCCCATTCCCTGTTCCTCTGAAGCCCCACCCAGTGACCAGAGAGCCCTCACTTTGTCCACCTCCTCCTCCTTGTTCTCTTGAAGGCCTTGCATGGTTTTTTTTTTCCTGTGCCAGCTGTTACTGGGGCCCCTTTAGGTATGCTTGGCCTTGGGGACAGAAGAGTGGCAGCTGGATGTGTGTGCACAGGCACTTGGAGTTCTGGGTTCTGGGCCTGGGCACCTTGGAGCAGAGGATGGGCCAGGCCTGTTCCCTGGAGGGAGAGGGCATTGCCAGCCTGGACCCGAAGGGGCCTTTGCCTGCTGAGGCTGGATCCTGCAGCTGAGCTGTCTGGGGAAGGCAGGGGCTCCTTTCACTCCCAGCCTTACTCCCTACAGATGTAATCTCATTCTGGCCCGAGCTGGAGCAAACCCCCAGGGGAATCAATGGACTAGGACTCTCTTGGGTCCTTTGGTTGTGATGAGGATAGGACCCAGAGTTCAAGTGGGGTGGGGTGTTGTGGATAGGGCATGTGCTGGTGGCCCCCCTTTCTGTGAGGCTTAGGTCTCAGTTCTGATTGGCAGACGGGCCACCCCTGCACTCTCATATCCAGCCAGGCCAACTCCCAGAAGTTGGCCCTCTTCAGCTACCTACTCTGCCCATCTCCCTGGAGCTGTCTCCTTCCCCACAGGATGAGGGCAGACAAGCTGAGGTGTCCCTGGCATTTTTATTAAGAATAAAAACAAGAAGCCAGGATAATTCCCTGTAGCCCATTGCCCCACAGTGCTGAAGCACCTCTTATGAGTTCCCTCCCCTCCCCACGTTCTGGAGAGGGGGGGGGCAGGATTAGGGAAAGGTGGTTTTCTTCCCCAAATTACAAAGGGGGAGCTGAGGGACAGAGAGTTAAAACTGGGATTGGAACCCAGAAATGCCAGCTCCTCAGCCACGGAGTGCTCTGTCTGCTCCATGCTCCGCTCCCCACAGGTGTCCAGGCCCTCTCCTCCAGAGAGCCCTGCTCTGACGGCCGCCACCCCTGTCCCCGGAGACTGGGGTGCGGGAGGGAGGAGAGGCCCCCCACTGCCTCCTCTTCTCCCCATCCTTGGCCCTCACACCACACTCTCCTCCAGCCGTTCCCCACTGCCCCCTGCTGCCCCTCGGCACCCAGCCCCAAGTAACCCACCGTGGACTGAATGACTCCTGCGCGTCCAGGCTCCCCCCAGGCGCCGGGCATAGCCATAGCACCCGCCAGTCTCTCCCAAGTCCAGAGAGCAGCTACGTTGTGGGCGGGGGGGGGGACTCCTTGGAGGGTGATGCTTCGGTCCCGGGCTGGGGCCTCCTCCGTTGGTCTGAGAGTGCACATGGCTGAGCTTGAGGGGGAGGCGGGCAGCCCCAGACCCCCGGCCCCGAACCAGCAAGGCCACCGTGAAGACCAGTAAGGCGGCCACCAGGACCCCCCCCACAGCCACCGTCAGGGTTCCCCCGAGCACATGGGCCTGCAAGGCATGGCATAGGGGCATGGCTGGCAGTGTAGAGAAGTGGGCACAGCCCAGCAGCCTCGTAGCTGTGAGGTCAGAGGGCACAGCAGCAGGGGACAGGGCCAGAAGGCAGAGGTCATAGTCGGCCCCAGGGACCAGGTGCTTCAGCAGGAAGTGGCGGCTGGAAGCAGGGACAATCCTGCAGGGAAAGAGGAAGGTCAGTGGCACTGGGGGAGCCTGGCATCTGCAGCCCTGCTCTCTTGGGCCTGCTGTGGCAGCCATCTTTTGGAGAGGTCTTCTCCCTGGCCCAGCCCACCCCAGGTGTGCCCATGTCTATGTGGATATGTAGACACAGATGTGTATTACACACGTATTGTGTATGTGTGCACGTATGTGCAGATGCAGCTAGACATGTTTACATGGACTGGTATGTGAAGGGGATATAATGCAACAGCTGTAGGGAGAGAGGCAGACTATGTGTGTGCACACGTGTGTGCAAGTGAGTGTGAGCATAGACACATAAACCAACCCAGAGCCCTGCCCTGGGCGGGGAGCAGACACCCTCAGCTATAACACTAGCACATGCAGAGACAGAAACAGACTCTAAGAGATGAAGAGACAGTGCCAGGAAGGGAGTCCCCCAAACACCCATCCACACCCTCCCTCTCCTACCTCTATTGCAGTCTTCCCACACCCAATTTTCATCCCTCACTTGGAACTTCCCATTGTCTCACTGGGCTCCCTTGCCCCCCCTTGTCCCAATGGGCTCCTTTGTCCCTCCATTGTCTCACTGGGCTCCTTCCCCCCCCCCCTTGTCCCACTGGGCTCCTTTTCCCCCCACCTTGTCCCACTGGGCTCCTTTGTCCCCCCATTGTCTCACTAGGCTCCTTCCCCCCCCCCCTTGTCCCACTGGGCTCCTTTTCCCCCCACCTTGTCCCACTGGGCTCCTTTGCCTCCCCATTGTCTCACTGGGCTCCTCTCCCCCCCTTGTCCCACTGGGCTCCTTTTCCCCCCACCTTGTCCCACTGGGCTCCTTTGCCTCCCCATTGTCTCACTGGGCTCCTCTCCCCCCCTTGTCCCACTGGGCTCCTTTCCTCCCCATTGTCTCACTGGGCTCTCTCCCTTGTCCCACTGGGTCCTTTGTCCCCCATTGTCTCACTGGGCTCCCTTGCCTCCCCTTGTCCCACTGGGCTCCTTTGCCTCCCCTTGTCCCACTGGGCTCCTTTGTCCCCCCATTGTCTCACTGGGCTCCCTTGCCACCCCTTGTCCCACTGGGCTCCTTTGTCCCCCCATTGTCTCACTGGGCTCCTTTCCCCCTCCCCCCCCTTGTCCCACTGGGCTCCTTTCGTACCCCCCTTGTCTCACTGGGCTCCTTTGCCTCCCCTTGTCCCACTGGGCTCCTTTGTCCCCCCATTGTCTCACTGGCCCCCCCCCCCGTCCCACTGGGCTCCTTTGCACCCAGCCCCTGCTCTTCTGTCCCAACCAAAGCCTCTCCTGCTGCAGCTTCCCAGAGCACAGGGGTTAAAGAGGGAGGGGTGGGAAGGGGATAGCCATGGGTAGGAGAGCAGAGGAGGCCCAGCTGTGCCGGCCGGATTCATCCTGGGGGCCTGCTCTCACCGGTAAATGAGGGTCTCGTCCTCGCTGCTGTTGTATTGGATCTGGAACATCCAGACGGGCTCGCTGGGCCTGCCGGGGCCCCAGCTCACCAGCCCAGACGTGGCAGTCACTTCAGACACCTCCACCATGGGCCCCAGCTCCTGGGCGCCTTCGCCCTCTGCCGCAGTCCGGGCAGAGGCAGCGATGTCCGAGGGCCCTGGCCGGCCCCCCACTGCACTGCTGTTCCCACCGTGGGGGAGGGCCAGTACCCGGAGCTCCACCTGCGCCGTGGCCTCTCCTGCCGCGTTGGTGGCAATGCAGGTGTATTCTCCGGCATCTCCAGCGCCCGTCACCCCGATCTCTAGAGTCCCATTAGGAAAGGCCTGGGCCCGAGACGAGTTTCCCACGAGTCTGTCATCCGGCCCCACCCAGTGCATGGTGGGCATGGGGTCCCCAAGGGCTCGACACCGCAGCAGGGCCCGCTGGCCTTCGAGCACCCAGAGCCGCTGCGTGTGGCGGGCGATAAGAGGCGGCTCACAGGAGAACTCGCCCTCGGGCACCGCCCAGAAGTAGCGCCCAGCCAGCCCCGGCGGGGAGGCGCACGTCTCCAAGTCGTCGGGCCGCGCCAGCCGCCGCAGCCACAGCAGCTCGCAGTTGCAGTGGAGAGGGTTCCCCCCAAAACTCAGCACCAGGGGGCTGGGGGAAGCAGCCGTGTCCAGCCCGCGGGAGAAGATGGGGTCGGGTGCCAGGGTGGCCAGGCGATTGGAGGTGAGGTCGAGGCGGGAGAGCTGGCCCAGCTGGGCAAAGGCCCCCGGGGGCAGCGCGTCGATGAGGTTGTGGTCCAGGTTGAGTGTGTGCAGGACAAGCATGGAGCCGATGCCAGCCCAAGGCACCTGCCGCAGGTTGTTGTAGGACAAGTCCAGGTCCTCGAGGCTTTCCAGGAAGTCGTCGAAGGCGCCGGGCGCGATGCTGCCCAACTGGTTGCTGCTGAGGATGAGGTGCTGAAGGTTGATGGGGCCCCGGAGGCTGCCGGCCCCCAGCTCGGCCAGCCGGTTGCCGTCCAGGTGCAAGGAGCGCAGGCTCTCCAGGTCTCCGAAGGAGCGGGCCCCGATGCGGTTGATGGCATTGCGGGAAAGAGTCAGGTCCACCAGGCCGGTCATGTTGCGGAAGTCAGGGGGTCCCAGAGCCTGGATGAAGTTGTCAGCCAGCCTCAGCTCCACCGTGCGCCGGTCCACGTTGGGCGGCACGAAGAGCAGCCCTCGGTGGGCGCAGAGCGTGCTGAGAGACTCGGAAAGGTTCTGGCAGGTACAGGGAAGGGGGCAGCCTAGGGCCCCGCCAGCCAGCAGCAGCAGCAGGAGGGGAGAAGCCATGGTGAGCTCCCTGGAGTGGGAGGGAAGAGACAGGCCAGCGGCGAGAAGGCGCACCCCAGCAGCCGCAAGTCCAGTCCCTAGGGAGCAGAAGGTGTGTGTGGGGTGGGGGGGGTCTGCCTCCCCTGACCCACCCCACCCACCCCCGTCAAAGCAAAGGGGAGCCCAGTGGTCAGGGCTGGCCAGGGCCTGCAGGGAGAAAGGTTTGCCTGGGCTCCCAGGGCTTAGCCCAGGTAACTTCCTTCCCAGGATCCCTTTGGCATCCTAGACTGGGCTTGGCTCCTCCCCTGCCCTGGGGTGGTCTGCCCCCCCCCCCCCCACTGCGGGCCCCCTCCTCCTACCATATCTCCCTCTCTCCGCCCTCCCCGCCCCCGCCCCACACCTGCCCTCCCCCGCCGCCCCGCTCCGCCCCCGCCGCCCCTCACCTGCCCTGTCTTGGCGGGCGCCGCTGCTGCTCCTGGGGGCTCAGGGGCTGCGGCGGCTGCGGGCCGGGCGGGCCGGGCGGGCCCGGCTCCCCCCGGGGCCCCCGCGCCTCCTGCTCGGCCTCCCACCGGAGCGGGGGCGGGGGCGAGCTCCGGAGCTGGCCGCCGCCCGCACGGCTCGGCCTGGGGCCCAGGCCCTCCCCATGGCGTGCGGGGCTGCGGCCCCGGACCCTGGCCCTGGCCTCCCGGCTCCGGCTCCTGCTCCGGCTCCGGCTCTGCTGGGCTCGGGCGCGCGGGCGGGGGGCGCGGGTGGGGAGCGCGCGGCGCGGCCACGGAGCGCGCGCTCGGGGGGGGGGCGGGGACCGCGCCGGGATCCACCCGTGTCGTGCCGTGCCTAGTCACAGCTGCCCGCTGTCACCTGGCCGCGCACCCCCGCGTCCGCGCGCCGCTGCACCCCTGCGCTCCGACCCGGGCCGCGATACCCCGCGCGATCGCGCCCCGCGCCTGCCACTGCCGCAGCCTCAGCAGCAGTGGCAGAGCCGCGCCCGCTCCCACGCTGGCTCTCAGCCTCCTCCCGCAGTCAGCCCCAGCGTCTGCCCCGGGCCGGACAGAAGCGTCGGGCTGGGGGGTCCGGCAGCCCCAGCATCAGCCAGAGCCGCGTGCCACAGACACGCACACACACTCACTCGAACTCCCACTCTGAAGGTCACGATTGTTCTGCATCACCGAGTCACGTGGTGGCCCAGCCCCAGGAGCCGGCACACGCACACACACTCACACCCGCTGGCCCACGTTCCCCAGACAGTGTTCTTTCTGTCAAGGTGACACCCGGGCTGTGGCCTGACCCCCGACAGCGCCTGGCGCGCACTGTAGAGGAGGAGGCTGGGCCCACCTGCCGGCCCAGTGTGGGCCCGCCCCACCAGGCGGCTGAGGCTATTTCCTGTCTTGCAGCCCCAGAAAGACTGAAGCGGCCAATGAGTTACGGGGCTGCTTGTGCGGCTGTGCGCCAGAGGGCCAGGTGTTCTGTAGGGATGGGCAGGGTCTTCCTCAGCTGCCTCGCATTGGGCTTCCCACCTCTGGCTTTACAGACTGTTGGGGAGGTGCCAGTTAGCTTGCTAGGCTCCTGCAAGCTTCCGGGCTTGGAAAGTGCCAGAGAAGGTGAGGCAGGGTGCGAGGCCAGAGAAGAAGGCGTCCCTGGTGCAGAGGCCCAGAAACGACCCGACTGGCCAGCTGTTCCTTCTCAGTTTGGTTCTTCCTTTCTGAGGGATCAGCCAGTAATTCTGGGCAGTCAGGCCTCTTTTTTCTTATTTTTTGGAGGCTTTCACACTGTTTTTAATTGATTTGTTTATTTACTTTTAGTTTACAAGATTCAGTTCCGCAGCCCCTTGAGTTTCAGATTTTCTCCCCCTCCCTCTACCTCCCCTCCCCATCATGGCATCATGCACTCAAATATAGGATCTACAAATATCTTCACATTAATCATTAGTCAGGTTGTAAAGAAGGATTATAACTGATGGAATGATCACTGGGAGAGAAAAAACAGCAAATAGTTTGTTTCAGTCTGCATTCAGACTCGGCATCTCTTTCTCTGGATGTGGGTATTTCTTTGGGTCATGAGTCTTTTGGAGTTGTCTTCTAACCTTGCATTGCTGAGAGGAGCCCAGACTATTGAAGTCAGATTGTGTACAGATTTCTCCTGGTGCTGCTTCCCTCACTCAGCATCAGTTTGTATAAGTCTCTCTAGGTTATGATGAAATATGTCTGCTCATTTCACATAGCACGGCAGTATTCTATTACATGCATATGCCACAGCTTGTTTAGCCATTCCCCAATTGATGGGCATCCCCTCCATTTCCAATTCCTGGCCACCACAGAAAGAGCTGCTGTAAATATTTTTGTACATGTGGGTCGTTTTCCCTTTCTTTATCATCTCTCTGGGATAGACTAAGTAGTAGTATTGGGCTAGCATGTTTGTTTATTTAGAAAAAAAAATCAGTGGTACTCTCCAGTGCCAAAGAGCCCTCATGGCTGTGGGCTCACAGTATGCCCTTGGAAGAGCAGGTGGCTGGGAGTGGCAATTGTGGTTGTTTTAATTTGCATTTCTCTAATCATCTGTGATTTATGGCATTTTTCATATGACTATAGATGGCTCTGATTTCTTCCTCTGAAAACTGCCTGTTCATATCCTTTGACCATTTATCAATTGGGGAATGACTCGTATTCTTATAGATTCGACTCTTTTCTTTCTATAGTTTAGAAATGAGGCCTTGATCAGATATTCGCTGTAAAAAAATACTTCCCCAGTTTTGGGGAACCTTCTAATTTTGGTGCATTGGTTTTGTTTGTGCAAAAACTTTTTTTGCTTTTTTTTTTTTTTGGAGGACAATTGGGGTTAAGTAACTTGCCCAAGGTCACACGGCTAGGTTTTTCTTTGTGTGTGTTAAGTGTCTGAGGCCAGATCCGAACTCAGGTCCTTCTGACTCCAGGGCCTGCGCTCTACTCACTGCACCACCTAGCCACCCCTCAAAAACTTTTTAATGTAATCAAAATTATCCATTTTGCTTTTCATGATGCTCTCTATCTCTTGTTTGGTCCTAAATTCTTCCCTTCTCCATAGATCTGACAGGTAAATGATCCCTTGTTCTCCTGATTTGCTTATGGTATCAGTTTTTGTCTAAATCATGCGCCCATATTGACCATATCTTGATATACTGTGTGAGATGTTGGTCTATACCTAGTTTCTACCAGTTTCCCAGTTTTCCTAGCAGTTTTCATCCCCAAAGCTTGGATCTTTGGATTCACCAAACACTAGGTTACTGTGGTCATTTACTGTAATGTGTCACATACCTGATCTCCCCCAATGATCTGCCACTTGGTTTCTTAGGCGGCAGCAGAGTGTTTTAGTGATCACCACTCTGTGACCCAGTCTGAGACCTGGTGTGGCTGGGCCACCTGCCGTGGCCTTTTGTTGTTGTTGTTCACTCTGATATTCTTGATCTTTTGTTTTTTCAGATGAATTTTGTTATTTTTTTTTTTTTGTAGCTCTATAAAATAACTCTGGTAGTGTGATTAATATGGCCCTTTGATTAAGTAGACTGATTCGTTTTTATTATATTGGCTCAGCCTGTCCACCACAGACATCTTATGGAGTTCCTGCCTCTCTCTGGGAGAGTGATACCTACACTTGATTTTTTTTTCAATCTTTTGTTATTTTTAAAATTTCCATTTAAAATTTTTCAGTTCCAAATTTTCTCCTCCATCTCACTCCAATTCATCAAGAAGTATACATGTGTTGGGGTGGCTAGGTGGCACAGTGAATAGAGCACTGGCCCTGGAGTCAGGAGGACCTGCATTCAAATCTGGCCTCAGATACTTAACACTAGCCATGTGACCTTGAGCAAGTCACTTAACCCCAATTGCCCTGCCTTTCCCCTCAAAAAAAAAAAAAAGTATACATGTGAAGCCAAGCAAAATATTCCCATATTTATTATTTTTTTAAAAAAGAAAAGGAAAAGCCAAGAAGAAAGAAAAACAGTCTTTCACTTGCCCTCTTTCTGGAGGTGGCTCACATAATTTATCAGGTCTCCTTGGGAATTCTGGTGGCTCATGGCATTGATCAGAGCTCCTAAGTGTTCCACATTTGATCATGTTTACAACATTGTCTTTGATGGTGTAGATTCTGGTTCTGCTCATGTCCCTCCATTTCTATCCATTCGGATCCTCCCAGGTTTTCCTGAGACCACTCCTTCCATTCCTTCTTGTAGCACATTCACATACCGTAACTTAGCCATCCCCAATTGATGGACATCCCCTCGATTTCCAGTCTTCTTTCAGATGGAAATCTAGAGAATTGGTCATAATTTATAGCTGAGAGTAGCCTTAGTAACCTAGTCCAGCCCCTGATTTTACTGATGAGAACTGAGCTCTGGAGAGGCTGCCCAAGGCCACACAGGGGAAACCCAATGGCCGGGCTTTCCCCCTTTCTGGTCTAGTGTCCCAGGGACCGTGGTGGGGCTAGTGGTGTAGAGTGCTAGCCAGTGTCTCCTGGTTTCATGTCTTTATTATTCTCTTAACAGTTTTATTTTAAAATGTGACTGGAGTGATTTGTTTTGACTGGGTCTCGCATCAAGCTCTGTGCTTATTTTCTCCAGCTTTTCCCCTGTTTTATGAAGCACTTTTGCTCATGAACATTCACCATCCTGTTTCCATCAGGTTTTGGAAATGAGTTTATCTTCTTGAGCAGTGTTGCTTCAGTCTTGAGTTCTAAGGCCTGTTTGGCTTCCTTGCTGTGGTGATTGAGAGGACTTGGGCTGGGGCTAAACATAACAGGCCCAGGCACCCAACTAGATGATGATACAGCAGCCGAGGAGGGCTGGGGCAGGTTGGTTGCCCAGAGCAGTGTCTGGGGAAGCTTCGGGGGGGGGGACCCAAATCTGCCTCTGGAGGCCACAAGAGGTGAGGAAAGGGATAGGACTGGAAAACAAAGGTGCCACTGAGGGGTCGGGGAGGGATCACCAGACCTCACAGTGCTGTTGGTGAAAGGAGAAATGGCGCTCGTATGGGCACTCGAGGCCACTTTCCTCTTCCTGCCTCTCCCCACCTCAGTCCTTCTGACGTTCCCCAGGCTGCCTGGGGGAAGGGGCATCTGAGCCCCCAGTGCCTTCTGGTCTTTGTGGGGAAAGTGAGGGTCTGGTGCCTCATCCAGGCCTATAAGACCCAGAGAGGCCGAAGGCAAAGGCAGGAAGCCTGGGTTTGGCTGTGGGCAGCTAACAGGCGTTCTCTGTGCCTCAGTTTCCTCATCTGTAAAGCGGTGATGATAATACCAGAGACAGTACCTATAGCATTCGTGCTGCAGGGTTGTCGTGGAAAAGCCAACCATCATTCTGTGTCCCAGATGGCTCCCAGCCAAGCCCCAGGGAATGTGGCTTCCAGCTGGGCCTGCCCTTCAGGACAGGTTATGACAGTTACTAGTATTCACAGTTACTGTTGTTCCTTCCTCTGGTCAGCAGGGCAGTCAGACCAGTTCTTGTTGTAGGCCAGCAGCAGACCTGTCTGCACGCCGGGGCCCCAGGCAAAGCAGGGGAAGCTGGCGGCTTCAGCTGCTTCTCTTCCCTGTGCTGTCCTGGTGACCCCTTCCCACCTGCCTCTGTCCTGCAGACCAACATCCCCTTCCTGCAGAACGTTCTCAACAACCAGCAGTTCCTGGCGGGCACTGTGGACACCCAGTTCATCGACGAGAACCCCGAGCTCTTTCAGATGCGGCCTGTGCAGAACCGGGCACAGAAGCTACTGCACTACTTGGGTCTGAGCCCCCAGAGCCTCCCCTGCCCCCTCGGCTGCCCCCAGCCAGCTGTCCTGGGCCAGCCTGTGCCTCCCTGCCCCCAGCATCCCCGTGGCAGGCCCTTCACCTACCTCTGCTTCAAGCTGTCTCCTCCCTGCCCAGATGCTCCCCACGGCCTCTGTTCTGCTGATCTTGGGCCCTAGGGCCACCCTGACATCAGGCTTCTTCTCTTTGGTCAGGCCACGTCATGGTAAATGGTCCTCAGACTCCGATCCCTACCAAGGCCACCCCCAGCCCCATGGACCCCATCATCCCCCCTGTGCCCATGGGTGAGTCATTTGTCGTTGGCCCAGCTGGGCTCCTATGCAAGCAGGGAGCATGGCATCCCTAAGGATTCTGACACCCTGTCCTCACCCAGGCCCACCTCCAGCGGGCTTCAGAGACATCCTGCTGCGTGAGGGGCCCGAGGGCTTTGCCCGAGCTGTGCGGAATCACAAGGGGCTACTGTTGATGGACACCACCTTCCGGGACGCCCACCAGTCCTTGCTGGCCACCCGAGTGCGGACCTATGACCTCAAGAAGATCGCCCCTTATGTGGCCCACAGTTTTAACAACCTCTTCAGTGTGGAGAACTGGGGGGGTGAGACTCTGCCAGCCCATAGATGGCTCATCAGCGGGAGCTGGGGCTTTATAAAGACCCAGAGATTCTGTTTCTTCAGGCACAGCCCAGCCTTTCCTAGCTAGGAAGACAGTCTTTGGCCTTGTCTGTGTACCCAGGCCAGCGCGAGGCGGGGTGGGCCAGGCAGGCGAGGCAGGAAAGGTGGATGCAGCATCCCAGAGCCCAGAGATCTCCTGTGGTCAGACGAGAGTGACATAAAGGGAGTTCAGTGAGCACTTAATAAGCACCTGTGCCAGGGAGAGAGCAGAGTATTGGCTGTTCCCAGAGAAGGGACAGCCCAGGCCAGAAGGATTTCAGGGAGGGGGTGGGCCTTGAAGGGGGCTAAGGAATTCTGTAGACACAGGGCAGGTGGAAGGCTTTCCAGGTGTGGGGTACAGCTTGAGCAAAGGCCTGGTGGTGGGAGGGGAGTCTGGGCTCTGCCAGCTTTTTTTCCCCCCTTTTCCCCCAGGAGCCACCTTTGACGTTTCCATGCGCTTCCTCTATGAGTGTCCGTGGCGGAGGCTGCAGGAGCTCAGGGAGCTCATTCCCAACATCCCCTTCCAAATGCTGCTGCGGGGGGCCAACGCCGTGGGCTACACCAACTACCCTGACAATGTGGTCTCCAAGTAAGCACCCCAACCCTCCCCCAGCCTCTCCCACAAGCAGCCCTGGGCCCAGAAGCAGAGAGAACCCTTTGGTGGCAGGCCCAGCTCAGGCATGCAGACCTGGGGGGGGGCGGTCCTAGAGCAGCCCCTCCCTCCGCAATCAGGCCAGGCCTCCTCACAGCCGGCCTGGGCCTCCCTAGGTTCTGCGAAGTGGCCAAGGAGAATGGCATGGATGTCTTCCGCGTCTTTGACTCCCTCAACTACCTGCCCAACCTCCTGCTGGGCATGGAGGCCGTGGGCAACGCTGGAGGTGTGGTGGAAGCTGCCATCTCCTACACAGGAGACGTGGCAGATGCCACACGCACCAAGTACTCCCTGAAGTACTATATGGAGCTGGCGGAGCAGCTGGTGCGGGCTGGGACCCACATTCTGTGCATCAAGGTGGGAGAGACTGTCCCCCCCTCCCTCCTCCCCCTCCCCCTCTTCTTCCTCCCCCCCTTCTTCCTCTTCCTCCCTCCCTCCCTCCCTGCCCCTTTGGGGGAGCGTCTCCTTCTCTCCCTGAGTACACCCACGCTGACTTCTCTCTGGGCTATCTGTCCTCAGGACATGGCCGGCCTTCTGAAACCAGCAGCCTGTACCATGCTGGTGAGCTCCCTCCGGGACCGCTTTCCAGACCTTCCCCTGCATATCCACACCCATGACACGGCCGGCTCAGGCGTGGCCAACATGCTGGCCTGTGCCGAGGCAGGGGCTGACGTGGTTGATGTGGCCGTCGACTCCATGTCAGGAATCACTTCCCAGCCCAGCATGGGGGCCGTGGTGGCCTGCACCAAGGAGACCCCTCTGGACACAGGTAGAGGCTCAGGAGCCCATCTCATAGCAAGGCCCCCAAATGGGGCCCTGCCTCGACCTCCCCTCCAAATGGTGGGGGGAGGGGGAGCAGCTCTCAGCCTCTGCCCTGCTTTTCTAGGGGTGCCTCTGGAGCGGGTATTTGACTACAGTGAATACTGGGAGGGCGCCCGGGGCTTGTACGCACCCTTTGACTGCACAGCGACCATGAAATCTGGTAACTCTGACGTCTATGAGAACGAGATCCCCGGGGGCCAGTACACAAACCTGCACTTCCAGGCCCATAGCATGGGGCTGGGGTCCAAGTTCAAGGAAGTCAAGAAGGCATATGTGGAGGCCAACCAGATGCTGGGGGACCTCATCAAGGTGAGGGGGTGCTACCAGCCCCTGAGCCTGGCCTCATTCCTGGAGAGCCTGGCAGCCCAGGCCAGCCTTGGGAAGCCTCACCCGTCTTTTGAGCCAGAAGGGCTCTTGGAGGAGGGCAGGGCACACAGCTTTCCATGGGTGAGATACAGCAGAGCTGGGGAGGGAAGGGGAGGCAGATGGAAAAGGGGCCAGGAGTGACCAGACTTCTCCCATGGTTAACAAGAACTTCAAGGTTTGCAAAGGAAGTGCATCGCACTGTTAATTCACATAATACTTCCAGGAACTTGGCTGAAACGCAGAATGATTTGCCCAGGGTCACACTGCTAAAAGTGTCTAAAGAAAGAGGACTTTGGAAGCTGGGATGGGTGGGGCCAATGGGCCTGCTTAGAAGGGGCCCCCGAGTCTGGGCAGGTGTGTGTGTCCTATCCTCATTCCCTACTCCCCTGCCCCAGGTGACACCTTCTTCCAAGATCGTGGGGGACCTGGCCCAGTTCATGGTTCAGAACGGGCTGAGCCGGGCAGAAGCTGAGGAGAAAGCCGAGGAGCTGTCCTTCCCCCGCTCAGTGGTGGAGTTCTTGCAGGGCTACATTGGCATACCCCACGGGGGCTTCCCCGAGCCCTTCCGAACCAAGGTCCATGGGGCAAAGATGAGGGTGGGAGGGAGCTGGGGCACCCTGCTGACTGACCCAGCCGCCACTGGGTGGCCTCCTCCCTCCCCCAGGTCCTGAAGGATCTGCCCCGGGTAGAGGGCCGGCCAGGGGCCTCGCTGCCCTCCCTAGACTTGGGCGCACTAGAGAAGGAGCTGGAGGAGCGCCATGGGGAGGAGATCACCCCAGAGGACGTACTTTCATCCGCCATGTACCCGGATGTCTTCCAACAATTCAAGGATTTCACAAACACATTCGGGCCTCTGGAGTGCCTCGACACCCGCCTCTTCCTGCAGGGGCCCAAGATTGCTGAAGAGTTTGAGGTGAGCAGGAGGGGCGTCTTTCGACCCCTGGCCCCATCCCCACCCTCTGTGCCCTGACCCTCTTCTCCTCCAGGTGGAGCTGGAACGAGGCAAGACCCTGCACATTAAGGCCCTGGCCATGGGGGCCTTGAACCGGGCTGGCCAGAGACAGGTGTTCTTTGAGCTAAACGGCCAGGTGCGATCCATCCTTGTCAAGGACACCCAGGCCATGAAGGTAGGGGTCCTAGGGTGGGAGTGCAGGGCTCTCAGTCTTGGGGGACGGGCTGGTGCACAGGGCTCTTACAGCCTGGCTCTCCCACCACCTCCTGCAGGAGATGCATTTCCATCCCAAGGCCCTGAAGGACGTCAAGGGCCAGATTGGGGCTCCCATGCCTGGCAAGGTGATTGACATCAAGGTGAAAGCAGGGGAGAAGGTGACCAAGGGGCAGCCACTGTGTGTCCTGAGTGCCATGAAGATGGAGACCGTGGTGACGTCTCCCATGGAGGGCACCATCAGCAAGGTTCACGTGACCCGGGACATGACCCTGGAGGGAGATGACCTCATCTTGGAGATAGAGTGACTCCCGTCCCCCTTGTCCCCAGTGCCTTAGCATTGGAGGCCCACTCTCCCCCTCGTTCTTAATAGATGATGCTGCTACCTGGGAGGCCCAGGCCATGGGAAAGGGCAGCTCACCCAGCCACTGTGGCTGCCCCGGGACCAGCTGCTCATAGCTAGGGGGCCGAGAGGGCCTTCCCTCTCCACCTTCCCCTTCCCAAACTGCCCATAGTGTCCTGCCACATGCAGGATGCATTTCTTTGCCAAATTGGTGCCCTCTCTCTGGGGGAATGGGGGTCCAGGCCAGGAAGATCAGGGGGACGAGACCTCCTCATTTCAGCCTTGACAGACTCAAACAATAAAGCAGATTGTCATCTCCTTGCTGCCTGGTACTTTGCTCTCCAAGTTGTCAGGCTTCTGGATCTCACAAGAAACAAGAATGGCGACATCCCAGGCTAAGCTAGGCCCAAGCACTAAGGGAGAACCCCAGGTGGGAGCTGTGGACCCTGGGAGGAAGTCCATGCCCTGAGGACATCCATCCATCAGCCCTCTGAGCAACCCTCAGCATAGGCCTCCTAGAAAAGCAGCCAGGCATCTGTCCTCTTTGGGGGCTGGTAGCCTGGTGCGGGGTCTCACACCTGCCCCGTGGCCTGGGCAGCTCCTCCATCGTTTGTGGTTTTTCCAAGACCTTTTAAGCTACCCTTTTTCCTCATAACCCTCTCTGAGACAGGTTGAACAGACTGACTTACTGAAAATAGATTTACTAATTGGGAGGGACCCTGGAGGTCAAATCCAAAACCCTCTTACAGATAAGGAAACTAAGTCACTGAGATGAAGTGACTTCCCCAGGATATATAATCAGAAAGCATCTGAGGCGGGTCCAAGTCCAGCACAGGCTCCCTGTGATTCAGAAGCAGAAGAGGGGCCTGGGGGTAAAGCTCTAAGCAAGGCTCAGCTTCCCTGAGCTAGGCACCTCCAGGGCCCTGAGAGTCCAAGGGCCAGAGCCTTCCCCAGAATAAGGTGCAGGGCAATGCTGGGAGGGGCCCTTAGCTCCTCCTTAGCCCCACCCCCTTCTCCCAGCTGAACTAGTACCCACAGCAAAGGAGTCAGGAAGGGCAGTATTGGGGGTGCCCAGTGCACAGTAGGTGCACAATACAGGCTGAATGGCATCTCCATGGGCTTTTAGCGCTGTTCTTGGCTCACAAATGCCACCCACTGAGGTGGCCATTCCCACATTTGGCCTCATGTCAGAGAAGGCCACGGGGTTTACTCCCAGCCCAGCTGCCAAAGAGTCACCCCGACTCTTGAGTTACCCAAGTTAAAAGTCTTTTTAATATCTGAATACAAAGTCTGATGCAAAAAGAGGAGAAAGCCCCGGAGGCCCAACGACTGCTCTTCCCATCCCTCAAGCAGCCTCCCCAAGGCCCAGGAGCAGCACAGTGCAGGAGGGGCTGACGGCCCCAAAGGGAGCCTGGGATCCCGACCACTTTTCTCTCAGTCCTTAGGGTTCAACTAGCTCTAGCTTCGAGCCCCCCTACCAAAATTCCTGAGATCTCAGGGACCCCAGCTTGCCCTCCGCCCCCCATTCCTCTCTCGTGGGGGGTTGGGGAGCTCATGAGAGTCTGTAGGGAGGGAGCAGAGGTCAGGAGCACAGTGGGGTGGCTGAATCCCCAGTTCGGTCCAAGAGCAGGCAGAGGGGGAGGCTGCTGTACAGTCTGGGCTCCGTGAGGGGCTGCAGCAGGAGCAGGAAGAGCCCCACCCCCAAGGCATAGCCCAGCAGCAACGGGCACCTCTGGGGGTGCTCCAGGGCTGCACACACCGCGGGGAAGCCCATGTAGTTACAGAAAGAGTGGCAGAGAACCGGCCCAATCAGGTGTCCTGGGGAGGGGGACAGCCAGGGGTCAGCAGAGCAGGCCTGGAGGCCTCCCCCCGCCCCAGGGTCACACCCACCTGTGCGGATGAAGAGGAAGGCGGTGTAGGCCCCGAACACAGCGGTGTAGGAGAACTGAAAAGCTGTGGAGAGGAGCTCGGGTCAGTGGCCCATCCCTGCCCCCCGACCTGCCCCCCTCGCCCCTCACCCCAACTCTCACCAGCTGACAGAAAGATGCTGCCCACACTGCCCTGGCGGAAACGCAGCTGTTCGATCACATGGTGGAAGTGGGCTGCAAGGGAAGGGGCAACTTGGGGAGCCTGGCTGGTGGTTGCACCCCTGCCAGGCCCTCCCCCCAGCCAGCCCGGGAGCTCACCAACGCCGAAGAACAGTGGGCATGTGAAGACCGCAGGGCCGAGGCCGGTGCAGGGGGCCAGCATGGGCAGCATGCAGGCTCGGAACACCAGCTCCTCCGTCAGGGGGGCGATCACCTGGTTCCGCAGCCAGCGCATGTCCGTCAGGCACCGCGCCCAGGCCTGGGGGGCTGGCCGAGGGCGGGGGTCAGCGGCGCTGGGGGGCCCAGTGAGCCTCCCCTTGGGGGACCCGCTGTTGGATGGGGTGAAGCCCGGCTGCTCGAATTCCCATTTCACAGAAGAGAAAGCAGAAGCTGGGCCACAAACTCACTGGCCCAAGGTTCCACAACCAGCCACATCGAGGCCTGAGCCACAAGGAACAACGGGGAAACTGAGGCTAGGGAGGGCACCCCCCCCCCGCCCCTCGGGCGCCCCCAGACTCACCCAGGGCCACTTTCAGCGCACCAGCCAAGTCCCAGGGGCAGTCCATGGAGAGCTGCAGGAGGGGGCCCAGGAACAGGATCTGGGGGGACACGGGGGCTCAGAGGGGGGAGGGACCACGCCCCAGCCCCAGCCCGCACCCCTGGCCCAGACGCACCATGGTCAGCAGCAGCGGCAGCAGCGCAGCAGGGAAGAGGCCCTCCAACCTGACGCCCATCAAGGTGAGCAGGGGTATGCCTGGCTGAGCCCCAAGAAGAAGGGGTGTTAGGCGGGCCCCGCCCCCTCATCTCCCGCAGGCCCCGCCCCGCAGGCCCCGCCCCCCCCCAGACCTGGAGGCCTGTGAGCTCCCGCCAGAGCAGCACGCAGAGCGGGGAGAGGCTGGACACCACGAGGACGCTGGTGAACCTCCGCTTGATGACCTCAGGATGGTCCCTGGGGAGGGGGAGATTAGTGTGGGGAGCCTTCGAGCCCCGCCCCCTGTCGGGGCAGACCCCGCCCCTGCAGGTCTGCCGTCAGTTCCGGTCCCGCCCCGGAAGTCCGTCATGGAGGCCACGCCCCCGTCCACACCAGCACCGGCCCTTGCTCCGGAAGCCCAGGGTCGCAGCCCCGCCCCGCCCGCGCAGGTCCCGCCCCCCCGCCCCGCGCCCGCGCCGCACCTGGGCAGTTCGCTCTTCCACACGTAAAGGCTGCCTACGTAGGAGCAGGCGAGGCTGAGGCAGGAGCACACGGACACCCAGCAGCACAGGCCGGGACCCGCGCCGTTCAGCGCCGCCGACTCGGGCTCCGGCTCCGGCCCGGACACCGACAGCAGCCGCAGTCCATCGCCACCCAGCGCCGCCATCGCGCTCTGTACCCGGAGCCGCCGAGTCCGGCGCGGCGCGCACCAATGACGCGCACCCGGCGACCGCTCCGGAGGCTCCAGCAGGGCCCCCGGGACGCGCAGCGCAACGTCTCGACGTCGCACGGAGCCGCGCCTCTGCGCCCTTCGGGCCCCGCCTCCTCGCTCGGGCCCCGCCTCCCTCCGGCTTCTGCCCCACGCCCGCGGTCCCCCGGACCCGCCCCCGCCCAGGCCCGGCCGCGGCCCCGCCTCGCTCGGGCCCCACCCGCGCGCGCTGCGGCCCAGCGCCGCCCCCGGCCTCCGTCGGACTCGGACACCGACTCGGACTCGGACGTCGACTCGGATTTTGACCTGGAGTACTACCTGGCCCCGCCCCCCTTCCCACCGCCCAGCCCCTCGTCCCTCCGGCTCCGGCCCCTCCGCTCCGCGGCTCCGTCCCCGCCCCCGCCGCCCTCCAACCCGCAGTTCAGCGTCCACCGCCTGCTGCCCCTGCCCGCCTCCCGCTCCCCGCCCTCTCCGGGCCTGCCCCCCTCGCCCCCCGGCTCCCCGCCCGCCCCCACCTTTCTCTGGCCCCGCCTGCGCATCCCCCGCCCGCGCTCCCCGACCTCGGACCGGCGCAGCGACTGAGGGGCGCGGCTGGGGTGGCGGGTGCCTTTATTGGAAGAAGCGGGGCTGGGGGCTGCCCCCCGAGGGGCCGGGCCTGGATCCCAGGCCGGCCGGGCCGGCGCTCAGCCACTCGGACAGGTTGGACACCTCCTGCAGCCACAGCATGTTCTAGGAAGAGGAGGAGGCGGGATAGGCTGGCTGTCGGGGGCTGGGGCTCCGGCCCGGCCTGCTTCCCCCCCCCCCCCAGCTACCTTCACCTCCCCCCAGAGCCCGGTTACCTCCCCGCGGGTGCCCCTGGTCTGGGAGCTGGGGGTTCCCGGTCCGAGAGGGCGCTGGGTGGCTCCCGTGGGGCTCACCGCACCCCCTCTTTGGCAGTACCTCTTGGGCCGCGGAGCCTCTCCTGGACAGGTACTCTCTGGAAAAGATCCCAGCCCTGGGCCTGTTTGGGGACCAGCATGCACCCTCCCCCCTCCTGTACCTCTTCAGGGGCTCCCCAGCGCCCGACCCAACTCCCGTCTGCCTGGGGCCCGCGTTTCTCCCTTGTCCTTGCACTCAGGCTTCCTCCCACATAAAAGGGTCTAATGGCCTCCATTCCCAACGTTGCCCATTCTTCCTGGTCCGGATCCAGCCTCAATCCAGCTTTTACAGCCCACGTTCATCTCCCAGTTTCTGAATTTACTCAACAAACCCTTTTAAAACGCTCTCTGCCAAAAGCTCTGCTAGGGCCTACGAATGTTTATGTGGATGAGGAACTTCCTGCACTATGGCAGATTGGTGCTTTTTCTGTAGCTGCAAGTGGTAAGAGTTGCCTGGGCCGGGGACCTTGAGCCATATGCAAGCCGGTCTTCCTTCCTGGAGGCCAGCTCTCCATCCACTGTGGCAGTGGGGAGACTGAAGAAAGACCAGGCAGCCTTCAGGGAGCTTACAATATGAATGGCCCCTACAGGCCCATGCCACCCCTGGTACTCAGATATATGTGATTTGAAGGGTAGGAGAGGAAAGGCTTCTGGGAGAGGTCCAGCTGACACTGAAAACCAGGGGTTGGGAGGAGGGAACACTTCCAGGCTGGGGGTGAGAGCCAAGGTGGGAGAGGGGGTGGCAAACAGGCCAAGAGGAAGTGAGGCTACAGAAAGGCAGGGAGAGGGGCCTTTCACGACACGGTCAGACAGTGATGCTTGCAGGGACTTGACTGGTAAAGATCTAGCCCACAGACATGTGACCCTCCTAGCACCACTGAATATTTAACTATTTGAGGTTCATACATTTACATTCCCACCCTGTATAAATCTATAAAACTTGTAAAATGGATAATATTCACATTAGAAAGCACTTTCTGCCATATAAAATACTCTTGTGGTTGATGCTTTTAAATAGTCACACCCCTTGATGAATTTTAAATATTGGACTGACACCAGACTTTTCAAAGTGCATAGATTGCACCAGTAGTGGAGCCACACTCGGTATGCTGTGCAGGTGACTTGGGAGTCTGGGACGTCAAACAGGAGACCACCCACCCAGCCTGTGGTTCAGTGACACCAACTGGACTCTGGGATTCTAGTTCTAATTATCTGTGGCTTTGGTCTTGGAGGCTGTGTGTGTTAGGATAGCACCTGTGCTAATACCAGCCATGAAGGTCAAGGTGGTGTTGGCCCAGGATGGCAAATTCCAGAGCCCCAAACTGTGCTCCCTCCAAGAGGGCAGCTGGCCTGGCTGCAAACAGGGCCAGCATAGCCTTCCCTACTTCTGGATGTCCTCTGTCCCCTAAAGGACAAGCTTCCTACTGCCGCACCCAAAAAAGACTTATTTGGGACTCTGGGTAGGCTGTTTACAAAGTAGTGTGTGTCATGTGCACATGTGTATTTGTATGTTTGGTGTGTGTGTTACCCTCACCTGGCAGTGACTCTTCTAGTCTCTCGTCCCCATCTTCCCTCTCCGTGCTGGTCAGCTCAGGAAGCAGCTGGTCAGAGTCAGAAACCCCAAGTGAGTTTAGTAGCAACAGGACACAGCCCTGTTAGAGGGATTTCCTTCCAAAGAAGCTGTGTGAGGCAAAACAGCCACCTCATAAAACTGGGATGCCTTCCTTCCCCTTTGAGGCCCAGCTGGAGTTCTGCCTCTTCAGAAAGCACCTGTTCCTCACCAGGCAGCTGTCCCCGCGGCACCTCTTTTGGGCCTGCTTGGCCTGCTAGACCTGGTTATCTGAGAGCCTCTAGTCGAAGGTGTCAGTCTACACCCGTTCATTCCCAGAGGCCCTGTACCTTGCACCAACCATGGGGATGGTGAAAGAGTCACTGGACTTGGACTTAGGAGAGCCCTGGGTTTGAACTGTCTATGATACTGTGACCAGCTCTCAGCTTTATCTGCAAAATGGACCTAAGTCATGAGGACTCAATGAGGTCGCATAAATAAAAGTGCTCTGGAAGCTCCATTATTGGCCATGCTACCATCTGCGGTTTCTGTAGAGGGGAGGCCAGAAGGCCTGGACACAGCCCTCACACTGGCCTGACACATGCCCCTGGCCTCTGTCTTTGCTGACCCTGTCACATCACACTAAGGATGCATGATAGCACCTCATGCCAGGCAACGATTTGGTTGGGTCCCAGCTCTTATCACATTCTAGAGGTGAAGGCCCACCCATGAAAAGGCACAGATGGGTTGGTCTTACTCTTCCATTCTTTGATTCTGAAGGAGGGAGACAAAAGAGGCAGCCTTTGCCAGGCAAGTGAGTTAAACCTCTGCTCCCAGCCTCTGTCCCCATCTCTCTTCGGACTCTGATGAGGACAGCCCAGGGCCTGTGTCCTGGGATGATCCTGGGGAGACACAGCCTGGACCTGCGCCTGTAGGGGCTGCAGCCACAGAAAGTAGGGACCCAGAAGGGAAGGTTGTGGCCCTGTAAGTCCTTGGCCTCATCTGTGATTCAGCATCAGGAGCTGGGGTGGAAATTATATCCAAAAAGTGGCCTGACAGCCAGTTGGCTGATGCTGCTCCCCAACAGTCTCCCCTACTGACATGGGCAGGTACTGTCTGACTTTTCTAGCTTCCCCAGCCCTTAGCCCAGGAGTGTGCCCATAGTAAGCACTTAAATGCCTTTCCCATTCATGCCAGTTTTCTTCTAGGCCTCTGTCTTAACCACCAGCCTTTGACCTCCAGCCCTGACACCCTTTATCTCTGATTCTTTTTTACAAGGCTCCTCTCCTGAGCAGCCTCCTTTATCCCTGCTGGACAGATTGAGGGGTTCATGCCTGAGTGCTTCCTCCTCCAGTAAAGTCCCTTCACCATGTTCAGTGAGGTAGCAGACAGTGTGTCAGAACCCAGGCCAGGGGCCTGCAAGCTTCTTCAGGCCTGACTCAGAAAAGCTTCCCAATAGGCTCAAAGAGAGACCACCAGAGAGGGCAGGTCAGCACAATGTCCACATCCACAATGTATCCACAATTTGTAGGGAGCAGCAGCCACACCAGTGACCTCCCAGCTCTTCTGATGCACCAGAAGGTAGAACTATTATTTGCCATTAATAGAGACCCCAATCCTAGCCCTTGCTGGTCAGAGGAGCCTGAGGACAAAGGGATTCCAGACCTGGAGCTGCAGTTCTGAGATGGAGCCACTGGGTGTCACTCTTCACCATGAGGAGGCCAGCATGGGCGGCCCCAAGCTGGTGTGACCTTTGCTGCTGTCCAGCAGGTCTGGATCCAGGAGGTGCCCCCAGCCCTGTCACTGTGGCAGCTGGCTGAGGTGCCTGGCACCGCACCCCCCTCCCCAGCCTCTCCATCAGCACCCCCCGCCCTGGGCTCCTGCAGAGGCGGGGCGGCCACCTGGTACTCACCCTCTTTGGGTCACAGGCAGAGTGATGGAGAAGGCGCTGGAGCAGAGTGCGCTGGAAGGCTTGGTGCAGGCTCATCCTGAACTGCTGGGTGTCGGCTGCCTAAGGGACCAATTGTGCAGAATCACCGAGTGCCCCTTGGGCTTGAAGGGCCTTAGGTGGTAAAGTGAGACGCAGGGGCCTTCCCTTGGTCCTGGCAGTGGCTCACTCGTCCCATCTTCAGCCTCTCCTGGGCACCCCCGTTGCTCCCCGCTTTCCGTGCTGCCTCAGTTCCTCAGCCCCAGCCCTGCCCTGAGGGATAAGGAGCAGCTCCTGGTCACCAAGCCTGAGGCCTCTTCTCTGTACCCTGGCTGCCCATCTTGTCCAGCAGATTGCCCCTCCAATCTCTAGTCCCTTCTTCTCTTCAGGTCCTTCCCTGCTGCCTGCTGGCATGCCCAGCAGCTCTCCCCCAGATCGCCTCTTCCTTCATAGCCAAACAACCAGAGCACGGGCCTCCCACTTGGCACCCGCGGCCTCTGCAGGGGCCCTCTGCTGCTGTGGCCCCTCCAGCCTCCCCACTCCTCCTGGGCCAGGCTCTCTCTGGTTCCATTTATCTGGCCATTCCCTCTAGGACCACTCACCCAGCTCCAGCCCCCTAAGTGTGGGTGTGCCCCCCCACCTGATTCTGCCCTCGCTCCTCCCTAACAGCTCCCAAACCGGGTGCCCAGGCCCAGTGCAACAACAAGAGTTCATGCTTGGGCAGCACCTCCAAGTTTCCAGAGCAGCTGTAAGGACTCTCTCCTTTGGTTCTCATGGCCCTGGAGGGGAGGGGCTGTCCTTGCCCTGTCTTACCAAGGCTCCCATCCCAAGTAAGGCAGCATGAAAGGCCTCAGAGGAGATGGAGCAGCAGGGAGAGCAGGGGATGAGAAGGAGATCCCTGCCAACAGGGAGGGGTCAGACATTGTGAGGATGGTGAACAAGGTCAGGAACCAGAGACGGCTCTTGCTGTGGCCTGGCAGGAAAAGCCAGAGAGAAGAGCCTCCTGGGGAGAGGCAGCTGTGAGCCCAAGCAGGAGCAGGGAGAGGGATGGGGAGGGAAGAGGGGCTGAGGAGCTCCCAGGTCTGCTCTGGGCCACATGGAGCCTGATAGTGGGCGCTTATCAGGGAAAGGGCCTGCCGAGGGGCTGGGGCCTGAGAAGGCAAGGCTCGGAGCAGTCTGAGGGCACTGGGTCAGACAATCCAAAAGGATGAGTAAGAGGTCTGTTCTGCCCTAGAGAGGGCCTACGAATTGGTGTCTTTCTTCAAAGCTCAACTCTGGGAGCCACCTCTTCCAGAAAGTCCTCCCTCATTCTCCCTTTGCAAATGACAGTATTTGTATTTACTTCTGGCTGTGCAGGTCAATCATGGGGTGGTGGAGGGTAGGGCTACCAGCCCATGTCTGGCATGAGTGGGCACATAAGAGAGGCTTGCTAAGTTGAATTCTCACTATGTCAGGCTTCAGAAGGGGACAAGCTTCAGCTGGTAACCCAAGAAACAGTGAGAAACACTGGGGGGTGGGGAAGACAGAAACAGAGAAAGAGAGAGACCCAGACACATACAGAGAAAGAGTGGGGAGAGACAGACCAGTGAATAATGAGGGGGAGCCCCCCATCTGGCTGGGCCTCCCACCGAGCTCCCCTGAGCCCTCTGCCCTGTCAGAAATCCTCTGAGGTGCCACATGCACATACCCTCCCAGTGTAGCACATACACACTCCCACATACATACAGACACACTATCTTTACACATACATATAGCCAGACACAAATCACACACAGACCCCCACTCACATGCCTATACCCATATCCACGTTCACATGCATTCACACCACATACGTGTACACACACACACACATCCCAACCCCAAACACACTCACGCACAAACACACAGGAGCAGCCACGTGGCCCCAGGATGAAGCCGTCACCCTTTTCCTCTCAGTCACATGAGCAATTCCAAGTAACTTTGGCGACTCCCTTACTCTGCGCCTTGGTGTCTGCCCACCCCTGTCCCATGGCCTTATTTGCCATTGTTGCAGTTATTTTGGGGGTGGGTTTTTTGATGAAGACTGCCTAGGCAGCCTGCCACCTGCTTCAGGCCTGACTGTCAGAGGTGCCTGGGGTGGAATTTCCTGGGTTTTGTCTTTGCATTCCCAGTTCCCCCCACAGTGCCTGGCACAGTGCTTCCAACTGGCTGACTGGAATCCAAAAGGGTCCCATGCCTAGCCTGGGGTCACACAGTCAGTCCACAAGGTGCATGACATTCACCACACTACCCCAAATGCTGAGGGGCTGTGAGGATGAAAGATCCATGAAAGCCCTAAGAAACAAAAACCTAGACTGTTGGACCTCAAGGGGCTTTATGGGGCTACCAAGTACAACTCCCTTGTTTTATAGATGAAGACACTAAGAGCCCAAGAGGGAAGTGACTCAGCCAACGTCCTACTGTGTGGTAAGGAGCGTCAGAGCCACGACTAGAACCCGAGGCTCCCTCCAGGATGCTGCAGCCATGACGACCCTTTCCTGCTAACCTGAAGGGCCTGGAGACAAAGTGTCCGGAAGCTGCCATGGGTACTGCCGGCCACGATGCTGAAGATGGAGCTGACCGCCACTGGAATGGACGCCTGCAATTTCTGTTGGGCCTAAAGAGTATGGGAATAAGGGGAGAGGGCCGCCAGTGTCATGACGCCTCCCTGCCCAGGAGGACTCAGGGAGGCTGGGCAGAAAAGAAACATCTCCTCAATGGGGGACGTTCTAAGGACATGGGGACATTTCAAGGAATCCTAGAAAACTTTTCTGCCTCAAATAACAACCTTGTTGACAAAGACTTAGAACAAGAAGAACTTTCAGAAACAAATCCATCAGTTTTTGCCACTTGAGGGCTCCTTCTTTTTGCCCTGAAAAGTACTGATGAAACAAGAGAAATCAAGCAAGTAAGGTGAGTTAGTGATGAGAAAGAGAAGGGAAGAAAACTTGGTGAGAAAGAGGGACAAACAGCAACTCCTAGGAAGAGGTCATTGGCATGTAGTTTGTGTGTGTGTGTGTGTGTGTGTGTGTGTGTGTGTGTGTGTGTGTGTGTACCGGGATGTGTGGTACATGTGTGGGTGCACCTGGGGCAGGTCATGTGTGCACTGAGTGCTCACATGTCATCAATCCCTCTGTTCAAGGTTGTGCTGACTGTGACGGCTCCAGATCCACCTGGGTTCCAGCCAAGGGGAGCTGCAGAATGTGCTAGAGTGGGAGTGGGGAGGGGAGGCAGGTGGGATTGGGGTTCAGTTCCTCCTAGCCAGAGGGGACAAGAGGGGAAGGGGGAAGGAACCTGAAACCAAGGGAAACCACTTCCTTCTCTTACCTTGATTATCTGGTGGTGTTGCCCCAAGGCCTGGTCCACAGCCATCTGTACAGCGCCCTGGACCAGGCTCTGGTTCTCCAGTAGGATGCTGTTAAGGTGAGTTAGAAGCAAAGACTGCATCCCTAAAGGGAGAGAGAAGATGAATAGCTCTGACCTAGGATGAAACATTCATTCCCTTATTCAACAGAGATTTTTTAAGCTTTGTTGATGTCTTTGGCTTTTCTTCCAGTCAATCCCCAATGTACTGTGGCCCCTTCCCACTGAATCCAGTTAAGTAAAGCCATCCAACATAGAAATGAGGTCTGAGAGTATATGCAACATATGGTACCCATAGCCCCCCACCTTTCTACATGGCCCCTGCACTGATCATTACCACTCATCAGCTGTGCCACATCCGAGGGCTGTCTTCATCTCTGGAACCGGGCAGATTAGCTTCTTGTGTCTGCTCCCCTCACTCAGTCCAACCACGTTCTCCCACATTTCTATCAATCTGCCATCTTTGTTATTTCTTAGAGTGCAATGGCTCCCATCACATTCATGAGCCATTCCCCAGCTAATGAACATTCTACTACATATTCTTTGGTAGGGAAAGGAAGGGAATCAGCATTTATCTAGCACTTACTAATCTTATCTAATTGATTCTTCAAGGCAGGTGCTATTAATATCCTCATTTTAAAGCTGAAGAAAAGGTGACGAGAGTTTAAATGACTTGCCCAGGATCCCACAGCTAGTGAATACCTGAGGCCAGATGGCTCTGGGCCTTCCTAGGGCAGGTGGCTCTGGGCCTGGCATCAGGAAGACTAATATCCTCCTGAGTTCAAATCCAGCCTCAGACACTTCCTAGCTGTGGGACCCTGGGCGAGCCACTTCACCCTGTTTGCCTCAGTTTCCTCATCTGTAAACGAGCTGCAAAAGGAAATGGCCAATCAGTCTAGTATCTCTGCCAAGAAAACCCCAGATGGAGTCACAAAGACTTGGATAACTGAACAACAAAACCTATGATGTGCTGGACACTGAGCCAAGTGCTGGAGATACAAAGAAAAGCAAAAAACAAATAGCCCTACCCTCAGAGCACTCACAGGCTACTACATGAGGCCCCAGCCAGACCACTCTGTTCAGACAAGAAATATTTGTGATAAATTGGAGACATCAGCTGAAGGAAGGCCCCAGCACTCTGCTACAGAAGGTAGCAAAGGGACTTAAAGGAAGCCAGGGAATCCAGGAAGCAGACGTGAAGAGGCAGTAGTTATACCTGAAGAAAACAGCAGCAGAATCCCAGAGAATATAAATCAGAGCCCCAAAAGGCCCCAGTATTCACTCCAGAAGTGCACACAGACTGTCTCTAACACAATGTCCCAATTCAGAAAGTAGGGCCCCAAAAATAAAGAGCTATGCTTGTGCCAAGGACAGCCAGGACACACATCCAGAAGAAGAGGATAACTAAAACATCTATAAGCAAAGACTCAAAGAAAAGCAGAGCCTAGGCATGAGACCACCTAGAATTTCTGAAGATATGAAACAGGAGTTTAAAAATGTTTTTTATCAACTAAAGGAGAGTGCTACAGGAAAAATGAATGAGAGCAATGGAAGAAAGAAGAGGAAAGGGAATCAATAGCTTGTCATGAAAACTGCCTAAGCAATAAACTCCCTGAGAATTAAAGTGAACCAAACAGACAACCATGAGACAGCAATGTTGTTCAGCTTTCCGAGAGGACCAGTGACAATGGGGGTGGTGTCTTGACTCCTGCATGAGCTGGACTGAAGTGAGGCAGAGCTACACAAAGGTGTCAACCTCCCCCTCTCTTCCTGAGTCATCAAAGTCCAGCAGGAGGACAAGAGTCAGGAGGCATTGGATAACCCTGGCACCCGCTTCAGCCACCTTCAGGCCATTGGAACAGACTGTTCTCATCCCCCCCCTTCCACCAGGGGAAGTCTTCACATGCCTGCAGTAGACACCCCCTAATTCACTGATGGGTCTGAGACCTGTTGGTTATCCTCAACCTGGTTTAGCCCTTCTGCTGAGACAGTTTTAGTGGGTTGTGGTCACTGTTCATGTTATAGCTTCAACAATAAGGCAACAATAAATACTCATACAAAATCAAAGGACTAAAAAAATAGAATAAAGTATATCTTACATAAAAAAACAATTGGCAGGGGCGGCTAGGTGGCACAGTGAATAGAGCACCGGCCCTGGAGTCAGAAGGACCTGAGTTCGGAGCCCGCCTCAGACACTTAATCCACACAAACAAAAACCTAGCCGTGTGACCTTGGGCAAGTTACTTAACCCCAATGGCCCTAAAGGGGCGGCTAGGTGGCGCAGTGAGTAAGAGCACCGGCCTCGGAGTTGGGATGACCCGAGATCAAATCCAGCCTCAGAAAATGAGCCCCCACGCATAAATAATGACTAGCCGTGTAACCTTGAGCAAGTTACTTAACCCCAATTGCTTTAAAAAAAAAAAAACAATTGGCATGGAAAAGAGATCAAAGAAAGATAATTTGAGAATCACTGGACTACATGAAAGCCGTGATCAAAAAAGTCTTGGATATTGTATTTCAAGAAGTAATGAAAGAAAATTCCCCACATCCATAAGAACCGGAAGGCAAAGTTAAAAACAGAATCTCCTGGTCACTTCCTGAAAGAGATCCAAATGAAAACTCCCAGAAACATCATAGCCAAAATCCACAGCTTCCAGGTCAAAGAAAAAAATGCTGCAAGCAGACAGAAAGAAAGAATTCAAGTATCAAGGAGCCAGTCAAGATCACACAAGATTTAGTAGCTACCATGACAAAGAAGTGGGAAGCTTAGAATACTATATTCCAAAAGGCAAAAGATATAAATTTAAAACCAAGAATAACATATTCAGCAAAACTGAATATAATCTTACAGGGGGGAGTTTTAACAGGCTTTTAATGAAATTAAGGACTTCCAGTCATTTTTGATGAAAAGATCAGAGCTGAGTAAAAACTCTAAGTCAGGAAAAACATAAAAAGGTGAATATAAGTGAGCAATCAGAAATATGACATATTTAGATTCTAATGGAGTCTTGAGATGATACAAGTCTCCTCTCAGAACGTCAACGTCCTCAGGAAACATAGAGCTCAATAACACAAAGGGTCTGAGAATCGTTTTGTTGTTTTCTTTCAATCTACAGTCTAAATATATGGACCTACTTGCTCATCAATAAAAGAAAGAGCAGATCAATGAATTGAGCATGCAACTAAAGAAAACTAGAAAACCAACAAATTTAAAACTCCCAATTAAACACCAAAATAGAGATTCTGAAAATCAATGATTAACAAAATCTAAAGTAAAGAGCCCAACCAAACAAATGAAACCACCAACTGTTTTTAAAAAAGACAAGAACAATAAAACAAATAAACCATTAACTAATTTGATTTAAAAAAAGAAAGAAGAAAATCAAATCACCAGTATTAAAAATGAAAAAGGGAAATTCACAACCACTGAAGAAGAAATAGTAACAATTATTAGGCAACCTTTCACCCAACCATATGCCTATAAAACTAATGATCTTAATGAAATGGATGAATACTTACAAAAATATAAACTGCCTAGATTAACAGAACAAGAAATACAATTTTTCAATAACCCTATCCTAGAAAAATAAATTGAACAAGCCATAAATGAACTCTCAAAGGGAAAAAAAACCTCGGGAACTTACCAAAAAAAAAAAAAAACTAGCTGGATTTACAAACAAATTCTTGTTTGTTATTCAATTGTGTCTAACTCTTCATGACTCCGTAGACCATAGCATGCCAATGCTTTCCTTGGGGTTTTCTTGGCAAAGATACTAAATAAACTCTATTAAACATTAAAAGAATAATTAATTCCAAAACTACAGAATCTGTTTGGAAAAAAATAGGGAAACAAAGAAGAGGGCCCTACCAAATTCCTTCTATGACATAGCATTTTTTAAAGTTTTATTTTAAATTTTTATTTCTAGTTCCAAAATCTCTCTGTCCCTCCAGGGCCTCCCCCACCTACTGAGAAGTCAAGAAATATGATACCCATTTGTACATATGAAATCATGCAAAACGTATTTCCACAGTAGCTTGTGAGAAAAAAAAGAAAAAGAAAGTGAAGGAAAACATCAGAGTGCATTGGTTCTCTCTCTGCAGGTAGATAGTTTTCATGAGTACTTTGGAATTGTTGTGGATCATTATATTGATCAGAGTAGTTAAGTCCTTCACAGTCGATTGTTGTTACAATGTTGCTGTTACTGTTGTCAATGATCTCCTGGTTCTGCTCACTTCATTTTGCATCAACTCCCATAAATTTTCCCAGGTCCTTCTGAACCCATCTCTGTCATCATTTCTTATAGCACAGTAGTACTCCATCACATAGACCACAACTCGTTCTTCCATTCCCCAATTGATGGGCGTCCCCTCAGTTTCCAAATCTTTGCTACCATGAAAAGAGCTGCTGTAAATATTTTTGTACATATGGGTCCTTTTCCTTTCTCTTTGGTCTCTTTGGGAGATAGACCCGGTAGTGGCATTGCTGGGCACAGTTTTATAGCCCACAAATATAGTCATAATACCTAAACTAGGAAGAGCTAAAAAAGAAAATTATTGACCAATCTTCCTAATAAATACTGATGCAAAAATTTTAAATAAAACATCGCAAGGGGACTACAGCACTATATCATAAAGACCATACAATATGACTAGGCTAGATTTGTATCAGGAATGCAGAACTGGTTCAATATTGGGGAAATTAAAAACATCACTTGTATTAATAGATGTGGGAAAAGGTTTTATTTGACAAAATACAACACTCATTCCCATTAAAAACTTCAGAGAGCATAGGAATAAATGGAGTTCTCCTTAAAATTAGTAGTATCTATCTAAAATACAGAACAAGCATTAACTGTAAAAGGGATAAGTTAGAAGCCTTTCCAGTAAGATCAGGAGTGAAAGCAAGAACGTCCATCATCCCCATCATATCTTTGTACCAGAAATGCTAGTTATAGCAATAAAATAAGAAAAAATTGAGGGAATAAGCATAAACAATGAGAAAACAAAACTATTATTTCTTTGCAGATTGTATGATAGTTTGCTTAGAGAAACTTAGTCAACAAAAAAATTAATAAAAATGAGTAAAAATTGCAGTAAAGTTGCAGGATATAAAATAAACCCACACAAATCATCAGTATTTTTGATTATTACCAACAAAATCCAGAAGGAAGTGATAGAGAAATTCCACTTAAAATATCTACAGACAGTACGAAATACTTGGGAGTCTACCTTCTAAGACACAAAAACTATATGAACATAATTATAAACCGCCCCATACAGATAGACATCTAAATAATTGGAGAAATATTCATTTCTCATGGGCAGGCTGAACCAATATCATAAAAATGACAATACTACCAAAATTAATCTATTTAGTTACCCATACTAATTAAATGGGCAACTAGGTGGCACAGTGGATAGTGCCAGGCCTAGAGTCAGATGACCCATCTTCATAAGTTCAAATCTGGCCTCAGATATTTACTAGCTTGGGCAAGTCATTAAACCCTAGTTGCCTCAGTTTCCTCATCTGTAAAATAATCTGGAGAAGGAAATAGCAGACAGTTCTAGTATCTTTGCCAAGAAAACTCTAAACAGGGTCATGAAGAATTGGACACGACTGAGACAGATGAACAATAACAACAACCAATTAAATACAAAAGGATTACTTTAGAGAGCTAGAAAAAAATGACAAAATTAATTTGGAGGAACAAAAGACCAAGAATATCAAGTGATGTAATGAAAAAAAATGGGAAGGAAGGAGGCCTAGCAGCATTAGATTTCAAACTATACTACAAAGCTGTAATTGTGAAAACAATTTTGTACTGGATAAGAAATAGAGAGGTTCATTAGTGAAACAGATTAGATGCACAATATATAAATGCAAACGAACACAGTATCCTAGTGTTTGATAAACCCAAAGATCCTCACTATGGGAGAAAGAACTGACTATTCAACAAAAACCATAAAGTAGTCTGGCAAAAACTAGGTATAGACCAATGTCTCACCAAGACAAACCCAATAGAGCCCAGGATTTAGACAACAAGGGTGACATCATAAGCCAATTAGTGAAGCATAGAAGAAATTACCTGTCAAATGGATGGCAAGGGAATCAAACAAGAGACAGAGAGGTATACAGGAGGCAAAATGGACAACCACTATTACTTAAGATTATAAAGGTTTTGCCCAAAAACAGGCGCAGGAATCTCGGCAGGGATGGGGGGTTGGAGGGAGCGGGAATCTTTGCAGAAAGTTTCTTTGATAATGATCTCATTTCTAAAATATACAGGGAACTGAGCCAACTTTACAAGAATAAGAGCCATTCCCCAACTGATAAATGATCGGGCAATTTTCAGATGAAAAAATCCAAGCTCTCAATTGCCATATGAAAAAGGCTCTAAATCACTAATAATTTAAGAAATACAAGTTAAAACAACTTTGAGGTACCACTTCATATCCATCAGATTGGTCAAGTTAATAAAAAAGCAAATGACAAATGCCAGAGAAGCTGTGGGAAAACAGGTACTTTAATGCCATGTGGGTGAAGCTGGAAACTGGACTAACTGTCCTGGAGAGCAATTTGGAACCAGGCCTATTAAACTGTGCATTTCCTTTGACCCAGCAATACCACTACTAGGTCTATTTACCAGAGATCAAAGATAGCTCAAATGGTACCCAGATGTACAAAAATATTTATAGCAGCAATTTTTGCGATGGTAAAGAAAAGTTGTGGTATATGATTGTGATGGATACTATTGTGCTATAAGAAATGATGAAGAGGATGGTTTCAGAAAAACTTGGGGAGAGCCATATGATGTGATGCAGTGTGAAATAAGCAGAACCAGCAGAACAAGCTATACAGTAACAGCAATATTGTAAAGTTAATCAAACTTTGAAGGGGGTGAGGAGAATAACTATTTATACAGTGCCTACACTGCATCAGGCACTGTACACTTCACAAACATCATGTCATTTAATCCTTACAAGCACAGTGCAAGGGAGGTGCTGTTATTCTCCTCATCTTACATTTGAGGAAACTGAGGCAAACAGAGGTGAAATGACTTGCCCAAGTTCGCACAGCTAGTAAGTGTCTGAGACTAGATTTGAATTCTGGTCTTCCTGACTTGAGGGTCAGAGTGCTTTCAAAGTGCTTGAAAGATTTAATTAACTCCAGTAAGCAAAATGACCGATCCACAATCCCAAAGGATTCATGGCAAAACACCTGCCTCCACCTACCGTGTGCCATCCGCCTCCAGGTAAAGAGCTGGTGGGACTCGTGACACGGCTTGAAGCCTGTTTTCTTCTCTTTCTTTCCGTTTCTCTCTTTTTCTTAGGGGAGGGGGGCAGGGACAGGGCTGATGTTTTGCATGACTATATCGATTTATAACAGATTCTGGTTTTCTTGCCTTCTCAATGGGTGGAAAAGGAAGAAGGGAGAGAATTTGGAACAGAAGATAAAACTGAACTTTTACAGAACAGGTGAGTTAGGAGGGAGCTGGGGGGGAGGGCAGGAAAGGCCAGAGAGCAGTGCAGGGGATCCAGCTCTTACCAGCCAGCAGCTCAGAGCCCCAGAGCAGGGGCTGGAGTGCCTGGTGAGAAGGTGAGGTGGGGATATGCTATCCCTGGCACCTTCTAATTTCGGGGCTCCAACAGTCCTGGCATTTCCTGAAGCATGTAAGCCCAAGAACTGGTGTTTTAGGTGTCAACACTGGCCTGAGCTTGGACACACCCTTCTCCCCTCCTCAGAGCAAAGCTTCATGCTTTGCTTCAGGAGCCCTTGTGTGAGTTGTGGGGGCCATCACCCCCTGGCTCTAATCACTGTAGATAGCTGAATCTTATCATAGGCCTGAAAATGACCTGAGTGAACAGCACTCCCAGAACCACAGAAACTCAGAGTTGTCAGGGACCTCAGAGGTTTCCCCCAAGTCTTCATTTTATAGAGAAGGAAACTGAAGGCCACAGTAACTACAAGGTTGCACAACCACTAGGCTACAGCAGGACCTGAACCCAGGACCTCAGACTCTAAGTCCAGCATTCTTTCCATGGCACTGTGTGGCACAACCTGTGTCTGAAGGTCGCTAGGCCATGGCCTCGGGCAGGCTTGGGGGGACGGGGGTATCTCAGCAGCAGGGGAAACATACTGGTTGACTGCAGGATCTCTGATCTCATCAGAGAGGGGTTTTCTCTCTGCCAACATGGATCCCAAACTCCTCTGAGACTGAGCAGAAAATCTCTGAGAGTTGCTATGACTGAAAAATACACCCCCTCTCAACCTCACCCTGCCACCAACCTGATGGCGAGCCTCTGTGACTTCGGCAAGGCTGGTCTTCAGCCAACAGGATAAAAATCTGTCACAGACCTATACATGAAACCTTTCTAGCTTCATAGGAGAAGAGGCTTAAAGCCAGAAGAAACCTGTGAGGTCAATGAACTGGCCTCCCTTATTTTACTGAATAGGAAGTGGATATCTAAAGGGGCTAGTTTACCTCCTCAGGGTAACACAGGTTGTAAGTGTCTAAGACAGGATTTGAACACAGATCTTCTTCTAGTCAGCAAGCATTATAAAACCCTGCTCTCTGCCAGATACTATTCTAAGTATTGGGGATTCAAAGAAAAGCAAAAAACAGCCCATGCTCTCAAGAGCTCATAGTCTAGGGGGTGGGAGGGACAGAGACAACACACCAACAACTGCACAAACCAGCTCCCTGAAGGACAAAACAGGGAGCGTGTGAAGGAGGGCACTGAGATGAGGAGGACTACTCTGCGTCTGGGCTGCCTCTGATGCTGGCATCGGTGGCTTGGGAGTAGGGCTTCACAGGATGCTGCATACATAGCTGGGCTGCTATCTAGATAGCAGAGGGTGCAGATAGCCCTGGGAATACATAGGCACTTCTGTAACGTGTCAAAGAGAATTCTTTTTCAAAACACTAGAAAAAAGTTCATTGAATTCACTTAGCCATGCTGACTGTGCTGCAGAAGGGCCATGCTTCCAACAAGTCCCAGATCAGAATCCTTAGACCGCTGTTGGCTGAAGCCTTTGTCATAAATGGACAGTTCTGATCTCTTCCACCTACCCCAGGTCTCCGTCAGCTGAGCTGGGAATCTACTGTGGAAATCCACCATGAGAAAGAGCAGTAGAGCTTGTTCCTCTGGGTCCTGGGGCTGGCTCCTTTCATGGGACTCAATCCAGTAACTCACATCGGGAGGCACTAAATCTAAGGAATGAGGTATTATGGGGCACTGTAAGATAAGCAGAGTTTTCAAATGTTTCAGGGCTAAAAAGTCTGCCCCAGCAATGAAGCTTACGCTGAACAGGGAACAGAAACATGGAGGTGAGTCAGCTTCCTTTCTAGTTTCCACATCTATAAAATAAAGTCAACACCTGCCTGGCAGAATCCATGGAGAGCAACAAAGTCACTTGCCATAGAAAACTGGGAAAACATAATGTGGTTACGATGGTTAGGGCCCCAAGAAGAGCCAGAAAAGCCCAAAATCCTAAATCCACAGGATCCTACCCAAGGCCGTCCTGGCCCTGAGCCCCAGTATCATGGGGGATCAGAAAACCTTTCCCAATGTGGTTTATGTCCTAAGAACTGAAAAAGTTCCAGACTTACTCCCAGACAATTCAGAGCAGCCCCACAGATTGGAAAAGGTTGGAAAACTGGAAAGTTTGAAAACAAAAATTAAAGCAGAAAAGGAAAAAGCCCCTGGGACTTGCCTAACTGACCTCTTGTCATTAAACCCTTCCGTTCCTCCAAGATGTAGAGAACCACCCACCTCTCTCTGAAGACCTATTGTCTTATGACCAAATATCCATCCACTAACACACAAAAAAGCAAACGTGACTCTCTAGAATCTGTACTTTTTTCTGAAACAGCTGAAAAACTACAGGAAAATGTACTCCTCCTTATGGTCACTTCTCTATTTAGGCCTCTGCCTGGCACTTTGGACACTGCCTTTCCTTCTTCAGCATGGCGACCAACGTTCTGGGATCTCTCCCATGGTTATCATGGTCAGCTGGATCCAACTCTCCCAGCTCCCCTGGATTTCAGGCAGGTGAAGCTGAGATCCCTGAAGTTTCCCTGACCCAGCCAGTTCACTTCCATGTTCCTATTACTTGGTGTTCTGGGGAGGCTGGCCAGCTTTAATCAGAGGGACACACAGCCCCACAAAGCTGCATTGTGCACAGACCTGCATGGAACTGATTGATTACAAAAATACAACAGTCAGAAGCAAACCCCAGCTAGTAACAGTAAAACGCTATAACAGCACCTTGCCATTAATCTGCTTTCACATGTGGTTCCTTTTTTGGGCCTGTAGCAGCTGCTGTGACCCTAGAGCCTGGCTAAAATGGCCCCATGGTGCACAGGGGGTAAGAGCTTAAAGGCAACACAGAGGCATCTGAACCAACTTGAACATGGCCGAGAGGGCTCCCCCCAGCCCCATGAGCTCTCTCTGAAAACCTGTCAGGCGAGGAGAAGTCCGCCACCCCCCAGGGGCAGCCCCTTTGGCTTCTGCATAGTCCTAGTCACCACGACATATTTTGTTCCTGACATCTAGCCTGATCCACTTTTCTTTGGCTTCTCCCCACTGTTCCCAGGCCCTCCCCAGGAGGCCCAACAGAACAAATCGGCTCCTTTCCTCCTAAGGATGTGGGATCCCTGAATTCTGCAGAGCTAGAGATTAAAACAGGCATGATGAGGCTCTCGTAGCAAGCCCCAGAGGAGGATAAAGGCCCACTGATGTACCACAGCCTAATGCCAGGTCGGCGCCACATAACTTCAAGTCTGATATATTTCAACCTCACCTTTGTCTTTCAGTGGGTGGCCTGAGCCAGTCCCTTTTACCCAACATGCCAAAGGGCCTGGGCTTGACTTCGCCCACCTGGGCCATCTATGATTCTTCCCTCCCTTCTTCCCATCTCTAGAGTTTTTCAAGAGTGAGCCATACCTTCTTCCAAACTGATATTCAAGTTGGGTGCTACACACAAGTGATATTTCTTCCAATCAAAAAGGTAGGAATTATCATCAAAGACAGTTAATGGATGCTCCTGATTTGGAAATATTAGAGGCAATCCTGAAGGTCCATATAGAAATACATATAGTAGCTAAAGAAAAATACCAAATTTTGGTGTTAAATCTTCAGTATTAAGTATATTGTAACAAATAGAGAAACACCCTAGTCCACACTTCCTGTAGATTAACCTTGTAAATCTAAGACTTAACCTCTTTAGGCCTCAGTTTTCCCATCTAAAAATGGGTATTAGTTCTAATAACCCTTTCAGCTGATAGTCATTGTTCTAGGCTTCCCTCCAGCACTGACATTCTGTGGTTCTGTGACTCTAGATACAGTCAAACCTGCACTAGGCCTTTCCCCAACTACTAGGAAGTTGTGGCCTCCTCCCAAACACCCTCAGGACTTTGGGGCTTAGGATGAGACCTGGCATCTTCTCCAGGAGCATTACTCAGATGTGCCTTAGAAAGACCAATGGCTGCCTTTCAACCTTATAGTTTTGACCTTGGCTCTGTCTTCCAGGGCAATACAGACTAGATGGATTAAGAATCTCCCCTTAGCAGCCTCTCCTGTTTTCTTACAGAGTGAACTTAGAAAAAGGTGTTTCCTGTGAGGATTATCAAACTTGGCTATCAGCCAGAAAAGTATCATAAAAATGAAAATGGAAACTAGGACCACAGGAGGAAGTCACTGGAGGTGAGGGCACTTTCCCTAATCCCAGGAGGAAAGGCCATCTGAATTAGTCATGAATTCTTCCAACACTTTGGGGAGAGGCAATTCAGTGACCACATACATGGAAGAGAATCAGGTGAGGAAAAAGACCTAGGAGGGAGAGGCAATGACAGTGAGGCAATAAAGGGAAACCTGTGGGATCCTATCACTTACATGGGACATTTCTGTAGGAAATGATAGATATGAAGAGAAGGCTAGCCTGGAAAGGAAAGCAAGTCTGTCCAAGTCCAACACAGACCCTGAACTCATGCTCCCAGGACCCATTGTGGGGCTCGTGTGGCTACTCACAAACTCAGACTGTCAGCCCTTTAGGACATGGGACATGGGGTTATAGCAGCCACACAATTCCCTCAGTACTCTGGGGGCAAACTGACAGTAGACAAATAAGCTTCAGCCTTGGACAACAGGCCAGCCTCAAAGCTTTTCCATTCCATGGGGCCTGACAAAGCTTGGATTCTGTCAGCTTGGCTTTTGAAAACCCCCAGCCCCCTCCACACGTCAAGGCTCAGGTGGACTTCTTTCTGTGAAAGAAGAGGCCCCCTCATGTCTGAAGATCAGACCCGGCCCCTTTTAGCTAAAAGTGTTTCACATTTCATCAGTCTTAGCAAAGCCATGTGACTGCCAGAGTCTGGGCTCAGACTGACTCCAGCATCTACATCTGTTTCAGTCACTTCTAAAAGAACCCAGTGACCCAGAAGTCTTGAAAAGTAGAACTTTCTTGAGCCTTGAAACAGGGGCTTGTGTAGACTCCCAAGTTTTCCAAATAGCACTCTTAGTGACCTGGTTTGGCTCGGAGCACAGAGGGAGTGAACAGATAGCAGAGAGTGTACCTGCCCCACCCCACCAATCTGTTTCACAAGAACTGAGAGAAAGGCTGTGCATTTTCTAAGAACACAGACCCTCTCTTTCCAGGTTCTGCTTCCAAATCAGACCTCTATGAGTAAGTCAGCCTTTTCCTGACTAACAGCACCAGCCTAGCTCCTAAACTTTTCATAAAAGAATGACAAATGTAGCCCTGCTCCCCTGACATGAAAGCCCATCCCTCTACTTTGACCAGCAAAGGATGGCTGTGTCACAGACAGTGGAGGATTCCATGGACATCTGCCAAAGGCACCAGACCGCTGAAGAGCCATGTTAACGCCCATGCCCTGGACTGCATAGAGCCTCTTGGGCCTGGCAGAGAGAACCTCGGCGATTCAGCTGTTACTCTCTGCATTTACAGGGCAAGAGAGCTGCCGATCTGAAGAGAGTAACACGGCACTAGAGAAGCTGAAAACTTGTCCCTCGTGCTACTCAATGGTCCTCATCCAAGGACCACAGGATAGCTTATTCCTGGAGCTCAGTCTCAGGAACAAGCATTAAAGGCTTTCTTTTCTAAGACATTGTCTACTTTGTAGCTCAAAGGGTTTCCCTTTTGCCTTCACAGTCTGGAACCTAGAGGAGCCATACTCAGAGCCCAATATAGTCAGCTCCTTCCAAATGCCTTGGAGATTTTACTCCACAGGCTTCCCTCAGATAGTCTCTGTTCCCATTTTATCTTAACTGTCCTATTTTACATGTGCTTTTAATTCTGTAAGCTTCCTCAGGTCCTCAGATCCTCTCTCAACACTCCAACCTCTCATCCCCTCCTCTGTCTTGCAGTCATTTTCTAGATGGCCCAATGGCACCCAAAAGGCAGCATCTCTGAAGGCTCATCCCTTCCTGATTTCCCTCCGAGGATCCCAATGCCAACAAAGCCATTGTCAGCCTCATCTCCCCTTCTTTCTTGGGTTAGACTTGCTGCGTGGTAGCAGCAGCTGGCTGTGCCCTCTGCAAGCCAACCCTCAGGAGGTCCATGCAGGAAGAGTCCATTTCTTGTCATCCCTGCCCCCTGCTGCTGCTCTAGCCCTGGACCAGGCCACAAGCTGTTAGCCACACTCTGGCTACCTGCTTTTCACTACCTAATCCAGGCCTTGGAGAACAAGAATCTTTTTTCTAAGCCTAAAGCATAATCTTAATGTAAATTTCTTGCTCTAAAATCTACAGGGCCTGCCAGTTGCCTTCTGAATCAACTCAGAATTCCTCTGGCGTGCATTTTTTCCTCCCTCTCATCCTCAGGGGTGCCCTCACTCTCTACTGCACGCAGGTTAAAATTCTCTGCTTTGGTGGGACAAACCTGCCTGCCAGGTATCTTGGAGCACACTGAACTGCCTGGGAGAGAGGGGGGTCAGAGCTGACTATTAAATTTTCAGTACCAGCATTTACACTTTTGAAATCAACCAGTACTCCTTTTGTTGATTGCCCAGACTTCAGAGATGGAGCCAATGCAAATAGTGCATGTTATACTAGATAATGGATGCTAGCTGAAGGGAGCTAGTCCCTAAGCATTTCTTTTAGCGCCACAGGCCACACCCCAGGTGCCTCCCTCCCTACACCCCAGGTGCCTCCCTCCCTTCTGTCTTTTTCATTTACCACCAATCACTGAATCATCTAACATGAGAATGGGAAAGAACCTTGGAGATAAAATAGTTCAACCCTCTCACTGTAATAAAATTAATTACTTGCATTAAGACAGTACTTTAAGATTTTTAGGGCACATTAGTGACTTGTGTGAGGTAAGTCATGAGAGGATCATTTGGCCACACATTTCCTGTAGCTGGAAACTCTGCTCTGACTTCACACACAGTTAGAAGACTGTAAAAATAAATGCAACTGTCTGTTTGTAACCAAGTTCTCAAAGCCTTCTATAGAAGCCCCCCTCCCCCACCCCGACAATGCAGGGAGCCCAGCACATTCTCAAATGGACCTTTCTTTACCCAATCTCACCAGCGTTGTGTCCTAGCCCTGCCTTAACCTTCCCATACACAGCCCCTGCTTACTAAAGGCTTCCTGATCATCTCTAAGAAGATCTCAGGAAAAATCTCTACAAACAATATAAAACATTTACAGTACCTTTAAAAATGGTTTTTAAAAAGCAATTGTTTAAAATGTCTGCCATAAATAACAAATCAAATGCTCACTTGTGTGTCCACATTGAGCCTCTGGCCTCAAAGGGAAGCCATACAATGTATCTAGATTTGCAGGAACCTAGAAAGAGGCAGGCTAGTTTTGGATGGATCTTCCCAGAAAATAAACTGATGCTTTAAGAAACTAGTTTTCCCACTTGCATTAAAAACAGACCTCTTGGGCTAGTGGTGATGTACTGTGTCCCACTGAGTCTAGCTCATGAAGCATGGACCCCAAAGATGGAACACTGACCCCTACTTCCCCGGCTACCACCACACACTTTCATGGTATGGCTTCTCTGGTGGGCCTACAGTGAAGCCACATTTAATGGGAAGACTTTTCCCTGTGTCCCAGGGATGTGGTAACAAAAAAAAAGTTTTGAAATTATTTAGATATAGTCTTAGAGGAAGGTCATCAAGCTCCCAGTGAGAGGCCCTCCTTCTCACCGTTCCCTTACTGAGGCCTGTGTTCTTTATCCCATGGCACACAGAGGAGGGACTACAGAAGCGGGCCCAGATGCCCACATTGTGGAGGTCTAAAGTACAGGTGCCAATGGCCTTCTTGGGTCTGGGAGGACGGATTGACTGCCAAAGATAGTTTGGCCTCAGTGTCATTAAAAGGATATGAAGGCTGCAGAGATCCTGCTGGTCTCGTTGGGACGAAGCTTGCAGCAGGGACACAAAGCAGCTGTTGGAGTGAGGGTCAGCTGACCCTGTAAGCCCATGTTGGCTTCATCGTCAGGAATGAAGAGGGCCACAGGATGCCCTAACACAGGATGGATTCTGCTGCAGACTTGGTGGGCCACTGGAATTCCTGGCCTGGTGACACAGAAAACAGGAAAGGCAACTCAGAGGGCATTTTTTCCCTCAAGAAATGGCTAAAAGAAACCATCAACATTTGTGAAGCCCCTTCTAACCACTCAGGCACACACACAGAGGCATGTGTATATATTCACACTCACACACACATACATACCCTCTCACACACACATATATTCACATACACAGGCGCACAAACACACACACACACACACACACACACACACACACACACACACTCCTCTTTCTCTGCCCGTAGTTGGCTCTCAGGGCTAGAAGACTTAGCTCCCCACCTAGGGCACCATCACAACTGGCACCATGGGGGACAGCACCGCTGTACACCTCTTTGGAGGGAGGGCCTTCACTGGACAGTCTCTGAAGTCCCTCCCACCCCTGAGTTCCTGTGATCCTACTCCCTGTTTCTGCCAGCACCACCAGCAGCTCCCCCTTTACCAAAAGGAATGTCTGCCATCTCTATCTCCATCTTAGTGATTTCAAGCAGAGACAGTCAGGTGGCTTGGTTTCCATGAGCACACATGACCCTATTATCTAGCCATAGAATCAGGCTTGGGAAAGCCCCTGAAATAATTTTGTCTACACAGCACCCCCCCACCCCCCAGCCCAGATGCTTTTTATATCACTGGGAAAATTCCATTTCCTAAGAACAGTAGGGTAAGCCAGGCCATCTTCTGTCCCCAGGAAGAATCATGCTAAGGGTTAAATTAGGTGGCTATTTACCTACTAGCAGGTCTATCCTATAGAGGGAAATATTGAACCCCTTTCTCCCCTCTCTCTTTAAGCCAATGGAATACATTCCACCAAACACTTTCCCTTCAGTATTGGATCAAATAAATCTTTAGGTCCTGATTGCCTGGGGCAATTGCCTGATTGCCTGGGTTAAGCTAGGAGAAAGCCTGTGGTTCAGACCTGAACACCCCAAGGGTTTCTGGGAAGGGAGGGGAGGGGAATAGGCATTTACATAGCACCTTACAAAGAACTCACTTTGGTCCTTACAACAACTCTGCAAGGTAGGTGCTTTTATTATCCCCATTTTGCAGTTGAGGAAACTGAGGCAAACAGAGGTGTTGCTTGACTTGCCCAGGGTCACACAGCTAGTGTCTGAGATCAGATCTGAACTCAGGACTTCCGGACTCCAGGCCCAGAGTTCTACCCACTGTGTCACCTAGCTGCCCCTAGCTGGTGAGAACTGGTCCTGCTCTAAAGGGAAAAGCCAGATATCACTGCTGAATGAGAAGCTAGTTCCCCTTTCTGGTGAGCCCAGGTATTCAACTGAATGAAGGCTCCAGCTATGCCCTCTCAAGAAATTCTAGGTTCAAACAAGATAGCTTTCTCGAGGGCCACCCAGACTATGGCAGATCCCTTCATTCCCAGGCCTGCCCACAAGTATTTCTTCATCCCTAAAGATGAGCCAGAACCAAGTCAGCTCAAGAGGAGAGACTCCAAAAGAGTGATCAGTCACTGAAAATGTCTTTTGGCCCCATCAGAAGAGACTCCCCCAGTCTCCTTACACCAGGTTCAAGTGAGTCATATCAAAGTGAGTCGTTTGAGTGGGCCTGTGATTTCACTAGTAGGAGAGAACTCTCAGTGAGGAAATGCGCTCTACCAACGAAGATCAGCAACCACCCTTCAATTTATAATCTCAGAGCATTGTCTGCATTGAATAATTAGGTGACTTGCCTGGGTAAAGAGCCAGCAGGTCACAGGCAGGATTTGAATCCAGACTTTCCTGACTCTAAGGACTGCCTTTTTGCTACACCATGCTCCATCAAGAGGACACAGGCTTAATTAGAAGAAGGGATTTCAATTACATGAATGAGACAGATGAAAGTGTAGACATAGTTTTTTGGATAGTTTTCCAGGGGGTCGACAACTCTAAATATTGATCAGACAAAATGTGATGGGAAATGGCATCTACTCTTTGGAGTAAACTCCTAAATTTCTAATAAGAGATTAGAATAGCACTAATTTAATGTGAGAAAGTTTTTCATAGACTCAAAAATGTTAAGGATTTGAAAGCCCCTTCAGCTAGGTGGTGCAGCGGTTAGGACACCTGGCCTGGCTTCAAGAGAACTCTTCTTCCTGAGTTCAAATCCTACCTTAGACACTTACTAGCTGGATCATTTCACAATGGGCAAGTCATTTCACACTCTTTGCCTCAGTTTCCTCATGTATAAAACAAGCTGGAGAAGGAAATGGCAAACCATTCTAGTATCTCTGTCAAGAAAACCTCAGTGGGGTCACAAAGAATCAGACATGACAGAAAGCGACTGAACAACCACAAATAGAAGTCATCTAGTTCAGCTCCCTAATTTGAGTGGAGGCCCAGAGAGGTAAAGTCCACTTTCCCCAGGTCACTGGAGACCCTGTCCAACACTCTGGAATTCTGGACCTCCTGCTGGTATAAGACTGTGGAGCAGAGCAGGGAACAGTATTGGTAAAATGTAAGCATGCCTCAATTTGGCTTTTCCCTATTCTCCAATTCCCTACATGGAGTCAGTGTGCTGCTGGCTGTGACATATGTAGTGTTATGATTCCAGTATTTAACAAGCCGTGACCTCATCAATAGGCACATGCCCTCCACTAAGAGAGATCAAAGGGGGAGTCCTCCGTTGGGGATGAACTCTCAGTTGCTGGGGATGAAAACTTCAGCCCCTAGGGCTGCCCCTTTGCAAACTTTGCCCAGCAGGTCCTCACACCAGAGAAACATCTCTGATCTATGTCTTCAAGAATAATCTAATCATGATAACTGTGATACAGTCGAGAGCCTTTGGGGTCATAGCCCAGATTTAAGATTCTCTAAGCACAGGTAGAGGGGAGAGCAGTATCTCAGAAGATGGTCAGCCAAGCCCAACCCCAATCAAACTGCCCAGTGGGCCACCACGTCCCAAGGACCTTCCTTTTTCCCAGGTCACCGGGATGAGAAAGACAGAGCTTTGCCTTCACCTCATATAGTGGAGCTGATTGGTGAGCAGGCCAATCCCATTCTTCAACTTCACAATGGGCTCCTTCTCTCCCCTGGGAAGGACAGACAGACATGTCAAATGCTGGCTCCTCCTACTTCTTGTTCTGGCTCACAACAGAGGCTCTTTGTCTGCCACCTCAGGGGACCCCTTCCTCGCCCTGGTCAGGCTGGTGATTAGTGAGCTGTAGGTGAGGAGACCATATTTGTTAGGGCTGTAGGAAACAGCACCGCCTCTGTAGCCAGAAGGGGACTTACCCAAAGGTTTCCTTGGAGAGGACTCCATTCACCTTCACTCCAAAGTGGAATCTGACCTGCAAACAAAGGAGTAGCTAGAGTATTTAGCAAAGGCTAAATCCCCACCCATCTTCAAGCTCCTCCTCACAACTCAATGCATTTCCAATCCAATCCAACAAAGTGTTTTTATTCCCATGCTCTGGGAATAAAAGGTTCAATAGGTAACAGACACTCAGATGCAATCATTTGAGAAGGCCAAGAGAAATATAACAAGATGAAGGGAACAAACATTTATTTAGCACCTACTATGTGTCTCAGGTACCAGGCTAAGTGCACTTTACAAACATTATCTCATTTGATCCTTACAACTGCCCTGTGAGGTAAGTGTTGTTATGATCCCCATTCTACATTTGATGAAACTGAGGCAGATGGTGGTTAAGGACCATGCTTAGGGTCACATACCTAGTAAATGTCTGAGGTGACATGGGAACTCATAAGTCCCTGACTTTAAATCCATTTAGGGCTGGGGGGAATCAGGAAAGATTTTCCATGGGAGGAAACATGGATATGGAGCCTTGAAAACCACTATAGAGGGAGAGAGGAAGTATATCCCATGCACTGTAAGTAGCTTATGCAAAGGAACCAAGAAGGGAGACTAGATTCCTAGTTTGAGGAAGAGCAGGTAAACCCCGTTGGGCCTCATCTGGAAAAGGCTGGAGAACAAGCAGGAAGGTGAGTAGCAAGAAACAAGGAAAGGAGACATGCCCAACAACTGTGAACCCAATGATCTCTAGGAACGCCTCTGAGAATGGGTCCTCATGCACATTTTGGATGTCCAGGGTTCAAACATATGCCAGAGAATGGCTCTGATTTGCTTCCTTGGTCACTCTGGGAAGAAAGAATAGACGCAAGGGTTAATTAGCACATGTGTATAAAAGAGAACTGAAGCTCCCAGAAGCAAAAGACCCATCCAAGGTGACAGAGACAACAGCAAGGCTGAAGACAAAACTCCAAAGAAAAGTCTGCAGCTAGGGGGCACCACAGGAGATAGAGCAGTGGGCTAGGGGTCAGGAAATACAGTCAGATACAACCTCAGACACTCACTGACTTTGGGAGAGTGACTTAACTGGTGTCTACCTCAGTTTCCTCAAATTTAAATGGGGATAATAACAGCATCTACCTTGCAGGGTTGTTGTAAGGATTAAATGGGATAATTTTTGTAAAAAGCAGTTAGCACAAGGTCTGGCACACAGTAGGCACTAAAGAACGTTTGTTCTAATCTCCCTCTTATCAGACTCCTTCAAAGGCACACCAAAACCAAACCAATTCAACACTAGAAATCATCAATACTGACAGATAGACAAACCATGTAGAATCTCCAGCAGAAGAGATGACTCTTCCCCATCCCCGCTCCACCTCCCATGTCACTGCCCAAAATGGCAACACCAAGTTAATAAATAGGTTACCTTTGGGTGAACTATGCTGGTTTTGTGCAAAAACTGCTTTATAACCAGACAATCTGTCATCCAAGTTGTGGGCTTTTCATCAACCTATTAAAAAACGCACATAAGAATTCAAACCCTCAGATTACAAATGTGCTATTTCTTGGACGACAATGAATATTTCATGTGAAGCTATCTGAACATTCAGAGAGAAACAGAATTAAAACCACGGAGGTTGAAATGAGAAGGCAGGAGAGGCTGACGGCTCCTTGGAGGAGGGGAGGCCCTTAAAACCTCTTCTCAAGAATTCCAACTTTAAAGGCAAGAACTTGAACATTAAAGGCAAGTGGGTGCTTGGGCAGTCTGTAAACAAAGGAACACAGTCCTCCTGGGCGTGTATATAATATGAGAAAATATTTGTAAAGCTCTTTACAAACCTTAAAGTTATCTATAAATGCTAGCTGCTATTATTAGATAATGGACTGGAGAAAACAATGCTTAGAAATAAGAGCCTCCTCCTGGTTCACACAGGAAGTGATCCCACCTATGTTTTAAATAAATTCCTAGAACTTCCAATGACACTACTATACATAGGCATGATGTTTCTAAATAGTTGATTGACTTAAGAGGCCTATATTATTTCTCTACCTTTCAAACATAAAAAAGCACAAAATATAGATAGAATTAGTGTTGAAAGGACCCTCAAAAAGATCACTTAGTCCAACCTCTAGTTTTACAGATCAGGAAAATAAGGCCTAGTGAAGCATGTCCAACATCCCCCAGGCAGTGAGCTGGCTATCAATAAAACACATCTTTGAAATGCATGAAAAGAAAAGGGAGAGTCTGGGTCAGGGAACACACTGAAAGCCCTCACTGGGGAAGAAGGAAAGTCCCAAAGCAATCTTGCAGCTAAGTCAGTCATAAACCCCGTGCTTTTCTTATGGCTCTCATCATGGAGGAGCCCCAGGGCTTTATAAATACATGGCTAGATCATGAAAGGAAGCTCATGATGTTGCCAGGTAACACAGAGCCAGGCTTTCTGTTCCGGTTTTTCTCTTCTTTCCCCAGTAAAGGAACACCACTATACATTTCATAAAAGTTTTTTGCTGCTGGGTCCAGGGCACTGGGCTCCTTTGCTAGCCCAGCATAAGGCATCTGGAATGGCTGTGACACCCCCTTCCTATGGGCAAAAGAAATGCTGTTAGTCCTGGGCACCAGGTCCCCTAGCAATCAATGATCACTTGACTCTTGGCCTGTACTCTCTGTCTTCACTGTGTCTAATTACCCGAGGTGGTGCTTGCTGTAGCAAACCATGTTGCTAATGTGAGCATTCTTTTCCAACACTGGCAGGCAGACCAGTGCATAGGTGGACTCAATGCTATTTTCACAACTGATATCGGCACCTTGCCAGGTAGGTTATTGGAATGGTTTGAGATTGACCTTGTGCATTATTTTCCCAATGTTCTAACTTAGTGGTTTAACTGTTTTGAGCATGAGCATCCCTTTCTAAATTAAAAATCTTCAGTAATTAGGGTTTGAACTATTTTTGAACTAAGGAAATATATGATAAAAGTCATAGTTTTTTGTCATATATTTCCTTAGTTCAAAATGACTTCAGTAACACTTTTAAATGAATTTGTATTAATCGCAATAATATTTACATACATTTGAAAAACAGTACTACATATTCTATATACATATGTATAGGTATCATAATAAATGTATATGAGGCACATTATTCAAACTACAATCTATGTTTTATCAGTGTATAAAGCTGTTGGGGGTAAAGATGACTGAATGCCAAACACTCTGGCTGTCAAAATGACTATGCTTGGCTTGTATATGGTTTGGATGATGCTTGAAGTCATTCCCAAGGGAGGAGTGGCCAGGACTATATGTTCCCAGGTAGATTACAAGCACTTCATGGGCAGCAGCTATTTCCTACTCCTGTGATGCCTACCAAGTACCTAGCAAGTACTTAAGAAATAGCAAGTTTTGTTGTTTTCTTGGCAGAAGGGTGCTGGTACTACAGCAGAGTTGATTGTCAGACTCCAGGAGAGTGGGTGGTGGTCAGGGCACACAGGGCTGGATTAGGAATTTGACACTGAGAACCCAGAAATAATCAGAAGGAGCATCAAATAGGAGAGAGCACAAGACCTAGAACTCTTCCAGCCAATGGCACCCACTGGCTGAGCTGTCCTTCAGGACCAAGTCAGTAAATAAGGTCTTTATCAGTTGGTATACGGGCTCTAGCTGCCCTGATGCTAACTGCAGACAAGCCAATGACAGGGGAACAGGAGCATTAGACTTGTCCTTCTCATCCTGCTCTACTGTTTCAACACGAGAAGGGGCACATCAGTTACCTGAGGAAGAAAAGTGTCTGTTCTGCTACTCTGGGAATGCCCAAGCTACAGCAGCTCTGCCAAATCCTACTGCTACTCTATAACTAGCTGTGTGTCCTTGAACAAGTTACTTTACCTCTATGAGCTCAGTTTCCTTCTCTGTAAAGTGGGCATATTACTTGTAATTCCTACCTCACAGGTGCAGCTAAAATGAGATAATAGCAGGTGCTTTTCAAACCTTCATGTGTAACATAAGACTTGTTGCAAGATCTTGCAGAAGACAAGCTCATGCAGGAACTGGATAAGACACACAGCAGCCCTGCTGTCCTTTCTGCTATGTCCTTCTGTCCCAAAGCTGCTTGAGGAGGCTGCAGAAGATAAATCTGATGAATCTGCATCCAAATATCTTCACTCAGTTATAAAAAGGAGTTCTTTTGTACCATCTGTGCAATAGCCTGTAGAACATTAAATTTAAAGGAGCAGAGCCTGGATTCAACATCCTCTTCACTGCTTATTCACCTGAGTCATTACCACATCCAAGAACTTCAACATGGACAAGCAGGCATTGAAGCAGCAATTCAGCAACTTTGGGGACATAGCCAAGGTCATGGCAATCAAAGACAGGGATATACCTGGGGCTTTGGCTTCACCAGCCCCATACACACTATGGGTGCTGCGCTGGTCAGAAATGGATGGGTGACAGATCAAAGTGGACCATGTGGGAAAGTCATGCCAGGGCTTGAAAGGTAACTCCTTTGGTGGCAGGGACAGGGGGTTTTGACTACTCCAGAAGAAACAGCGAGAGGGGTTATGGCAGGAGAAGTGGGGGAGGATCAGATGGGTACAGAGACTATCGTGGAAGAAGCCAGGGAGGTGAAGACTGTGAATCTGGAGACTTATAGGGAGACAAAGATGATAAATGGGTTGGTCTGTGCCATGCAGAGCAAAAATTCTTCCTGACTCAAGATGGTCTTTACTTGCAATGGCCATATGTAGAGAAAATTTTTTGGAGCCTCACTGAAACATAATTCCTTTAGATCAACTCCTACCTTCTTTCCCCTTCATTAGGGTCTTAGTTTGCTACATGGGGTATATGGGGTATTAAGGGAGGACTAGCACCTCTGGAGTCAGGGCTTGTTCAGATCTTTTCAGGGCTGCTCATCTACCTTTGATGTCCCATTGGTTAATCAACTCTCACCTGTGGTTCCAAGAAGCTGTAGAAAGAGCAGCAGCCGCCACACCCTGATAAAACCATCTTGGTAAAAGTAGATAAGCTAAACCCGGTCAAGGGTAACTGACAGGCTTCAAACATGTTGGTGAGGTAAGGAGATATCTACCCCAAGCATCTGAAGATTTTCTTTGGCAAAATGGGTAGATAAGAAAGATTTGTTCTAACAGCTATGAAGGTAGCTGAAGCAGGTGTTGTGGAACATTTAAATCTTGGTCAGTCATTGAAGATGTCAAGGTCATCCACTGCTTCCCAGGCCATTGCCTGTCATGGTGGCTTTTTTCTTGCCACTAGATTCTGATGACTGATGAAGAAAGAGTGAAGCTGATGACTTTGTGCAACTCCACCTCACTTAAATCCAATTTATGTGTGAGTCAAGACATTACTCTATGATGTCATTGTTCTTCTCTGAAAGGAAGGACAAATGGCAAGTTTGCTCCATGCTAGCCTGGAGGCCTCTAATAAGATGATCCACACAAACTTTCATTAAGAAAGCTCCAGTCATTCCTAGGGGCTTTAAAACCCATTTGGAAGAGTTTTCTTCTTGCCTTTTGATAACAAAGTCACGCACCTTCTGTTTGTAGCGTCTGTAGAGTTCCTTAGTTTCACTCTACTTGAGAAACTTGGACAAGACTGCTGTAATGCTCTGCTTCCTTAGTAAGCAGGGAGCAGGTGTCAAGGCCACTTGGTCTGCCTGAGTTGATAATATTTTCTCTTATTTTTAATTTTTATTTTTAGTTCCAAATTCTTATCCTACCTATATCCCTCCCCCCACTCACTGGGAAGGCAAGAAATATGATACCATTATATATGTATGTAGTCATGCAAAACATATGTATACATTGGCCATGTTACAAATAAAGGCAAGAAAAATAAGGAGAAAAAAGGTTTCCATCTGCACTTGCTGTCCATACATGCTCTATCTGGAGGCGGATAGCATTTTCCATTATGAGTCCTTTGGCACTGTCTTAGATCACTGTGTTGATCAGAATAGTTAAGTCTTTCTCTATTGATTATTGTTACAATATTGATGTTACTGTGTGGATTGTTCTCTTGGTTCTGCTCACTTTATGTTGCATCAGTTCATATAAATCTTCCCAGATTTTTCTGAAGCCATTCCCTTCATCTTTTCTTATAATACAATAGTATTGCATCACATTCACATATGACAACTTGTTCAGTCATTCGGCAGTTGATGGGCATTCCCTTGGTCTCTAATTCTTTGCTACCACACAAAAACAATCGCTATAAATATTTTTGTACATGTGGGTACAAAAATAGTCCTCTTTTGGGGTATAGCCTAAGTAGCAGTCTTGCCGAGTTAAAGGGTCTGCACAGTTTAATAACTTTGGGGGCACAGTTTCAGAATTGTTAGGCTAATTTCACAGCTCTACCAACAGGGCATTAATATATCTGTTTTCCCACATCCTTTCCAGCATTTGTCATTTTCCTTTTCTGTCATGTTAACCAATCTGATGGATATGTCAGTGTGTGAGGTTGTACCTCAGAATTGTTTTAATTTTATTTCTCTAATTATTTGACTTGTAGTATTTTTATATGGCTATTGATAACTTGGATTTCTTCTTTTGAAAATTGGCTATTTATATCCTTTGACCATTTGTCAGTTGGGAGGGAAAAGATATTTTTTTTATTATCACTCCCTACAAATTTCCAAAGGATAGATCTAAGACTTATCATGAGAAATTTTTGAAAACATTTGTCAATATCTTATTTTTAATTGGAATAGAAACCCTTGTATCCTGGCTTTGTAAGGTAAGAAGGCAGTTGAAATACAGTTTTACACTATAGTAACACTCCAAAGGACTTTTATTATGTCCTAAAGGCTATTTATGGACCAAAGACCTATGGTGCATCTCAACTACTCAGTGCTGAAGGAGCCACATTGATTAGCAATAAGGACATGATCCTGGAGAGATGGGCTTAACACCTCCATACTGTTTTCAACAGACCATCATCAATCAGTACTGAAGCCATATACCTCAAGTTGAAGTCAATCTTTCTCTAGCTGACCTTCCAACTGAAAGTCACCGAAAGTTTTTCAAAACTGAAGATTTTGAATGCCATTAGTCTCCTCTCATGTGGGGAAGTGCCTGGTGTTGACTCCATTCCAACAGAGATCTACAAGGCCCAAGGGTCCACTGTTCATACAAAAACTGTCTGACATTTTCTAGGTTATGTGGCAAAATGAGATTATCCTCCAGGAATTCAAGGATGCCTTCACTGTCCATCTCTATAAAAGTAAAGGAAATAGATTGTCCTGTGACAATCACAAGAGGATCGATTCTCTCTCTCTCTCTCTCTCTCTTTCTCTCTCTTTCTCTCTGTCATTGTTGGCATGACTTTTGCCAGAGTCCTCCTTAATAGGCTGACCTGTATCTGAAAGATGGTCATCTACCTGAGAGCCAGTGTGGCTTCAGAAAGGGTTAAGGAACAGTCAATATGGTTTTTGCTGCCTGACAATTCCAGGGAAAATGCCAGGATCTTCTGGTCTGTACCCAACATTCATTGATCTGACCAAGACTACTGTTAGTCATGAAGGCTTGTGGAAGATAATGGCAAAATCTGATTGCCCAGAGAAGTTCATCAGTATTGTACATCAGTTTCATGATGGTATTCTTGCGTGGGTTCTGGAAAATGGATAATGCTCTCAAGCTTTCCCAGTCACCAATGGAGTGAAGCAAGATTGTATGCTTGCTCCCATGCTAAATTTTTAGCATGATGTTTTCAGTAATTTTGTCAGATACCATCAACGAGGATGAAAACAGTATCAAAGTCAGCTATTGTACAAATGGTAAATGGTTTGAAAAGGCTTGAAAAGGCTTCAAGCAAAGACTAAAGTATAGGGAGAATTGGTGCATGATTCTTTGTTCGCAGACGATTATATGTTCAATGTTACCTTTGAGGCTGAGATGCAACAAAGTTTGGATCAATTCTCTGCTGTTTGTGCTAATTTTGGCCTAAGAATTAACACCAAGAAAACATAGGTTTTCCATCAGCCAGCACCACACCATCCATAGGTGGAACCATCAGTTACAGCAAATAGAGAAATTCTGAATACTGTGCATAAGTTCCCTTACCTTTGCAGTATACTTTCCAGAGATGTACACAGAGATGATGAGATTGATGAACACATTGCCAGAGCTGGCTCAGTGTTTGGGAGGCTCTGAAGGAAAGTGTGGGAAAGAAAAGGTATTAGACTGCCAACCAAACTGAAGGTCTACAGAGCCCTGTTGTGCTGACCTCATTGCTATATGCTTGTGAAATATGGAAAGTATTCCAGCAACATGCCAGGAAATTGAATTGTTTTCATTTGAATTGACTTAGGAAAATTCTGAAGATCACCTGGCAAGATAAGGTACCAGATACTTTCTTGATTTAAATTGCCAAGCATTCAAACTCTACTGCAGAAAGTTCAACTCTGGCCATGTTGTTCAAATTCCAAACATATGTTTGCTTAAAAAACTATTTTACAAAGAACTCACACAAGGTAAGTGCTCAAATGGAGGTCAGAAGAAGTGATACAAGGGCACTTTCAAGGTCTCTGAAGAACTTTGTAAGGCATAGAAGACACTGGTAGAGGACTGCCTATCATGGCCTTTCCACATTAAAGAAGGCTCCGCACTCTATGAACAAAGCAGAATTCCAATAGCTCAAAAGAAATGTGAGATGCACAAATCCAAAGACATCTCCACTCCAAATGTTCACGTGGACTATTTGTGCCTGACCTGTGGTGGAGCCTTCTGAGCTCATATTAGTCCGATCAATCATAGCTGGACACACTGTGCCTTGACCCCAACATTGTGATGTCATTTTGGTCCTCTTTGAGAATGAAGGACAACAACTAACCAACCAATCATTTTGATTCAGTAAGCAAAACAATAGAAACAATTTTTAGTATACTATGGGAAATTATTTCTCTAAATTTTAGCTAAAATCATTCAAACCTCCTTTAGCCACTCCTTTTAATGATTTCCCTTTCTACCTGGTCAAAGGTGAACTTAATTGAGGCTTCATTTCATTGAATTACTAAAAGGGCCTTCTACTCTTAGTCTGATTATTACCACAATCAATTTTGGGAGAATTCTTTCCTGGGTTGATAAGATCTCTTGCGTTATTTCTTTAGCATCCTAATTTATCATTTATTTATATTTAGCATCCTTTTATTTTTCAATTTTAAGTTCTAAATTCTTTCCCTCCCACTTCCTCCCCCATTCACTGAGAAGGCAATATAACATCAATTATACATGTGAAACCATGCAAAACATATTTCCATATTAGTCATATTTATTTTAAAAAGCAAGAAAATAGAGTGAGAAAATTCTATACTTCAATTTGCACTCAAAGTTCATCAGTTCTCTCTCTGGAGGTGGATAGCATTTTTTCATCATGAGTCCTTTGGAGCTGTCTCAGATCATTGTTTCATTATCACATCACTGATCATCATCACAACACTGCTGTTACTGTACACAATGATCTCCTGGTTCTTCTCACTTTACTTTATGTCAGTTCATATAGTTCTTCTCATGTTTTTTTTCTGTAACCAACCCCTCATCATTTCCCACAGCACAGGAGTACTCTGTATAACCACATGCCATAATTTCTTCAGCCATCCCGCAATTGATGAGGATCCCCTCAATTTCCAGTTCTTTGACACTACAAAAAGAGTTACTGTAAGTATTTTTGTATATATAGGTCCTTTTCCTTTGATCTCTTTGGAATATAGACCTAGTAGTTGTATTACTGGGTCAAAGAACATGCATAGTTTTATAGACTTTGTTCTCTAGAATGGTTGGAACAGGTCACTACTCCACCAGGAGTTCATTAGTGTGCCTATTTTTCCCTCATCCTCTCCAGCATTTGTCATTTCTAATGGTTGTGAGGTAGTACCTAAATTGTTTTAATTTGCATTGCTCTAGAGCATTTTTTCATGACTATAGATAGCTTTGATTTCTTCTTCTGAAAACTTCCTGTTTATAAGCTTTAACCATTTATTGACTGAGGAATGACTTATTTTTATAAATTTGTTCTATACTCAGCATCTATTTGAGAAATGATGGTTTGCTGTAATAATTACTTCATTGTCTATGGTACCTTTTGGCATGATGTAATGTTGCTGATTGTCTCTTTTAGTTAGGTCTATTTTTGCTTTTGCTTCATCTGAGATCATGATTGCTACTCCAGCCTTCTTCACTTTAACTGAAGTTTATTAGATTCTCCTCCAGCCCTTTATTATAACTTTGTGTGTATCTTTGTGTTTCGTGTGTCTCTTATAAACAACATATTGTTGGATTCTGGTTTCAAATTTATTCTGCTATTGCTTCCATTTTATGGGTAAGCTCATTCCATTTACGTTCACAGTTATGATTACTATGTATTTTCCTCCACCCCATTTTCTTCTGTTTCTTCCTCTCTATTTTTGTCCTGTTCCTCCCTGAAAATCAATTTTGCTTCTGCTCCCCTTAATCCACTCACTCTTTTTCTCCCCCCACCCCTTTCTTTTATTCCCTTCCACTTTTATTTCCTTATTGAGGAAGTTACGCTTCTATATACAACTGAATGTGCATGTATATTCTTCCCTCTTTGAACCAATTCTGATGAGACTGAGGTTCAAGTTTTGCCCACCCACCTCCCAACCTTCCCCTCCGTTGTAAAAGCTCTTCTTTGTATACCTCTTTCACGTGGGAAAAATCTCCCCCTTCTGCCTCTCCCTTCTCCTTCTCCCCCTTCCCAGTGTACCCCTCTTTCTTATGCCCTCATTTTTTTGAGATCATTCCAACACAATCAACTCACAATCATGTCCTCTGTCTATGTAACTTTCTTTTAACTGTCCTAATAATAATAAAGTTCTTAGGAGTTACATGTATCACCTTCCCACATAGGAATGTAAACCGTTTAACCTTATTAAGTCAATTATGTTTACTCTTTGATGTTTACCTTTTTATGCTTCTCTTGAGTCTTCTGTTTGAATGTTAAATTTTCTATTCAGCAGAAGTCCTCTATTTCATTAAATATTCATTTCCCCCGAAAGATTATACTCAATTTTTCTTGGTAAATTTTTCTTGGTTGTAATTCTACCTCCTTTTTGTAATATCATTCTAAGCCCTCTGCTCCTTTAATGTAGTACCTGCTAAATCTTATGTGATCCTGACTGTGGCTCCACCACATTTAAATTGTTTTTTTTTTCTGGTTGCTTGAAGTATTTTTTCTTTAACCTAGGAACTCTAGAATGTAGCTGTGATATTCCTTAGAGTTTTCATTTTGTGATCTCTTTCAGGAAGTGATCAGTGGATTCTTTCAATTTCTATTTTACCCTCTGGGTCTAACATATTCCTTTTACAATTTCTTGAAATATGTCTAAGATCTTTCTTTCATCAGGGCTTTCAGGTAGTCTAATAATTCTAAATTATTTCTCCTCAATCTATTTTCCATGTTTTTCTGATGAGATATTTCTTCTATTTTTCATTCTTTCGACTTTCATTGTTTCTTAATGTCTCATGGAGTCATTTCCTTCCAGTAGCCCAATTTTATTTTTTAAGGAATTATTTTTTTAGTGAGATTTTGTACCTCTTTTTCCACTTGGCCAATTCTGCTTTTTAAGGAGTTCTTCTCTTTAGTGAATTTTTATATCTCTTTTATCATTTGGTCAATTCTGGTTTTTAAGGTATTAGTTTTTTCAGTATTTTTGTGCCTCTTTTGCCAAGCTGTTAATTCTCTTTCCGTAATTTTCCTGCATCACTCTCTTTTCTTCCCCAAACTTTCAATTAAAATTGACAAGATTTTACCTTATACCATAAAGTTGGACACAACTGAAACAACTGAGTAACAAAAATATCTGCAGGAAAAAATATACATGTGAAGAGTATTTTCACCTATTAATCAATGTAGTATTGAATATTTCTAGAATAAAGGAGTATTTTTTACTATTGCTGACTCAAAGGATATGTATCAACTCTTTGAGGATGATGTAAAAGTCAATACTAAGAAGACAGCCTTTCCAGGGAGAGAAAAGTATCTCTAGTGAAGTCCAGTGGTTTGATATCTCTATGGAAACAAGCTTCATAATCTTCTGAACTAGACTGAGTACATTCCTCAATAGGATCAGCTCTCCTGAATAGCCAAGAGACCAGCTGGACGCAGGCTCCACCTTCACTCTGAATGACTCTTCATGACTACCACCACTAATACAAATACTTTGGGAACCTTTGCTTCATTTATCTTTTGTCTCTTATAGCTACCTGAATTGGCAAAAGCACAAACCCTCTTTTCCTAGACATGCTTGCTGTGGTCATTTGCAATTACATTTACTTTTATTATTTCCCTAAAGGAGATAAGTCACAACAGGGAATACCTATTTCCTCAGCATTGTTCTTATGCCTCCTTAAAAGGTCTTTTACCGTCAGTCCACTAGAAATGGCTACCAAGGCTTCTTCAAGGTTTGATCCATTTAAACTTGAGGAGAGAATTCCTGCATATTCCCGGGAACCCAAGTCCTCTCCTGTTTGGCCAGTTCTGAAAGCACAGCTGCTGGCCACCACTCACTGGCTCAGATCTGCTCAAAGCACCTTAGAAGCATGATCGCATTTCTTCTTCACAACATCATCCCCATTTTACACTTAAGGAAACTCAGTGACTTGCTCAGGGTCACACAGTGTCTGAGATAAGATGTGAGTTCAGGTCTCTCTGGCTCCAAGAGCATCCTTCTGCCTCTCCTTAATGCAAGAAAGCTCTGAAGGAGGTGGCGATATAAGGCTCTCAGGAGAACGCTGACCCTGGAATCTGGTGGGGTTTACTTGGGGCAAGAGTGCAGAACAGCAGGCAGATCAGTTCTTCTTTCTGAGATTTTCTTTCCTTATCTCTATAATGACAATGACAGTCATACTGACTCTAGCAGGGCTGTCATGAGGAAAGGGATTTGTCATGGGGAATGTGAAAGATTATTATTAATAAATACCAAAACAGATATTGCTGCTCAGTGGTCTTGATTAACTCTTCTCTAGAAGTTCAAAATTCAGTTAGGGTAGGGAAAGAGATGCCAAGCTCTTTTTTCACAAAATGAAAGAATCTCTGAATCTAAAGAGCCTAACCTCTTCAATTGATGGAGGGAAAAAGGTTCTATAATAAGCAGCAGAAATTCCATCTGAAACTAGAGCACTGAGAATCAGAAGCAGCACCCCTGCTGGCGGGCTGAGCTGCAGCACCTCACCCTGGCCAAGGCTCCACCTCGAACCATTCCTTACAAATCCCAACACGCTTAGTATGGAAACCTCTAGGGAGAGGGGACCTAATGCCTCCCCAGGCAGCCCTTTCTGCTTTTGCAGAGTCCTGTTTGTTTGGAGGTTTTTACTCAATTTCTATCCACTACTGCCAGTTTTGTAGTTAGGGGCCAGGACAAAAAAAGTCTAATCCATCTTCCACTTTCCAACCCTTCAAATACTTGAAAACAGCTACCATGTCTGTAAATCTTCTCTTGCTGGACTCATCAGCTGGCCGGCCTGGCTTAGGGGAGCTGGTCCTTGAAGCATGCCCTCCATTCTGGATCTGCTTGGAGCATGCACAGATCTCTGCTTGGACTCCATCCTCAGAGCATGTGAGGACACTTACCATGTGCTTCTTATGCAACCACATGGGAACTTTGGGGAACTACTTTCCAGCCATGAGGGACAGAAACAGTTGGTGCCGTGTGATGACAAAAAGTTTTCTAATCAGCTGAAGAACCAGAAAAAATAATGACTCAGGAGCTGTTGAGCCAGAACTGGCTGCACGAAAGTAAGGTATGAACCACCCTTTGACACCCTTGGAGAAGAATTGCTTTGAGCTGATGTGTAAATTCCTCCACCTGGCCACCATGAGTCTGCATGCATATGGCACCTCAGATGCTCTTGTCTTTATTCATTTCTGATACGAAGAAAATGTGTAGGGGGCGGCTAGGTGGCTCAGTGAGTAGAGTGCTGGCCCTGGAGTCAGAAGGACCTGAGTTCAGATTTGGCCTCAGACACTTAACGCACACACAAACAAAAACTTAGCCGTGTGACCTTGGGAAAGTTACTTAACCCCAATTGCCCTCCAAAAAGCAAAAAAAAAAAAAGAAAATGTGTATTTTGAGATGCAAGTTTCAAGTGAGTCTCAGAGATAAAGAAGTAATTGAGAATGGCAGCAGTGGTTATGGCTGATGAGAGAATGTTATCCAAGGACTGCAACAACTTCAGGGAAGGAGATCCTTTGTGGAAGAAAGCATGCCAACTATGGACTCGGTGGAGACCCAAACACTCAGATGTGTCAGAGGGCCACAGTTCCTCAAAGGGAGGAACTATGAGATGCCCATTTGACATGGATTCCCTACCCATGTGTCTCACCACAACTGTACTTTCATTTGGCACCCGTTCCCCAATGAACTTGTATGGATGGGGGAGAGGATACTCCCAGTTTGAGGAAAATATCTGCACCAAACTGCTTTCGCTCTAGTTTCTCAGTAAATGTCTTTTCTAAAAGGTATTCAATTAGTTTACTGTAAGCGGGGAGCACACCAGTGGAGTCCTGACAGTAACAATAGTATCCACTACTTAGGGGTGGGAATGTGAGAAATGTTATGAAAGTAGAAATGCAAGATTCAGCAAGTGATTGGATAGGTCAGGTAACGGAGAATGAGGAGTGGAAGCCAACACTGAGGGTGCAAACAGGGGAGAATTAAGGAAATGGTTGGACGGTTTGACAGAAGTTGGGCAGTTGGAAGAGGGGTTTTTAGGGAAAGATGAGTGAGGTCTGGCACGAAGTTCAGTTTGAGATCTCTTGGGGACATCCAGTCTGAAATGTCCTGTAGGGAACTGCTGATGTAAGACTGGAGCTGGGGGGAAAGATGAGGGCTGGAAAGACAGATATAAGAATCATCTGCAAACACTTGCAATAGTGAAAACACATAAAAGCCACTGCAAGAGAGACTAGGAAGATCAGCAGCTAAGGGCTCCTGAAGCATGAAACCAGGGACCCTTTCTCAAAGTAAGGTTTTAAAATGCATAAAATAAAACCCATAGGATTACAAGGACGAAGACCCAGAGAGGTGAGGATTGACAGTAGTGTCAAATGCAGCTACTAAGCCACAAAGGGAGAGATTTTTCCATCTCTTTTCAAGGATAGACTGGTCATTATAATTATAACTACTATTGTACTTTTTTTTTTTTTTGAGTAAACACAAAACCATCAAGAAAGAATTTACAAAAGAACTTCCCAAACTTGCCTCAAATTTCATCTGGAAGGATGCCAACCCTGCCAGGTCCTGGGCACAGTGAGCTTCCTCTGAAGGCCAAGTCAGCTTCCCAGAGAATCCTGACAACAGTGACTGAATTTCTGTATAAGAAGAAATAATAAAATAGAAAAAAGTTTGGCTAATGGCCAGGCTTTCAGGATAAGCCTCTATAACATCGATGAAAAGTCCTCCCTAATGGCAAGGGATAATATGCACATTTTTACCATAATTTGAAAAATAACGGCATCAGCATCTTGCCACAACATATATACTTCCTTTATGCCACATTTATTTAATCAATTTCTATTTTCAGTTAATAGCTATAAGGTCATGTCCCAGTGCCAGAAATTGTAAGAGCTCATGGCCGAAAGGCTGATTCACTTGAATTAATTTGTTACTGAATAACCACCAATTATACTGGTAAGGTAGCCACATTTAATGTTTTTAAGTTGGGAAATCTGAACAACCGTGAGGGTGCCCCCAGAGACTACTCTTAGAGTGCACTCGGGGATGGTAAAGTCCTTAATGAGTCATCTTTTTTTCATTTTGTGGATTATTTGCTTTATTGATTGGCTCCACCTCAAACCTCCTCTCCTTAGAGGTCTGGATGACCAGTGGAAGGTAGGATCAAGCTAAGAGCATCAGAAAAAGAGAGGATTGGTCCCTAGATTCTAAATCTAAATGTAAATGATTTCATTATCCATTTTTTATATTGTCATGCTTTTTTCTCCTTTCCATTTGTATAGATGATTGATTGGATTATATAGGCAACTCAGCATCTGTAATTTTAAAAAGTTAATGAATCTGAGAACTACAATGATGTTTTAATACATTAATAAACTTTTAATAATCAAGTAGCAACAAAATTTACCTTGAATTTTTAATACACCTTTCTCACGAAGATGAGAATAACCTAATAAACCTTCATTTCAAAGAAATATAGATATGACAATAGCTAGATTTAATTTTATACACATTTATTAAGTTCCTACTACATACAAAGAGGGCAGCTAGGTGACGCTGCAGGGCGTAGAGCAGGAGTCAAGGAGTCAGGAAGACCTGAGTTCAAATCTAGCCTCAGACATTTCCTAATGACCTATGGGCAGGTCACTTACTTAACACTGTTTACCTCTGCTTCCTCATCTGATCCTTGCCGAGAAAACCCCAAATGGGGTCACAAAGAGTCAGACACAATGAAAACAAGTGAATTTACAAGGAACTGTTTAAGGCGGTAGGGACGAAAAGTGAAATAACACATAGTTCCTGTCCTTAGGGAAAAATTAATCTCATAGGAGTAAATCTTACTTTTCTTACAACTGGACTGTTTTTTTTTTTTTTGTAAACCTAATCTAATATCTGACAAAGCAGAGTAGGATTATAGTAGATTGAGGTAGAATTTAATGGGTCTAGATGAGAAGCAAGTAAATTCTTAGCTTTATCACTGACTTAGTTTTTTACCTTGGGCAAAATTTTATGATGGACTTTGCTTCACCTGTAAAATGTGGAAGCTCATTTCAGATTCCCCCTTCTCTATAAAGGCAGGATGCCAGGTTAGGGATTAAAAAGTTTTCTAGGAATATTAGTAGAGAATTCTGAACTTAAATTTTAAACTAAAAATATTTTTCACTGAATGATTCAAATGCTCAGTGAAAATTAGGATGTGAAGTGTCAAACAAACATAGCCAAGTCCAGACTCTTTTGGACAAACAGGTAGGAGGGTCTCAACTGGTAAAATCTTCCTGCATTCATTAAACAGTTGGAGGAAGGGATAAGGCATGAGAAGGGGGATGAAAAGACAGGGTAGCAATGACAATCTTTAGTTTTTTTCCCTTGAGATGACTCTTCAATAGCAGATAGAAATTAAATCACCATTAATAAAAACCAAAGAAATGGAATCAGAAGAGTGACATAAACAATGATTGTGATTATTTAAAAGCAATGAAACTTGAGAAAAGACATTGGGAGACAATAAGTAAGCTATTAGATTATTTCACCAAAGTTTATGCTATTTTCTTTTTAAAACATAAACAGATCAGAAGGTGGGTTTATTCCTTATCTTATATATATTTGTTTGTTACACTTAGAATAAAAATTATTTACATTTTAAAAATCTTATCATCACTATCTAATTTTCCTCTAACTTTCCCAAAACAGAATTACTTTGTCTCCAAGAGACAATGTATCAGCAAGGGTTTTTTTGTTTTGGTTTTTTTTTTGCTTTTTGGAGGGCAATTGGGGTTAAGTAACTTGCCCAAGGTCAAACGGCTAGGCTTTTTGTATGTGTGTTAAGTGTCTTGAGGTCGGATCTGAACTCAGGTCCTTCCTACTCCAAGGCCGATATTCTACTCACTGTGCCACCTAGCCACCTCAGCAAGGGTTTTTTTGGTTTGGATTTTGTTTTGTTTTGTTTTTTTAAGGAAAACAATAAGACTCTGAACACAAACCAGTTTCAATTAGGGTAAAGAGAAAATATAGAAGTAAACTAAAAATACTCTGAATTCTGGGTCTTTGCATCCAATGAACATGCTGCTTTGCTTTCTCAAGAGTAAAGAATTCACTGGCCCTGGAGTCAGGAGGACCTGAGTTCAAATCCAGCCTCAGACACTTAACACATTACTAGCCGTGTGACCTTGGGCAAGTCACTTAACCGCAATTGCTCTACCTTTCCCCCTCCAAAAAAAAGCAAAAAAAAAAACAAAACAGTAAAGAATTGAGTCAGGGCACTGGCCCTGGAGTCAGAAGGACCTGAGTTCGAATCCAGCCTCAGACACTTAACACATACAAACAAACAAACAAACAAAAAAAACCTAGCCATGTAACCTTGGGCAAGGTTATTTAACCCCAATTGCCCTCCAAAAAAAAAAAAAAGAATCGAGTCAGGGACATGCCAGGCATTCAAAGGATATTCATAATGGTTCTCTGCTTGATGCTTTTATCAAAAATTGGATTTGGATATTGGCTCTGTCTGAGTCACCCTCTGTGAGTCTCAGTTTCCTTGTCTGTAAAATAAATAAGATTAGATGAAGTCTGTAGTTCTAAATAGATGATACTATGACCCCCCTCACCAGAGGATTTTAGTGCAACTCTGGGAGCACTGGGAAAGGGAAAGAGAAAAGAAATGTATTCAGGACAACTGATGCCCCGATCTGTTCATTTATTCCCATACATCCCAGAGAGCTGCAGGTATATGCCTTCTTGCTGCAATATATCCACAAGACAGCATTTTAATAGCTACACTGAGATGAAACCATTATGATGTCATACCCAGAAAATTATAATCTGCCCATGACAATATCACTTCTTCTAAAACTTCATTTCAGAAGTCTGACTCAGGGCCAACACCTGATTAACAGGTATGGCTGGTTTCTTCCCAAAATGCAGCATAAAGAAACTATGTGGTCTTCCTTGGGCTGACCCTCTGTCTCTCAAACAATAGGACAAATCATCACATTGTATCTACAAAGCAGAAAGACCTGAAGCTTCTGTTCCTTTAGGAGAAGGCTGTGCTGAAGAACACAAAGCAGTTTGGTCAGTTCTGTGGGTTAATGGCACTGACCAAGGCTAATTACTGTCCTTAATTATGCATCAATTCTACTGGGTAAAACAACCCTAGATATGCATCAGAGGAGAAGAAAAGAGTCTGGATAGTTTAACCCAAAGGGCTGGGACCTTTTGAAGAAGTCTGCCAAATCTTTATTCCTTAATTCCCTGCCAGGGTGGAGTGGAGGGAGGGTCCAGAGGATTGTCAGAGGCTGTCTCTCTGGAGATAAGTCAGAGAAAGACAAAACAGTGGTTAGGAACTATCACTGACTGCTCTGGCCAAGCTCAGGTGGGGAGGCCCACAGGGCACAATCAGCACAGCTGATGCCTGCCAGTGCCCTTTGTGAGAGGGCAGGTGGGGCGAGGGGCAGGTGCTCCTTCTCTAAGCCTATTCTATTAACTCCTACATGCCCCTAGCCTCTGTGCTTCCCACAAGAGTACACATATACACACATGCATGTACACATACATACACACACAACCTTAATCTCACCTGCAGGCATTTCATAGGTTGCTGACCCCAGTTCAGGTGCCTCAGTTCTATTTTGTACTTAAAAGTCTTTAATTCTATCTATACTATAATTTCATTTAAATCCAAAATGTCTGTTGTGGCCTCCTGGTTCATAGTCCCTCTGAGGGCAGGGACTCTCTTATCTCATCTTAGCTTGTAGCTGAAGCATGTAACTAATGTTACGTTATTAGGAAAGGGCCTCCCACATAGTAGGTGGTCATGAAGTTTGAACTGTTAACTACAGAGGAGCTGAATTTAGTCACTGGCCCAGGCACTGCAACAGACACTGTACTTTAAGGCAAGAGGTTACAAGGGAGACTTCTCACATAGCAAACATTGATTAAGTACCTACTATGTGTAAGTCTCTGGAGGAACACAAGGGTGAATAAAAGGTAGTCCCTGTTTGACCTTTAGGAATTTATTGTCTGGTAATAAGGGAGAAAGGACAATGCAGAAATAACTTGGGTTAAAAAGCAGGATGTAATAAAAACAAAAAAACATCCTAAGCCAGGTCTGATGAGCATGAGCCACAAGGCTGGGAGGGCCTCAGCACAGGCTGGGCTGGGTGGGAAGCTCATATGTTCTTGTCTTTCTTGGTATTCCCAGCACTTAGCACAGTGCTTGACATACAGTAGGTGTTTAATAAATGCTTGCCAACTAACAGGCTTTAAAATTTACATCACATTTTATTTGTTGTTGTTCAGTGGTTTCAGTTGTGTCTGACTCTCTGTGACCCCAATCTGAGGTTTTCTTGGCAGACACAATAAAAAAAATCATTGGATTACCTGAAAGCCATGAATTTTAAAAAGAGCTTAAACATAATATTTATCTTTAAAAATTTTTTAATTTTATTAAATATTTCCCAATTACATATTTTATAAAAATATGTATACAAATTTTTATTTTTTTTACATTCATTTAAAAAAAAAACTGAGTTTCAAATTCTGCCTCTCCCTCTTGCCTCTCCACATCCCTTGAGAAGGATGAAGCTAGACACAGTATTTCAAGAAATTATAAAAGAAAAAAAAATCACCCAGATATCTTAGAACCACAGGGTAATGAAAGAATTCACAAGTCATTTACTAAAAGAAACCCTAAAATAAAAACTCTCAGGAACATTATAGCAAAAATCCACACTTCTAAGTCAAGAAAAAAATAGTGCAAGCAACCAGAAGGAAAGAATGCAAGTACTGAGGAACCATAGTCAGAATCCCACAAGATTTAATAGCCGAAGCAGAGAGCATGGAAAAGGCTATTACAATGGCAAAGATCTAGGTTTACAACCAAGAATAACTTATCCAGCAAAACTGAGCATAGTCTTACAGGGGGAAATGAAATAGAGGACTTCTGAACGTTCCTGATGAAAATATCATTGGAGAATAGAAAATTCAACATATAAACACAGGAGTCAAGAGAAGCATCAAAAGATAAGCAAGTGAGCCAATCATAGGCAGTTGAATAAGGTTAGACTATTTATGATCTTATGTGTGGTGATAATCTATGTAAGCCTCTCGGAACGCCATCATCACTAAGGGTCATAGCAAGAGTCTACTTAGACAAAGGGCCTGGTCACAATTCTGTTATGTTTTGATGATCTCAAAAAAAGAATGGAAAAGATAGTGAAGAGAAACATCCTGGGAAAGGCAGAAAAAGAGAAGAAGAATCTGGAAAATTACCTCAAGTAAGATGCAAAAGTACAAGTTTATTCAATAAGGAAGAGGAAGTGGGGGAGTGGGTGACACTTAAACCTCATTCTCATCTGAACTGTTCAAAGGAAAAATTTGCACAGTTTATTCAAGAAATACCTATTACCCAAAAGGGTGATAAGAGGGAAAGGCATTAAGGGAAAGAGGGGGGTCAGAATAAGAGGAGGGAGGGATTAGCCAGAAGCAAAACAAGCCCTCAGATGGAGGATGGAGGAAAAAGAGCAGGAAAAGTCGTCAAGCCTGCCCCACTTGGGGATGGCTCAAGCTTTCCCATCTAAATCTGCCTCATTGCAACTCCCTCCCATTCTTCCTAGTCCTGCCCTGTCTGGCTAAATGGAACAAGTCTAATCCCTTTCCCAATGATGGCTGTACTGGGGAATCAAGGAGACTAAAGTGGAACAGATTATAATTCCTTTGGATGTGCAGGAGATTCAGCAATTTGTGTACAGGTAAATAAGATGTTTTTTACAACTCGGTTCCCCCTTCCTCATAGGGGCAACTAGGTGATACAATAGACATGACATCAAACTTGGAGTCAGGAAGACTTGAGTATGAATTCTGCCTCAGATACCTGTGTGAACTTGGACAAGTACCTCAATCTCTCAGCTTCATCTCCTGATCTGTAAGATGGGGCTAATAATACTTATTTCACAGGGTGGTTGTGAGGATCAAATGAGATCACATTTGTAAAGTACTTTGGAAACCTTAAACATACTTTTATTTACATTATTATTGTTATTTATATTGACTTGTGTCAAATGCTTTTGCTATTTACAGGTCTCTTATATATTCTGGAAATAGAGATTAAATTAGATGTGCTCTTGGGTCATAAGTGGTATGAATGGTTATACCAAACAGCAAAAAAGATCTCTAGGTGGGTGGGCTGGTAGGCAGGTGTATTAGAGAGATTTTTAAAAAAATAACACTATAGAAGTTCAAAGTAATTTTAAAATAGGTTAAAAGAATTATGAAATACAGAATATCTGAGCTGAGTTTCAAAGGATAAGTAGACTTTTGCTAGGGAGAGAATGGGGAGAGGGAAGGGAGATATTAGCAAGGATTCAGAGTAGAAAAAGTATAGTGTGTATGTGAGAAAGAAACAGAACTGGATAAACCAGAAAGGAATGTTGAGGCCAGACTAAGGATTTAAGACTATTCTAAGAGCAATTCTATGGTCAGCTGGGGCACCACAGTGCATAGAGCACTGGCCTGGAGTCAGACCAATTCAAATCTAGCCTCAGAAAATCACCAGCTGTGTGACCCCGGGCAAGTCACTTTACTCTGTCTCAGTTTCCTCATCTGTAAAATTACTTGGAGAAGGAAATGACAAAACCACTCCAGTGTCTTTGCCAAGAAAACCCCAAATGGGGTCACAAAGAGCTGGATGCACCTGAATGATAACAGAAATGAACAATGGGGAATAACTGGAGATTTCCAAAACCAGGAGTGATTGGATTTGAACGAATTGCAGGGAAAAGCTACTGGCCTTGACAGTTCCAAGTACCAGGTGGTGGTCCCTAGTGCTGGCAGCAGGTGCTTAGCTATGTACTTGTTTCACCCAATAGATAGAACGTAAATTCCTTGAAGGCATGTGCTGTTTGGATTTTGACTTTTAGTCCTCAGTGCCTAAAATACCGTAGGTGCTTAATAAATGTTTAATGACTGATGGTTCCAACAGGCTGGAAGTGCTTCGTAAACATCAAGCATTACACTGCTCTGTTCAGACTGACCCCACTCTGCCACTCTGCCATAGAGCTGTCTATGATTCTGTTCCCTTCACTACCATCCATCTCCCAAGAAATATGACTTCCTAGTGAGAGAAATGGGCCTGGTAGGTGGTGAGTCCAGAAAGGGGGGCAGAGCTAAGAGCCCAGAGCTGCATCAGGCGGGCTGGCAGCCTGGCTTCCTGACAACTGGCCAGGGGCTACATCGCTGAGACTGTGCCAAATCAGGTGAGAGGCAGGCAGGTGCCCATCAACTGCCTGCTTAGTAGGCACGATGGTATATCACTTGCCTCCGGCTGGGATATAGCCCATTCTCAAGGCCTTCAGGGGCCACTGCCCCTTTTTCTTCTGTTTTCCAACAAAATTCAAAGGGAAGGAGAGGAGGTACTATGACTAAAGTAATAGAAAACCACTCCTGGTTATTTTTTTCTCCTTATTTCAGATCCTTAACACACCTCCAGCAGCAGCTAATTAAGTGAACATGACTGGAGTGAATATGAGGAGCATTAAGGGGAAAATAAAAAGCAAGAAAGCCTTTTATTTTGTGTTCCATCTTTTCTGACAGGATATTCTTTTGAAATCCCCAACATTCTGACAGAACAACACGAGAACTCTTTATAAAACCATAGAAGCTTGGGAGCTGAGTGTGATCACACAGGATTTAATGGCTAACAGTATCCTAGGAGTCAAAAGACCTGAATTCAAGTCCTTGTTCTATCAATGACTCAATTATGAAATTAAATCACAGGAATGGTGATGATACTAGCTTCTGATCTACCTCATAAGAGCAAGATAATGTTTACAAAACGAGGTCTAGGAGGAAAAGGAAGTGCTTGACATGTTAACAGATTCTCCCTTTGTAAGGGTAGCAAAATCTCAAGCAAAGAACAAGTTCTCAGATCCCAGAGTTAGCACTGGGAGCTTCTCATTCTCTAGTAAGCAGGCCTGAGCCTGTTGGACCTCTAACCACCTGAACGCACCACTCCTAGTTTCCTTGGCCAACATAACAAAAAGCACTCTCTGACAGTGCAAAGGGGTGAGGTGTAGGGAAAAGAAGGCAGCAATGAGTTATTTGAACCAGACACCATCAGCCAATCAATATCCACTACTACCTCAAGGGATAATATGCTAATCCAGACTTGTACAAAAAAAAGGAAGGCCCACTCTCCTCTGATCTTGGAAAAACACTCTTAAAACTGGCTTAGTGGTGACTAGCAAAATTTTTTAAAACCCTCCAATAACCAGATTACATCAATAATAATTAATAATGAAATGGGGTAAGATATAAAGGTAGAGCTGGGAAAAACAGGACACTAAAACAATAAGACAAACAAATTTAAATATCTATTCTCACCAAATAGATATTTGTAGTGAAGGACCCATTATTGTGGATGGTGTAGGACAATGGAAAACTTGAAGACAGGATGTAGCACCAAGTACCCCAACATCCCCAGGGTGGCTGCCAACACAGGTTCTTAGATCTGCTTTGCTTTTTTTTTTTTTTTTGGAGGGCAGTTGGGGTTAACTTGCCCGAGGTCACACAGCTAGGTTTTTGTTTGTGTGTGTTAAGTGTCTGAGGCCGAATCTGAACTCAGGTCCTTCTGACTCCAGGGCCAGCGCTCTACTCACTGTGCCACCTAGCCGCCCCTTAGATCTGCTTTTCTAAAGGAAAGCAACTCAAAATGGGTTAATAATCTTACTTTAATCAATCAAATATATATTACCTAGTTCAGGGGAAAAAGGTCAGCACCCCGAACTTCAGAGTATACAGACAGAAATTTCAAAACAGAGAAACAAACAGATCAAAGAGACAGGCTTCCAAACTGTCCAACCATTATCAATACCAAATCACAGTTACTAGAGAGGGAAGCATCAACATCTGGGTTTTCAAAGCCGGGGGGCTCTCAACTGCTGCCCAGAGTCTCATCTGGTCAAATCACACACTTCTCAAAGTGAGCCCCAAAGCAAGGCCTCACATCAGGGATTATATAGCCTTTTCCTGGCTCAGAGAATGTCATAACCTTCTTGACCCACTGTCCAATCACAAAGCAACAAGGTGTGGGCATTCCTGAAAACCAAGCCTCCTGCCACAGGCTCTAGGTGACCGCATTCAGCCTATTAGAGGGCAGAGTATATTTTCAAATCAAGGAAGGTTCTCAGAATCTCTTAAACCAATCAAAGTCTCTTAAGCCAATCAGAGGGCCTAGGGGCAGGGAAGATCTTTAAATCTGCATTTCCATTACAAAGGACTATAAAATCAAACTGCATTTTCTATAAATATAAAAAATATATATATTTATTCTTCAAAATAGCCTTTCAATGATGCTCTCTTTACCCCAAACATTTTGGGAACTCCTGAAATTGCCTTCTGGACCAGTTTGAGACACTAGAGAAAATCAGTCACATTCTTTTAGAGCTACACTTGTACACACTGTCAATGGCACCCAATCACTCATACAAATACACAATCAAAGAAAGTTGATTAATAAACCAATGGGATAAATCTTTGAAGTACTGTGTCCTTCTAGCCACCTATCTTACCCCCCCCCCCAGTTTACATTTTTTTTACCTGCATAGCTAGAGCAAATTCCTTTTCCACTGAAGTGTTTTGTCTGGGCTATGCTCTATGTGAGTTTAATGAAATGTATAGAAAATGACTACAGTACTGTAGGTAGTCTGCATCTCACAATCTGGTCCTTTCTCACAGGACCATTTTCCTGGGATGGGATGTCATAAAATATTCCAAGTCAACAAGGATTTAATAAACATGCCCTATGTATGCTGGAGGACAACAAAAGAGATAGTTCCTGACTTCCAGACCTTTACACCCTAGCTGAGTACATTCACTTTGTTACTCCCAGGCTCTGGGAGCTTCTCCATGTGAAAGCTCCCAACCCCAAGCCATAGCCCATTTACTCCATGCCTTAATATGAGTGTTGCTTTGTTCCAGTGTTGCTAAAGCCAGTTTTCTTTTTCTTTTTCTTTTTTTTTTTTAAATTTTTATTGTTTTTGGAGGCCAGTTGGGGTTAAGTGAGTTGCCCAAGGTCACACAGCTAGTAAGTGTTAAGTGTCTGAGGCTGGATTTGAACTCAGGTCCTCCTGACTCCAGGGCTGATGCTCTATTCACTGGGCCACCTACCCCCCCCCCTGCTAAGGCCAGTTTTCTAAGGATGAGCCTCCTCACACTTAGCAAGGCTCATTTCTGAATGACAAGCACCATGTCATTCATCACAGATGGGCCCCTACTTGTTTATGGTCACAAGCATCTGCCAAAGTCTATAAACCAATGAGATCCCAGGGTCACCATTCTATACCACAGGGGATCAAGGAGAATGACCTTGGTAGAAGAGTGGATGATTCAATATAAAAATATAACAAGTAACCAGAAAACAACATAAGTTAGTCAATCAGAAAATGTTTACTAAGCAAGCATCAGGTACACAGCACATAGACAAAAATGAAAAACCCTGCCACCATGAAGCTTAAAGGCTACCAGAGGAAATAATATATACACATATATGACCACGCAATGTATGTAAGACAGGACTCTGCGCTTTCTAGCCTGGAGAATTGGGAGAACAATGGTGCCATTGGGAGGAAAAGCAGAAGCAGAAAGGCAAATGAAGGGAAGATGCAGACTTGCTACATTTAAGATGAAAGTGAACATCGAAGTAAACTATTCCAGCACACTGAGAGCCATGACTGGAATCCTAGGGAGAGGTCAGGGCTGAGATTTTCGAGTCAGGACAAATGGTTAAAGCCCTGAAAGAGGACGATCTCTCTAAGGGAGAGACAAAACTACAGACTGGGTGGTGGGTCCCATCCATATTTGGGAAATACAAGGTCAAATAACAATCACAGAAGACAGGGAATTGGAGAAACAGGAAGACAAAGAAAACACTGTGTCACCGAAATTCAGCCTTAAATCAGTAACATACCCAGCAGCCCTGTAAAGGAACCTGAGGTTTCTTGAACTAGAAAAAAAAATGTAGCTTGACATAATTTTGAGAGTGAAAGCTGAAAAATAATGAAGATGACCAACTGGATGGCTGTAACAGATCAGTTCCCTTAGAGTGAAGTCTGGCTTTCTTACTTCAGGCATGGATACAATAAAGCAAAGAACTGAAAGACTGACTGCAAGCTTTGGGGGAGACCCAGAAACTTGCTGGTTAATGAATCAGACACCAAAGTTTCCTGATGAAGCTAATTAAACTGGGGAGGACTGATGAACGAGCTACTTTAAAGTACTTTCACATTAAATGTCACAAAAATGCCAAATAACAGGGCTGATGATGTGAATGGGAACAATGGCCAGGCTCGTGGAAGTGGGAGCCTGGGATTCAGCATGTGGAGGCGTCACAAACCCCATTCCCAAGGAGCAGGGCTCAGGTCCAAATGAATGTGAGCAGAGAGCAGGCACAGAGTAGGAGTGAGGAAGGAGGAAATTTGGGCTCAGGCCAAGGACTACCAGTGTGACCCCAGCACATCAGTTAATGCTCAGTACACCAGGTCACCTCAGCAATACAGCTATTATACCACCCACTCCCATTCATACTGTGGCAACAGAAAATTTCATGAATGAAATTGCTTTGAGTTTTTAAAAGCACTTTCTTCAGATATTAGTCAGGTAAAATTCCAGATATTTTGGAATAGATTAAAAATGGTAAAAGAATGAGTGGTCATAAACTTGTACTAGTATAATAAATGTTTGCCCTGCAGCAATTTGCTGCCTTCTTCCTAACAGCCTAAGCACAAGAATGAGGATAATGATGATGATGATGATGAAGATGATGGAGGCACCGCCCTCTTGGAGTCACACAGCTTCAGTCTCACAAGCCCTTCCACAAATATGCATGCACAACACTGGGTATGATCACAAACCTAGGACTGGAAGGGACCCCAAAGGTCATCCAGGCCAAACCCCCTTGTTTCCTTCACACCACAATGTCAGGTATTTTAGTGTCACACTTTTTGGATATTATTTTATTGAACTGAAAGTGCCTTTCAAATATTACCATAACAGGTCTTATTTGGGGAAGTGCATGTTTTCACATCTCTAAGGCTTTTTAAAAACAGGGCACATTTTATATGAACTGATGCTGAGTGAGGGGAGCAGAACCAGGAGAACACTGTACACAGTAACAGCCACATTGTGCAATGATGGATTTTGATAGACTTCTCAGCAATGCAAGGACCTAAAACATTTCCAGAGGACACACAATGGAAAATGCCATCCATATCCAGAGAAAGAACTATGAAGTTGGGATACAGACTATTTTCTCTTTTTGTTTTGTTTTTTCTTTTTTCTTTCTCATAGTTTCTCTCATTTGTTATAATTCTTCTACACAACATGACTAATGTAAAAATGCGTTTAATAGGAATGTATGTATAAATCTTGTATCAGATTGCAGGCTGTCTTGGAGAGAGAGGGAGGAGGGAGGGGGCAGAGAGGGGAAAGGGAGGGAGAAAAATTTTAAACTTATGGAAGTACATATTGAAAACTAAACATAAATAAATTAAATTTTTTTCAAAAGCAGGGTACATTTGTGATGAACAATGAAAAGCCTTAATGACAAGGCTACATTAGATTCAATGGGAGTTAAGTAGAAACTGAAATTTTATTAATCTCATAAATCCTATTTAGTGATAGTTGATTTGGTAAATTGTATTCCCTTCAAAGGCTCAAACTTAAGCACTTTAATCAAATGAAATCTCAGCTGAATCTGAGGAGTTCTTTCTCCTCTACAGAGTTGGGCACTGTGGCTATGGAATGTCACATGTGCTTTCCGATCTGGCTCTTCTTTTGGTCTCATGCTTGAGCAGCATCTCATAATAGAAGACAAAGTACTGGTCTTGGGAGTCCAGGAAATCTGGGTTTAAATCCTGCCTCCTACACTATCCTAACCCTAATTCTCTGGGCCTCAGTTTCTTCATCTATAAAATCAAGAGATGGACATGATCATCTCTAAATCCACGATCCTATTTGCCAGTGATTCTTTTTTACTCTTAGTTGCAGGGAATGACTCTCTACTGAAAATTAAAATGAGTCCATTAAAAAGATGTCAATAAAAATGTTTGAGAAAAATTTCTTAGTTCTATCAGCTCTCATTAGAAACCAGTGAAATACTGAGATGAAAAAGAAAGATGTTCTTGAGGCCATAAGCCTTCCCTTCTTTAGAATGTGGCTGCTTTTTATCTGAGCTAATGTCACCTAACAGACATGATCTCATCCTTACCTACTCACTGAAGGAGATAAGAAGGACTCAGTTGACTCTATCATCTGTGTCTCTTCTGGCAAACACTTGACCTAAGTGCCTCACGGAGCCAGTTCTTGTGGAGCTCAGCCTCGAATCTCACAGTCCTAGTCAGTAAGACAGCTCTGCCTCATAAAGACCCCAATCATGGGCAAGTTGCCAATTCCGATAATTCTTATCCCACCAAAAATACAGACAAAACCAGAGGGATCAGAAGCAGAGCCCACCATTAGGGAGAGGTTAATTGGGAATTTGTTATTTACCTTTTAGGAACTGCTTGGACACTAAGTCATCACAAACGCTTCCTGCAAAGGCAACTGTAAGAAATGCACAAAATACATAAAGCATCATCAGAAAAAGAACTTTGAAACTGGTTCTATTTAAAGCAGCAAAATGAATGGACACAGATTAAGTATAAATACAAGAGACACATAGTAGCTAGCATTCATATAGCAATTTAAAGGGCTCAGGTATAGAGATGAATTGTTAAGTAAAAATCCCAATACTGTGTTATGCTCTGAGGTGTGTACCTGCTGTGTACCCACCACAAACACAGCTCTGGCCAGACCATGTTGTGGGGATGATTCCTGATGGCTAACCATTAATCTCAAATTCAGTGCCTTAATTGCTTTTTTCAGACACCAAGGGGTTATGGGAAAACTGCAACGTGTAGCCAGTCACCACAGCATTTCATCCGATTACACCACTCTAGGCAAATAACCAATTTAAGGGTCTGGCCCTCATTTTCAGGTTATAAAGACAGAAAGGAAGTCAGTCCCTATTAAACAAATTCATAAAGTATGTCTCTCTACCAGCTTTACTATTTCAGAACTGAAAGGCAAACTATTTCAATGAGATTATTAGAAGTCTCTGCTATGTACTCAAACTTAGGCCACAGGTGGCTTTCTAGGTTCTTGGGTGTGACCTTTTGGCTGAGACCAATTTTTACAGAACAAATCCTTTTACTAAGGGATTTGTTCTGTGAAGTTTGGGTTCAGTCCAAAGGACAACACCCAAGCACCTAGAGGGCCACATGTGGCCCCCATGTGGCCTCGAAGCCACAGGTTCACCTCCCCCGGTCTAGACATTTAAGGGGGAAAAGCTAGCCAGCCTCTAGGCCCTTAAAATAATATTATTAATAGCTGACATACATAGCATTCTAGCCTGACTTACATGATCTCACCTGATTCTCACAATCATCTACCACAAAAGTAATGAAGATATGATCGTCCCCATTTTATAAATGAAGAACTGGGATATGCTAAATGCCTTGCCCACAATCACAGAGCTAGCAAGTAGCAGGGCCAGGATTCCATGTCAGATGTCCTTTAGTGAATATTCCCCCAAAAACCCTACAAACCCCAAAAGACCTGGGCTACAGTGATAGGAAAAAAAGCAGACAAGAGAATTCTTGTGTTCCCTCCCTGGAAATGTCATCTGAATTCTGTGTTCTTGTTCAGGTCCAGGCTAGATGAGACAGCCTCACAGGGTCCTTGCAGCTGGGAGACTTTGTCCCTGTATTATGCTAATAGCACAATGTCCTCACTGTCCTTCAAGCACAAAGATAATGCTCCGTAACCCCCCTCAGCAGGCTAGATGCTTTGAAAGGTGAATATATCTGTCAAAGTATCCTGGTATTACCATGAAAGAAAAGAGAATATACTCAATTCCCAGTTCTTTGTGGGTAGATCATTCCATTGAGGAAATGTTCCAGTTGCTCCCTATCCTGGGCTTTCCAACCAGGTTGTACAGGCTTTGTAGCCACTGTTCCATGTACACACCATTCATCACCTGTCCATCACCCCTAAGAAGGGTGGCTCAGTCAGGCACCTAGCCCTGATGAAGCATGCACTATGTGCCAGGCATTGGGTAATGGCTGGGCATACTAAGAGAGGAATAAACAGTCCCTGGGACATGTCTCTGGAGCCCATTCTCCACTTGAATATTCTGGTCCTGGAATGACTGTGTACTTATTATCACCATCAACTTTTAGGCATGCCTCCCTAAAACATAAAGGAGTGTAGCCCAGGACAGACTTTCACTGTACTCCTATCGGATACCTAAGGAGCAAGCCAAAAAAAGAGTAGTACTGAAATGGTCAGTGTCTTGAGAGCTAAAGAAGCTTGTAAGCTGAGTCAAACACAGAGCAAAGCAGTGGGGCAGGAGCCCATGACTTAGAACAAGGGCCCCTGCCAAAAGGAATGAACTGAGATGTCCTCAAACTAGCTAAAAGCCAAGATGATCAATGTATGAACTGGTGATCTCTTAATACTTCCTTCTCCCTAAAGCGCACCCTTTTCTGAAGGGGCCACTCCAAGCTAAATGACTGAGGCAATAAACCTATGCTGGGGAACACATCCTAATAGCCCATCCCCCAATATCTGCTGAGTAACCATTTGGGCAGAATGGTGGCCCCATGACATGCCTGGATCACGAAATCATCACAAACATCCAAAATAAAGAGATGCCATTGGAGGCTGACTTAAGTTAAAAATCTCAAAGCAAGTTTTAACAGTTATTCTAATGAAATAAAATAGAAAACAGCACGAAACACAGAAACTCAGCTCCTTTTGCTCAACTTACTGGTTGTCACATCATGAAAAGGGTCTGCTCGATGTTTTGAACTTGATTCTTCTATGGAAATAAGCAGCTCCCCTTCCAACAATGCTTCCTGGCTTACTTCTGCAACTTCCCTCTTCCAGTGAATAATTATGTATTTCAAAATCTGAAAAGATCACAGCTCTGAGGAAGGGCTTAACTTGTATTAGACATCAGGGTAACAATAAATGGTATATTATAACATTCCCAATGATAAAGTAGTAACACCTAGAGTTTGAATACTATACTGCCTGTTTATACAAGCTCTAATGACATCAGTTCTGAGCAGAGATGGTGTGTCTGAACCAAAGAGCCACCAAAGGAACTGAGACATAAAAGACTGTGTTTATCATAGTCCCAAAGTATAGGAAACAGAGCCAAATTAACTTATATTAAAAGTTTATCTGGTCACAACAATTATGGTTCATCATAGGCAGGAAGAAAGGAACTGAAAAATCTTTTTATCATTATTATTATTAATTAAGGGCAACACAGGTAATAGAACAGGGTTGTGATCATCAATATTGTTTCTCTGAATCACCCTAACCATCCCTTATGAGTATATTATAATTAGTCATTTATTCTTTCTCATAGCATCAGTTCATTTGCAGTGAACATGAACTGACTCCATTTTTTTTTGCTTTTTTTTTTTTGGAGGGCAATTGTGGTTAAGTGACTTGCCCAAAGTCACACAGCTAGTAATTGTGTCAAGTATCTGAGGCTGGATCTGAACTCAGATCCTCCTGACTCCAAGGCTGGTGCTCTATTCACTGTGCCACCTAGCCGTCCCAACTGACTCCATTTAAAAAAAAAACAAAAAACATGTTTATAATTTCTAGATCCTTCATGATTTTTCCGATAAAACACTGAATCTTTTAAAAATAAATTCAAAACAGGAATAGAATTTTCCAATACTATTACCATTTGTGTAATACCTTACATTTTTCTACAACACTAAGGCAATAAAAGAGAGCTGTTATCCAATTTCAGTTTTTGCTTTCAATAGGACACTCAGAAGAGGGTGGTCCAACAAGGCAGGGACAAAAACTAGTGGATGAAGAAAACACATTTGCCCATATGTGTCTTTCTAGCATACATGCAGCCCATTGAGTTAATCCTTCAGCATATAAATCCTGGACAGGTAACTGAAGACAATGAAGGGAAATGGCTCCCAACATGAACAAGGAAGAGTCTAGCCTGCCTGTATTGTATACATTATTGTCAATGATCTCACAAGTCATTTTAAAAAAATATCTGCATTCTTACTTCTCATGACTGCAAATTATCAGTTCACTGTGATCTCCTGGAAAGATGCAAAGTAATCATCAATCATGACTTATGTTAAGAAAGCAGCATAAGAGAGATTGGCAAGGAAATGAATGACCCCAAATGGAGATTAGCCATTCACATAGGAATAGGGATGAAAGAGGGTCACAAGGCATTAAGGACTGGAAGAAGAGCTCTTAAGTATTGAGTAAATGCACTATGGAAAAGCATAGACAGAACTGCACAGGATGAGAAGTCACAGGTGGATTTCAGTCTTCACCAAAGGTGGAGGTATCTACACTGAGGTCATGAATCCATCAAAGTATAGAGTCCTCTACCAAGGCATTCTACTTCTGGCTTCCATGAGACAAGACTGTGAAAGGAACAAGACCTCTCTGGGCCTCGGTTTTCTCAATTACAAAACAGAGGAGTTACAGGAGATGGATTCTGAGGTCCCTGTTAGCTGTATATCAATATTCCTATTAGACTTGGCATGGCTGGGGGCAGCTAGGTGGCACAGCAAATAGAGCACTGGCCCTGGAGTCAGGAAAACCTGAGTTCAAGAACAGACTCAGATGCTTAACACTTACTAGCCTGTGACTTTGAACAAGTCACTTGACCCCTATTGCCCTCCAAAAACCAAAAAAAACCCCAACCAAGATTTGGCATGGCTAATGAGAAGGAAACTGTGTGGGTGCCTTGTAGAGGCATGAGGCTGAATTTAAGGAGGACAACTTTGGCAAACTGTGTGAGAACTTTAGGAAGCAGGAAGGAGAATAATCTTCAGGCCCAGATACTGGTCCATGTCCTACTGTTCTGTTCAAATGGGAGCAGAATAAACGGAAACTGAGGAAGGCACGCTCATTTTAAGAAAAATCAAAGAGTAGAGCCCTGAAGTGTGAAGCAGAATCTCGGAGGGAAGGGTGAAGCAAGCTGAATGGCCCACTGGGCATGGGGCTCCAAAGCGGAGATTAATTTATTAAGCCGTGATAACGGGCTGTAAAACTTGTAACCAGGAGCTGACGTGTACACATGTAATTAAAAAAAAAAAAACAAAACAAAAACCAAGACTAAAAGAGGGTAAAGACAGGTACACAAGTGCATTGTTGGTGGAGCTGCGAATCATTCCGGAAAGTCCCCAGGAATTATGCAAATGAAACGGCCAAACTGTCCCCCCGCCGCTGCGCAGGGCCCTCAAGGACCGCCCCCTTTTTTCTTTAAAATAGTCACTGCAGCGAGAAGCAAACAGATGCGCATCGCCTGGGGGAAGGGACCAGAAACCCCGGCCAGAGGGCTCCGGAAGAAGCGATGGCGTCTCGGGCGCGCAGTGACGTCACTCGGAACTGTAAATAACCCCACGGGGGCGCGCACGCGCGTGCTCGGGCGCTCCCCAGGCCTGTTCACTTCTTCTCTCACTTGGTCCGTGGGGGGCGGGGGAGGGGAGATCTAGGTGACGTAAGGACCAAAGAAATCGACAAAAAACGGGCCTTCGCAAAAAGGCCGAGAGGCTCCCGCCCCATCTTCTTCACGCCGCGGCCCCGCCCCGCCGCGCCACCTTCACCTCACACACCGCCCTCGCCTCCATCGCCCACGACGCCGCCGACGCCTCCTCACGCGGGCGTCTCTCCCGCCGCGCTCCCGCGCCTGCGCACGAGTGGCTGACTCCGGCGCGTGCCTCTGACGCCCCGCCCCCAGAGCCGAGGCTCCGCGCGCCTGCGCGCTCTGCTCTTCCTCTCGCGAGCGCCGCCCTGCCCACTCCCCTCCGCCCGCCCGAGCTCCAGACGGAGGCCGAGGCCGAGGCGGAGGCGGAGGTGGAGGCGGGGTAGGCGGGGGCGGGGCCGGAGGGAGGCGGGCCACCCCGCAGCTCCGCCCACCAGCCCGCCTCCGCGGGCGCCCGCTGACGAACCGGGCCGGGCCAGCCCCGGCGCCGAGGGGGCCCCGCGGGCCGGGGCAGAGATGGCCGGGTGCCGGGTGGGGCTGGCTCTCGGGGCTGCCCGCGGGCGACGGCGGGGGCGGGGGCGAGCGGCCCCGGCGGACCAGCGCAGCCCTTGACGCGTGTGACCTGTGACCCAAGACGCCGCTGGCAGGTGCCAGGTGAGCGAGGCCGCGCCCCTGGAGGGGGGAGGGGTCGGTCCGGCCGCGCCCTTGTCGGGGCAGGATTCGCATTCAGGCCCTCCCTCCATCCACCTCCCCCACGTGGTCTTGTGGGCCCCCTCCCCGGACCTGGGGCTCATTCCGGGGCTCTCAGGAAGAGGGAGGAAGGACTTGAACTCGTGTCCTGTCGGGCTCCGCCAGACCCTGCTGAAGGGGGCAGGGAGGGATGGAGGGGCGGGGGAGACGAGGGTGAGGAGCATGGAGGGGACCAGGGGAGAGGGATCGGAAGAAGGAAGAGTGGAGAGATGGAGGATGGGAGAGGGGGGAGGGGGATGGAGGAGAGAATGGAGGGATGGGAAGAGGGAAGAATGCAAGAAGATGGAGGATGGGGAGGGAAGATGGAGGGAGAAGAGCTGCTTCTGGAGCCTTCCCCCAGGGGGCATCATGGGAGTCTTGTATGTGACCCTTGACACTCCCCCGTCTGGCCAGAGGTCTCTGATCACCCAGAAGCCGGGGGAGGAGGAGGGAGGAGGTGTGGAGCTTTCAGGGTTAGGGGCCGGGGCACTGTGACCCCTTTCCCGGGAGCTTGCCCCAGATTTCTGCCCCAGCTCTGTGCTCCGTGACCTCGGGCGTGGCCAGCAGGCCTTGGCGCTAACCTTGACTCTGGACTCAGAGCAGAGCTATCCAAGCTCCGGCGCCAGGTGGGGTCTTTAAGCCCACATCCCCTGACTCTTTGGTGACGATGAGGTGGAGCCCCAGAGAGGGAAGGTACATTCAAAAAGTCCCTACTCTGTGCCAGGCACTGTGCTGCACTCTTTGTAGTTGTTACCTCCAACGGTCTTGGCCGGAAGGTACACAGAGGGGGAAATGGAGGCAGAAAGGTTATGTGACTTGCCTGGGGTCATTGGATTGGAACTCAGGTCTTCCTCTGTCCAGGTCCAGTCACTATCCACTGCAGTGGCAGGTGGATAGGATAGCTGGGGCTAGAACCCAGCTCCCTGCTGGTCCGGGCCTGAGGTAGGGCTGAGTCTGGCACTGATGAGAAGGACCTTTATCTGTGGCCCCTTGTCTAAGCATTCAGGGTGAGGGCTCCAGTTTAAGGGAACAACCCCAGGGGACATCAGTGACAGAAGGAGCTAACTCTCCCCCTTAGGCCTGGCCTATAGCAGTAACTGGTGTTTACTAGCACTGCAGGAACATAAGTCGTCTTGTTTGAACCTCACAAGAGCCCTGTTGGGGAGTTAGTTCATATATTATCACTACTTTACAGTTGAAGAGGCCAAGGTACCCAGAGTCCCATAGCTATCAGTGGCACAGTTGGGACATGACTTCCCCAGGCTTTTTCCCTTTTTCAAGCCTTGGTTCAATCCCACTCACACACTCCCCTTTTGTCTCCTATGCTGCCCTCCTCCTAGCTTTGTTCTCGTGCTCTCCTACAGGATCCCCAGGGAAGAGGCCAAGGCAGGAAGGGAGAAATGTTCCTGAGGACACTGACCGGGAACGCTTAGGATGGAGGAAAATGAGGTCTTCCCAAGGACTGAGCAAGGGTCAAGGGCTTAACCAGCTCTTGAGAGGCCTTGTCTCCCCACCAGGAGTTGGAAGGGGTTAACAGAATCAGGTTCTGAGCAAAGCCTGCCCCCCACCACTTCCCATAACCGGGTTTCCTGAAATGGAGCAAGTCCCAGATGCCTCTCTACTAATCACATCCCTGGCAATGGGGCCATGCTGCTCAGATTAGCTCAGCCCTTTGCATTCCTGAGGCCCTCTCCACCTGGAGCCCAGAATCTAGGGCAGCCAGACCACTCACCTACCCCTGCTTTGCTGTTGGGATCAGAGGCGCCTGTTTCCCTGGGCTGCTAGGAAGGATCATGGGGGCATCACAAGGCTAGGGTGATGTGGTGAACAGAGGACAGAGGATGCTTTTGTCTTTCTAGCCCTCGTTGCAGTGACCACACACCACAGGTGGCTAGCTTGAGGGGTTCAGCTCCCTGCATTCTCAGGGGCCACTCAGGGACCTTCCCCCGTCCCTGTCCCCATCTCCATCTCTAGTTTTTACCCTGATTTAGGAGACCATTGGAAGCATCACCCAGCAGTTCTGCGCTCTGTGACTGACTCTTTCTTTTGTCCATAGGTAGGGCTGGATCTGTTTACCATTCTGCCGTCTGCTAGCAGGGAAGGACGTATTCTTTGTTGAATGTGCTCCCTGAAAACGTGCAGCTAAATGCTGGTCCCCAGAAACCTGGAAGACCAGTTAACTTAGAGCTCAAAAGAGGCGCAGGGAGCCATGGCCCTGCAGACTCCAGAAGCTAGAGATAGAAAGACCAGGGAGTGGGGCTTTGTTCTGGATGCACTCTCCCCCTTCTGGCTTCTCTGAATTGGAGTTGGTGGTCATTGTTCCTACTCAGTCATTTCAGTCATGTTCAACTCTTCATGACCCCATTTGGGGTTTTCTTGGCAGAGACACTGGAATGGTTTGCCATTTCCTTCTCCAGCTTATTTTACAGATGAGGAAACTAAGGCAAACAGGGTAAAGTGACTTACCCAGAGTCACACAGCTAGGAAGTGTCTGAGGCCAGATTTGAACTCAGGAAGAAGAGTTCTGACTCGCAGACCCAGAGCCCTAACCACTGGATCACCGAGCTGTTTCTCCTACCTTAGGAGCAGATCTGTCCTCCACCAACCTTCAGTCTCCCTCTGCCATACTAAATAAAGTATATTTACCAAAAATTGAGTAAGCTGCTATCCAGAAAAAAGCAACCATGGGGCGGTGTTACTGGGTACCTGGGTATCAGCCCAAGCTGCTTTGTTCATTTGCCCAAATCCCCGTTTCCTCATGATGAGGGTCTGCACTGGGGATTTCATTCATAGAGGGCACTCTTGCCCCAACTCTGAGTCTTAGGGAGCTGCCTAGAGCCCTGAGAGGTTAAATGCCCTGGAGGTGAGCATCATAGCCCGTGTGTACCAGAGGCAGGCTTGAATTCACAACCAGCTCTCTACCCTCTGTGCCATATCACCTTCCTCCCAGAGGAAGAATAATGTTCATTCCCTAGACGCTTTCTTGCAGGGATGGGATATGATGAGAATCACATCTACAAAGACTGTGATTATTTTGAGAAACGCTTCAGAAGTGTGTTATAGTTGAACATGGCTGACTGCCCTCCATAGGAGCTGGGCGCTGGCCGCTGGCCGCTGGCTGCAGAGATGTCCCGGGGGTAGCACTCTGAAGGGGGTCATATCCAATAAGATAACTACATTCTTCCATGAAAAGGAAAATTATAAAGCAGATAATTGCCCCTTAATTTACTTGGGGTGAAGCAAACGCTGGGTTTCCTTCAAGTGAGACAGAGCTGGATTTGAAGTATCATTATGTAGCTGGAGGAGTTGCATGATCTCTTGGGATTCTCATGACCCTGAGAAGAGCATGGCCAGAATTTCCCCATTACAGATAAAGGACCAGGGGTTTTTGAGAGACCAGACACCTCTGTATTCACATAGCTGTTGGGCACCAGGACTGCCCCAAAGGTCCCTCTTAACAACAAGGCCCTGGGGTTGTGCCTGTGCCCTGTACCACCAGCTGCCAAAATCAGTGTTATAGGCTGTTCCATGAGGTCTGGTCAGAGGAAAAGCTGAAACAGCTAAGGGTTGAGTGTGTGTTAATAAGAATGGGCTCAGCTTCCTATGCACTGAGAAGCACTGTGGCTTGGAAATAACAGATGTGTCCTCCCGAGGTCAGGAGGACCTGGGGTCAGGCTTGGCTTCTTACACTAGCTGGCTGAGTGACCCTGGGCAAGTCTGCTTACAGCCTCCAGGCACCTCCAGCACTGCTGAGAAAGTCAGGATGGAGGGAATTTCCTCCTCTGAGAAATCCCTCTATCTATGAAATGCTAGGTCCAGTCCCTTCTCTATACAGTGTGATCTCATTTCATTCCCACACCCCTGGGAGCAAGGATCAATTCTTTTGTCTGTTTTTTTAAATGAGGAAACTGGCAGATGTGGAGGCTCCAGGAGTCACTGACCTCTGGAGGTGATGGAAAATGAACACCTCTGTTCTGTTCTAGGCTCAGTCCTATAAATGCCAAATTGGGGGCTCTCCCCGCTCAGAAGGAGCTGGGGCAGGGCTGAGTCAGAAGGAGCACATGGAGGAAAGGGTCTGCTGCTTAAGAGTGGGACAGCCCAAGGGTCAGCATGGCAGGAGGAAGGCCTACTTCTCTCCTTCCAAAGAGCCTGGGAAGGACAAAGCAAAACTAGATCAGAGTGTGTTAAAGCCCAGATAAGAAAGGCAATGGTCAAAGATCCCTTAGCTGAGGCTTCCCCACACTACATTTCCAGCTTCTGAGAGAGCAACTGAATGGGCTCCTGGTTATGGCCTGTGTGAGTGACCCTGGTAAGTCACAGCTCCTTCTTGGGCTTCACGGTGGGCTCTGTACAGTGAGAGAGCTCTAGACACCCCCCTCCCAACCAGGTGACCAGAAGTAAAGGACTGTGGGTCAGCATGCTCTTCTCCCAGAGTCACACAGCTAGTGTGTGTCAGAAGAGGGATATGAACCCGGCTCTTCCTGCCTTTAATTCCATCCCTCACTCCCTGGAATAGCATTTGTCCCTTTGTTGGGTACAGAAGCCCAAATGCAGACTTGGGGGGAGGGGGAAGAGGCTGAGAAACTGTTTCTGGTCCAACTCCAGTTTCAGAGCTCAGTGCCAGTGATAACTAGTTTTTGGCTTCAGGCGCAGCAGCCAGGACGGTCTGCTGAGCCCTGCCACTGGGGTTGTGCCTTCCATCTTGTTCAGGGTTTAAGGCCTCCCAGCACCGAGCTCTCACTGATGGGGGAGTGAGAGGACCAGTGTAGAGGCCACAGCCAGGTCCTGGGGGCAGTGTCTTTTTCCAAGGCCCCATGAAACAAAAGAAATGCCTAGAACATCGTGTGCCTAGCAAAGCACTGGCAGTCTTGGGCTGGAGATTAAGTTCTGGTTGACTCCCTCCTTGCATTAGAAATCACTCAGATTTGTGCTCGGTCCCAGCCTGCACCAGGTGTAGCCAAGTCTCTCAGTCGTCATCCTGATAGCACATTTCTAGGCTCAATGCTGCTCAGGATTCTAGGCTTGCAGATTATAGTTTGGGAGCACAGACTGATCATGTACAGATAAGGAACATTGTGAACCAAAACTGGACAAAAATAAAAGTCTAACAAATCGCCTTCAGTTTCTCCAGAATAATTAATGAGTCTGCTACTTTGACTGAGCTCCTGTGCACAGGAGCTCCGTGGGGTAGCTGCCCACTTCCACACCTCATTGGCATGACCCCTTATCTCAGGCCTCAGCTCATCAGGTTTCGGGGTGCCGGGGGAAGTCATCCTTCCCCCGAAAACTGCCAGGCCTTGTGTCCTGCCCTGCAGCCTTAGTCACGCTTCCTTTTGGAGGAGCTACCCTCCGGTAGGCCTCAAGCAGGGCACATTTACATTGCCGTGTTGTTTTCTCCTGCCTGGGTCTTGTGCAAAGGCAATCCTTGATCCATGTTATGGAATAGTGTTTAACTTGTTTTGTGTTAGTACCACTAGACAAAGGTGATTCCCTCAAGGTAAGTGAAATATACCATGACATTTAAAATCTGTTGTCTCCAGGAAACTGCCTGCCTTCTGATTGTTAAAAAGTTTGAAATGTCTGCAAAGTGTTCATTCAGGGGTTTATCAAAAAGACCCCCTAAGAGGAAGTTACTATTAAGATACAGAATAATGTATGTGTGTGTACTGTGTGCCCTTGAGAGCCCGATGTGCTGAGGGGGAGCAGAGTGCCATGTGGGGCCAGGAGGCTTTGCCTTTGTCAGTGCTGACCTCTCTGGGCCTCAGGCCGCCATCTCTAGAGCCCATCACGTGCTCCCTGCTCATGGGCACTGTGCTCTGCAGGCCCTTCTTGCCATCACCAAAACCTCCGGGGCTCTTAACCTGTAGGTGGCTGGATATTCCTGGCAGGTGGGTTGTAGCTTTAATTATCCTCCCTCCCCCTGATAAAGGGCAGCAGCAGAGATGGGCACAAAAGCCACTTTATGTGTGGATGGAATACACCAGTTCAAATCACCTTGACTATCCTGTCATCTAGTTCGTGTCTTTTTTGGCATTTTTAAAATAATGTACATTTTTCATGAGCTGCTATACCTTAGGGCTTAGCTGTCCTGGTTTGGCTGGACTGGCCTGAAGTTGTTGCTGTTAAAAACAGGTCTAACAGTTAGCTAAGTGCCAAGTACTGCCCATAGGACTGCATGAAGCCAGCTCTTCCTGCCCTGCCCTGGCCAGCAGCAGGGTCTCAGGAAGAGCTTTTGTTTGGCCCCACTGATTCCTCCTTGCCCAGTGTCGACCTAGGAAGGACCCTTGACCACTACGACATTTATGAATTGATAACTTCTGACAGTTCAGTCCTAACTTGTGTCAGAGATCCCTGGGAATGGACTAAATGAGCAAGTGGAGTGGGGGTGGAAGCCATGGCAGGCCTGTTCTCCAGTAGGGTTGCGCCCCTCAGTGAAGGTTGCTGTAGAGGCCAGGCTGAAAGCCAGACCTCACCCTGCCTTTATCCAGGCCTTTCCTGTCATCTCTCTGTGGCTTCCCTTGGTCTCTTTCATCTTAAAAAAAAAAAAAAAAGGCACAGGAATACTAAGTTAGGAATTAAAAGCCACCTTGGCCTCTCCATCTTATGCAGTTTGTTGCCAGCTTCTAAACATGTGAACCACCATAAGGAGAGAAATCTAAAAATGAAAGGCTTTTTGGATGAGGATTCTGGTCCATGAAAGCAGCAGCTCAGACAGCAGAATGCGGAAAGCTGCAGCCTCCGACTCCCCATCTCCCAGCGAGGGGGCCCTTCTGGCTCTTCCCCTGTGGGGGGTGGGCCAGCCGGGCCCCCAGCTCCAGCTGCCTTGGCTTCTGGCCTCGGGCCACTTAGGCACGCAGAAAGTTTGCAGCCACAGAAGCAGCCACACAAGGTCTGATGTCAGCATGCTCCTCTTGTCCCAGACCCAGAATCTGGGCCGCCTTTGGGCCACAATTCCCTGAGTTGATAAGTGGGGCTGCGAAGCTGCAGTGAGCGAGGACAGGTCAGAGAGGCTGATTGATGGGAAGGGGGGAGGCAGTGGAAATGCCAGCGCGCCCGCCCGCCTGCCAGCACAGCCTCCCGGAATAACACCCGGAGGAGAGCCGGAGCCAAGGGCCAGAAGAGCTTGCGGGGCGCAGGCGGAATTCTGAGGCGGCCGAGCCCTGCAAGGAGGCTTCCCGTGAGTCCCCCCGGGCCCGGGCGACCCCCGCGGTGCCGCCTTGGGAGAGGCTGCTGGGGGGCCGGGACCACCCCCGGGTTGCCATGGCGCTGGGCTGGGGGGCTGGGCTGGGGCGCAGCGCGGGCCGCGGCTCCAGATGGTGCTGAGCGCCCCGCATCCCGAGGGAGCGGGGGGCGGCTATTGTCCTCCCTTGCCTGCCGCCGCCGCATTCCTGCTGCTCGCGCCCGGCCCGCGCGTCACCGCCGCCGCCACGAGCCCGCACCCGCACTCGGCGCCCGCCGGCGGCTCGCTGCCAGCCCGGCGCTCCGCGCGCCCTCCGCTCCGCTCCAGCCTCGCGTGTGTGCCGGGCCGCTGCCCGGCGCTCCGCTCCGCCTACCCACTCCCCGCCCCCCGGCCGCGGCCGCACCGGCGCCGAAGAGCGGCCACCGTGCCCTGCTCCCCTAAAACCGCCCGGTCCGGCCGGGGGGTCCCGTCGATTGATTGCGATCGTGGCCTGGCCGGGCCTCCGAGGTAGGGAGGGAAGGAGCCGGTGCGGCCCCGGGGGGCGCATTGTCGGGCCGGGGAGGAGGGGGAGGCAGCCGTGATGGTGCTGGTGATGAGCTCAGCTTTGTGCATCCGGCGGCGGCGGGGCGCGGAGCCCCAGCTGTCAGGAGCCGGCCGGTGAGGGCTGGGGGGCGGGGAGGAGGAGGGCAGCGCAGGGCTCGTGTTAGATAAAGGAAGTGGGGAGCAGAGCTAGTGACTCCTGCCTGGGCTGCTCTGCCCCTGTTGGGGCTATTGTGACTACCGCCCGATTCCAAGAAGGGGGGGTAGCACAGGGGCTTAGCAATCCTCACCTCTCCCCTCGGGTCTTTCTGCCAAGGATACCCAAGTGGTTTTGTCGTTGGGAGGCTGAGGGACTGCCTCCGCTGGCCACATGTTTCTCTCCAGTTACTGGAGATATGTGTGAATCTGTGTGACTCCGGGCCTGGCTCATCCTCCCCACCCCACCCCCAGCAAGTGTCAGGGTGGCCGTGTGGCTGTGACAGGCATTGTCAGCAGTCCAGGGGAACAATTGGAGACGCTGCCATCTCATTCAGGGAAACAGCCCCTGCCGGGATGGATCTGCCCTCAGATCCTGCTGAAGAAGGAGAATGACCCATAGGGAAAAGTCAAGGCCCTGCCTCTGTGGGAAGGAGCTGGCAAAGGTGATCTTTATGTGTGTGCTGGGCATGGCCCCTCTCCTGGGCACGGCCCCTCCGCTGGGCACAGCCACTCTGCTGGGCACTGCCCTTCTGCTGGGCATGGCCCCTCCACTGGCACAGCCCCTCCACTGGGGTGCTGCTGCCAAGTCCAGTGCTACAATCGTTTCTTCCCATCCACTTTTGCTACAGTTCTGGGAGATCTCCCAAACCACACCCCATGGGCTCCCATGACGGCTTTTCTTAGATACAGGTTAGACCCTGCCCTAACCTGCTGCCAGTGTTCCTGTAGGCTGTTTCAGCAGCTGCCCTCCTCCACCCCAAAACCAGCTGCCTTCCCAGAGCAGGAAGACTGGTAGTTTCTGTGTGGGCTGGGTCATCCAAATGGGCGTGGGGGTTGAAAGTAGAGTGGGCAATCAGTTCTAAATATGCCCCTCCACTAGTTAACTTTGGGGCACCCTCAGGAGGATTAAAGGACTGGGGATGGAAGGGCAGAGACAGCTGAGCAGAGAAGCCCGGGTGCCCTCCTTAGAGGGAACATGATGGCTCAGGCGCAGAGGCCGGTGGCCCGATTTCAGAGGTGGGGTCTGGGCCCTGCACCTGGGTCCTGGAACACAATCCCGCAGGACTCCATGGGCTCCAAGAAGCTTCCTCATTTCCCTTCCTGTGTAGCCACCCTCCACTTTCAGGCTTTGGATGCCTCCCTAGGACACTGTAGCTTTCTCTTCCTTTTCTCTTTCCACCAGCATGTATTTCAAGTCAAATAAACTGTCCTGAGCTCCCCGTCTTGCTGGTGCCCTCTGCTCTCCTGCCTAGCCCTCATCCTGCCTTTCACATCTTTCTTGCCATCTAAGTCCTCCCAGATTCTGCAATGCTTCTGTCCCTCCTTCCCCCATTGCCAGCTCTCTCTCCTGCCTTCTTGATTTGGATCCCATTTTAGATTTCACAAACTCCATTTCTTTCTCCCTGTCAGATATTCCTGGCACCGTGTTGGCTCAGTATGTCTCTGGCACATTCCATCATCACTCTGAATCCTGAAGTTGCAGATACAGAAATTCTGCACCCATTTAGCCAAGGGGACAACCTGAACTGAAAACCAGAGGTCTGGAGTTGCCCCTGGGACGATGGGAAGCCCTCACACCTTGGGCTTATGTGGGCTTAAGCCGTGTAGCTCCCCCAGCAAAACAGAATTGGTTTTCATCTTCCTAGGACTTAGTTCTGAGATTTCCTTTGCACAGCCTCAGTTTCCTTCTCTGTAAGATGAGGATAACAGTATTTGTACTGCTTACCATAAAGGGTTGCTATGAATCGTCACATAAATGCAAGTCAGGGCTATTTCAGGAGGGCCTTTTCTGAGAACCAGCCTCCACTCCTGACCATTCATTTTATTCTTTCATTCATCAAGTACTTATTATACACATATCATACACTTATTGTACACTGAGAATACAAAGGGAAAAAATAAGCAGACCCAACACTGCCCTCAAGGAGTATTGGGAAGAGAGGAGAAGGACAAAGATAAGCAGATAAAAATAAAGTATTTGGTGGGGGGAGTACCTGAAGAGCTGTGGTGATGGAGAAGGAATGGAGAGGTGGAAGCGAAAGGACAATAGGGCGAGACAGGGGAAGAGCATAGGGGTCCAGGGCAGGAGACAGGACCTGTGACAAAGCCAGTCTCAAAGACCAGAATGGAGAAAAATCATCTCTGGAAACAGGACCACAGGTGGGCAGGACTTCCAGCTAAATCACTGGGGTGTTGATGCAGGAAGAAGTGTGCCTGCAGTGACCAGGAGGTGGAATTAACTCCAGCTATAAGAGTTTAAGCTACTCAGGCCCAGCCTCGAGGTTGATGGCTAAGAATAAGGTGCTGGTGATCCCGTAATCCGGATTAGCTGGTGTGCCCTGGCAGGGTCGGCCCTACACCACCAGAGGCCAGGGGGACACACAGGGTGAGCAGGCATGTGGATCTGGGAAGGGCAGATAGGAAGTGGGAGGAGAGACGACGAAAATCAGATGGTGAAAGAAAAAAAGGTTTTCTTTGAGACAGATTTAACCCTGCCCTCCTTGCAGCCTGCCGTTCTCTTAGAGAGCTGGAGACATGTAAGGATACAGGCACAGAAAGAGCCTAGGGATCTGGGACTGCATAGAAACACAGATGTAGAGAAGGTAAGGAAAAGCCTCGCTTCTGGAGGCATGGAGTAACAGGGATCTGAAGACAGGGGCACAGGACTTTAATGGGAACATGGAAAGAAGGGGAGTGTTGAGCATAGGGCCAAGAGCCCCAGGGACACACAGAACCACATAGATAGGACCATGTGGGGGTACGCCTGGGAGCGCCAGCAAACTGGGGCTGGCCCTGACCCACCCGGCTCAGGCAGCCAGGGGCCAAAAGCCCTAGTGGAGTGCATGGCAATAGGAAGGCAAGAGCCCTGCCTTCCCTTGTTAAGTTCCTGCTGTGTGCCTGCCCACTGTGTGCAGGGCACTGGGGACATAGGGACCAGAAGCGAGTGAGCCTTCACCTTGAGGAGGCTCCATTCAAGTGAGGAAATAGAAGATTCACAGATTTCCAAGGTAATTTGGGGGCCTGGTGAGGGCACTGACTCCAAATTGGGGATATCAGGAGAGGCCTCTGGTAGGAGGGTACCTCTCAGGGGTCCCAGGAGGTAGGAAGAAGAGAAAGTAAGAGAGGCAAAAAGGCAGGAGACTGGACCAGTAAGAGCAAGGAGGCAAGTTGGGCCAGACCCAAGGGTGTTTGAGAAAGAGAGAACACCGTCATGACTGTTAGGGCGCTTCACATCCATTATCTTACAACCCTGTGGGGGTGGGTGCTGTTATGCCCGTTTTATGGAAGGGGAAGCTGAGGCCAAGAGAGGTGAGGTGACCTGCCCAGGATCATGGAGCTAAGAAGGCCCAAGGTGGGATTAGATCTCTGGCCAAACCCAGTGCTCAAGATCATAGATTTAGAGCCGAAGTGGCTTGTAAAGGCATTTGAATACTTTTACTTTACAGATGAGGAAACTGAGGCATGGAGTGGCTTTAATGCTGTGGTCAGTGACTGAGCAGAGATTTGAACTCAGGGCTCTCTGACTTCCAACCCCAGATGACTTGGTTTTCATCATGTATCTATCTTATGTGACTTTGAGTGCCAAACAAGGATATTTGGGCTGGGCTGCAGGGGGGCAGGGAGCCCCCTGGAGTTCCACTGAGGAGTGAGCCTGAGGCTCCACAGGGGGTTTTCTTCTCCAGCCTTTCTGAGAATCAGCATTGGGACGCTTGGGCCCTACTGAGGGCCTTGTGAGCATGTGGGGGGGCATGGCTGGGGTGTTCCTCTGTCCTCGCACCCCTGGCACCTCAAGCAGGTGCTGCCTCTGTTGCTCAACCCCAGGGAAAGGAAGCCAGTGTGAGATGGAGTCCTTTTCTCTCTCTCTCCTACTTAATGGGGGGAAGGGGTGCCTGCCCACCTGGGCCCCAGTCATATGCTTAGAGCAGGCCTAGAAAGCCTTATCTTCACCTCTGTCTTCCTGTGCCTGGAGGAGCCCAGGGTTCTAGTGTTGCTGTCAGTGAGACCAACCCTGCACTGAGAGTAGTCACTGGACCAGAGTTCGAATCCAGGTTCAGTCACTGAACCACCTGTGTGATCTTGGACAAGTCACTTCTCCATTCTGGACCTCAGTTTCCTCATCTGTAAAATGGGGAGATCTCTGAGGCCCTATTTAGCTCTGGATTTGTGTTCTTATGGTACTTTAAGACCAGTTCTGGAAAAACAAATGTCAGGGTTGATGACTGAATCCAAGAGATGCTGTGCTGGGCCCTGAGAGACAAAAACAATGGAAGTTTCAGGCCGCACAAGTTGGGGTGGGGGTGGAGGGGAGGCACACAGAATAGCACATGGGTACATTAGCAAATCCATAATGGCTTGTTGAGAGGAGCATTCTTTCCACCTGGGGAATGAAGAGAGGCTTCTTGGAGGGGGAGATAGGAGGGTATAGGGCAGGGGGCAGAGCATTCCAAGCCTGGGAGAAAACCAGGGCAAAGGTGTGTTTAGCAGGTGAAAGGTCCTAGAAGAGCCATCTTCTCCCATAAATAGCCCTACACCAGGGCCAAGGGGGCACCCAGTGGAACAGTAGGTCAGAGAGAAACTCCATTGTGCTCCTCTGTCTTGCCTTGGCCTACACAAGAAGGCAGCCCAGAGTTCAGATGCTTAGAAATAGGATTTTCCAGGGGTGTGTGTGTGTGGGTGTGTGGGTGTGTGGGTGTGCATGCACGTGGTCAGGTAAATAGGGTCCAAAACCCTGAGTGGGACTCCACTAGGGGCAACCCCACCTGACCTCTGGTGGGATCTCAGTCTTAGCCCATCAGGGCAGCAAGTAGGGTTCAGTAGGTCACTGGGCCAAGGAGACAGGAGTGATACAGCTATAGCAAAAGAAAGAACCAGCTCAGTGACCTAATACACAACCCAGGGGGGACATTGGAAGAGTTCTGAAAACAGAGCTGGGATCTGTCAAGGCAACAGCAGGGCAGGGGGTGGGGCAAGAAGGAGACGAGAGGCCAAGGCCAGAAGCCATCCTAAGTGGTCAGAACATACAGGTAGAGTCATGGATTAGGGCAAGGGTGGGGCTTCTTCTCAGCCACAGGGGCAGAACCAAACAGGACTTGTCTCTCCATTCTAAGAGGACATGAAGGGATACAGCCTGGCCCAGGCCCAAAGTTAATCCAGTAGCTGAGACTAGAAACAGAGCTAAATACAAATACCTAAGAGGTAAGCCCACAAGAAGACAACAAAGCATGTGCCTTTGAGAACAGGAGACATAACACCCTAACCCCTAAGAGAATGAAACAAACAGAACTCCATGAGTCCATGATGCAACAAGAAATGTTTAAGTGAAAAGACTGAAAAACTAGGAGAATTTGTAAAGTATCTACCATCGAAAACAACTGACCTGGAAAACAAGAGAAATGACTGAAGAGTCATCAGACTTCCTGAAAATCATGACTTAAAAAAAATTGAATATTATATTTCAAGAAATCAGAAAAGAAAATGCCTAGATCTATTAGAAGAGGGCAAATTAAAAATAGAATCCACTGATCACCTCCTAAAAGACTCTCCAAATTGTAAACAACCAGGAATATCATAGTCAAAATCCACAGCTTCCAGGTTAAAAAAAAAATCCTGTGGACAGCCAGCCTTGAGTTCAGGTGCCCAGGCAGGACAGTCAGGGTCACAAAAGACAACAATACAGCTACTTTCAAGGAGAGAAAATCTTGGAATGTGACGTTCTGATAGAAAAAGAAAGGCATATAGCCAGAGGCATGGAGGCAGGAGACAGCACATAAAAGAAATGGCCAGTAGGCCAGTGGGCGGGCATGTGTATGTGTAGAGAGGCTGGGGCCAGGATGGGAAGGACTTTAAGTGCCAAATAGAGATGTTTGCATTTTATCCTAGAGGTGACAGGAGTTACCAAAGCTTCTTGAATAGAAGTAAGACTTTTGGTTGTGTAGCCCTAACCTGAAGAACTCCACCAGAGTCACTTTACTTTAAGACTGTGCTTAGACATTTGGTTGCTTCCCGTTCAGACTTCATAACCAGACAGACCTATCATGTGGATTCTCATTCCATGCATCCAGCACCCTTTGTTCAGAGTGATTCAACCTCACCTGATGTTGATTTCTTTGTCAATATTTACAGATCAAATGCAGAGGGCACAGCCCTAGGATATAGGATTTGGGGGAGAAAAAGCAATTTCAAGTCTCTCTTCCCTGCCCAGGCTGGAGTAGCCCTCTGCTGACGCATGAAATAGCAGCCCCGGCACTGACACTGCTCCCAGAACAGCCCTGCCACTGCTGCCACTGGCCAGTAGGCATGGAGAGGGTCAGGCTCTAACAAAGAGAGTCCCCTGTTTCTCTGGACACATTGCTTGATGTCCTGCCCACTTCCCACATAGCCCCATTCTGTTTTCTGCCACCAGGCTTTAACCTCTTATGTTGGAGCAATGCTAGTTCCTTAGGGGAGGTCCCAGATTCGGGGTTCCCTCCAAGGAGCTGAGCTTGCAAGGCTCACCCTGACAGGAAGCTTTCTTGGATTCCCTCTCGAGTGCATGCTGCCACTGCTTCTCCTGGCCCTCTTCCTCAGGTCACCTTATCTTCTCTGTGGATCCTATCTCCCCATAGAAGATCAGCTCCTTGAGGGCAGGCCTGGTTCACCTTTGAACCCTAGATTCCAGCATGATGCCTGGCATGCATTAGATGCTTAATAAATGTTTGAACTCAATTGACAATTTATGTGGGACCTTTGGAAGGACTATCTGATGAACTAGTGGGGGTGGAAGAAATTCACATGTTTGTTTTGAGGAGAAAAATATTTGTTTGAGTAAAGTCCTGAAAAGCCCTGGCAGGACCACAGAGATGGCCACACTATTTACTTATTAGCATCATAAGCCTGAGATCCTTGTTATTGAGGAGGATCTCTGTAGCTCTCAAAGAAAGGCCACATTCAAAAAAAAAAAAGAGAGAATGTTAAAGATGTTTTAACTTGTAATTGGGGAAACAAATAAATTTATTAAAAAAAAAAAAACAAAGATGAAAGAAAGGACCACAAATCCCCCACTTTTGTTTCCAGTGCCTTTTACCTAAGGGACCCCCAGATCCATCAGTCTCTGAGAGCTGGACTTTCTCCACTCCCAGAAGCTTCCTGGAGGCCCTTCCTTCTCCCTGCTCTGCACTGTGGTTAAAGCAGCTTGCTGCCTGGCCTTTGGTCCCTCACCTTCTGATACTCTGTGCTGTGCCAGGATAGCCATGTGTGTGCCCGGCATGCGTCTCAGTGTCTGTCTCCTTCCCACCCTTCTCTCTCTCTCTCTCTCTCTCTCTCTCTCTCTCTCTCTCTCTCTCTCTCTCTCTTTCTCTCTCTCCTCCTCCCTCCCTGTCTCTCTCCCTCCCTCCCTCCCTCCCTCTCTCTCTCCCCTCTTTCCCTCCCTCCCTCTCCTCTCTCTCTCTCTCTCTCTCTCTCTCTCTCCCCCTCTCCCTCCCTCCCTCCCTCTCTCTCCCTCCCTCTCTCTCTCTCCCTCTCTCTCCTCTCTCTCTCTCTCTGTCTCCCTCTCCCTCTCTCTCTCCCCCTCCCTCCCTCCCTCTCTCTCTCCCTCTCTCCCTCCCTCCCCCTCTCTCTCTCCCCCTTCCTCCCTCCCTCTCTCTCTCTCTCCCTCTCTCCCTCCCTCTCTCTCTGTCTCTCTCCCTCTCCCTCTCTCCCCCTCCCTCTCCCTCTCTCTCCCCCTCCCTCCCTCTCTCTCCTCCTTCCCTCCCTCTCTGTTTCTGTGTCTCTGGCTCTGCCTCTCCTCTTCCCCCATCCTCACTGCTCCCTGTGAGGCCATTCCTTGCCTCAGAGTTGATAGCTTATCTTTATTCCATTCTAGCACATAAACAAATGGACCAGGTTTGGTTATGTGCTGGCAATCACTCCCATGGCCATGGTACTTAAGACTTGAAGATGAAGAGCAGAGTAGCTTGGGAAGGCAGGGGAGAGGAGAGGAGAGAACAGATAGGGAAGATACAGGTTTAAAGATTAAATTGATTGATTGAAGCTCTGGTCACCAAAGTCCTTGGCCCTGTTGGGGGCTTCACTGTCAGGCAGATGGGATTTTACCAGTGGGAATGGTGTGGAGGAAGAGGCCCTGGGACCATGGGACTTCTGCCTGTGGTCTGCAGCTGGGACCTTCCCCCCCCTTTAGACTGGGAGCTTCTTGAGGACAAGTGCTGTCCGACTTGTCTCCTTGTGTCCCCAGCACCAAGTGCCTAGGAGGGTGCAGTGGGAGCTTTATTCCTCACTCATGCTCCCCCTGCCCCTTTTTCTCTCTTACCAAATTGGGCCAGGTATGGGCAGGCCTTTGTAGTGGCTGGAGTTCTGAATTTGGAGTCAGGAAAACCTGGTTTCCAATCTTTCCTCTGACCCTCAGGAGCTGTCACCCCAGATAAATACGTCTCTTCTCTGTGAGGCTCAGTTTCCCCACTTGTAGAAGTGAGCCTGCTGCCCAGGATTGCTGCAAGGCTCACGTCAGGCGTGGTGTGTGAGAGTTGTGACCACTGACTGTGCCCACAGGACTGCCTCCGCCACCATGAGCAGCACCCTGCAGTCACCCACAGACTTTGACAGCTTGGAGATCCAAGGCCAATACAGTGATGTCAACAACCGTTGGGAGCTGCCCGATGTGGACTGGGACAATGAGAGCAGCTCGGCCCGGCTCTTTGAGCGCTCCCGGATCAAGGCTCTGGCAGGTGGGTTCCCTCTTCCCCTTCCTCAAAGCCCGAAGCCGACTGTGACACTCTGCAGCGCTTTGGGGAGAGGAGCTGGCCTCCATCCCTGTGTGCTGCCTGGCTCCAGCTCCCCAGGATGATGGCCTTCCCCACTTCCTCCCCTGTGCAGCCCTAAGAAACCTTGCTGGCTAGCCAGGGAAGGGCTCAGCTCCACCCAGCTCCAGGGCCTGGCCTTTCTCCCATCCCTCAGCCAGTTCTAGGATGGGCCTTTCTTCTTCAGCCCCATTGTTTCTCCCTTGATTCAAGCTGCTGTTCTCCCCACCTGATCCATTATCCCTCCACCTGCTGCCTGTCCCTCCACCTGTTCCTTTCTTCACGTGCCCCGGGCCGCCTGCTGCCTCTTCCTTCTGCCTTTTCTCCGACGTGCTCAGATGGCCCTGGCCCCTGCCTTCCCCTCTGGCTCCTCCAAGCACCCACAGACCTGTCAGACAGGCCCTGCCGCGTTCCTAGGCTGAGTTGTCATGACGATGAGGGAGCGTGCTACCTGTCAGTGTCAGACCCCGGCCCTTATGGCCCCCATCCCCCATCTGACAGGCCCAGTTTCCCAGGCCTCCTACAGTGGGAGGCTTGAATGGACAGGGATCAGCCTGTGGGAATTGCTTCTTGGGGTGTCCCTTGGGCCACTCTTCATCCCTGCCCCTCTGCTTATGTCCACAAAGAGGTTTCTATATGTTTGAACAGTGCAAAAAGAAAGGTCTGAGAGAAGACGGTGACTAGGGAAGGCTTTGGTTATCCCAGCAGGTGGGGAAGTGGGGGAAGGAAGCTCCCGGTGTGGGAAGAAGGAGAGTCTGGCTGTCCCAGGCTCCTTTGCAGTCTGTCTGCTGGGGAGTGGCCCAAAGTGTGAGGGCCCCAGGCCAGGGCAGGGCGCTGCCAAGGGAGACAGAGGTGGGTGGAGCAGGAGCCACAAAGGGGTGTGTGAGCCTCGGTGGGGAAAGTGGATCCTCCCCCATCTGTCCCCCAAACCCCCAAGGCCAAGGGAGGAGATTGCTCCCCCGACTGGAAGGTAGGGGTCTGTGGGGGCTCACAGTCCCCTCCCCTTCCCCACTGTGGAAGCCTCAGGAGCAGAGCTACCCGGTGACTTGGGCAGGGGTCCTCAGGGCCATGTAGAGAGGCCCAGCCCAGGCCAGAAGGTAGGGGTTTCAGACCCTCTACCCCGCTCTCTCTCATTCGGGGTCTCCTCAGACATCTCAGGATCTCAGAAGCACACTCTTCCCAAGAGGAGCAGTTAAGAGGGTGCTCAGCGATCCCTCCTCCCTCCTCCCCCTCAGGGCCTGGCCCTGCCCAGCCCCTTCGCTCCACCTCCTCCCCCTCCCCCGCCGCTGTCCAACCTGTTTGTCTGGAGCGTCCCAGCTTTGCCCCTGCCTGCCAGAGGGCTCCAGGTGTGCCCCCTTCTGCCTGGCCCGTCAGCAGTGTGGCAGCAGCGTCCGGAGCTCAGCAGCTCAGACAGCTCCCGGGTCCTCAGTCCCTGCCCCCTCTGCACCCAGCACCCCGGCTGCCCTGTGCCCACAAGGGCTGACCGTGACCTTGGGCCCCTGACAGGGGAGATGGACTCTGGGCCCTTGATTCTGTAGAGAGCAGCAGACGGCATGAATGGGGACAGACTGGTGGGGAACGGCCTCAGTGGGGCGGGGGAGTCCCACTATGAGGCTGTGGAGGGGGCTGGGCGTCCAGGGAGCCCCCTGCTCTCCCCGGCTGCCTTCATTAACTCTGCTCAGTATGCCAGCGTGCTGGAAGGACGCTTCAAACAGCTTCAAGGTGAGGGTCCCGCAGGCAGGAGGGACTGTCATAGAGGGTAGAGAGGGAGAGTGTGGTGTGTGTGTGTGTGTGTGTGTGTGTGTGTGTGTGTGTGTGTGTGTGTGCTGGTACACACGTGTGTGTACAGCTGAGTGGGGGGGCACTGGGTCAGAGGAGCTGGGCTGGGTCAGAGGGGAGGAGAACTGGAGAGAAAAGGAAAGAAAGAGGGGAAGCACTCATTAAGTGTCTGCTGTCTCCCCACAGAGGACTGTGTGCTGAGAACTTTAATACCATTTCATTTGATTGCAAGGAAATGTGGGGGCTGTCAGTAGGGAAGGACAATAGACTGGTTCAGTGACTGGTAACCAAAGCTGAGGGCAAGAAGGTACCCAAAGGGTTGTGTGTGTGTGTGTGTGTGTGTGTGTGTGTGTGTGTAAGGGTGAGGGTGGCTTCTGTCCTGTGCGTAGGTAGCTAAATGTGGGTGAAGACACATTGGGGAGAAGAAAGGGGGTCAAGGAGAATCTAGGTGTGCGTGGTGTGTGTGTGTGTGTGTGTGTGTGTGTGTGTGTGTGTGTCCGGAGCCGGGGCACAGTGTGTGTCTCCACAGACTCCAAATCCAGTCACCAGAGCCAGCAGGAGAAGGCAGTAGAAGCGGCTGAGCCTGGCATCTGTGTGCTTGTTGGAGTCCTGGGTGTGTCTGTTCCCTCTGGAGACTCCCGGTGTACAGGGCTTTGCCTCTGCCCCTCCTCCTTCCGGACCCATGGCTTTGGGTGGCTCTTTCCTTCATAGCCTCAGCTGGCTCCGACCCAGACAGGCAAGGTTGGTTAAGGACAGCCGGGGCTCTGGTCAGCGACCCCAGGACTGGCGCATAGAAGGGGCCCGGGCTGGCCGTGGCGAGAGAGGGACAGCCATGGATGGGTTTTCCTGGGTCTGGGAACAGGATAAAGACGACCCTCAGTTTAGAGGGGCAGAGCCTCAGTCCAGCTGTTGGTCTAGCCCCCTCCTTTTATAGAGGGGAAAACAGGCTCGGCAGCTAAGGTCAGAGAGCCAGAAGCAGTGGGATCCCAGGGCACAGGCTGCCTTTGAGGTCATGGGGACTCAGACCTTGAAGAAGAAAGCCAGAATGACTCTTCCAGGTTGACCTTCCCTTTCCCTAGAACCTTATAGACAGGGGGGTTCTCAGGAGATAGAAGCTAATCTTTCATGTGTGTGAGCCTACCCCCTTGGAGGAGGGCATCCTCTGAAGGAGGGGCTCACATTACCCCCAGGGGGATCCTTCTCCTGGGGCCCTGGCTGCCCCTTATAATTTAGGGCCTGATTTGCAAAGTGCTTTCCCTGGATTATCTCATCTGTTCACAAGGGGAGAAAGCTGTGATTATCCCCATTTTACAGATAAGGAAACTGAGGCTCAGGAAGAAGAATGGTTTGGCCAAGGTCACACAACTCTTAAAACTATCTCAGGGAGATTTGCCACTCCTGACACCAAAAGCATGGCTTTTCCCGGGCCCCTTCCCATATTTACAGACTGTTACTAAATTTCTCTTGGTCCCTCTTTAAATGACTCCTCCCTACCAAGTCACTTTAGTTTCCCTTCATGAAGTTTATTTCTTACCTCTTCAATCATTTCTGTTTTTTAAGATCAACATTTATTAAGCACCTGCTGTTTGCAGGTGCCATGCATTGTAGAAATAACAAAAATGAAATGATTCCTGTTCTCAGGAAACTTCTGTTCTATGGGGGGGGTGGGGGGGAAGCCAATATGAAACATAGAGTCAGGGCGGCTAGGTGGTACAGTGAGTAGAGCACCGGCCCTGGAATCAGGAGGACTTGAGTTCAAATCCAGCCTCAGACACTTAACACTTACTAGCTGTGTGACCTTGGGCAAGTCACTTAACCCCAACTGCCCTTCCAAAAAAAAGTAAATAAATAAATTCTTTAAAAGAAAGAAAGAAACAGAATCATTTGGATGGGATGAAATGATGTATTCAGAGGTAAGAGTCCTGGGTTCAGACCTGAGTCTGTACTGACCATTATATTTCTGACCTTGGTCAAGTGAAGTCATCCAACCTGATGGCCTTTAAAACTCTGTCCAGTGCCTGAGTTGCGTGAACCAGAGTCGAGTGGTCAGGAAAGACAAAGTGTAGGCATTGCCTATGCCTGCACTAGTTATTGTGTGCTTCTGATGAGTCAGTGGCCCTTTCTGGCCCAAAGTTTCTTCATCAGTAGAATGATGGGGCTGGGTCTGCCAGCCCACGATTCCTTCTGGCCAAGGTTGCAGGGGAGGGGAGGAGAGGTACTGGGCCATGGTGGGCAATGGTCCGGCCCCTCGGCACTGCTCCCCTCTCTCTTCCATAAGCAACGTGAGCCCAAGTGGGGCAGTCAGGCATCCCTTCTCCTGGTTCTCTGCTCCCTGAGGGGCAGCCTTGGAGCAATAGTTTAGAAGTCAGGGGTCAAGGGTGGAATGGGCCATACTGACCCTGTGTTGGTATCTTCTAGATGAGCGAGAGGCTGTGCAGAAGAAAACCTTCACCAAGTGGGTGAACTCCCACCTGGCAAGGGTCACGTGCCGTGTGGGGGACCTATACAATGATCTGCGGGATGGGCGCAATCTGCTGAGATTGCTTGAAGTGCTTTCTGGAGAGACATTGGTGAGTAATCGGGATAGGGCTCAGGAAAGCCCAGGGAGAGCCAAGGGGATGGCCCTTGGAGAGAGGGGTGAGCCCCAGAGAGAAGGTGGGGCTCAGGCTCTTTTTTGCCAGGACAGCAGAAGGCTAAGAAGAGGCCCCCGGATGGCAAGGGTGGTGGGATTGCTCTCTGCCCACAGGAACAGTGGCTCCATTGAGCCAAGCTCCTTCCCCACACAGACCAAAACCTGTTAATTCCCTGGGGAATCTTAATCCACCCCAAACCTCATGTCACATCCCAGCTCTGGCCCCATGTAATTTGGCTCCACTCGGTGACTGCCCCCTTACCCCCAGCAGATGGATTCCTTTTGCAGATGGATGCCAGGGGGTGGATGGGGTGGGGCCAGGCAGGTGCCATACCTGCTACAGGTGAGAGAGGGCCTCGTCCTCCATCCCCCGGCCATCCTGTCCCACCAGCCAAAGCCCACCAAAGGGCGCATGCGTATACACTGCCTGGAAAATGTGGACAAGGCCTTGCAGTTCCTGAAGGAGCAGAAGGTGCATTTGGAGAACATGGGCTCCCACGACATTGTGGATGGCAACCACCGCCTGACATTGGGCTTGGTCTGGACCATCATCTTACGATTCCAGGTACACAGATGGTCAGGCTAAGATCCTCAGCCTCTCCACTTCCCCCTTTGTCCCTGTGCACTGGGATTTCAAGCTGGGCATGGCCCTTCCCTCTTCCCTGATAGCCCCGCCAGCCTCCTCAGCCAGAGTAGTGCCCTTGGTGTTACCCTCCCTCACCCTGTCAGGCACCCACCCATCTCCACCACCTCTGTGCAACCAATGCTTCATCCCCCCCACCCAGCACCTGTGATTGCCTCCTAATTTCTCAAAATGCTATTTCTAAAGCACAGGGGTGACCAGAGCACTCCCCTGCTCAGCAAACTCCAATGGCTTCCTATTGTCCCTGGGGTCAACCCCAGCATCCTCACAACATGGGGCCATCCCCCTTCTCTACCCTATTGGTCTTAGAGCAGTTGGCCCTCAGCGCTCTAACCAAAGGCCCCTCTCTCTGTTCTTCAGCCCCCTGCACTGGCTGTCCCCACAGCTGGACAGCTCTGCCTGTCCCTGACACCTCAGTTTCCTTGTGGGAGCCTTCAGGCTTTTTTGAAAACGACCCCCCTGTGCTTTGTATCTCCCTCCTGTGAGAGCCTCGAAGGCAGGGAACGTAGCAGCAGCGGCCACAGTCCACAGCACCCTTAATTCAGTGAAATTCAACATGTATTTAATTAAACTCTGATAGTATACCCGGTGCTGTACTAAGTGTTGGGGAGCCAGAGACAAAGAGAGCCCTGCCTATAAGAAGCCCCCATTCTTCTAGGAAGAGTGTCCAGTGTAAATGTTGAGTAAGGCCCATGGGTCTGCGTGGGGAGGGAGAGTATCCCAGGCCTGGGGGCCTGGCCCAGCCTGTCCAACAGAGATGCTGTGCCCCAGGGCTAGGCTGTGGAGAGAAAGAGCAGAGCCAGGCTCTGGCACTGGGGAGCTAGGCAGCGAGCCAGCCAGCCTTTACTAAGCACCTGTTGGGCAGCCGGGGGCCACCATAGTGCACTGAGTGCCAGGCCTAGAGTCAGGAAGACTCATCTCCTGAGTTCAAATCCGGCCTTAGACACCAGCTATGTAGCCTTGGGCCCGTCACCTAACCCTGCCTACCTCAGTTTCCTCATCTGTAGAAGAAGGAGATGGCCAGCCACTCCAGGGTCTCTGGAGACTCTCAGTGGAGACATGGAGAGTCAGACATGCCTGGAAATGACTGGAAATGACTGAAAAACAGCCGAGGGCCAGTCTGTGTGTCTGGAACCAGGCTAAGTGGTCAGGATATAAAGAGGCAAAAGACAGAGCCTGTCCTGAGAGAGCTCATGGTCTAAGGGGGAGAGCAACAAACGATCATGTAGAAAGTCAGCAAAATAGAGAGAAGTAGTTCCGAGGGAGACCCTGGAGTCGGGGGCTACAGGCTTCCACTAGAAGGCAGGATCTTAGCTGGGACTCACAGGAAGCCGGGGAGATCAGTGCTTGGAGTGGAGGAGGCAGAGCCTGTCCAGGGACACCCAGACAATGGCCAGTGCCAGGGACAGAGGGTCTCATTCACGGCACAGCCAGGAGGCTGGGGTCACTGAAGAGGAAGTGAGGTGCGAGAAGACAGGAAAGGTGGGAGGGGACAGCTTGTGGGGGGCCAAACAGCATTCTCTTTGATTCTGGAGGCCATAGGGAGCCACTGGAATTTGTTGAGTAGGGGGTGACAAGGTCAGACAGGGTCAGGAAATCCCTTTGCTGACTGAATGGGGAATGGGCTGGAGAGGGTAGAGATAGGCAGACCCCCGCAGCTACTGCAATAGTCCTGGCCTGGGGTGATGGGTATCTGCATGGGGGTGGGGCAGTGTCAGAGGAGAGGGGGCATGTTTGAGATGCTGCATAGGTGACCTCGATGGGCCTTGGTAACAGCTTGGACTTGAGGGGAGGGTGTGGTGAGGTGAATGATGGTGAGTGATTCAGGCTAACTCCTGGGTAGGGGGCCTAAGGGTCTGGGAGCCGGGTGACGCCTTTGACAGTCATAGGAAAGGTGGGAGGAGGGACACAGGGCCCAGCAGGAAGGGGATGAGTTCTTTTCTGGACAGATCGAGTGTAAGGCATCTACTGGATGTCTAGTCTGAGATGTCTGAAAGGCCGTGGGAGGTCAGCAGAGTGGCTAGGGCAGGAAAGGCAGATGAGAGAATCCTCGGCCTAGAAATAGCCCTCAAGTCCACAGGAGCTGAGGAAGTTCCTTGAGCTGGGGAGTGCCATGGCCAGATCCGTTCATGAGATAGCTCACTCCGCCAACTACAGGGCAGATCCCAGAGGGGAGAGGTGACTGTGGCCTCAGCCCCCAAGCACAATTCCATCTGTGTTCCTTTGGATCCACAGCTACCCCAGGATGCTGCCACATCTATGCACCTCCAGCTCTCCCTCTCTTCCACCTTGCCCCAAATCCTGTTCCCACTCTGTGGAACTGCCCAGGCCTGGTTTCCCCATCCCTTCCTTGCATGTAAGTGCCCCTTTACTGCCAGAGGTGGTCTCTTCTGTGAGTGTCCACTCCTGGGTCTGGCCCTTCGCTTCCTCTATCTGAGCCATCTCAGCCAGGCAAGGACACTGTGCCCAAGAGAAGGGCAGAGGCTCTCCTGCCCCAGACAGGGCCTGAGGGTCATCATTTGTCCCTCAGATTCAGGACATCAGTGTGGAGACGGAAGACAACAAGGAGAAGAAGTCAGCCAAGGATGCCCTGTTGTTGTGGTGCCAGATGAAGACTGCAGGGTGAGGGGGGTCAGGGGAGAGCCATGGCACCGGCTCCAGGCCGAGGGTGGGGAGGGGGCTCCAGGCCGAGGGCACGGAGGGGGGGTCAGGGCGCAGCCTCCATGCTTCTGTCCACAGAGGAGAGGGAGGCAGGAAGGGGGCCCAGCCAACAACTGCCTTCTCTTTGATCCTTGCTCACAGGTATCCCAATGTCAACGTGCACAATTTCACCACCAGCTGGAGGGATGGGCTGGCCTTCAATGCCATCGTGCATAAGCACCGGTGAGTGGGGTGGCCAAGCTGAGGGAGCAGGGCGGGGAAGCAGGAGTGGTGAGGGCCCTCTGTTTACGGTCTTACTGAGCCCTCATTTCCTCCTCATCTAGGCCAGACCTGTTGGAGTTTGAGTCTCTGAGGAAGTGCAATGCCCACTACAACCTACAGAATGTCTTCAACCTGGCCGAGAAGGAACTGGGCCTCACCAAACTGCTGGACCCAGAAGGTGGGTGGGCTGGTATGAGGACTGCCCCTGCTCCCTGGCCACGAGAGCATGTGACAAGGGGGAGCACTGTGGGACAGGGCTCTGGGTGGCCTTTGGCCTGCCGACCACAGAGAATGATGGACAGACCTGAGGCTTGCTGGGAAGGCAAGGGGGCTCTGACATCTCCAAAGGTTTCTGTCCTCTGTGACGTTGCCAGGCATCTCTGAGAGTCCACACTGGGCCCAGTTAAGGTCTTCTCATGTCTCCCTTGTGGGGAAGCCACAGTCAGTGACCTTCCTCATCCCATCAAGGAACACTGAGTCAGGGAAGAGCTCTGCCTGAGCCCTGACATGACACTGGGGAGTAGCCTTATCCCCACATTGTCCGGCTGGGCCATGAGGTCCTTTTATGTCCTAGACTAGAGCTCCAGAAGGCTGCAGGCCCTCTGACCAGTCCACCCCCCCCTTCCACCCCCAGCCCTCTCCATCCTTTTCCTTAGTCCAGGGGGGCTGGGCCCCTTCCCCAAGTCTGTTGGGGAACTGTTCTGGCACCAAGGGCCCTAAGAAAATGATGTGTTAACTTATCCATGAGCTTTCAGGCTGAATGACTTAATTGCCAGCTTGACCTATGCAGTCCTGCCCAGGAGCCCTGCCTGAGAGTGGGGAGGACCATGGATGTCCTGCCTGAGAGCGGGGAGGACTATGGATGGGTTCTCAGAGGAAGGGGCCTCCCTCCCTCTGGAGCCAGGGCCTCACCCCCACCAAAGGCCGCAGCCTGCACATGCATTGTTTCTTCCCCAGACGTGAATGTGGACCAGCCTGATGAAAAATCCATCATCACTTATGTGGCTACATATTACCACTACTTCTCCAAGATGAAGGCCCTGGCCGTGGAAGGCAAGCGAATCGGCAAGGTACAGCGCCCTGGGGTGGGGGGCGGCCTGGCCAGAAAGGGTGTGCACGGGCTCATGGGGTGTGGGGAGGGCTCTGAGGAAGGGCCTCTCAGACCCCCTCGACCTTCCCTGCCAGGTGCTGGACTATGCCTTGGAAGCCGAGCGGCTGGTGGAGAAATATGAGTCTCTGGCCTCCGAGCTGCTTCAGTGGATTGAGCAGACCATTGTGACCCTCAATGATCGTCAGCTGGCCAACTCCCTAAGTGGTGTGCAGAACCAGCTACAATCCTTCAACTCCTACCGCACTGTGGAAAAGCCACCCAAGTAAGCTGCCAGGGACGGGTGCCCTGCCTCAGGCAAGCCAGAGCCAGGGGCCTCCCATAGCCCAGCATCACAACCCGACCTCTTTTCTCCCCTCTGCCCCCAGGTTCACCGAGAAGGGCAACTTGGAAGTACTGCTTTTCACCATCCAAAGCAAACTTCGTGCCAACAACCAGAAGGTGTATGCCCCGCGGGAGGGCCGGCTTGTCTCAGACATCAACAAGGTATGTGCACCTGCGTGGGCCTTCCCTCCGGCATCTTGACATGCAGTTGGGCTGCCTGGCAACCTCCCCCTCTGTGGTTGGATCCACCTCCCTAAGCTTGTCACAAGAGGCTGGCTACCAGCTTGGGGCCAGGCTCCCCAGAGCTGTTCCCTGAGGCTCCCTGGCAGCCATCCCATGGCCCTTGGTGTCCCTCCCTTCCCTCCATTGCCACTGACCAGGCCCTGATCCTTGCAGGCTTGGGAACGCCTGGAGAAAGCGGAGCACGAGCGGGAGCTGGCACTGCGCACTGAGCTGATCCGCCAGGAAAAGCTGGAGCAGCTGGCTGCCCGCTTTGACCGCAAGGCTGCCATGCGGGAGACCTGGCTTAGTGAGAATCAGCGCCTTGTGGCCCAGGTGGGTGGGTCAGGAAAGGGGCTGGGGGGGGGGTGGCTAGGGGCGGGGCAGGGGATGGGGGCTACCCTCCCCATCCTCTCTCCTGTAGGATAATTTTGGCCTGGAGCTGGCAGCCGTAGAGGCCGCCGTGCGGAAGCACGAGGCCATCGAGACTGACATCGTGGCCTATAGTGGGCGTGTACAGGCTGTGGACGCCGTGGCTGCAGAGCTGGCCGCCGAGCACTACCATGATATCAAGCGGGTGGCAGCACGGCAGCACAACGTGGCCCGGCTGTGGGACTTCCTGCGGCAGATGGTGGCTGCACGGCGAGAGCGGCTGCTCATCAACCTCGAGCTGCAGAAGGTTTTCCAAGACCTCTTCTACCTCATGGATTGGATGGAAGAAATGAGGGTACGTAGGGTAGTACCCGAGGGGGAAGGGAAGAGGACCCTGGGCAGCGGGCACTGACCACCTGTTCCTTTGTGGCAGGGACCAAGTCAGGGAGGGTGCCTGAGGCAGGGTAGCCGAGAGCCCGGGGCGGGGGCCGAGGGGCCGAGGAGTGAGAGGTGACAGAAGGGAAGGCCCCAGCATGCGGGGATGGCTACTCCTCTCTGGGACGATAGGCCCAGGCTGGGAGGGAAGGGTGATGGGCTCTGCATCCTGTGTCTCTGGCAGGGCCGACTGCAGTCTCAGGACCTGGGCAAGCACTTAGCTGGAGTGGAAGATTTGCTCCAGCTGCATGAACTGGTGGAAGCTGACATTGCTGTGCAGGCCGAGAGAGTTCGGGCAGTCAGTGCCTCGGCACTCCGATTCAGTGACCCCGGGGCAGGTGAGAGGCTTGGGGTGATGGTGGAGAGAACCCTGGGGGCTACAGAGGAGGGAGAAGAGGTGCTGAGTGGTCCCTCTCCTCCCATTCCTCCCCTCTCCAGGCTATAAGCCATGTGACCCCCAGCTGGTGACCCAGCGTGTAGATGCCCTGCAGCAGAGCTATGAGGGCCTCTGTGAGCTGGCAGCCACACGGCGGGCCCAGCTGGAGGAGTCCCGCCGCCTCTGGCGCTTCCTCTGGGAAGTGGGAGAGGCCGAGGCCTGGATCCGGGAGCAGCAGCACCTCCTGGCCTCGGCCGAGCCCGGACGCGACCTCACCGGTGTTCTGCGGCTGCTCAGTAAGCACGCGGCCCTCCGAGACGAGATGAGCGGCCGCCTCGGACCCCTGAGGCTGACACTGGAGCAGGGTCATCAGCTGGTTGCAGAAGGCCACCCTGGAGCTAAGCAGGCAGCCTCACGTGGAGCTGAGCTACAGGCCCAGTGGGAGCGCCTCGAAGCCCTGGCAGAAGGCCGGGCCCGGGATCTGGCCCAGGCCTCCAGCCTCTACCAGTTCCAGGCAGAGGCTCAAGACCTGGAGACGTGGCTGGTGGATGCCCTGCGCCTGGTATCCAGCCCAGAGCTGGGCCATGATGAGTTCTCCACCCAGGCCTTAGCCAAGCAGCACCGGGCCCTGGAGGAGGAGATGCGGAGCCACCGGGCTGCTCTGGATGCGCTGAAGGAACAGGCTGCGGCCTTGCCAGCTGCTGTGGCCCATGCCCCCGAGGTGCAGGGCTGGCTGCCCGCACTGGAGTGCCGATACCAGGAGCTACAGGCACGAGCCGGCGAGCGGGCCCGGGCCCTGGAAGCTGCTCTCGCACACTACACCATGCTCAGTGAGGCGAGCGCCTGTGGGCTCTGGGTGGATGAGAAGGAACAGTGGCTCAACGGGCTAGCCCTGCCCGAGCGCCTGGAGGACCTAGAGGTGGTACAGCAGCGGTAAGTCCCCCATGGACCACCCTGTAGCCACCCGCTAACCCCTTCAGCCATGGTTAGTGCTGCGTTCCCAGCAGCCTCAAAGGCCTGCTGAGGAGTGGGCCCACCTGCTAAGCCTTTAACAGTTAATGCCTGAACCAAGATGAGCAGAAATGGGGTTTAGGCTTCCCTGCTCCCCACGTTACTCCTTGCTGAGCAGTCCTGCAGCCCTAACCTTGGGTGGGGGCTGGACGTTGGCTCTGCAAAGGGCCCACCTGACCCCCCAGAGACCCTAGTTCCTAAGAGTGGGGTGAGAGCTGGGCGGGGACTATAGCCAGTCCCAGGGGACTGAGCCTCTGCTCTGGCTCTTGGCAGGTTTGAGACTCTGGAGCCTGAAATGAATGCTCTGGCTGCCCGTGTCACTGCAGTCAATAGCATTGCCCAGCAGCTGCTGGAGGCCGAGCCACCTGGCAGGGATAGCATCCTTGCCACCCAGAAGCAGCTCAACCACAGGTGAGGTGGGGCTAGGGCTGCTGAGAGCAGACCAGATCAGAGGGAGGGGGAGCTGAGAGCTGACCAGGGCAGGAAAACATAGGAGCCTTTAGACTGAGGGCAGGCAAGGATGGGCAGGGAGTGAGGGATAGGGAGGAGCCAAAAAGGAGAGTGAAAGCCAAGGCAGGGATGTCCCAAATGTGCCTGCTGGGGCAAGAGAGGCATGTTACAGTTGCCCCACTCTCCCAGGTGGCAGCAATTCCGGACCCTCGCAGATGGCAAGAAGGCAGCCCTGACCTCTGCCCTGAGCATCCAGAACTACCATCTGGAGTGCACAGAGACCCAGGCCTGGATGAGAGAGAAGATCAAGGTGATTGAGTCCACCCAGGGCCTGGGCAACGATTTGGCAGGAGTGCTGGCCCTTCAGCGCAAGCTGGCCGGCACCGAACGGGACCTCGAGGCCATCGGAACCCGAGTGGGAACCCTGGCCCAGGAGGCACACGCCCTAGCTGCTGGCCACCCCACACAGGCCCCTGCCATCGAGGCCCGGCTCCGCCAGGTCCAGGATGGTTGGGAGGGCCTGCGTGCCACCATGCGTCGCAGGGAGGAGTCACTGGGCGAGGCCCGGCGGCTGCAGGACTTTCTTCGGAGCCTGGATGACTTCCAGGCATGGCTGGGCCGCACTCAGACTGCCGTGGCCTCTGAAGAAGGGCCGGCCACCCTGCCTGAGGCCGAGGCCCTCCTGGCCCAACACGCAGGGCTGAGGGGTGAGGTGGAGAGAGCCAAGGGCGAGTACAGCCGGCTCCGTGCCGTGGGTGAAGAGGTGACCCGTGACCAGGCAGATCCCCAGTGTGTCTTCCTGAGGCAGCGCCTGGAGGCTCTGGGCACCGGCTGGGAAGAGCTAGGGCGCATGTGGGAGAGCCGCCAGGCCCGGCTGGCCCAAGCCCATGGCCTTCAAGGGTTCCTGCGGGACGCTCGGCAGGCTGAGGGGGTGCTCAGCAGCCAGGTGAGCTGGCCCCAGGGCAGAGACCTCCTGGGGGATGGGAGGAAGGAGAGAGGATGAGTGGGAAGAGGGTCTGGGATGGCCCCGAGGGAAGGGGCAGAGAGTACTGCGAGAAAGCCGGACTGGGGCAGAAAGCCCTGAGGACCCAAGTCAGGAGGCTGTGGGCAAGGCTCCAGCTTCCTTATCTGCAAAATGGGAGGAAGGCTGGAGTCAGATCAGAAGGGACCCGAAGGGCCCATGTTCCAGGCTGCTTTGTGAGGCTTCCCCACATGGGGTGCTGCTGCCTCCCTTTGCCCCCATCTCCCCACTCCTTGAGGGGCCCCTTTCCCAGATGCCCCTGCCCGGGTTTCCGAGGCTGGAGGAGGCCTGAGCAGCTGCTGATGTCGCCTCTCCCCCCAGGAGTATGTGCTGTCTCACACGGAGATGCCAGGAACCCTCCAAGCTGCCGATGCCGCCATAAAAAAGCTGGAGGATTTCATGAGCACCATGGATGCCAATGGGGAGCGGATCCGGGGGCTCCTGGAAGCAGGACATCAGCTGGTGGCAGGTGGCAACATCCACGCAGAGAAGATCAAGGAGAAGGCAGACTCAATTGAGAAGAGGTGGGTGGGCCTGGGCCTGGGAGCAGTGGTAGGGATCGGGGCAAAAGCCCCCGAGTGGCCAAATCCAGGGCCCACAACCTGTGCCACTCCAGGGGCCCGGGCTCTGGGTCTGTGTGCAGAGATGTCCCAGCTGGCACCAGGCCAGGAGGTCACGGGCAGCCGGCTGTCATTACAGGCACCGCAAGAATCAGGAGGCCGCCCAGCAGCTCCTCCGTCGTCTGCGGGACAACCGAGAGCGTCAGCACTTCTTACAGGAGTGCCATGAGGTGGGTGCCCGCCTTGTGGGCCTGCAGCCCCGGGGGTGCTCCTGACAGCCTCCCCATCTCCAGTCATGCCCCCTGTCACTGCCCATCACAGCAGGATCTCCTTCAGCCCGGCTATGACCAGGCCTCTCTGCCCACCTCCCCTCTCTGCTCCCATGTCTCCCACACACACTGTTCTTTGTATGTGACAGTCCATCTCTGCCCTCTGGGCATGTGCCCTGTGCCTGGAACATTCTTCCTCTTCAAGTCCCTGGTGTGTGTCAGGGCTCAGCTCCACCTCCTACACCAGACGTTGACCTCACCAGCTGTCCGTCTGTACTTGGGACTTGCTCCCAGAAGCCCGTGAGCCCCCTCCCCAGGACCTGGCCTAGGGCCCGGGCAGGGGCACCCGCCTGACCCGTGGTGCCCCATGCCCTCTTCCTGAATGGCCCTTTCCTGCCCAACCAGCTGACGCTGTGGATAGATGAGAAAATGCTGACGGCCCAAGATGTGTCCTATGACGAGGCTCGAAACTTACACACCAAGTGGCAGAAACACCAGGCGTTCATGGCCGAGCTGGCGGCAAACAAGGACTGGCTGGACAAGATCGACCGGGTGAGGGCGGAGCCCTTGGGGGCACAGGGGAGACGGGGGGGGGGGCTGGGGAGGGGCTTCTCTGGCAGTCAGCAGCACTAGCATCCACACAGCTCGCAGCAGCCCTGGGAGGTGGGACCTCCTGTTATCCCCACTTTACAGACAGGGAAACTAAGGCTGTCAGAAGGTCACGGAGCCAGTAAGTGTGTGAGTCCAGGTCTGGTCAGGCCTTCCCGACTCGAGGCCCAGGGCTCCATCCACTGTACTGCCTAGCACTCAGCAAGGTGCCTGTTATACAGCAGGTGCTTAATAAATGCTCATTCATTCATCATGGAAAGAGGGGATGTTGGGAATGTAAGTCCCACCTTTGGTCCAGGATCATGGCCATACATTCCTGCCCTCTGCCCTCACTGATCTCCCAACCCTCACCTACGCTGCTGATGGCATTTCATGGTTAGGTCCAATTTAATATGTATTTACTATGTGTTCGGTATTCTGATGGCTGTCTGGGGGATACAGAAGACTAAGAGGCCCTTAATCTAAATAGGAAGACAAGATGGATACACCTGAAACAATCTGGGCCCAGATAGGCAGCGGGGCTTAGAGAGGGGAGGTTTGGCATATACTTCATGCAGAAGTCCAGGGAAGCAAGTTGTGGGGTGGGGATGAGGTCAAGAGACACCCTTCGAGGAAGGAGCTGAGACAGGCCCTAAAGGATGGCAGAAAGAAGGACCGGCATTGCCGCCAGAGGCAGACACAGACATACTCTTAAAGTCCCCGGGACCAGTCCCCAGAAGGGTCAGATGGCCTCTGCCCTTGGCATGGCTCTACTGTGGGTTTGGAGAAGGCTCACTGGGCCTGCCACCTTCTCCCCGTGTATCTTCCCCTCCCTGGGCCTCACTCTTCACATCTGTAAAATGGGAGGTTTGGAACAGAGTGCTAAGGCTGTATCCCTGTGACTCAGATCAAGGGCATGATGGCCTCTAATGTTTTCCCTCAATCCATACGACCAGGAAGGGCAGGTACTGACATCAGAGAAGCCCGAGCTGAAGCCCCTGGTAGGGGAGAAGCTGGAGGCCCTCCACAAGCGATGGGAAGAGCTGGAAAACACCACCCAGGCCAAAGCACGGAGTCTCTTTGATGCCAACCGAGCAGAGCTGTTTTCCCAGAGCTGCTCGGCCCTGGAGAGCTGGCTGGGCACCCTGCAGGCTCAGCTGCACTCAGATGACTACGGCAAGGACCTGACCAGTGTCAACATCCTCCTGAAGAAGCAGCAGGTGCTGGCAGGGGGCCAGGGTGGGCACAGGCTGAGGACAAGGGGGTGGGCGGCTCCCTGTAGGGCCCCAGACTCACAGCTGCCCCGCTTGTGGCCCGGCAGATGATGGAACGGGAGATGGCTGTCCGAGAAAAGGAGGTGGAGGCCATCCAGGCTCAGGCCAAGGCGCTGGCCCAGGAGGAACACGGGGCCGGAGAGGTGGAGAGGACCTCTTGGGCCGTGGAGGAGAAGTTCCGGGCCCTGTACAAGCCCCTGAAGGAGCGCTGCAACCGCCTGCTGGCCTCCCGTGAGCAGCACCAGTTCCATCGCGACGTGGAAGATGAGATTGTGAGTCCTTGTGGGGCCTGGGAGGGGGCCTCGGCCTGGGTGCTGGGAGCGGGCTGCCTCCCCCGGGCCTCGGCCTGGGTGCTGGGAGCGGGCTGCCTCCCCCGGGCCTCGGCCTGGGTGCTGGGAGCGGGCTGCCTCCTCCTTGGGCCTCGGCCTGGGTGCTGGGAGCGGGCTGCCTCCTTGGGCCTCGGCCTGGGTGCTGGGAGCGGGCTGCCTCCTTGGGCCTCGGCCTGGGTGCTGGGAGCGGGCTGCCTCCTCCTTGGGCATCGGCCTCGGCCTGGGTGCTGGGAGCGGGCTGCCTCCTTGGGCCTTGCGATCCTCTGAGGACCCCCGGGACCAGCTTCTGCTTCGCTGCCTCCACCCCAAGAGCCCCAGAAGCCCCACTCCCTGGCCTACTGTCCCCTGATGCTGCTACCCCTTCCTCCCCCAGCTGTGGGTGACCGAGCGGCTGCCAATGGCCAGCTCCACAGAGCACGGCAAGGACCTGCCCAGTGTCCAGCTGCTCATGAAGAAGAACCAGGCAAGTGTTTCCCCGGGCTCCAGAGGGGTGTTGGGCGGTGGGGGCTGGGCCGAGCTGAGCCCACCCTGGAAGATGGAGGAGAGCTGTGATGTGGGCTGTGTCTCGGGTCTCTCATGGCAGCATGGCTTCTCTCCTTCCCCCCAACACAGACATTGCAGAAGGAGGTGCAGGGCCATGAGCCCCGCATTGCAGACCTGCGGGAGCGGCAGCAGGCTCTAGGTGCAGCGGCGGGGCCAGAGCTGGCGGCCCGTGTGGTGGAGCTCCAGGAACTGTGGCAGCGCTTGGGCCGGGAGCTAGAGCAGCGCGGGGCTCGCCTCCACGAGGCGCTCCGGGCCCAGCAGTTCTATTGTGATGCCGCAGAAGCCGAGGCCTGGATGGGCGAGCAGGAGCTGCACATGATGGGCCAAGAGAAGGCCAAGGTGAGGGCCTAGGGCAGAGGTCACACCCTGGCCCCCCAGGACCCCTGGCGCAGGCTCTTCAGTCTATCCCCCACCATCCATTCACTCCCCCAGGACGAGCTGAGTGCTCAGGCAGAGGTCAAGAAACACCAGGTCCTGGAACAAGCCCTGGCAGACTACGCTCACACTGTCCACCAGCTGGCGGCCAGCAGCCAGGACATGATTGACGGCCAACATCCAGAGAGGTGAGGTGTGGACTCTCCTCCCAGGCCTGTGCCCCCCTCTGTTGGCAGCCTTATGGGCCCTGGCTCTGCCCCCCGCAGCCAATCTCCGGGCCTCGCCAGGCAGGGCCTTCCCTAGAATGAGAGGGTTGGCATTTCCTAAGTAGGTGAAGGCACCGATTTGGGCTCTCCCAAGTCTGGCACTCTGGGTGGGTGGACAAGGCGCTGAAGGCCTTGGGAGTGCCATCAGGATGTGGCAGATGATGGCTGAGGGCCCAGAGGAGTCTGCCCTCCATCTCTGGCCTTCCCTCCTCCCCCCATAGTGACCGACTGACGATACGCCAAGCCCAGGTAGAGAAGCTGTATGCCAGCCTGAAAGAGCTGGCTGTGGAGAGGCGTGGACGGCTCCTCGAGCACCAGCGGCTGTGCCAGCTGCGGCGGGACCTGGACGACCTGGAGCAGTGGATCCAGGAGCGGGAGGTGGTGGCTGCTTCCCATGAGCTGGGCCAGGACTACGAGCACGTTACGGTGAGGGATGGGGCATCTGGGCGGTCCCAGGAGGAGCGGGGAGGGGGACCCTTGCCCGTGTGCTGAGGCCAGTCTTGTTAAAGCCTGTATTTCTCATACAGATGTTGCGGGACAAGTTCCGAGAGTTCTCCCGAGACACCAGCACTATTGGTCAGGAGCGGGTGGATGGTGCCAATGCTCTGGCCGATGGCCTGATCGCTGGGGGCCACACTGCCCGGGCAACGGTGGCCGAGTGGAAGGACGGGCTCAACGAGGCCTGGGCTGACCTCCTGGAGTTACTGGACACCCGAGGCCAGGTCCTGGCTGCCGCCTACGAGCTCCAGCACTTTCTCCACGTGGCGCGGCAGGCTTTGGTGCGGATTCAGCACAAGCAGAAGCAGCTGCCTGACGGAGCCGGCAGAGACCTGAACTCTGCCGAGGCCTTGCAGCGCAGGCACTGTGCCTACGAGCACGACATCCAGGCCCTCAGTGCCCAGGTGTGGGGCCAGGAAGGGGGAGGGCTTGTGGCCAGATGGGGCCCCTCACAGGACCGGGCAACACCTGAGCCTGCCCTGCTCCTTCATCTCTGCCCTTGGCCTCCTGCTGTGCTGGGGGGGCAGGGCTAGGCTACTGCCAGTGACTGAGGGTGGGTGCCAGGAGGGGCGGGGGACACTGACCCTTGCCTTGGGGGTTCTGCAGGTGCAGCAGGTGCAGGACGATGGCCACCGCCTGCAGAAGGCCTACGCAGGTGAGAAGGCAGAGGAGATTGGCTGCCACATGCAGGCTGTGGCTGAGGCCTGGGCCCAGCTGCAGGCCAGCTCTGCAGGACGGCGCCAGCTGCTCCTGGACACTGGGGACAAGTTCCGCTTCCTGCAGGCCGTCCGGGAGCTCATGCTCTGGATGGACGGGGTGAACCTGCAGATGGACACCCAGGAGCGGCCCCGGTGAGCTCTGGGGGAGGCGGGGCCGGGCCCGGGGCTGGTCTGTGGTTCGGGGTCCCGGAGACTTAGTGTCCATGCGCTCTGTAGGGATGTGTCCTCTGCCGACCTGATGATCAAGCATCACCAGGGCATCAAAGCCGAGATCGAGGCCCGAGCCGACTGCTTCTCCTCGTGCGTCCACCTAGGCCAGGAGCTGCTGGCCAAGAACCACTACGCGTCTGAGGAGGTGACCGCCAGCTTCCCCTCCACTGCTTTGCATTTGCCTGGTCCCTCATCTCCTGCCACAGCAGCCTCTGGCTGCAGCAGCCCATGCCCCCAAGAAGCTTGTGCTCCGACCAGTGACTGGGGCTGTGGCATGGGAGGGAGGGCCCTGGGAGCAGGCAGGGAGGCTGCAGAGGTGGGGCTGGAGTCAGTTTCTGAGACCCCAGGGGCCTGGAGCCCCACTCAATCATCTCTGTGCCCACAGATCTCCGAGAAGCTGTCGCAGCTGCAGGCCAGGCGCCAGGAGACATCTGACAAATGGCAGGAAAAGGCAGACTGGCTTCAGCTCGGTGAGTTGTAGTGGTCTCCCTGCCAGCCTGCCATCCACTGGTATGGCCGAGGCCTGGGCCTCTCAGGGGCAGCTCAGGCAGTAGGGGGTCTGGGGGACGCACTAGGACACAGGGGAGGAGACTGAGTCCCAGAGCTAGAAGCACCACATACAAGGTGTGGCTGCCCTGCCTTGTCCCCAGCTGACTCAGTCCCCACCGCATCCCTGCGGCATCCCCCTCTCTTGCAGTTCTGGAAGTGCTAGTGTTCGGCCGAGATGCCAGCGTGGCTGAGGCTTGGCTCTGCAGCCAGGAGCCCCTGGTGCGGAGCGCTGAGCTGGGGTGCACAGTCGATGAGGTAGAGAGCCTCATCAAGAGGCATGAGGCCTTCCAGAAAGCCGCTGCCTCCTGGGAGGAGCGCTTCAGTGCTCTGGAAAAGCTCACAGCAGTAAGCCTAAGGGTCCCCTGCTCCAGCCCTTTCCCCTGCCCCTCAGGAGGATCCCCCCACCCCAGCCCTTCCTCTTCCACCTAGGAGGGTCCCCTATCAGGAGGATCCCCCTACCCCAGGCCTTCCTCCTGGGCCTCAGGAAGGTCCGCTATCCCTCAGGAGGATCCCTCCACCCCAGCCCTTTCTGCTGTACCTCCCAGGTACCTTCCCTCAGGTAGAAATGGAGGAGCATCTTGTGATCTTCGTTCCCCTTTGCTTTTTACTTATTTCCCCAAATGATAACTAAAGAGCCGTCTCCTCCAGCGTCTCTAAACTCCCTCATCCTTAATCAGTAAGTAGCCATAGGCCCAGCAGCTCTCAGGCTCTTGGAGCCGCCAGATCAGAGCCCCAGATTTAAACCATCTTTCCCCACCCCCTTGGTCTTCTGGCGTCGGGGTCTTCACGCCCTGCACTCTTGGCTTTCTGGTAGTTGGAGGAGAAGGAAGAGCTGCAGAGACGGCGGGCGCAGGAGGAGGAAGAACGGAGAAAGAAGCAGCCTCCGGCCTCAGTTTCCCCAGCAGTGCCTCCCCCCAGGGATCAGGTGGATGGCCAAAGGGCCCCAGAGGCCTCACAGGTTGGGTAAGAGCCAGGGCACAGGCAAGGAGAGATTGGGGAGGGAGGAGAGGAGCCCTGTGGCTGCAGGTCACAGTGGCATCTCTGGCTCTCCCAAGGACCCACCCCCGGCTACCGTCCTCTGACGAGCAGGTTGCGGTCAATGGTGTCTGTACTGACACAGAGTCCTCACAGGTAAGCCGTCACACCCTGGCTCACGGACCCCTCAGGTCCTTGACCTTCCTGCCCACGTCCGGCCCCACTCCCTCTCCCGTTTTTGCTTCTGCAGCCCCGGGAGGAGCCTCAAAGACTGGCCCAGAGCAGCTCCCTGGAAGGCCCTGTGAGTCTGCGCCTTGGATGGGTCCTGGGCAGAGGATGGGGGAAGAGGCTAAGGGAGAGTGTGGGAGGACATCTCTTGGGTACCCACTGGTGTGCTTCCTGTGAGCTCCAGGCTAGTCTCACCCATGGTGACTGAGATCCGTCCTTTGTCCATAGGTCCCTGGGGCTGGGGAGGCAGCTAATGGCCCCCGGGGAGAGAGGCAGAACCGGACTCGAGGCCCTGCCCCTTCGCCAATGCCCCAGGGCAGGGCATCTGAATCAGCCTATGCTGCCACACTGCCCTCCCGCGGCCCCGAGCTCTCTGCCCAGGAGCAGATGGAGGGCCTGCTCTGCCGAAAGCAGGAGATGGAGGCCTTTGGCAAGAAGGCAGCCAACAGGTACAGAGGGCCTGTGAAAAGTCTGCCTTAGGGACCTGTGGGCTGGGCAGTGAGGTCCCAAGACTGGGAACAGGGCTGGTGACATGGGTGGGGAGACCATAGTTTGTGACTGGCCTCCTTGATGCTAATATACGCTAACAGCAGAGAGTCAGCAGCTCCAGAACCTGAGGACCCCAAAGGCCAGCTCGAGCACCTCTGCCAGCAGGTCCCTGTGCCTCTATGGGCAGCCTTTGGGGTCAGCACCTGTTTCCTGAGAGATCAGGCCCAGATGGCCTCTCTTTCTCTTCCTCTTGTCCTGGTTCTGTCCTCCAGAGCCAAGGGAAGCAGATGGAATGAGTCTCTTTGTCATGACACCCCTCAGGTGCTCAAACAGCTCTCCAGCCCTCTGTCTCAGGTGTGATCCCAAGGCCTTTCCCCAGCCTTGCTGCCCTTCTTAAATTGTGACCCCCAGAGCTAAAAAGAACCTTGTAGAGAGACACACTCAGGGCAGAGGCCCCAGAGGAGCAGCTCATCGCCCGTCCTCTGCACAGCGAGGGGTTGGTGGTCAGGCCTCCTGGCGGGCCACAGGTTTTGTTTCCGGGAGCCTTCAGAGGCCCTTGGCTGCTCTTCAGGTCACCCTTCTTTGGATGTACCCAGGCTTATTAATGCCTTTTGGGTGGTGCATCCCTCCCAGCAATGCCACCCAACCCACCTACCCCCAGGCTCCTCATGTCCAAGATGAGGACATCGCACTCCATTCAGAACTCTAGCAGGGGAGTCAGGAACAGATAAGTTTAAAGATGAAAATGAAGGTAGAGATAGGAGATGGCCCCCAAGAGTGTGCCGATGGCGCATCCCCAGGGCACCTATGGTAAAGGGCCGGCATCCTGACCCGAGCCCCCTGTGCCTCCAGGTCATGGCAGACTGTGTACTGTGTCCTGCGCCGCAGCACTCTTGGCTTCTACAAGGATGCCCGAGCCGCCAACATTGGGCTGCCCTACCACGGAGAGGTGCCAGTCAGCCTTGCCAGAGCACAGGGCAGTGTGGCCCTGGACTACCGGAAACGCAAGCATGTCTTCAAGCTGGGGTAGGGTCAACAGCTGTGGCACAAGGGGGCTCCAGTAAGGGCCAGCAGACCAGAGAAGCAGGGGGGAGGGGGTGTTGCTGCAGGTGGGTAGGGGGTGTTGCTGCAGGTGGTTAAGGGATGCTAGCTAGGAAGACATCTCATGATGGTGAGAACATGGCAGATTGTGCCTGGTGGGGCCCCAGGAGGGCTTCAGACCTGCCCTTTACCAGCCTTCTTCCAGCTTCCAGAGGTGCCTGCCCCACCACAGCCTGCCCTGCCTGCCCATTAGAGAACGTCCACATGGGTGGCATGGGAGAGCCCAGGTCGCTGAGTGCCTGCTTCCTCCCATGCCAGGGTCTCACAGAATCTGAGAAATATGTAGGAAGGTGCCTGCCCGGCCTGGCTGCACAGGCCACCTCTCGGCTGCTTTCCCCAGCCCTTTGGCTGGACAGCTGTCCCTTGGGGCTCACCTGGCAAGCAGCCCACACATGCTCTGCCCTAAGGTTCTTTCTTTCTCCACAGTTTACAAGATGGGAAGGAATATTTATTCCAGGCCAAGGACGAGGTGAGCAAACTCCCTGCCCTCCACCCCACTCATCCCCCACCCCCCATGCTCTGGAATTCCACAGCTTCTGTGACCCCCTTCTCTCTCCCTTTCCTTGTGCTCCATGTGTCCCATTTTTTTTGTCACCCACTTGCAATGCACTGCTAGTTAATGTAAAGAATAGTCACAAAAATGTTTCTTCCTGTGATCTCAACAATGTGGCCTGAGTCCCTTCAGCAATGCAGATTGTGACCCATTCAGTTCAATTCACCAACCATGTATCAAGTACTTGTTATGTGCCAAGCCTGTGCTAGGTACTGAGGACTTTTTCAAAAAGAATCAGTCCCTGCCCTCAAGGAGCTTACATTCTGTTAAGGGGAAACCACTCAAACACAGATAAGTAAATGCAGAACACAGATTGTCCATGCAGTCATTGTGGCTGGAGGACTAGGGGAACATCAGAGCTGACCCTTTAGTGGAGCCCTGGAGGGAGATCAGGGCTTAGAGATGGAATGTCCAAGCAGGCTGGATTGTGAGGAGCAGAGGGGAGAGGCCCCACAGAGGCCTCTGCACTTTGTGCTAGGGGCACGGAGCACCACTCCAGCTTCGGTCTGGTTTCCCTCATGATCCCTAACCGCACCCACTGGGAGGACAGGCAGAGGGTCTGTTCTCTTGCCACCCCAACCCCCCCCAGGCAAACTCTAGGTGGGAGGTGAAGCCTCTGAGCTGTTGGCATTTTCACTTCTCGTGCCTGATGCACAGCAGACTTTCCCTCGGTGGTTAATAGTTTGGGATTCTCTGGAAGACGCTCTGTCTTTACCGCTTCACTCTGGGCCCTTGGTCACATGGCTGAGAATCCTTCTTTGCCTCGGCTATGGCACCTTTATTTGGCCTCGAGTGGAAGGATCCCGATGCTTTGGGGCCAGGCCATGAAGCCCAGGGCCTGCTTCTCCCCCACCCCAACCACACTGTTCTCTCATCTTGGTTGATGTTTTTTCCAGTTTTTCCCAGGCCAAGTCAGACTTCAGAGAGGTTTTACTTTGCAATTCTTTGGTTTTTCCGTGGGGTTGAACATCATTGCAAAGGACTTCCACTTTTTGGTCTTTTTTTCTTTTTTTTTTTTAAAGCAATTGGGGTTAAGTAACTTGCTCACAAGGTTACACGGCTAGTCATTATTTATGTGTGGGTGCTCATTTTCTGAGGCCGGATCTGATCTCGGGTCATCCCAACTCCGAGGCCGGTGCTCTTACTCACTGCGCCACCTAGCCGCCCCTTTAGGGCAATCGGGGTGGGCAATCAGGTTAAGTAACTTGCCCAAGGTTACCCGGCTAGGTTTTTGTTTGTGCGGATTAAGTGTCGGAGGCCGGCTCCGAACTCAGGTCCTTCTGATTCCAGGGCCGGCGCTCTATTCACTGCGCCACCTAGCCGCCCCTACACTTTTTGGTCTTTTGTAAATGACTGTAAATGTGCCTGTGAGCCATGAGGCAGAACCATTCTTTCTCACTTCTGTGTGATGTCTCAGTCACAGATTTTTTTTAACAATTATTGGTTTCATGGTGTATGGTGGTAGAACCATCTCAAAGAATTCAGTCAGACCGCCTCTAATCCAAGTATAGGTGTTTATTGGAATGGTGCCTCCATGAGCACCAAGAGGAACCAGCCACCTAGTAAGACAGGGCAGGCGGCAGGCAAGTGTATCACGTGATGATGCTGATTAACCACAGAATTTATGAATTTTAAAAAGGCAGGAGGGATTGACTAAGGTTGGGTAATGGGGAGGGGTCCCAGCTTCTGAGAAACTCTGCATGCAATTACCCACGAGACACAGAAGAATCCTCTGTGGGTGGGACAGGTGTGAATGGGGGTGATATTAGAATAAGCTCCTGGATGGCCTGAGTTCGCCTGAAGGGCAGCTTTTGCCGGGACTGCGCTGGCCCCACTTAGGGAAAGTCTCTTCTGTTGTTTTCGGCTCCAAGTCCTGCTCAGGCTGTTTTCTGATTGGCTGAGTGTTGCGGTCTGTCGGAGACTGGATGGATGTGGTTGTGGTTTGAGTGCTGCTTCTGTGGGTCTGGGGGTAGTGGGGCCCCATCTCGTGGACACACCTGCTGTTCTGGTGAGGCAGTGAGGAGGGAGAGCAGTGGCAACATTGAGTCTGGGGGCCTGGCTGCAGTTAAATGTGGACACACCTGTTCAGTGGGGCCCATAAGAAAGTCAGGATACTGGGTCTGGGGGCAGCTTTCTTAGTGTCTATCAGTCTTTGCTTTTCTCTTCATCCTGTGTACATGGCCTTTGGCCCTGCTAAGCATTCTGACCTGTGCTTCCCACAGGCAGAGATGAGCTCCTGGCTTCGGGTGGTAAATGCCGCCATCGCCGCAGCCTCTCCAGCCTCCACAGAACCTGAGGAGCCAGTGGCGCCCAGTGCTTCCCGGGGCATGACTCGGGCCATGACCATGCCTCCAGTGTCCCCCGCCAACGTAGAGGGGCCCGTCGTCATGCGTAGCAAGGAGGGCAAGGAAAGGGATCGAGAAAAACGTTTCAGCTTCTTCAAGAAGAGCAAGTAGGCAGAGGCCACCACGCTGGACCTCAGCTCTCACTTATGGCCAGCAGCCCCCAGGGACTGGCGCCAGGACAGCCACCTGTCGCTAGGGACCATTGCCAAGCTGCGCACCATCCCCAGGAACTATGACTGGAGACGCCCAGGGTTTCCAAGGGCGGCCTTTTCTTCTGCTATTTAATTTCCAGACTGGTGATGGGGCCCAGGCAACTCCCAGTTCATTCTCTCTCCTTCCCTCATCCCCTTGGCTCCATTCAGGTTCCCCAGACCTCACCCCTCCCCCTGCCCCATGGAGCCTGGGACAGTCCCCCTGTAACCCTATGCCAAATGGGGCCTTGCCACCCCACTCTGCCCCACCTTAGGGCTCTCCTCTCCCAACACAGCTAGGTTCCCTCTGGTTCTGTGTCCCCTAGGAACTAGGCAGGACCATGTTGGAGCTGAAGCCAGGCCTTGGAGACAGGAGCTCTAAGAGATGGAGCCAGTGATGCTGACATGCCCACCCCCCTGCCCTCCTTCCCCTCTCTTCTAGCCCTGAAATGCCTCCCCACGTGCTCCCAGGGGTGGGGGCTCCTCACTGGGGTCTCCAGCCATGTTGGACCTTGGACACAATTAAACTGCTCAGCTCCCTTTGTGCCCCTGGTCTCTTGTGTACTTGGATGCCTTCCTTCTTGGGTTTTTGTCTCAATTTCTGATACATTCCCTGACAGTGCTCCCCTTGAGGTCAGCGGCTAGAGCTGGGCTTCTCTTGGAATACGGGTGAGAACTGTGGAGCCAGGCTTGGTACCCTCACCAGCCTTGGGCCATGCCGGACCTCTCATGTACCTCCTCATCCCACATGCCTCTTGTCCCTAAATCCTCCACAGACCCCACTCCCCACTAGAACATGACTCACTCCATGGTGGTACCCAGGAAATGACCCCCCTTCCCCTTCCAGGCTGTTAGAGAGAGGTCAGAGGTCCCATGCCTGGAGCCAGAACCATGGCTGATAAAGACCCAGGTTCTAATTCACAGATCCATAGGGTGAAGTCATCTGGTGCCCGAGATGCAGAGTGTCCGGTGCAGAATAACTCAGGCTAGAAGTAGGAAAAAAGGGCTGGCTGGCTTTCTGATCTTGGGGCCCTAGAGCCTGACATTTCCCATGGTTGGCAGCCCCTAGAAACTGCAAATTGGTGGGCAACTGTGCAGAAGATGGGATTCTTTGGAGAAGCATTATGTCTTTCTGGAGCTGGAGACCTGGGCAGAAAGATGACAAAGCTCACAGCACTCACTCGTGGGTTAGGTTAGCCACCTAGAAAGCATGTTTATACTGGCCCAGACTCAGGTGTGGGTGGAAAAATCCCAGGTCAGGTAGGGACAGGCACAGGGCTGCCAAGCCTGGCTAGCTTGTCCATCTATCTGAGCCCATGATCTGGCTGAACAGAAAGCTAATCAAACCACCCCCCCTTGGCCGACTCCTGCTTGTCTGTCCTGCAAGTGGAAGGGTGGAAGGAGCAGGCACCGTGACTTGCCCCTGCATGGGGGCCCTGCCTCCCTGGGCCTGCACATGGCATGTTGGAATCAAGGGGGCCAGAGCTGTTGGCAAGATTCCCTCCTCTCCCATTTACTAAGGTTGTCAGGAGAGAAGATGAAAGAGGTGGGGGGAGGGGGGTTATGCACACAAGCACGTGTGCAAATACAACCACTTTCCCTGAGCTAGGGATAATGTTCATTGAGGGTCTATCCACTGTGACCCAAGTGGAATGCTGGGACTGTGGAGGAAAAGAAAAGAGGGTCCAGAAGCATTAAAAAGGGGCAGCACAGAACATAGGTCAGGAGAACACCAGGACAACCAGTGCAGCTTTGGAAAAAAACAGGTTGCATGGATGGACTTCCCAAAATAAAATTAAGACCCCCTCACCCCCCCAGCTTTTCAACCTAACCCCAAAGGCATCCTTTTCTGTTCTCCTTTGTCTGTGGAAATGATCTTATTGGGTATGTCTCAGTTAAGGATTTAGGGGCCAGAAGGCTTCCCTGCAAATCATCCTGCCTGACGATTAGCTCTAAGGCCCTGGGTAAGCCACCTACCCTCTCTGTGACTCAGTTTCCTCATCTGTCAAACCTGAATAATAATATGGTACTTCTCTCACAGGGTTATGTCAAGCTGAAATGAGGCGGTTTTGACCAACAAACATTTAAGTGTGTGCTACATGCCAGGCCTGGTGATGAGCACTAAAGAGACTAAGAAAGGCAAAAGATAGTTCCTACCCTCAAGCAACATACATTATGGGGAAGACGGAATGTAAGTAAAAATAGGCTATCAGACTTGAGAGCCAGAAGGGTCCTCGGAGGCAGCCAGTTCTGGGTCTGCTCCAGGCCCCTAGCTCCAGTGTGGGCAGACACCTTGAGTTCTACTCTGTCATTTACCAGATGAGGTAACAGAGGCCTGGGGACTTTGTGGTCTGCATTCCTCATAAAGCATCATCCAGCAACTTCTTGAAGCCTTCCTGGGGTGGGAAGCTCACCACCTCCTGAGGCAGCCCATTCCACTTGGGGGCAGCCCCAGTGTTCCAATGTCTTCTTAGATCAAGCCCAAATCTGCACCTGCCACTTTTGCCTTTAAGAATCCAAGCCTGGGGGTGGCTAGGTGGAGCAGTGAGTAGAGCACTGGCCCTGGAGTCAGGAGGACCTGAGTTCAAATCTGGCCTCAGACACAACACAAAAACTAGCCATGTGACCTTGGGCAAGTCACTTAACCCCAATTGCCCTCCAAAAAGCAAAAAGAAAACAAAAACAGAAACAAAAAAAGAATCCAAGCCCCCCCATTGGGTGAAGCAAGTCTGTTGGGGGGGAAGGGGGAGCCTTCATACGCTGGGTGGCCCAGCAGGGAAGCGAGTTCTCAGAGAAGGAGTGTACAGTGCTAGAACCTCAGTGCTGCTCCTGTGGGGTCCTGACCCAGTGCCCTCATCCTCTGTTCTCATTTCTCCATCTGTGACATGAGCTGATGAGGCTCAGAACACCTCTTTCCCAGGGGTCTTGAGAAACCTGCCCCATCAGCCATGGGGCTCCATGAACACAGGGGCAATGGAGGGCAATAGGGAGCTAGCTGAGTTCTGAGAACAGCAAGCTGGACATTTGCAGCAGGGAACACCTGAAGTCCTTAGAGGTGGAAGAGGCAGCAGGTTCAGAAGGCAAAGCGCCAGCAGAGGCCTGTGGTTCTGGTGAAGGCAGTGATTGCTTGTGCTATGTTCACAAAGGAATAGGGTCAGGAGAGGGATGGCAGAGACTGCCACCTCCCGCGGTCCCAAATCTGCTCAGTGTATTGCAGCAGAAAGGGGGCTTTAACCCTCTGAGATGGGTTAGAGGCAGAATTCCATTTATGCCAGCCATCATCTCACTTGGGCAAGACAAATGCTGAGGTCATGTACAGTCAGTAAGTGTAGGAGGCAACATTCAAATCCAGATCTGGCTCCAAGTCTGGTGGCCCATCCCATTTCCAGAAAGGAAGTTCTCCCAGACATCCAACCTTAATTTTCCTCTCTATAGCTTCCTCCCATAGTTTTCAGTTCTGCCCCCTGGGGCCAGGCAGAAGTGACCCACAGGGAGATTGAGGCCACTTCCCCACCCCCACCCAGTCTTCTCTTCTCCAGGATAAATATCCCCAATTCCTTCGACTGAGCTTCTACTGACTTGGCCTCCAGACTCTTCCTCACCCAGGCACCTTCCTCCCAGCACCCATCCAGCTCCTCGGCAAGGCTTCTTAAACCTTGACTCCCAACGTCAAACAGAATATTACAGAAGGGGTCTGACCAGGCTGGAACCCCATGGGCACATCGCCTCCTTATTTCTGGATGCTTGGCCCCTCTCTTGGTGCCTCCCAAGATCCCACTGGATTCCTCATCCGCCTCTTCACACTGCCTGGAGCACAGTAGGGCCCCAAAGGGTCTACGTTTCAGTTTTATGTCTATGACCTATGACTGTCGTTGTTCATTACTGTCAGACCTTTGGGGTTTTCTTGGCAGAGAGGCTGGAGTGCTTTGCCATTTCCTTCTCCAGCTCCTTGAGGAAATTGAGGCAAACAGGGTAAAGTGACTTGCCCATGGGCCACTCAACTACAAAGTATCTGAGGCAGGATCTGAACTCAGGTCTTCCAGACTCCAGGTTCTGCATTCTATCCACTGTGCCACTTAGCAGGGGCCAGGTATTATGATCATTTGTGACTTTATCAATCTCACCTGGAAATAAATCATTGTAATGGTTCCCTTTGGCCACTAAGAGGTGTCCTGTCAACATGCTTCTGCTCTCCACTCTGGAAAGGGCTGGAGTTTGAGAAAGTCAGATGTTCCTGGGCATCAGAACTTAGAATTCTTCACCTTTTCTGTGGCCGGGTGCCCTGTGATGCTTCAGGGCCTCTTCTCTACATCATGTTTTTAAAAGCATAAAATAAAATCCAGGGGTGGCTAGGTGGTGCAATGAATAGAGCACCAGCCCTGGAGGACCTGGGTTCTGATCAGGCCTCAGACACTTAACACAAAAACTAGCCATGTGACCTTGGGCAAGTCACTTAACCGCAATTGCCCTCCAAAAAGCAATAAATAAAATAAAATCCAAAGAATGACAAAGGAAATCAATCATACAAAAATACAGTGATCAAAATACACGTTAAAAACGAATTCGAAGCCCCAGGCCAGGAACCTCCAACACAGAAATCAACTCAGTTTGCAGAGAAGCCCAGCTCTCCGGAGTCAGCCAGTCTACAAACAAGTCACGTATAACAAAAGGAAGTATTTTTTGGTTTTTCCCGGGTATTAGGAGGAAGCTGATTGCCTTGGCTCCTGGGGAAAGAGGCACAAGGCATAGCCTGCTTCACAGGGGAGCCTCAATCCAGGGGTGTGGGGGGCGACCACCCACTCTGACCCTTTTGGGCAATCTCCTCTGACCCCGGGAGACCGGAGCCTAGCAAAGGGACCCAGAAAAGACTGATGGAGTGGGTGGCACTCTCTGACCAACTCAGAGAATCAGCCCCCAGGGCTCCAACGGACAGCGCTGCCGCTGCCTTCCGCACAATGTGTGGGAGCCTGGTCTGTTTCCTCTAGGAAACGCGTGCCCTGCCCAGGATCTGCATCTTCAGGTGGAGCTTTGGCGTGGAGCCAAAGACTAAGCGGCTGTCATCTTTAGAAACAAAGTAACATATATATATATATATATATATATATGTATATATGCCTGGCAGAGGTGGGCACAGACGAATGAAACGCTTTCAGACTGGGGGCAAACAGCACGCCCTCCTAGGGCTCCTTTCCGCCCCCTCGCCCCCACCCCCTTCATCCTTTGTCACCCCCGCCCGGGTCCACCCATGGCATGACCCATTGTGAAGAATCAGGGCCAATAGCCCCAAGGACAGCCCCTGGGCTTCAGGGACGGTCATTGGGCTCTTCCCCAGGCCTTCCATGGGACGCCCCCCGGCGCGGACCGCGCAGCCTTAGCCACACCGGCAGAGCAACACACTGTCGCAGGCTCCATGATCCACCTTCCCGGGGTGTCCAGTGGAATAACCCGCCTCCCCCCAGCCGCCATTCAAATAACCCAGTAGTGGTTCAGTCCGGCCCCTTTCCTTCTGACGTGCAGGACCGGCCGGGTTTGCTGGGCAGGGATTGGCCGGTCTGTGGGGGCGTGGCCTCGCCGGCAGGACGCTTTGCCGTCATCGCTCGGCCCCGCCCCATGGGCGGAGAGAAAAGCAGGCGGGGCCGGCCCGTTGGCTCACGCTGTTTGCGCGCAGCGGCAGGATTGGCTGGCCGCAGCGGTGAGCGCTCGTGCTCGGGCGGCGCGCTCGCGCCGGGCTCGTGCCTGCCTCCTGCGTGCGTGCGTGCGTGCGTGCGGGTGGGTGTTGGCCGCGGCGAGAGGCAGGCGCGGAGTCGGGAGGTCGCGCCGAGGCTCGAGCGGCCGTCGCCATTTTGTCGGGTTGTCTCTGACAGACGCGGGAGCCGCCGCCGCCCCCGGAGGTGCGACCGGGGACTGGAGAGTCACGACCGGGCCGGGGCGAGGGAAGAGGCCTTGGTGGGCGGGGCGATGGGGCGGGGCCGGGGCGGGCTCTGCCACCTGGGAGGCGGGGCCGCGGGCGGGGCGGGGCTTGGGAGGTCTCCTGTGAGGTGGGGCCTGGCAAGGAACGAGAGCCCCGCAGCGACCGGCCCTTCCTGGCCCGCAAGCACCCGTGAGCTCCCGGCGTACAGCAGGTGCTCTACATGTGCTGGAGCTCTCCCTGGGGCCGGGCGGCTGCGGGTCTGTGCTTCACGGGGCGGGGGCAGGTCCAGAAGCGGCTCGACCCTGCCCCCTCCCCCTGGTGACCCGAAGGTGACCCCTCCCGCCCCCAGGCCGCCTTCGAGATGGTGAAGCTGTTCATCGGCAACCTGCCCCGAGAGGCGACGGAGCAGGAGATCCGCGCCCTGTTCGAGCAGTACGGGAAGGTGCTCGAGTGCGACATCATCAAGAACTACGGCTTCGTGCACATCGAGGACAAGACGGCGGCCGAGGACGCCATCCGCAACCTGCACCACTACAAGCTGCACGGCGTCAACATCAACGTGGAGGCCAGCAAGAACAAGAGCAAGGCCTCCACCAAGCTGCACGTGGGCAACATCAGCCCCGCCTGCACCAACCTGGAGCTGCGCGCCAAGTTCGAGGAGTACGGCTCGGTGATCGAGTGCGACATCGTCAAGGACTACGCCTTCGTGCACATGGAGCGCGCCGAGGACGCGGTGGAGGCCATCCGCGGGCTGGACAACACGGAGTTCCAAGGTGAGCCAGCGTGCCGCCGCGGGGCTCCCCTCTCCCGGCCTGCCGAGCCCCCCCCCCCCCCCCCAGCTGGGCTCTGGATCGGGCAGAGACCCTGGCCAGGGAAAGAGCTCAGAGACGCAGCATAGAGCGTAGGCCCGGCCTCTTTGGGAGCGCGCCTTTATGAGCAGCCCTTATTCCGGTGCGTCAGAGGGGTCCGGCTGCCCCCCGGGAGAGCAGGGTCCCCTCCCCCTGCAGGCTCATCCCTCACCTTGGAGGGGTGAGTCTGGGTTCACGGGCTTACGGGGCAGTGCTTTGTGAGACCCTGCGGGAGCTGACCACTGCCCTGACTTGTCACCAGGCCTCTCCTGGTCTGCAGAAAGGGCCTGGGCTCCGCTCTACCTGCTGACCAGCCCTGTGACTTGGGACAGGTACCCCCAGCTTCTCCGTGCCTTCTCCGTTCTGTTTGTAAAATTGGTATTGGGCTGTCACACAGTTGTCACGAGCATGTATACAGCAGGTGCTTAAGATGAGGTAATGGACATAAACACAGCCTGATACTGACAGCCAGTGCCCTGTCATGGTTGGAAAGCCAGTAAGCCTGAAACTTAAGCTGCCTTTTTTTTCCTTGAGTGCTGATGTTCTGGAAAATGGCTTCTGAATTTCCCATTCATAACAAAATTGGTATATGTGTGGGATTTTTTAGGGGGTGAGGAGAACTGGGAGTTTTTCTAAAAAAAATCATTGCAAAATACTGTAGTTAAAAGAAAAATTGGGAATAAGCTCCATAACCATGCTGTTAGCAGCATTACTTTTATTAAAAAAATTTTTTTAACTTAAATTCTTTGATTAAAAGATATGAATAGGGGCGGCTAGGTGGCGCAGTGAGTAAGAGCGCCGGCCTTGGAGTTGGGATGACCCGGGTTCGAATCCGGCCTCAGAAAATGAGCACCCACACATGAATAATGACTGGCCGTGTAACCTTGAGCAAGTTACTTAACCCCAATTGCTTAAAAAAATATATGAATAATGAAACTTGGGTGTGCATTTGGGGGTAGAGGAAGGGGTGAAAAAGTTCAAATGATTTTGTAGTTGGTGCCTAAGCCACTCATTGAGGTGGCTAAAGATTTAGAATAGACTTCCTTTTTGAGTTTTAGAATAAAAACTCCACCAGAAAAGGGTACTCTCAGCTTTCAGCCTTTCCTGATTGTCCCCCAGGAAAAAGAACTCCAGTTTGTTGTTATCAGCTGAGGTTTTTTCAAAACCAACTCTGTTTGGTTTGGTTTTGTTTTTCAGATGATGAGAAAAGGTTTAACATAGATATTAGAAGTTAAAAATTTGGCAGAATCTACAAATTAGCTACCAACTAAGCCAATTGATTAAACTTGAGAGCTTCCCCTTGGCCTATTGGGTTGGCAGCCTGGCTGTCTCCTGAACCTTCTGTTTCTGTAGACCCAGAATTGAAGTAGGCTGGGAGAGTGCCGGCCCTTCTTTGATGGGCCTCCTCTAAAAGGAGGTGGTCATGTCCAAGCTTGTCTGGTCATTTCATGGCCATCACCCTCTCCTTAGGCAGAAAAGTCTGAGTATTAGCTTAGCTTGCTTTACCACTTCCAAATGTGAGGGAGAAAAGAAGGATGTTTTAATTTTTGTAATATTCTGGGTTATGTCATTTATAAGATCCTGGCAGTTCTCTACCATGCCATTTCCAAATGGATAAGGAGAATGGAAACTGTATGTCCCCAGGTAGCTTTCATTCGTTTTTTCTGGGCAGTTTAAAGCTTTTTTTTTTGGTTTTCCTGTGGAAGTGGTGTCAAGCATGTATCCAGGGACAAAGGAAAAAGCTCTGAGCTTCTTCAAGTTATCCTCTTCTGGGATAGCTACATGAATCTTAAGTATAAAGGCAATTCCATATCCTTTTAAAAGAAGGATGCAGGAAAGTGGGCTTCCATGTTTTGCCTAGAGATTTAAATAGGTCGTTTCTGGGTCTCTTGGTCCATATACGTACAAGAAAGATAACCTTGGAAAGCCTTGAAGAAGCTGTCTCTAAGTAAACAAGAGTTTGCTGTTTTGAGTATCATTTGCAAGGGCTCAGATGTACAGCCTTTTCAGTTTAAATGAGTTCTCTGGAAGTCCTACTTTGCCAGCTGTGCCCCCAGCCCTTCGGGAGTCTTGGAAAAGCCCCTGGGAGCTGAGAAAATGGAACCCAGCAGGTGTCCCCTTGGTCAGTGATGACACAGTATTGTTTTATGTTCCTGCCCTCAAAACAACTTCTTTGTGTGACTGCTGTTCCAGAGTCAGGTGGTGCCAGAGCTCCCTCCGCTGGCCCCACCTCACAGTGCGGAGGTGAACCCCCAGGTTGTCAAGATGATGCCGATGGAGCACAAACCCAGGCATGGCCGACCAGCTGTCAAGTCCAGGCCCCTGGTCCCCAGAGGACCTGCCCAGCTAAGTCGGGAGGCGCTGATGACAGGGCTGGCTAGAGGGCAGTGACTCTGCCCGCCACAGCAGCTCTGCAAGACAGTCTGCCAAGGCTAGGAGCCCCCCACCGACAGTCAGTTGGGGGTTCTTGAAGTGTGGAGATTGTGCTTTTGGCCATGCCTCATGTAGCAGGGAGGGGCAGTTTTTAACCCTCTTGTTCTTCTTACAGGTGTCTTTGCCTTGGTGTCCCCTAAGACATGGTAGAAGTAGAGAAGCAGGACATTTTCCAGATGCTCTTAGTAAGACTTCTAAGGAATCACAAATAAAAGCCTCACCTGTGAGCTTTCCAAAAACTTAAAGAAACAAATGGGAAAATCTTCAGTTTTTACAGATGTTTTAGTTCCAGGTAAACAGTAGCCCACTACTTTATCACAGCTTCTACAGAAATGGATTTTGCCATAGAGGTTTACACACTTTTATGTTACCAGCCACCAAAAGGGAATGAAGGAAGGGATGAAGATTGGAACTAGCAGCAAGAATAGAAAGCCCTCTGTGGCCCACTTCACCAAACCTGATCCAGAAACTTGGAAAAGCCTGGTTAGCAGGGGGAAAATCCTTCAAAATGAGCTTCTGGATATCATTCTGATTGGTTGCTTTGAAAAAACTGGCCATGGTCATCCTGATTATATACTCTTATATCAGAATCAGAACGCCATTTTTTAAATCGCTTAGTCCAAATTTCATGGATCACAATCAGTTTTGTCCATTTTGAGTTTGTAGCTATAGAACTGTTCCACTCAGTATTGTAAGACCCTTAATAACTTCCAGGTTTGAAGATGAGGGAAACTTTTTTTTAATGGCAAAATTTACTTCTTAGTCAAACTGTAAAAGTAGTTAATGACCTGTAGTTAATATCTATTCTGCATATCTTGTTGGTGTTGGTGACAGAGCCCCCTCATTCTTCTGAGGTGGAGGAGGCAGGGACTAGAGGTCTGGGTTGGTAGTGATCATGAGACATTGTGGCGTGAATGAGTTCTACTAAAGTGATGTTCCTGCACTAACCCACTCCCCTCTCAGGGTCAGTGCATGGCGCAGTTGTGGCTGCCGTTCTGAATCGGGGCTGTTTCCAACAGGATGGTGGAGCACGAGGCCTCCTGTCGAATAGCTGCATCCACGACAAGGTCTGTTAAAGAGGTAGCAACTTGCTGATCATGGAGGGGGACAAATGCACTTTGGTTTGCTCTAAGCAGCCCTTTATGTGAGTCATCCTAATGCTAGATCCCCGCTCTCTGCATTCTGCACTGGATTCATCTGGGCTGCCTTGATTTCCAAAGTCTTATGCAATCTGGGACCCAATTATCTTGGAAAGTACCCATTTTCTACCAGGCCCCCATTGAGCAGCCTGGGTGTTTCCAGTAAGGGTCCCTGGGCAAGATGGTTGTTTCCTGGGAAGTATGGATGTAGCATGTTTATCTGGGTGCCCAGAGGCCTTCAAGCAAATGCTGCATTTTTTAACCAAGTGGATAATCCCCTGCGAAGTTTTTGGGGCAACACTGCAGGATGAAATGCTGAACATCTCCATTATGGGGACAACGGGACAAGCACATTGTCCCCAGAAAACTGCTATTGTTTCGAGTTCTTTTTGTCCCCATTCCATTTGTTGAGGGACTGCAAACAAGTGGTTTTCCTTTGCATTATGGGCCTTGATCTACCTCTGGTGGAAGAGGGGGTAAATGGGAAGTGGAACAGTGTTTTTGACACTCCCAGCCCTCCTGCAGTGAAGCAAATGAGCCAACTATGTTTTGTACACCCAACCTCTCAGAACCCTCTGGTGATAACCTGCAAAAGGAAAGGCTGGAGGAAGCACCTCTCTGGCTCCTAAACTACCACAAGATGGAAAGAAGCTGACGGCTCCATAAACTAAGCTGCAGTCTATGTTTAGACTGTGTGTGGCCAGAATTGAGGGGTGGGACGGACTTGGAAAGATGGTTTCCAAATCTTTCCAAATTGAGGTACTTACGAAAAGCTCATTTGGAAATATCAGTGGCAGAATTGGACTTGCTGCAATTAGCAACAGTCCTAGCAGTGAGAAATGGAAACTTGTTAAAAAAATGTCTATGTATGAGTGAAATGGGAAGGTTGTAGGAGAGGGTCCTGGCTCTGCCACTGGGGTAAGTAGAAAGGGATCCAAATCCTCCTGCTCTTACTTTTATTAAACTTTATGTGCGTTCTTCCATGGGGCAGATTGGTGACACAGGAGTCGCACATGCTCACGCGTGCGGGGGGTGTGTGTGTGCGTGTGTGTGCATGTGCGTGTGCGTCTTGTTCTAACCAAATTCACTTTTGATTATGGTGGGGATGAGGGCTCTGACTGACTTATAGCAACCCTTCTTGCGTCTGTCTCTTCAAGGCAAACGAATGCACGTGCAGCTGTCCACCAGCCGGCTTCGGACCGCCCCCGGGATGGGAGACCAGAGCGGCTGCTATCGATGTGGGAAAGAGGGCCACTGGTCCAAAGAGTGTCCGGTGGATCGGACAGGCCGTGTGGCAGACTTGACTGACCAGTATAGTGAGCAGTACGGAGCCATTCGCGCACCCTATGCCATGGGCTATGGGGAGTCTGTGTATTACAACAATCCGTATGGAGCACTTGACTATTATAAGCGTTACCGGGTGAGGTCTTATGAAGCGGTGGCAGCGGCGGCGGCGGCCTCCGCGTATAACTATGCAGAGCAGACCCTGTCCCAGCTCCCACAAGTCCAGAACCCAGCCATGGCCAGTCATCTCACCTCTACCTCTCTCAACCCTTATGATAGACACCTGTTGCCGACCTCAGGAGCTGCTGCTGTGGCAGCTGCTGCTGCCGCTGCCACTGCCACTGCAGCTACCTCCTCCTATTATGGGCGGGACCGGAGCCCCCTGCGCCGAGCTGCAGCTGCGGTCCCCACTATTGGAGAGGGCTATGGTTACGGGCATGAGAATGAGCTGTCCCAGGCCTCGGCAGCTGCGAAGAATTCTCTGTACGACGTGACCCGGTTCGAGCGGGACCAGTATGCAGACCGGGCGCGGTACTCAGCCTTTTAAAGCTCGAGGTGAGAGTGGGGTGGGTATGGCGGAGAGGTTCGATTTAGTTGAGGTGAAAGGGACACCAGTGCTTTATAGAGAAGAAAGCGAACTTCTTCCTGCTGGGAACAGCCTCACAAAGGTATAAATCACACTTTGACCTCATCCGCCTCTGTGGCTCAGGGTGGGAGGGTCACCATGGCCATATAACAGTTCTTTTTCTTTGGTTCTTGTTTCCTGTAAACATCTTTTTTTTTTTAGAGGAATTACTTTTTTCCAAAGACAAAAACACTCCTGTTGGGGGCAGACTCGGAAAGCCCGGGACTCCCTGGCACACAGCTGTGGGGCAAAGAGAGCCTTTCGCTGGGCAGGGACTTCTGGAAGTCTCTCAGTGTAATTCATGGGCTGATGGGAAAGTCCTAGTCACCTGACTTGGTGTGGGAAGACTTGTTGAAAGCTTACTGTTCTGGGTCTGTCCTCACATTGGGGTGCCCCCCTCAGCAGAAATGCAGAGTATCTGTTTCTACATTGTTAATCAATACCTAGGTTTTGGACCTGGGCTGTGAGTGCTAGCACACCACTGACTTTCCATGGTTACTGGGTAGCTCATCCCTCTAGGCCACTTTGTCCAGGAATTGGATTGGACCTTGAGTCTCTGGAGATTCCCTTCCAGCTTCTTTCAGGATAGATCATGGGAAAGATCTGATCTTGACCAAGTTTTGTGAGACGTTCATGCTGGAAGTGGAGATTTTTCCTTGGGCTTGACTGAGAATGACAGGAGTAGTGGGGACCTGCCACTGGCTGTGCGTGTCCTTGGTAGTAGAGTAGACGTAGCCTTGTGTCCTCTGTGGGCTCCCCCTGCCCCTAAAAGAGAAACTCAAGAGGACAATGTAAGTGGAGGGCAGACTGGAGAGGAGGAAGTGGAGGTTCTAGGGATTTGCCCTGGCAGCAGTGAGGCAGTGTTGTCTGTGGCTCATGTAAAAAGAGAAACAGTATTTGGAAATGGTCCCCAGAGTCTGTCACCTGTCTACACTGACACTCCCCTGCCCCTGGGTAGAGCACTCGGCCACCCCTTTATCTGGCACCCCTTGGACTGGCTTCTGGCAGGGGGCCTTTCCGAGTGGCTTGTGAATAGGGGCCCTGAGGTGCCCGACAGTAATGAAGCTGCCCCTTGGCCCGCGGTCCAGGGCCTGTCACTTGTGGACAGAAGCCTGGTATGAGTTAGCTGTTTCCTAGCTCTCACTGTCTGGAGCTGTAAAAATCCTAGAATTCTAAGGCAGGGATCCTTGGGAGTTGGCAGAAAGGGAGGGAAGAGAAGGAAGTTTGGGCAGTAAATGGGAGGGGGATGGGTGACTCGCTCCTGGATGTCTGGGCCCAGTTTGTTCCTCACTTCTGAGAAACTTGTAGGAGCAGTGGGAGTGACAGACGGCCCCCCCCAGTGCAGCTGGTCTTGTGGCCACATGTCAGCCCTTGGGCTCCACCTGGATCTTGCAAAGCCCCTGAGGGTCCCCCCCCCCACTTCCCAGCAGAGCACCCACACCCCAGGCTGAGTTTGCTGTTTTGGGATGGGAGAGCTGGAGATCCTGGAGCCCCTGAGGCTGGGCCCCTGGGCCACTCCTACCAAAACACAGCGCCCACTCCCCAAGCTGGGGGACACAGCGCCTACTTCCTGGGCTGGGGTATGGAATCATGGTGTAGATGTGGGGTCTGGGACTGACACTTGTTTTCTGTTTTTTCTCAACAAACAGGATGGGAGCCAGGGCCTTAGCAGCCGGAGCCGCGCCGCCCTGTGGACAGTGTCTAAGCCTCTTGTGTTGTGCTCTCTTTCAGGTAGGCTATTTGCGGGCTGAACCCTCGGGCTGCGGTCGGCCGTATGGGAGGACTGCTTCGCTCGCGCGGTCCCCTTTGCCGGGATGTTCCCGTTGCTTCATGTTTCAGTAAACAAAGGAGTTTGTGACCAACTGTGGTTTTTTTTTCCCCCCTTAATTTAATTCTTCTAAGGTGGCTCTTTCCTCGCTGCTAACAAACCATCTGTGTAACTTTTCATTCAACATTTCCTTCTTTCCTCAGCCTCTGAGCAGCCCGGGCTGTGGTAAGGACCCTGCTGGCCTTGCCCCTCCTGAGGGAACCTGGAGCCCTTCTCCCTCCCTGGCTTCTCCTAGGAGTTCAGCTCCTGTCCTTGGCCCCCAGCACTAGGATCTGCTGGCCCTTTACTGGGACTGTCTGATGTCAGATAGCCCCCCCCATCTGGATTGTCACACTGCAGCAGCTGACCTTCTGAGAGTGCTGGGCCCTGGGGGGGCCGGGCTGGGGGGCTGTCTGGGACATGGCCGCTTTTTAATGACCTCTGATCATGGTACCAGTGTGTGCTGGAGGCTCCTCCTCCCCTTCTCTCCCCAGTCCCCTTTTTGAACAAATAAACATTTCTAACAATCCAGACTCCTCTTCTGTGTAAGTGATATTTAAGGCATTACCCAGATTGTGCTGTGGAAGAGCAAAGGGAGGGTGAGCTGGCTAACGGCTCTTCCGTGGGAGGAGATCATGGTGAGGAGGCTAACAACAGAGCCAGCATTTATAGAGTGCCTGCTGTGTGCCCACCACTGCGAGGGCTTTACAGTTAATATCTCACTTGCTCCTCACCGCGTCCCTGGATGGGAGGGGCTGCCTAGGGTCACAGAACCAGTAAATGGTGGCGGCTACTTTGGAACTCAGGTTTCCCACCTGGGGACTAGCAGACTACATCATCTTATTTGGAGAGGATTCTGTTGCTGATCTGGGCTAGAAAACAAATTGAACGTCCACTTTTCCTCCAGATTATCTTCCTTTTCCCTGAATATGTTGCCATGATGTCATGATTCTCTGGGTCTGTGATCTCCTTAGCTATATCAAGGACTTAAAATGTCATTAATATGGGTGTTTATTTAAACCTGTGTATATTTTAACCCTTTAACTTAGTAGAGGCCCTTTGAGAGTTGCTGCAGTAACTTGGAAGCTTTAGAAGTAGTGAACTCTAATCCCCTTTCTTCTTAGCTTGTGAGGTTCTGGAGGGAAGGGACTGTCTTTTTTAGCGAAGTGACTGACACATAGTAGGCACTTCATGTATCTGTGTGTGTCTGTCTCCCCGCCATCAGTTCCCCCATCCTCTTCCCCACCTTGTGTGGTCCCTCTGAGCCCAAACCTTGTTAGAGAATGTGTGCTTCGGCTGGAATTCCATCTATTTCTTCTCGGCACAGGAACAATCCCAAAGAATCCCTGGAAAGGGGTGGAAGGAAGGCATGGCCCCTGGCACCCTGCAGCTCTAGGAGCCCACTCCTGAGCTCTGCCCCAGCTCCAGTGAGCAGTTATTAAACACCAATAAACTTTGCAGGCTGGTGGAAAGGCACATGGCATCAGACAGGAGCATTGTGTGGGGCACACCTGCAGAGGGTAGCCAGCCCTCCCTCTGCCCCATGGTTCTCATCTCTAGATTTATGTTTGTATCACAGATGTGTCTAGGTGCATGCCTTAGCTCCCTCTCCAGAGTGTAATCTTGAGGGTAAGCCCTGGATGGCTTTTTAGCCTTGACCTTGTGTCTCTGGAGGTGCTGGCCTGGGCAGCAAGAAGGGACTCTTGTTTTCCCCGTTTCCCATCCTCCTCCCCACTAACACAGAAGATATTAGTGCCATGGCCTGCCCATCCTCCAGGCCAACACAGTGGAAAGGGGAAGATTCCCACTTGATACTAACAAACATCCCTATCCTATACCTGAGCAGTGTGCTGGCTAGTCAGGAAACCAGTGATAATTAAGCTGACTTACCCAGAAATCAGACACACTGTCAGGTAGCAGTCACTCAGGAGAGGTATGTGCATGCATAGAGAATTAGTGCCCCGTGAGAAGCATCTAGAAGCATCAGGAAAGGTCCAGGCCACAAGGGACCTTGGGCACTCTGGTCCAGCCTCACCTCTTAGGGATGAGGAACCTGAGACCCCATAGGTCTCAGAGGCAGGCCTGACCTGACTGTAGGGCCAACATTCTTCCCATCCTATTATCCTGCCTTCCTGAGTCTGGAAGGAAGGAACAAGCATTTATTAAGTGCTTACTGTGTGTTAGGTGCTGCACTAAGCACCTCTCCTATATAATCCCCAAAATGAAGGCAGAGGTGGAGGGGTCAGTTCTGGCTGGGGGAGGCCTAATGTCAAGACAAACAAGTGCCAGATTGTGGGGGGAACAGGATCTGTGAGGAGGCTGAAAAGCTAGGCTGGGGTTAGGTTGTAATGGGCTTTGAAAGGCAGGGGCATTTGTGTATTGCCCTAGAAAGGCCGCAGTAGGGAGCCACTGACACTGGTTGTTCAGTAGAAAAGTCAGACCTTGTATAGCAGCAAGCACCCTGACATACCTGGCAAGGCTGCCAACACAGGTTCCTAGATCTGCTTTTCTAAAGGAAAGCAACTCAAAATGGGTTAAAGACTTACTTTAATCAAACATCTGTCATTTACCTAGTTCAGGAAAAAAAAGTCAGCACCCTGAACTAAAGAGAAAATACAAACAGAAGTTAGAACCAGACCAAAAAACCAGAAAATAACAAACAGATGGCTTGTGGCTGTCTGACCATCCCATACCTACATAGTCATCAGAGAGAGAAGCACCAACGTCTGAGGTTTCAAGGCTGGGGGGCCCCACGGCTGCCTAGTCTCATCTGGCCAAATCACACAACTCTTCCCAAAGTGAGCCCCAAAGCAAAGCCTCACATCAGAGTATATACAGCCTTCTCTCACAGGCCTCCCCGCCCACTTGGCTACAAAGTAACAGAAGTTGTGCATCCCTGCCAAACGGAGCCTCCTCAAGCAGGCTTCTCCTGTGGCCTCTGCTCTGCCCTTCAGCAAACTCTGCCCTTCAGGCTCCATGTGTCGGCAGAGTATATTTTCAAATCAGGAAAGGTCCTCAAATTCACTTAGAGGCAGGGAAGATCTTCAAATTACCATGACCATTACACCTTGGACTAAGGAAAAATCATTTTGGCAGGCAGGGCTCATGCTGGGGATAGGGATGGACTCTCCCCATTTTGCAGAGGGAGGCAGGGATCCATGAAGAAACAGTTTAAAAAAACTGCCCTCTCAGGTGCACTTCCCTAGCCCCCAATAAAACACCCCAGCTTCAACTGGTAAAAAAATAAATGTTTTATTAAAAAATGCAACATCCACCATTCATACAAACAACATACCTGCGCCATAACTATTTACACTGACGCGGATTTCAGCGTTTAACCCCCAGACACTTCCTCTGCTGCTCCCCGTCTCTGCAGGGATGCTGCACTGATGAACTTTTTCCATCAGCAGCAAGCTCCGCTCTCCTCATCTGGCAGCTTTTTGTGCTTTTCATATTTATTTCATCAAGGCCTTCCCAGCTTTCTTAGTATTCCTCACACTTGTCCATCTGACCTGCTTATCTGCCCATTTCCTTTACCCTTACCCAATGGTTAGACATTTGGGTTGCTTCCAGAATTTTGCGGGGATGTTTGAAGCTGCTGAGAGCGTGTCTGAAGAGGCAGCATTTCTTTTGTTTTTTATAACACCCAGGATATATTTCTAACATTGGAATTATTGGGCCCAAACTCTGACCTCTAAATGAAATGCCTGAGCTCTCATAGGCAGCTTCCCCAGCTGTTTCGTTCTCTGTAAAACACCTGTCCTACCCATCACACAGCTTGGTGGTGATGATTCTGCTCGGTTACCTTTCCAAAGCTGGACCTAGAACTGGAAAGAGCTCGCTCCTTCTCTCCTTTCCTTCTCCCAGTGGCCTGTGGAGAAAAAACAAGGCACTTGATACAGCTCAGGGCAGGAATTCTGGAGCACAGGCATGGAAAATAACGGATGCGTTCCAGATTCTATGGAGAAAAGGCTGGAGTTTTCCCTTCTAAAATATCTGGAGTATAAGCTTAAAACCAGATAAAAGAAACTCTGTCAGCAGAGATGGCCAGCGTTGGGAACAGCAATGTACGTGTTGGTGTAGCCCAGGAGGGCAGGCGTCAGGGGAGCTTGGGCCTCGCTGCTGGGCAAGGGGGTATTCTGGGTATTGGCCGGTCACAAATGCCAGGGTGAAAAGTGGCTGGTCTGTGTGTGGCGCGGACCTCGAGGGAGAAGGAGGCACTCCTGGGTAAAGCTGGCAAGAGGGAGTAGCCAGAAGGGGCATTACTGACTGCTCCTATCCCTGCCATCCCTCGATGGAAGGCTCGAGGAAGGAAGAGATGAAAGTAAGTTTGTTAATTATAGAAGAGTCCGGAGGGGAGGGGGCAGGGACTGGCACATCCAGATGGGATGCTGTAGGGCAGGACTGAGGTGGCTGGGAGTGGGGAGCCAGGCTGCCGGGGATGGGGAATAGGTTGGTACATTAGCAGCCCAGGATTTGGAATCACTGGGATGGGGAGAGTACAGGGTGGGGGAGAAACAATCCAGAGAAGCATCAGTGGTTGGAGGAAAGTACCTTGGGAGAGGTTCAAGGTCCAACCTCAAGGCAGGCAGTGACAACCCCCACGGGCTGATGGGAAACCGGAGAAAGTCCCGGGACAGACTTAACTAAGTAACCCAGAGAAGCCACCTAGTTATTGGAACCTGTTTCTTTACAAAGAAACTCAGTGTGTTTTAATTCGTAACGATACCTTTTGTGTTCATGTCACCACCCTTGGGTACATCCCTCCCTCCCAAGCAAGTCACCTCTGGCACCAAAAAAGGAGGAAAAGAGGTATTAGCTGGCTGTTCCCCACCCAGGACCAGCCCAGAAAAGCAGGAAGGGGAGTTGTGCTTCCTCAACCCTTCTGCTCAGCGATGCGGCCTTCCTTCAGTCTGCAGGGCTTTGGGTCTTGTTTTCCTGTTGCCATCATGCCATACCCACCCCCCCCGCCCCCCCATTGACTCTCAACCATGTCAAGGTCTGAAGGAGCAAGACTGCCAGAAGGATGGCTATCAGGGAGCAGGAAACCAGAGGGAAAGTGGGAGTCGGGGGCAGAGGCACAGTTCCTCTAAGACCTTTCACTGGCTGCCCTCAATCTAGGGAGCCAGGGCGCAGGCAAGCATGCTTGGCCCTGGCTTGGAACATTTAGATGGATGGATTAGAAAGGAGGACCTAAGGAGGCAGCTAGGTGGTACAGTGAATAAAACACTGGCCCTGCAGTCAGAAAGACCAGAGTTCAAATCTGACCTCAGACACTTGACATACTTACTAGCCGTGACCCTGGGCAAGTCACTTAACCCCAATTGCCTTGCTTCCCCAGCTCCAAAAAAAAAAAAAAAAAAAAAGAGAGAGAGAGACCTAAGATGGTGCCTTCTGCTTTCCTGACTCCATATTCCTCACATAGTACTCGGGGTATTGGAAGGCAAAGGTTGGGGGAGTGACCTGTGCACCCTTTATGTCACTGGAAATCAGTCCTTGGGCACTGAGACTTTGGAATCAGAGAAACTTGGGTGCATCCCAGCTTGATCTCCTCTGGGCCTCAGAGAAGGTAGTGCTCTGTGCTACCCTGACAGAATTGCCATGGCCAGTCCTATTGGACGGTGACTCTCTGGAAACATCCTTCGTCTCAATGGGTATTGTGAGGGAGACAAAGGAGTTTGGTAAAACTTTGGCCCTACTAGTCTGTCCTACCTGTCACCCAGTACAAGACTGTCCCCTAGAAGTGAGAATTCTTAACCTAGGGTCTGTGGACTTATTTTTATTTTTTAATCTTCTGATAATTGTATTTCAATAGACTTGGCTCCCTTTGTAACTCTGTGTATTTTATTTTATGCTTCTGGGAAGGGGTCCTCAGGCATCACCAGACTGCCTGTGCCAGGGGTCCAGAACATAAAAACATAAGAACTCCCCACCCCCCACCCACCCCCGAGTATCCCTAAGTTTGTCCTCCCAGAGATGCTGGACTGAGCACACAGTCCAGGCCTTCTGACACCTCACTGAAGATGCCACAGCGGGGCAGGTGGGGGGCAGATATCTTGCCACTGGTTCAATCTGCATGCCTTCCCCCCACCCAAACAAAAATGTGATTGAAGAATTCAAACTGCACAAGCATCGATGGGGGCGAATAAAGAGAGCTCTGGGGCAGCTGACTTTGACCCAGATACTTTCTGAAGCCAAGGACCAGAAGGGGTGGGGGTGGGTTCTCAAGGACACTCTAGTTCACTCCCCAGGTTCACTCTTCCAGCTGGACCTTCACCCCCCCACTCACAGCAGGCTGAGCTAACTTGGCTGAGGCTATGGAAACTCCTCAAAAGTGCTTCGCCCCACTCAGTTTATTTTTTTTCAGGAGGATTTTATTGAGGTCTTCTGTTTTTACATCACCTGCCTATCCCAAGGTGGTCCTCCATCCTCCACATCCCACAGGACCAGCCTTTATAATGAAGACCAAAGGAGGAAAACACCAGATGAGCCAAAGTAGCCACCATGTTGGAAAAGCCCACAGCCCCACAGCCCTGAGAAGAAGCAGGAGCAGGGGCCTTCTCAGGCTCAGTGTCATTCCCAATCATTCCTTCCATTTGCACAGCTCTGGCACACTGCTTTCCTGTTTCTGCTGTCTTCACCCTGCATCAGTTCATGAGTCTTCCTATGCTACTCCCCAAAGGACGGGTCTCCAGATCTTTGCTATGACAGTGCTTAACTATTTTGATCTATAGGAGAGTGTCTTTTTGTTTCTGGCCTTCTTGAGGTATATGTGGGGCAGCAAAATCTCAGGGTCATATGGTCTGGACATGTTAGTCAGTATCTTCCCATAATTTCAGGTTGCTTTCCAGGATGGCTGGTTCACTTCAAAGCCCCATCCAACAGGGCATTAAATCAACTGCCTTTCCATAGGTCCTGCAACACAAGACTATGTTCTCATATTTTGTTATCTTTGGTGAAAGCACAATTCAAATTATCTCAGCATTTCTCACATGCTATGGCAGATACAAAGATGAAAATTAACATAATGGGGAGGGTCCCCACAGGTCCACAGAGGACCTTACCCTAGTAAGGTAGATTGATGGGATGCGACCTATGAACTCACTGCTCAAGGGAGCTCCCTCCATCAACATTGTGCTTGTTTGTCCTTCCTTTTCCAAGAGGACCAATGACTTGTGCATAAATTGGATCTGTGAGGCTGGGCTGCACAAAGCTGTCAATCTATCTCTTCCAGAGCCATCAAAATCCAGAAGCAGGACAGAAGTCAGGATGACCAGCGATAGCTCAGGATGCAGCGGGTGCTCTTGGCGTCTTCCATGTCTGACCAAGCTGCTTCAGCCACCTTCATGGCCACTGGAACAGGGAAAAGTCTTCCCATGCCTGGGGTAGACAGGTTTGAGGCCCCTCAGTTACCCTTAAGCTGGTACAGCCATCTGCCTAGATGGGAAGTGTGACTTCTGCACAGGCTACAGCTTCTTGGGCCACAGGTGAGAGGTGGCTGAGCAGCTCTCCCACCTCCATGAGCACTGTGGAGACTAACTCTGAGTCTTAGGGAGACTTCCAGAGACACTGTGCGAAGGCTTCTGGAAACAGCCCAGCGTCACCAGCCCAGGGTTTCCTGACCCTGAGTCTGACTCTCTGTCCACTACACAATGCTGAATAGGATGACAGGAGATACCCAGACAAAATGTTCCAGAAAAGATGAAGAGGAGCAGGTAGTGCAGTGACTAGAGCACCGGCCCTGGAGTCAGGAGGACCTGAGTTCAAATCCGGCCTCAGGCACTTAACACAAAAAACTAGCCATGTGACCTTGGACAAGTCACTTAACTCCAACTTCCCTGCCCTCTCTCCTCTAAAAAGCAAAAAAAAAAAAAAATGAAGAGAAGGGGGCTAAGAACACCTTTACTTTGGGAGGGCTTCATGGAGAAAGAATGCTTGAGGTGACCCTTGAAGAAAGAAGAGGATTTTATCCTCTTCCACCCTCTTGTCTCTCTCCCTGTGTTCAGTGCATCGTGGGTAACCTTAGTGCACATATAGTGTGCACTAAGTGCACTTAGTGCACTTTCAAGGCTCTGTCCCTGGCCCTGGTCATCTTTGTCTACATTCTCTCCCCTGGGAAGCTCAGGAACCACCTTCAGTTGTTACAGGATTCCTAGGTAAGGCTCTGCAGCTCATGTGAAGGTCTCATCAGCCCCTCAAACTCAATCTCTCTAAATCATGCTTATATTTTCCCCAAACCTCCCCTTCTGAAGGTGTCGTTTTTGGTGGTGGCATCCCCAGGAGGGCTTGTCACTGATACAGAATCCACAGGACTTGGTAACGATTGGAGGGGAGACCCACCCATGGCTTCTCTGTGAGCTGTTGCCTCCCCAGGTGACCCTGCATTTATCTTGCATAGCTCTGGATATACTTATTGTTGGGGCAGTGAAGGAGATTCTGACCAGGCTATCCCTGGATCACTGACCTATCACTGATGATGACTTTTTAAATCCACTCTGGAGATCTCCTCCTGGCTGTTGGCTTTCCTAAGATGTGAAGATTCCTACTTTCCCACACTCCTTGTTATTGCCTCCCTTGGCTTGGCAGGGTTGCCTCCCATTCTCCCTGACAGCACGTGGACAGCCCATCAGCCTACTTCACTCAGGTCTTTTCAGCCCCCTCTTCTGTTCCTCAAGGGAACACTTTATGTTTAGGAACCAAAGGTAGGGGGAGAGGGCATTCCAGACATGGGGACTTCCAGGAAGAAGGGCAGGTGGGTGCCAAGAAATGGACCATTCCATGACTCCCTTCTTGTCCCGCTGGTAACAAGCATCCCTCCTACCCCCCAGCCCTGACATCATGGAGTACTTTGTCCTAAAACTTGAATGGAGTCAACATGTAACATAATGTATCATAGTGACCCTGCTGCTGTCTCATCCCCCCTACAAGAAGGTCAGCGCCTTGAGGGTCAGAGACCCCACTTACAGATAACTTCTCTCTGCATTGGTGCCTACCACAGGGCTCTACTCATAGGCCTGTAATAGATATTGTTGACAGTTACTGTCAGCTGCTCACTGGATACCAGAAAGCATGGGAAGCCTCAAGACTCTTCCCTGACAAGGTACCTCCAAGGCATCTGTGAAGATTCCTTATCAGTCCTGCAGTTCAACACATGCCGGCCAAAGGCATCACCAACACTGGCAGTGGGGGAGGGAGACACTTCAAGAATTCTCACCTCTTGGACACCTCTCTCCCCACTACTGATTTGTACCTGGGATGGCTCCCCAACATCGATACCCCACTTCTGTTCTGGAAGCTGTATCAAAGTATCTGTAATTCTCCTGTTTTTAGCTCTGAACCCCCAGAGAGTGCTCTGACAAAGCAAAGCAGTGTTAGATCTCTCTGTCTCTCTCTCTCTTTGCCCCTCACCTCTCCAGATACTCTTACCACAACTGCCTTCTCCCAGCTGCATTTCCAAAAAGTATAACTGGACTAGCAAAGGTCTGTGATCAACCCTGTAGTATAGAAAGTAAACATCTAAATCAACAAAGGCACCCAGACTTTATCTGTTTAGAGGGAAAGGTTTCAAATACATGAGAGTTCAGGAGGAAGGAGATACAGGATTATTTTCTTGGGGTCTTTCATGGGGGATTTGGGGGGAAGGAAGGAGCCTGAAACATACCCGTCACCACATTCCCAGTGTGTGACTGGCCAAAGCAGCCTCAGTGCAGGAGTCCTGACCTCGTCATTTCTCTCACTCATGCTCCTGTTCCCCCAGCTCTGTGCTTAGCCTCAGTCTCCTCATCTGTGAATGGAGATCATCTGCCTCCTGGGGTGGCTGTAAGGTACTCTGCACACTTGAATAGGTTGTTGTGAAAGTGAGTCAAAAAGTCTGGGCCTGGTGAATACTGAACATCACTAAAAAGAGAAATCAGCCACTAAGAACCATTGGTTACTGACGGGAGCGCCATATCAACTTGGTTGTTTGTTAGAAAATGATAAAAGGAAATGAGAAGGAAACCTGATGTACAATCACAGCCCAAGGAAAGCATTCTGCTGACCCTGAGACAATGTGGGCCAACACTGGTGACTGCTGAGGCAGTACAAGGGAGCTGCTGGGAGCCCAAAGAAGGGGACAAGACCGTGATCCTTGCTGGGTTGGCAGACCTGGTAGCCAAGGGAGATGTGGCTTTGGGGCACAAAAGCAGCCATCAGGAGATAAAATCACATCCTTACAATTATACATTAACAAAACAGAAAAAGAGATTAGGGAACAGAAAATGTTTTTAGAAATTAAAGAATCAGGGAGGCTAGGTGGTACAGTGAATAAAGCACTGGCCCTGGAGTCAGGAGGACCTGAGTTCAAGTCCAGCCTCAGATCTGTAACACATAAAACTAGCCACGTGACCTTGGGCAAGTCACTTAACCCCAACTGCCATACCTTCCCCCTTCCAAAAAGGAAAAAAAAGAAATTAAAGAATTAACAGAAAAACCCAAAATAAGCACAAGAGAGAAGACACTAAAAATTAGAGGGAAAAAAGATCATTTGGAAACAAGAAAAAAATCCCACAGAAATTATCAAATAAAAGTAAAAACTGTTTTTTAAAAAGACTAAATAAAACTAAAATAAAACCCTTATCTAATCTGATTTAAAAGAAGAGAGAGGTTAAATCAGTAAATTAACAAATGAGTAAGGTAAAATCAGAGCAAAACCAAAATAAATTAAAAGAATAATCAGCAGTTTTATGCTAACAAAACACACAAAAAATTAGAGAAATACTTTCAAAAATATAAAACAATATAAAATATTCAAACTATCAGAAGTCCGGATAAAGATCTTAAATAACCCAATATCAAAAATGGAAATTAAGCTGTAAAGGAACTACCAAACCCCCCCCCCAAAAAAACCCCAAAACCCTGGACCTGACAGATTCACAGAATTTTATCAAGCTCTTAAAGAACAGTTAGTGGCCTATGTTAGAGAGTATCCTCAGAAACTAAGAAAGAACCTACTAGAATCCTTGGAAACCTACAAGACCTAAGACCTAAATTGGGAAAAGAGGGAACACGGCAAGAAATCTCTAGGCCAGTATCACTAAACAGCATTGAATCAAAAGTTGTAAACAAAAACCTATCCAATTACAATGATTTTTCCAAGAAGTCATTCATTATGATTAAGGGGGGTATATACGTGGGTCAGCATTAGGAAAAAATCAACATAAAACCCCCAACCTCCCCAACCACACAATCATCTCAGTACAGGCAGAAAGCAGAACACTTTTATGTTAAAAACCCTACCGAGGACGAGTGCAGGGGACCAAGCAGAGCAGAAAGGAGCCCTGGATTCCTTATAAACAATAGTGACAGTACTAACCACAAAGGGCTGCATATGCATTATTGCAGGTGCTACAGGCCCCATTTCTCAGAAGAGGAAACTGAGGCTGAGAAGAGTGAAGATAATTGCCCAGGGTCACCGGGGGATGAGGACTTGGGCCTCCCTGATGCCAGGCCCAGTGCTCTCGCCGCTTGCTATTCCAGGTTGCCTCTCAAAAGAGGATGCTCTAAGATATTTATGAGTTGTGTGACCCTGGGAAAGTCACTTCACCCTGTTTGCTTTAATCCACTGAAGAAGGAAATGTCAAACCACTCCAGCATCTTTGCCAAGAAAATGCCAAGGGTGTGCTCCGGTCCACAGGCTTACAAAATGAGAGACACGACTGAGTGACCAAACAACAGAGTGGGGCAGAGCGCCTCTAGGAACCCAAACCCTGCCTCTAAGGGTCCGGAGCTACTCCCTGGAGCAAAATGCTACGAATGCTCCCTGGTGGTGAGTGAGAGACCACCAGAGGGGCCCAGGGTGAAGCACAGTGTCTGACAAGCAGGAAGGAATACAGAAGCAGGGATGGATGACAGTGGGCCTGTAAAGAGAGCCAGGAATACCAGAAAGACAGACAGGGCCCTGTCCTGGCACCCCTCTCCCACTCCCAACAGCCACCAGCCCGTTGTGGAGCATGGTGGGAGGCCATGGGGAGTCTCTCTCCTAGCTGACCTCCCCAGCCACTTCCCAGGTCTCCCCCTTCTCCTGCCTGCTCCCCACCCAGCTGCCAGTGATGCTCCTTAGGCCCAGATCTGGCCAGGTCACTTCCCTACTCAATCAGCTCTAACAGCCCTCTCTCTTGCTGCTAGGACCAAATACCAGCACCCATGTACCTTCTGAAGACCTCCAGACTCTGCCAGCTCTCCTCCCAGCCTGGCTGGGCACTTCTCCCATTCCTGAACTCTTGGGTCAGGCCAGGACAGCTTCTCTTCCTCACACGTGAGACTCTCCACAGCCCATACTGGATGTCCATCCCGGAGTGGCCTCCTGCCTCACCTCCGGCTCATAGGCCCCTCCCCTCTGTTTTCTCCACGAATCCTTTCCTGGTCCCCGATGTACTGCTTGAGTGGTTACGCTGCACACACAGCCACTAAAAAGGGGTCAGTCTAATAAACCATAGGCTGTCATTCGGTCCTTTAGCTGTGTCCAGTTCTTTTGTGATCCCATCTGGGTCACATGGTTTACCGCTTCCTTCTCCAGTGGACTAAGGAAAACAGATTAAGTGACTTGCCCAGGGTCACACAGCTACTATGTGTGTGAGGCTGGATTTGAACTCAAGCCTTCCTGATTCCAGGCCCCGGGCTCTATCCACTGAGCAATCAAACTGCCCTGACAAACAATATCAAGAGTCCAAATGGACAAAAAGATCTCTGTTGGCCCAAGGCCACGGGGAATAGCTGAATGGGTGGCCCTGGGAGTTTGTCCATCAGCCTGCACATTCTCAACGGCTGCTGCTGACAGTGAGATGGACTGGGGGTGGGAATGAACTGGGGAAACTTAATCACCAATATTCAAGAGCAATTTATTCCTCCCAGGGTACCTGCTACCTGCCAGGCCCTGGGCTAAGTGGGGGGTTACTAAGACTGGGAAACAGGCCTTGCCCTCAGGAGGTCTCTTACACCTAATAATGGATCAGACTAGCCTACAAGCAAGCCAAGCTCCAGGGTAGCTTGAATGGGGCTTCCAGGAAGCGCTCGATGATCTCCAAGTGAGCTGTGGGGTCCGACATGGAATGCCAGAGATGATGCCAAGGCTTAAGGCCTGTGTTCACGAAGCAATGGGAGGCATGTCATCAAGGGTAGGTGGGACTGGAAAAGGGTTGGTCACCTATCTAGAGGAGCCAGTAAGAGGTAGGATCAGCCCCAAACATTCAAAGGACTGTCATGGACTTAGTGGTTGTAGGTACCTTGGGGGTCATCTGGCTCAAGGGGTCCTCAAAACTCCTAAGTGGGCCCAAGCCAGATTGAAACATAACTGGAAAATATTTAACAAAATATTTTTTTTTAAAGAGACCTATGCAATTGTGTGGCTTTGTAAGCCAATATGGGCTTGCAGGGAACCGTATACTCCAGTCAGTGACCCTCTTCTGTCCCCACCCAGCTCCCCCATTTTACAGAAGTGGCATGTGATATGAGGTCCCAGGGTCACACAGGGTGCAGACCTAGGTCATGCTAAGTCCAAACCCATCTGAAGCAGATCAGGCCGATGCTCTCTGGAAGTTTCTGCAAAGATGGATGGAGGGTGTACTGGAGGCAGCTCAAATGTGAAATGTGAGCCTTTGCAACCCAGAAATCAGCAGCCGCTGCACAGCGGCCTCCAGTGTTTCTTGGCTTCTCTAGATGGAGAAAATGTTAATTAACGGTGCTGAGTAAGTGTGTCATGTGTACTTTTTTTTTAACCTGTCAATACGTATTTATTAAGTGCCTACTGTGTTCCAGGAACCTTATTAAGTGCTGGAGAGGCAAAGAAAGGCAAAAGACATGCCCTGGAGCTCTCAGTCCAAGGGGTGAGACTACTGGCAAAAAACAGACATGAAGTGGGGGTAGAGTTTCCACACGCAAAGAGAAATGGATTCCTGAGGGCCGACATAGACTTAGAAAACCACAAATTAACATTAGTTAGGTTTTATTCTGTTTTCATTTGTTTTATTTAGTATTTCCTAATTACATTTTAATTGGATTGTCATACTGCAGAGTTGTGGTACTTGGACCCTCTGAAGAAGGTGGGCTTTTCGCTGGAACTTGAAGGGAGCCGAGGAATATGGGAGGGAGAAGAGGAGGAGTAGGGGCCACCCAGGGGAGCTGCCCAGAGCCAGGGAGGGAGAGTTCTGAAAACAAGCAGGAGGACGGGGTTGCTGGACCCAAGAGTGTGTCAGGGAGTGAAGCATAAGCAGCCTGGGAAGGGAGGAGGGGGTCAGGTTGTGGGGGGCTCAGGGTGCCAAACAGATTTTTTCATTTGATCCTGGAAGTGATAGGGAAATAGCAGAGTTTATTGAGTAGGGGCTGGGGGGGGGGGGGGGCGGGGTGTGTGTGACATCTTTGGTTTTGGAAGGCCAGCTGTTAAAGGCTTAGTCTCTGTTCCCCTCCCTCTGAGCAATGGGAACAACCAATGAAGCTCCCAGGGAAGAGACACCCCCTTTCTTCATGGCAGAGAGAGGAGGGGCTCCAGGGGCAGAAGAGCTCATATGCTCTCAGAAGAGTTTCCAGCATGGGAGGCTTTTGCCTAATTGTTTCTTTATCACAAGGAGGTTTAAGGGAGTTGTGGGGTGGGGAAAAGCTGTGATGTCAAGACAAAGGCATCAGCAACAAGGACTATTTCACCAAAACAGGTGACTGGGTTAGCAGGCCACAGGCCCAATGCAAACACTCACGGGTGGGGGGCATGAGAGTCCTAAAGTCAACATCACCCAAAATGCCCAAGTTGCCCCCACCTGTGTGGGGCTGCTGGGGGGAGCGAGATGGAGACCCCCAGCAATCACAAAGTGACTTGGCCAATCATGGGGCCTCAGGCAGGGGGAGGGTCCCCCCTCCAATGAGGCTCTGGGCAGAGCTCCAGCCTCAGGACTCTGGGGGCCCCTCTAGGCCCCCCTCTGGCCCCTCCCTCTCCTGGGGCTCCGGCTGCTCCAGTAAGGGCGACCCCAAAGAAGGCGTCCCCCTCCCTGAGCTGGCACCTCAGGCTCACCAGTCTCCAGCCACCTTTCAAAAAACCTCTATCTGGACATCCTGCAGTCAGTCATCCTAAGCTCAAGGGGTCCAAACTCCTTATCTCCCCCAAAGCCTCCCTCCCCACCCCCACCAGCGCTCTGCCCAGAAGGAATGTAAATTTTAATTTATGAAACTTTGTTACTTTGTTTTGATTTCTCCTTAAGACCAGCCTTCACCCCAAATCACTCTGGCCTCAGGTCATGTCGATTTGGTCACAGTTTGAGCCCTGATTGGCTCAAAATGAATGGAAATAGCAATTGCCTAGGTTTTGGCCAGAAACACTCAGGGTCTACCCCTCCCAGATTATTTTTTAAAATTTGTTTTTAGTTTTCAACATTCATTTCTCTAAAGATTTTGAGTTACAGATTTTCTTCCCACCTCTCCCCTATCCCCCCCAACATGGCCAGCATACAGAATACTCCCTTACCCCAATTTCCCGCCTTACTTTCTTGTAGGGCACAATGGATTTCTATATCCCATTGCCTATATATCTTATTTCCTGGCTGCATGTAAAAGACAATTGTCTTTAAAACTTTGGTTTCCAGATTCTCTCTTTTCTCCCCTCCTCTCCTACTGACAACACAAGCAATTCAATGTAGGTTATACATGTGTAGTTACACAAAACATTTCCACGGTAGCTGTATTGTCGAAGACTAACTCCATTTCCCTGCATCCAGTCCCACCCCCCACTTACTCCATTTTCTCCTTTGACCCTGTCCCTTTTCAGAAGTGTTTGCTTCTCTCATCCCCCCTGCTTCCCTGTAGGGAAAGATACCCAACTGAGTGTGTGAGTTAGCCCCTCCTGAAGCCAAATCCAAAGAGTAAGGCTGACTCATTCCCTTTCACCCCCCTGCTCTTCCTCTCCACTTTGACAACCTTCTCCCGCCTCCTTTATTTGAGATCATCCACCCCATTCTAGCTCTTTCTCCTTCTCCCAATATATTCCTCCCTCACCTCTTAATTTTATTTTTTATCAGATCTATAATTCTTTTAAGTGGTCATTCTTTGCCCCATTTCATTAAGCCTTAATCACTGAATGGGAGCTGCCTCAATCAAACTGCGACTGGTTAAAGCCCTAAGCTTGAAAAGGCCAAGGTCTCCACTGCATCTTGGGCCACCTCCAGTCACCCTGATCCATATCTGGCCCATGGACCCAGATGGCTCCAGAGGAGACAGTGAGGATGGTGACTTTGCACTGCCTGTGTCATTAAATCCAATCCACTGGCATGCCATGGCATCACCTTCCTGATGTCATGGTCTTCAAGAATGAAGGACAAACAGCAGAGGGCAACACCAACCTTCCTGTCCCCCAGACTCACTACGCGGCTGTGACTCCTGGATCCCAGATGGTGCCAAGGCCTGTTTGTGTCACCTTGGCAGCACCTCCCCATTGAGGGCCTAGTGGAGACCCCCATCACCTTCTTGGTCCAGTGTGTCAGGGTCTGGGGTGGGACAGGACTGGATATCCTGGAGTGTTTCTGAGGGGAGCCAGGTGTCTGGGAGGCCAGCTGAGAGCAGGGTGAGAGGGGAAGGACTGGGGAGATGTTGTTTCATCAGCCCAGGGAACAAAACTTCCACCAATGAAATATGCCCAGAGCAGATGTGTCCTGCACATCACCTGTGAGCTGGGAACTAGAACTACGTTTAAATGAAACTGAAAAAATATTTTATAAAATAAAAATAGAACAAAATATAGATAATGTCAAATTTTGGTTTTCTGTGTCAATATGGGTTCTGGGTACCTTGAGGACCAGTCTGGTGGCCCCACTTGTGAGTCTTGACACCCCTGACCTTAGAGCAGAAACATTCATGCTGTGTCTAGGCACACAGGCTTCCTGACCAAGGCAGAACCTGAACCCAGCCCCTCCTGGCTTCGAGATCAGCCCTCTATCCACCCTGCCTCTCAATGCACACAGGAAGCTGCAGCTGAGGAGCCTCATTTACTCTAAAGTGGGAATGAAAGCGAGTTTACGGTGCCTGTCCTCAGGAAACTTACATTCTAAAGGAAGAGCCGACTCATGAAGGGAAGGATGGCTAGGAAGATCTATTTTGGGAAGTTACAGGGCTGCAGACTGGAGGCCCTGGGGAGGACACCCAGGCACAAGAGCAGGACTCGTTCGTTTGGGGCTCCAAACCTTGCTGAAGGTCAGAGAATGCCCAGAGCTGGGCTGGCTGCTCACCAAGGGGGTGGCAGGTCAGCCCCTAGGGTGGAAGGCTCCTCCTTCAGCTAAGACTTCCCCTGAAGATCCAGATGGTAAAGAGGTGCCTTTTAGTCTGGTGTCCTCTCTTCCTCTCCCAACAAGCTGTCTGTCTGCCTCAGATTAGGCTCAAATGAGTTTTGTTTTCCCTCATATTTGGGGTCAAGGGGCACAAAGTTTTCTGGAGCCATATCCTACACACACACACACACACACACACACACACGCACACGCACATGCACACACAATTTTATGGATTTACGCAGAAGATTTCTTCAAGGCTGGGAATGTTATCCGGCTTCTGGAACATCGACACCAAACCGGGTGGGCCCGGCTCCCAGGTACATGCATCCATGACTAACTTAGAGTCCTGTCAGATGGAGGAGTACAAGACAGGACACAGAGGGAAGATGGAGCCAGAACAGCAGGGGACCAGGCCAAAAGGAAAAGAGGGAGAATTTGCACTGAAATGGGGGCAGCTCAGAGAAAGAGGAGGATGTGAGGAAAAGGGAGGGTGAGGTGATGGGGGTTGGGGGTGGGGAGGGAGGCTTTGGGGGAAAGATGAGGAGTTTGGACAAGTTGAGCTTAGGATGACTGCAGGATGTCCAGATGGAGTTTTTTTGAAAGGTGGCTGGAGACTCGGGTGAGCTGGAGATGCCAGCCCAGGGAGGGGGAGGCTCCCCAGGCACAGCATCAGCCCCCACTTCCATTTCCCCAGGCTCTCGGTGTCCCCTCCCAGCTTGTCTGGAGCTTGGCTCTCTCTCATTCTCCCATCGTTCCCTGGGGTAATTACAATGTCGCTGGTTAGACATCCCCACTTCTGAATCTCGCCTGGCCAAATCTGGCTTTTTTCAGCAAAGCAGAGGAAACATCTTGTTCACAGGAGTCGGTGACAGAGGATGTGGCACTCTTCTGACCTCTAATAAAATAATCCTCATTTTCCTTCCACAGCTGCCAAGAGGGTGGCAGGTGGAGAAGTACTGAGTGAGGAGGTGACCCAAGGCCTGGGCTTTGGTCCTCACTTGCCCACTGACCAGATGGATGACGTCAGGCACTCCGTTATCCTCGCCAATGCCCAGCACAGAGTCTGGCCTACAGTGGGAATCCAATGGCTGCCTCGCACCCTTTCTTTCTTTGCTGAGCTGCATCTGGGCTTCCTGCTCTGGGGCACAAGGCTCCCCTCCCCAGCCTTCTGATTGTGCAGCACAAGACGGGGAGAAAAAAGAGATTCTGGCTCATTGCCCTTCTCCCGGGGCCCCTCCAGGCTCCTCAATCTGTAAGCCACTCACACTCCAAAAAGTGAGCAAAGGTTGGGAGCAGACCTAGACTGTTGTTGGTCATGCCTCGTCCACAGGTGCTGGACAGCCTCTAGGCTCTCATTTCATTTTGACAGCATGAAGGATGAACAAAGCTCCCCAGGACTGATCCATGCTGGCCAAACTCCCAGGGAAGCCCCAAGATGCCAATGGGCTGAGGGCAACAAAGCCTTCCAAAGACATCTTAGACGAGGAGGTGAGGATGCCTGGCCAGAGCCCCAAGGAGCAGGTGCCCTTCCATCCACCTGCTTATCCAGACTGTGAGCGAGTCTCCAGGGAGGCTGCGTGTGGCACCTGGCTCGTGCCCCTTCCTCACCAGCGCCTGCTGTTATCTTAGGGACCTCAATCTTCGAATCAACATCCCCTCAAACCCTCCAGCTTCCCCAGACCAGGCTGCCACCTGAACATAACCACAAAGGTTCATATCTCTCTGTGCCTTGCCCCACCTAGACCTATTTCTCACCCCCAGGGAGACCCACAAAGCACCTCTGCTGGGGACTTTTATCAGGCTGCTCTGACTTCTTCCTTTCTTTTTAACCTTATGGTTACCTTGTCCAACTTCCCACTGGATTTCTGTCAAAGCCATCATCCCTGAGGCTGCCAGACTGGCTGGGTCCATGGATCGCCTACAGGAAGGCAATCCTTTCATTCCCTCCCTGACAGATTCTCAATCTCCATTCCCACAGAAACGATTCAAGGTCCCCCCTTCCACCTCCTGTCCCCACCTGAGGCCCTTGCCTCTTACTTTACTGAAAATAACTAAGGTCATTCGAGCTGTGAACCCCCTCTTCTCTTCATTCCAAGGGATGGGAGAGATGGTCCTCCTTGTCATGCTGCCCCCCTTCCCCACAAGCCCCTCCTAATTTCCTCACATGCATCTTTCTTCAAATGTGCCCAGGTGTTGCAATGTCACTAAGAAACTGGCTAGATTCCACCATTCTCTCAAGCTGCCATCCTTTCTGCCCCAAATGAGCAGAAGCAGGTGCTCTCTCCCAGGCCTCTCTTCATTCCTCCCTTGACACAGCCATCCAACCTTTCCTCCTGGATCTATTCTCTACCCCCTCTCGTCTCCAAGTCTTCTCTGACAGGGTCCCACCCCCGCTGGGAGCAGCCCCACCTGGACATTTCAGATAGAATGGCTGAGGCATCTCAAACTCTAGATGTAAACATACCTTTCCCCCAAATTCCCTTCCAACCCCCAAGTTCACAGCTGCAGTTTCTCTCCCCTGGTCTCTAATCATGGTCAGATCCTACTGTTTCCATCTCCACAATCAACCCCTTTTTCCCTACTCACACCACTGAGGTTACTGCAATGACTTCCTAATTGGTCTGCTGACCCACAGTCCCTCAAGTGCAGCTCTGGCCATGTCACTCCCCGCTCTGTGGATTCTGGTGGTTCCCTACTGCTTCTGGGGCCAAATATCCACTTCTCTGATTAGATTCTAGAAACTTCCACCACCTTTTCCAGTCTCCCTAGACGTGACTCTCCAACCTTTTGCAATCTGTGCACTAAAGAAGTCTTGGCTTTGGTCGTCTCTTGGCCTCTGGCCTGGCTGACCTTCATGGCAGGACTGCACTGTCTTCTCACCTCCTCTTCTGCCACTAAAGTCACAGGTCAAGTGCATACCTTCCATACAATCTTCCCTCTCCCCAAGCAAACTTGCATTTAACTACTCTGCATTAGTTTTTACTTGTTCTCTTCATGTTTATTCTGTATATGTTTAGATGTGTATCTGCTGTGTGTCCCCCCCACAGAATGTAACCATCTTGAGGACAGGGATCATTTCCCTGTGCTTGAATCCACAGCACCTGATACAGTGCTAGGCATACAGTAGGTATTTAATAAATATTAGAAGTATTAGAAGAAATACTAAAACAAAGCCAAAAAGACTAAAACCATTAAAGACAACATAAGATATCTCACAACAAAAACAACTGACCTGGAAAACAGATAGAGAAAAAAATTTAAGAATCACTGGACTGATTGCCATGACCAGAGAAAAAGGGCCTAGACATCCTATTTCAGGAAATCTTAAAAGAAACTGCCCAGAACTCTTAGAACAGTAAGAATCCCCTGACTACCCCCTGAAAGAAACCTCAAAACAGAAACTCCTAGGAATATATTGTGGCCAAAATCCAGAGCTTCCAGGTCAAAGAAAAAATAAATACTCGTTGATTCATTCAATCAGGCTGCTTTGGCATTTAAAGGAACAAGGACTACAGAGCTGTGTGGGTGGCTTGGTTTTGTAAAACTTAAAAAAAAAAACAACTGGGTGGTCCAGTATCAAACACCTTCCATCCTCTATTTAGTTTGGGGTGGGTAGCCACTGCCAGATGCACACTAGACAGGCTGCATTCACTGAGGAGACACAAATGGGTTCATGAGGGTCCTGAGGTGGGATGAGTCTGAGGCTGCCACACACATGCAGGGGGTGTGACTAGGCCCAAACACCCCGGATACATCCCACTGCTTGTAGAATAATTCTTGACATGCTATTTCTACACTAATTTCTCTCAAGGATTATTCTGTTTCATTAAAGTCTAAATGAAAGGCTTGGCAGCTCTGAGGGGAAAGGGGATTATCTCTCCTCTTTACTTCTAAAGCTCTGTGACAATGACACCAGTGAACATGAAAGCCCAGAGAAGGAAGGTGTTGCTGGTTCTTTGCTTTTCCCCAAATAATGCTGCTGAAGATCCAGAGAAGCCTGGCCTCCAAATTCCTAAACTGACTACTGGATTCTCCTGTTCTGATGTGATCTATGCTGAGTCAGGTCAAGTCAGTCTGTTTCTAGCTCCAGGCCAAGGTGTGGCTGGTGTGAAACTGCTCAGAGTCCAATCATACCTTCCTGGACCAAGTTCCCAGGAGGCTGAAAACCCTCCCTCCTGGGGCTAGTCTTGCTGACACTGGGAGAGGTCCCAAGCTCCAGGGCCAGAGGCTCAGGCTGAATGCAGAGCTCCCCTCAATTGACAAGCAAATTAGCTAAAGGAATGTCAAAAAGTTGACTTTGTCTTCTGGATGTTCTCTAACTTGGGTTGTGACTGACCTTGAATGGCACAGGATCCGGGGCTCCAAACCAAGTCCAAGGCTGGTACTCAAGGCTGCCCCACCACCATCAGGGGCCCAGGAAAGCATCCCATTTGATATGGGATGGACTTGTTCCCTCCACCACAAGGTCAGGGTGAAAGAAAAGAGGGGCCAAAGCTAAGCAAAGAGGTAGCCAGGAAGAGGAGCAGTGGACCAAGGAAAAAGAGGAGGGGTCAGCAAAGACCCCATGCCTAGTCCTCATCCTCCCTTCAGCTGGAGAGGGAGAGTGACTGACCTCGGCTTGTTTTTGTTCTCCATAATAGAAGGGGAGGATGAAAACAGCAAGGCCCAGGGTCTGCAACAGAAAAGCATCTCAGAGTCTCAAGGTTATATGAGGCCTTGGAGGTGGTCAGTCCAACTGGAAAGAGAATCTAGCCTTGGTCTGAAGACCATAGACTCAGGCTGGAAGGGGCCCCCTAACTTTGAGGCCCAGAGAGGTTGTGACTGGGGATTACTAGCTGCCTCCCCCCAAATTCTACCTCTTGCTTCTGGGGCTAAGCAGAAAGACAAGAGTCCCTGAGGCCCCACAGTGTGACATAAAAGGAATGGGGTGCCATCTCTATAAGCCTCAGTTTCCTCATCTGTTAAATGAGGTTAGAACCTAAGGCCCCTTCCAACTCTGAAACTGTGATCTGATCCCTCCATCCCATGGCATCCACTCAAAGAAAGTTGAGGTCACCTGCCCATCTCTGCCCACCCCACCCCAACCCCAGCTTTCTTACAGCCTGAGTGCCTCTTCTGGAGCCTGCCACTGGGATCAGAGATCAATCCTGGACATTTTCACCTTCTCATCTCAAAATCTCAGTCCTAGAGGCCCAGCTGTCCTCATGGGCCAGTGTCTCTCCATCCCTCCTTACTCCCCAGCCACCATATTCCTTATACCCCTCCCCTCCACAGTGCTGAGACTAAGACCAAAGCTACAGGGGAAGAGGTCACCCTCCCTTACTGCAGGTTCTCCTACTAGACTAGAATCGTCTTGAGGGCAGGATTTGTTGGGAAGAGGACAGGGAAGGAATAATAGTTTAGGCAGCACTTAACATAGGCCAGATACTTGGGTACTTTTTATTAATATCATCTCACTCGACTCTCCTAACAATTTAGCAAGCTGGCGGCTGCTGTCACCCTCATTTTACAGAGAGGAGGCTGCTAGCATCTGAGCTGCTGTCCACCATGCCAGTCACTGCCCCAGACACAGCCCTCTGAATGCTCTGCAGCCCACTCATGGCTCCCCTGCCACATGCCCTGAACGGAAGCAGGAGATCAGGCTCCAAATGGGAAGAGGCATCCGACCAGATTGAGACGAGGCTGAGAAATGTCTGACATAATAAATGAGAACACAACTTGGGACCAGCTAACGGGGCTTCTGAGTCTCTATGAGGCCCTCCCCAGGTATCCATGGACAGACAGAGGGTCTCAGTTCATCCTGAGAGCTCAGGACATTTTGGGTGGCTATATCACATCCAGGTTGCAGCTGGACAGAGTGCCAGGCCTGAAGTCAGGACCTGAGTTCAAGCCCTGCCTCAGATGTTTACTAACTGTATGATCCTGGACAAGTCACCTCACCCTGTTTGCCTCAGTTTCCTTATCTGTAAAAGGATCTGGAGAAGGAAATGGCCAACCACTTCAGCATCTCTGCCAAGAAAGCCCCCAAAAGAGGTCACAGACAGTCAGATACAACTGACATGACTAAACAAATTTCGGCTCAAAACGGACTGAAACCCTGGGGGGTTTTTCAAACCATTCCTGTCAGTCACACTTCCCTGGTTGTGTTTGAGAAGCGGATTTTCTGAACCCAAGTTCACAATGTTCTACCTACTGAATCTCACCCTGCTCAGACCAGCCCGCTGAGATGCTGGCTCCGTCACTCAGTGACTTGGCCAACTCTCAGCTCAAGCATCATGGGCACCTTCATCCCCGTCACTGACAAGATCCCTCAGAATCAAGGGCCTCACTCCCAGCTGCCCCTTCCTGCAGCTCCCAATCCAGCGCCTGACCCCAGGAGCCCTGGGCTGGGAGCCGAGCTGAATGGCTCAGCCCCCTCTCAATGGCTGAATTGGATGCCCCCTTCTGCCCAGGTAAGACATTACCTTTGGGTTCAAGTAAGATCAAGATTGTGCCAGTTTGCCCTGCCCCATTTTCCTGTGCTATGCTCTGCCCTGGCAGCATCACTGCCACTGTAAATTAAATCAAGCTTCCTCCTCAAAGGGGGACTGGAGAAGCCTCTGCTAAGGACCAGAACGCCCCTCCCCACAGGGGGTGAGACAGGACAAAAACAAAGGGGGGGACAGAACAGGGTCTCTTTCTCCCGCCCCCCCGGGGGGGTACTTCAGACCCAGACACACTGCTCACTCCCTGAGGAGAGCACCAAGTGATGCCCTTCCAGCCCCTTCCTACCTAAGATCACACTGAACAAAGAGCCAACTTCCCTTTCCTCGGGTCTAAGTGCTAACTCATCCCCTCCACGTCCCTGTAGAGATGAAGGCTGATCCCCTTTCTGTGGCTTCCAGGCTCTTTGCTGATTGGCAGAAGCACCGTGGGGAAGTACCAGTCTTGCCCATGTCACAGAGACTAGTGCTCCAGCTTTCCTAACTATGGTGCCAGACTTCTACCTGTCCTGCCTCACTGCCTCACAAACTGTAATCCTGAAGAAAGTAAGCCCATCCATCTTGTTCTAGCCTCTGACTGGGCCTGGGGCTAAGGGATACTTCAGCATCCCACTCCTCACTGAGTCTTTCTTCAGGAGCACCTTCTGGGGGTGGGCAGCAAAGACAGCTGTGTTTCAGATGACTCCTTCCCTTGGATCTAGGCAACTACTAACATGGTTAAGGTGGGGTCCAGCCAAATATCCGAACTGTGATTTCCAGCCTTGACTCAATTATAGTCAATATTTCTTCTTAAACAAAACAGAACAAAAAACCAGCCCAGTCTAAATGTCATCATCTGAGCTCCCCAACATCCACCACCCATTCTTCCCGCCTCTGCACCTGCATCAAGCCAAGCATTAGAACACTAAGACAGGATATGGAAGCCTGAAGACTCACCTCACCCCAGAGCCAGCAACTTCAAGCTAATCACAGACATAGAGTCTGCTAGCCGAGTCTCCGTCAGCAGCAGGAAGGAAGAGATCTGAGTAGAATGGGGAGCAGGGACCCCACTCCCAGTCGGCCTCCTGTAGCAAGGCCAAGGCTGCTCATAAGGCTTATTCTCTGATGATGAAGCAGTCTGATGAACAGCCTCAAACCCGAATATGGAAGGGTCAGCCTCCAGATCAGGACCATCTGGGGACTGCATGTAAACTATAAGACCCATGTTTAGCACTGAATGGATCTGTGAATGTTACCTTGTCAAGCCTACCAATATTCAAAGAACCAGGCCAGTGGAGCAGTAAGTGGGCCATAATGCCAAGCCTACAGCTAAACAATGCAGAAACCAGCCTTGTAGTATCTGAGGAAGAAGCCCTATCTTCCTAACTTTGCTCTGCCTCAGCCTCCCCTCTCCTGATCACTAAGGGCAGCTGAGTGGCTGGAAATGATTCAGAATTCATCACCTCCCACTGACCCTCCAGGGAGAGATAAAGGACCCAAGAAATCGCCCCCAGATAAGGACTCTCTCAGAACAGACACACCCTAAATTGGAAAACATTTATTTCACTGGAAAAAAAAGTGACCAACTCTACATGTCTACCCATCACCAGCCACTAGGGGCAAAACGGGGAAGGAGGAGTCAGAGCTCCCCTGCAACAACACCTGGTGAAAGCAGATGAGTGGGGACACAGCACAAGCCCTGCCACAGTTTCTGGACATAGCCAAGGCTACTGGGAGAACAGGAGTGGGAAGGTACTGAAGAACACGGGCTGGGGGTGGCAGGGTGGGCAGAGGAGAGTCTCAACTTAGCAAGGTTAAATTAAGGTCCATGGTTCCTGAGGGACCCAATGCACAAAGCCGTGAGAACATCCCGAAGATGGGGGACCACGAAGGGTGAATTCTCATGCACAACTGCATCCCGGGGCTTCAGCCCCCACACATCCCACCTGAAAGAAAGCACAATACATGGGCTTACAGTAATGAAAAGCTCATCATGGCTGTGAAAATCCATCTCCTCCCTTCCCTCTTGGGACAGTCTTTGAAGCCTCACCCACTCTCCAAGCAGTATACAGGCAGCCTTAACCCTCCCCCAAGATAAAAGGCCTAAAAACCAGAAAGCCATGGGAAGCTCAGAAAACCCTATCCCTTGTTCTCTGGCTCCTCTCCTAAAGGGCCAGAGGAACAGATGAGGGGATGGAAAGCAATTGACAACCAACCACTTCTAATGCTGACAAAAGAAGGGAGACCTTATCAAAAGGGAGCTATGTGGCCACCAAGATAGCCACACAGCGAGAGAGGGAATGGTCAGCAGATCTCTACTGAATACATCAAGAACAGGAATCAGCCTGGCAGGGCTTCTAAAGTCATAGCGGCTGGAGGAATTGAGGACAACTCCCAAGATGCCCGAGCATATGCCTCTGCCAGGGAAGAGCCTTGGTCATCAAGGCTAAGCAGATCTGCTAGACAGCACACTTCCAGCTCTTAGGCGTGATTCCTAGTGAGACCTCACACACACACACACCTTCTCCTTCCCACCCCACTACCATCCGGGCATCCAGGAGAGAGGACGCTCTCTAGAAGGTGCAATGAAGCAACCGAAAGAAATGGAACTAACAAGGCCCCTTTGATGAGCTGGAAGTCCCAAAGCTGTGGGGAAACAGGAGGGGCCCAAAGAGCAGAGCGGAAGAAAAAGATCAGAGTCCAGAAGGCATCAGAGCCAGAGATACAACTTCCTGAGTTTCCCCACGTACAAATTAAAACTAAGAGAATCATCCAAAGTCTAGTTTTAAATGCATGAAGCCACGTGTGAAGAGGACAAGAGACTTTATCACAGATGGGCAAAGAATACCAAGATAATGATGAAACTGAACAAAGGCAGACCAGAGGAGATCGCACACACTGCCAGTTATTGAAGCCTCTCCTTGGGCTCTCCCACTACGAGGGACGAGGCTGGGCTGGGGGAGACAAGGGCTCAGCCAAACTGCTGACCACAACAGGATTTTGGAGCGATGTGTGTCCACACAAAAGGTGACCCTCACTGCATTCTGCCTGGTTGTGCCCTGACAGCACTCCTGCAGGGATGTTGTTTGATGGGGATGGGTCACCTGAGGGGGTGTGATTAAGTCAGTGTCTAACTGTAGCAATGCCTCCCCCAGGATCTTCTTTCACAAAGCAGGGACCAGTCCTTGCCCACTCCAAGACCAAGAAGAGGCAGCTGGCAGATGTGCAACCAAGGCAAGAACAGAGGTCCCTTAAGCCAGGAGGCTCAGGAGCATGGCCATCCTTCCCTTTCTATCCAGCCCAAAAGGGAAGAAGACTAACTCTTGCTATGCCAACAGCAGCAGGGCCTAGGAAATCTGCCACAAGGGCCAGAAACTTGAGACAGTACCAAGGAATAGGCAACAGACAGCTAGAATCCATCCCTGCCCCCCACTCCCCGCCCCTACCACTGGTAGTCCCATTCCTGGGAAAGCAGCATGGCAGCCTGGACCCTGGGGATGCCCGAGGCAACAAAACCCCAACAGGGGAACTGCCCCACTCTCACCTCGAGCTTTAAAAGGCTGAGTACCGCGCCCGGTCTGCATACTGCTCCCGCTCGTACCGTGCCATATCATATAGAGAATTCCTCGAAGCTGCAGAGGCCTGGGACAGCTCATTCTCATGCCCGTAACCATAGCCCTCTCCAACAGTTGGGACCATGGGGGCACGGCGCAGGGGGCTCCGGTCCCGTCCATAATAGGAGGTGGAGGCTGCAGTGACAGCAGCGGCGGCGGCTGCAGCTGCGGCAGCAGCAGCTCCTGAGGTCGGCAACAGGTGTCTATCATAGGGGTCGATGGAGGTGGAAGTGAGATGACTGGCCATGGCTGGGTTCTGGACTTGTGGGAGCTGGGACAGGGTCTGCTCTGCATAGTTGTACGCGGAGGCCGCCGCCGCCGCTGCCACCGCCTCATAAGACCGGACTCTACATCGCTTGTAGTAGGCATCAAGCGCTCCATACGCATTACTGTAATACAGGGACTCCCCGTAGCCCATGGCATAGGGCGCGCGAATGGCTCCGTACTGCTCGCTATACTGGTCGGTCAAGTCTGCCACACGGCCTGTCCGATCCACCGGACACTCTTTGGACCAGTGGCCCTCTTTCCCGCATCGATAGCAGCCGCTCTGGTCTCCCATCCCGGGGGCGGTCCGGAGGCGGCTGGTGGACAGCTGCACGTGCATTCGTTTGCCTTGAAGAGACAGACGCAAGAAGGGTTGCTATAAGTCAGTCAGAGCCCTGGCCCCGGCCCGAAACTCCTCCGCCACAGCAAGAGCTACGGGAAGCCATCTTGGAAGCAGGCCAAGCTCACATCAGAAAGACACTTAACCGTCTACGGCACTGGTACCAAACAAGGAACTCACTTGAGAGGCCTGGTCTCTCTCCAGCATCAGGGTTTCTGGCTAAGAAGGCTCTCCACTAGACTGGTTAACAAGCCATTATCAAGGAAAGGAAAACCAATCTTGTCCTAAGAAAGAATCGTCAAGTCCTTGGTGAGTGATCTGCCTGTCACCACACCCCCTCTGAATGTCAGCTGTCAGCACCCCAGCCCACCCCTGTGGTTCCTCTACTCCCCAGAGGGGTGGGCCCAGTGCCCCCCAGAACAGCAACACCCAACTGAATGGCCAACACACCTACCCACTACCACCACGACGGGAAGAGGCTAGAGGAAAAGTTCCAAATCCCCAAAGGCACCTCTCATCCCAGAAGGACAGTGGCCTGACCCCAACAAAGACCTCGGCTGAGCACCTTCTACTTCCCAAGGCCTCTCTATGCCCAACAAAATGTCTGTCTGCAAGGGGCAGCAGCAGGGTAAGACCATCCAGCCAGCCAGAAGAGCTGGGTGCCAGGCCTACCTGTGAGCCGTGGCTGTGACCTCTGACAGCAGCCCCTTCCTTACAGAACTGTCGAATTTCCTTCCAAAGTGGCCTTTGCCACAAAAAAGGGAGGGCCTGCCAGAGATGATTTTCTAGGTGAGACACACAGCAGCCCAGAGCACTTTTGCCTCCTGGAGCCTGGAGCAATGTAACACACTACCATTTTCTCCAGCTTCTGGCCCTCACTTCAATGGGTTATAAGGGGCAGGCAGGCCACTGGATTCTAGAGACTAGCAGTCTGGAGCTGTGCCAAAGGCAGAAAAAGAACTAGGACCTTCACTGAAACCAGGATTTCCCAGAAGGAAAAATTATCAAGATAGAGAAAGGAGGAGTATAGATGGAGATGGGGGGGAGAGGGGAGGCAACAAGTAGAAGTAAACTAGGGAATTATCAAACCATAGCCTCAGGGGAGAACTAGTAATGAGAAGCTTTGCTTCTCCAAAGCATGAGGACCTGAGAGCGAAAATACCGTTTGTAGAGAAATTGTAAGTGCTTAAGAAAGAAATATTACAACTTTGAAACTGAAAAGGAGAATGCTTCTGAAGACCAATGCAGACCAGAGTCTAATCATAAAGCAAGAGAAAATGAAGGACTTTTCACCATCAGAGAAAGAAAGCAGATATTCTAGAGCAGGAAAAGACCCCGAAGCAGCTTCTTGGGAAGCACAGAGCCTGCCTTAGCAGTGCTCTGACACACAAAAGCACAAGGGGATCCAAGGTCAGCAAAGGCTTTCTATTCATCAGCAGTCACCACCAGCAGGCACGTGATCCTCAAACCCGGAACACTTGGCTGCAGGGAAGATTCCTAAAGTTGGCTCCTAAGGGGACATTCAATAAGAAACTGTAACTAACCAAGAGACTCCAGAGCTCCAGGAGGCGGAAGGGGTTGTCTCTGACAAAAGGCAGTAGGTACAGAGATCAGGCTGAGGGCCTGGGGGGAAGGGCGAGACACAGCAACAGGCTGCAGAGCCAGCTGTGGGCACAAACAGCACAAAAGCCAGAGGGAGCCAAAAGAGCAGACGGTGGCTCTGCCTTCCCCTCCATTCTAGCCTCCCCAAAGTCAGGCTTTTTCAAGGCAGAGGAGAGTTGAGGCAACTTTTAAAAAATGAAATATCCTGAATCCAGGGCTCAAGGGATAAGAAAAGCTAACCTTTAATATTAAAAGGTAAACCTGAATGCGGAAAAAACAGGCAAAGGCTATGGCCTCCACGACGCCAAGAAGCCCCTTAACAAGTACTCGGACAGCTTTGGGCAACCACGTGCCTGCACCAGGACCCTTCTAAGGAGAGAGGAGACAGTCTGTGCAACTGAGTGCTGAGCATGGCGGGAAGCGGGCGACGACCCAGGGGCCCAGGCCACAAACAACCCAGAAATCCCTCTTCTCTCACCCAGTGGCACAAGAGCCAAGCAGAAAAATTATTCCTCAAAACTTCAAGGCATGCGCACACTCACAGGACAGACTTCTCGGCAAAGTTAATTCTCTAGGCGCCAACCACAGGCTAGGGCCTGGAGGCAAAGCAATGCCCTTGGCACGGGCGCGCCCGCCTGGGGGAGCGAGGACCTGGCCTCTGGGGGCCCCGGCAGCCCCGCGGCGGCACGCTGGCTCACCTTGGAACTCCGTGTTGTCCAGCCCGCGGATGGCCTCCACCGCGTCCTCGGCGCGCTCCATGTGCACGAAGGCGTAGTCCTTGACGATGTCGCACTCGATCACCGAGCCGTACTCCTCGAACTTGGCGCGCAGCTCCAGGTTGGTGCAGGCGGGGCTGATGTTGCCCACGTGCAGCTTGGTGGAGGCCTTGCTCTTGTTCTTGCTGGCCTCCACGTTGATGTTGACGCCGTGCAGCTTGTAGTGGTGCAGGTTGCGGATGGCGTCCTCGGCCGCCGTCTTGTCCTCGATGTGCACGAAGCCGTAGTTCTTGATGATGTCGCACTCGAGCACCTTCCCGTACTGCTCGAACAGGGCGCGGATCTCCTGCTCCGTCGCCTCTCGGGGCAGGTTGCCGATGAACAGCTTCACCATCTCGACGGGCCTGCAAGACACCAGGCTGGCACCGCGTCCCGGGCCGGGGACGGGCTGGGCGGACAAAGACCGGGGACGGGGAGGTGGGGGGGAGGGCAGGGGGCGGGACCGGCAAAGGGGGAATCCACGGGAGGGGGGGGAGAGGGGGGCGGCGCAGAGCTGACGCGGCTCCCGGGGCCGCGCGCCACCCACTCTGGGCAGGGGTTCAGGCCGTCCGCCCGGGACCGGGGCTCGGGGAGGGCGCTTGCGGCTCACCCGCACGGGACGCGGCGCAGCCTCCTCCTCGCGCCTCTGACAAAACGCTAAAATGGCGACGGCCGCAGCAGCGACTCCGAGCGAAGACGGGGGCTCAGCCTGCCACCGGATTGGTCACGCCGCCGAGCAGGAGGCCGGCGTTCCGGGTAGGCCCTCCTCCCTGTTGGTTACGAAACACGTCCGTCACCTAGGGGGCAGGGAAGAGCAGACGTCAGCGACTGCTGGGGGTTCGTAAGGACCAATGAGAATGCACTAACCGCAGCCGGACCAAGCTGATTGGATAGGGTAGATCCGGGGGGCGTGGCTAACCAGGAAACGCAAAGGTAGGTGGGAGGGGAAGCGGGACCTGCGCCTGGGGGGGGGTCCCTACCCCGCCCCCGGCACCCCCTCCCCCCTCCGCTCCGCTCACTCTGAGAGCTTTCTGCCCCAGGCATGTCGGGGCCCCGCTGCCCAGATCCCAGAGCTCCGCAACCGAAACGACCGGCCAGACTTGGACACGTGGGCGGCTCGTAGTGGTCACTCCCCAGCCTCGGTTTACCCACTTCATGGTGGGGGGTGGGGGGCGCAGGGCCGCTTCCACCGCCCGCCACGACCCTCGAGGAGGTGTGCGGGCACAAGGGTCATGGCCCCCACACAGGTTCGGTGCGTGCGTGCATCTTGGGGCTTGGAGTTCGGGGAGAAGAAAGGAGACCCCTCCCAAAAAATGTGCAAGGCACCAAGTTTTCTGGTTCCATTTTTATTTTTCTCCAGCCAGGCTAGAACGAGCTAGACACAGCAAGGACACAGAGAAGCCCGCCCCGCCCTCTTGGCTCCCCAACCATGATGCGGTCCCGCGCAAGCTGATCAAACCCCAACAACTTAAAGCGTGGGTGGGCAGGCGGGCGGGCCGGCGTCTCTGGGAGGCCTGAGCTCTCCATCCTCCCGGGGGAGCCCTCAGGTAAGCATCACTTGGGATCCTTGGGCTAGTCCGCCTTGGGTCCGGGATCAATCGCAGCCTAGGTGGAGCTGGAAGAAGCTTCACGGAAAGCCTCCCAAAACACTCAAGCAGGGCCTCCAGACAGAAGGGTGTAAGGCACAAGGGGGTACTGCCCACAGCGGGGAGATGAGGAAGGCCTGAGAGGAGAAAAGTCTGGCCAATCCGATGACCCCTGAATGCCCCATGCAGAGGCAGCCTCAGATCCAGCCTCGGGCCCTCCGAGGGGATGGCCCTAGGCAGTCCCTTAATCTTTGTCTCAACATCTTCCACCATAACATGAGGATACTAAGGAGAACCAAATGAGACATTTATACATAGTAGGCACTAAAAGTGAGGTTGGTGCAGAACGTGGACAGAACTTAAGAGATGTGAGCATCCTCCTCTGAGTCAAGATGGGGTTCACAGCCCCCCCCCATAGGCCCAGGCAATCAATGTGGTGAAATCCTCTCCTCTCACTTATTCCCTTACTGCTTCCTTTCCACACTAAGTTCTACAAAAGCACTGTCAATTCACAGCAGCATTTAAGGACCTGCTGTATGCAGAGCAGGAAAGTAAGGCTGGCTCCCCCCTCCCACCCAGGATGGAGACCAGGTGGTGTGCAAAGAAAACTGGCTCTGCCCCTCCCCATGTGCCATGTGCATCTCCCATAGCCTATCTATCACAGACTCCATACAGCCTGGATGGAACCTCTGGCGTGGAACTGGCAAGGACCTTGAAACAAAGTTCAGAGAATGTCCGAAGTGGGGAGGGGAAAAGAAGCGACCTTAGAACAGGAAGTGTCAGAGCTGGAAGGAGACTTCAAATATCTAACACCAGAACTGGAAGGAAGGATTTGACTGGCCCCCCAATACACACTGTCCAGTATCCCAAGGTCCCAGGCAAGGAAGCAAATTCAGCCAAGGGGATAGTTGTCTGTCTGCAGTTTAGATAATGCTGTTTTGAAAATGGCTTGGGAGGGGCAGGTGGGGGAGCCTGGCTTTTAATAGTTTAATAGACTGAAATCCTGGCTTCAATGTTGAAGGATGACAGGTCAAATATCTCTTAAGGTCATGCCCCACGACCTAAATTAAACTACCCCTAATCAGGCAAACTGCCACCCAAGGGCTAAATGAACCTAGAGTCCCTTCGAATCATCCCAGTTCCCCAGGGCCACACATCAGTCACCAGAGAATGGCTAATCTCAAGTCCTGATCATCTACACCTGCAGGACGGCCATAAACCCAGAGTAGACACAGCAAAATCCTTTCTACCTGGATTTGAGGACATGCTCACTGCAGCCACTGCACCTGCACAGCTGGACAGCACGGTCTGTGTGAGCCTGTCTTTGGACCTTGTTTCCCTCTTCTGTAAAATGATGATGGACTAGTTCAGGAATCCTTGTGTATCCTCTGGGGCTGGTGAAGCCTTGGACTCAGAACGTTGTGAAAAATATAAAGTGCCCAGGATAAAAAAGGAGACCAACTAGGCTGAAATACAGTCATTAAAACAGTCAACAAATTCCCAGACCCCAGGCTTAGGTGACCAGTTCCAATTCTAGCCTCTCCAACAAGCCCACCACCTGGCCAGGAAAACCTCCCTCCAAAAGAAGTGGTCAAGTAGTAATGCCAGGATGGAGCTGTAGGGCAAGGCCATCACACCCAGGGAGTGCCTCAAAATTAAACCCAAATGAAGGACACAACCATCTAGTTCCAGGGAAGGAAGTCAAGAAGCCCCTTACGGACTGACATTTGGTGGTTAATGAATAAATCACATAACTCTGGACACAAGCCACTTCCTAGAAGAGAACCCAGTCAGGGATTTTTGTGGGGGGTGAAAAGGTCACACAGCCTCTACTTCTGGTCCATGGGTCATAAAAGCATCCAGGGCTCCCCAGGGCCCAGCTGGCAAAGCCACTGAATTTAGAGTCCAAGGATGTCAGATGGTGCCTTCCTTTTAAAATTTGTGTGACCTTCAACAAATCAGTCCACCTTCTCCTCATTTGTTCAGCCTAACTGGCTAGCCGATTCTTCACCCTCAAAAGAACTGACTCCAGCTCCACAGATGTCTCAACTTTGGATCAAATCCAAGAATATCAGAACCAGGGAAGACCTGACGGATCTTGACAAGCATTCTTAATCTGAGGTTCACCTCCATAGGTAACTTCAGGGCATCCATGAATTTGGGTGGGGAAAAAAGTACATCTTTATTTTAATTTAATTGGCTTCCTTTGTAATCCCATGTATTTTATTTGTTGCATTCAAAAATACCATCACTCTAAAAGATCCACAGGCTTCACCAAACTGACAATGGGTCAAGGGCACAAAAAAGTGAGCAACTCCTGATCTAGACTTACCCCATTATAGAAGGGGAAAGAAAGGGACCCAGGGAAAGGCTACAGCCATTCTCCTCTCAACTCCAGAGGAACCAGGAATTGACTGTGGACAGAAATGACTAAGGTGATTTCCAGTCTCCTGCTAGAGATCAGCTTACCATCCTATGTATACCCAGGTGTGCCCTCCTTGTTAGGACAACCCAGTGTGCCCTTTAAAAGTGCAATGGGAAGAATGTCCCTCCCATTCTCCCACTGAAAGACTCCCCTCTCCTGTCATAATTGGGGGATTCTATAATCATCTCCTAACTATGGTGGCAACTTAACTTCAGCAACAGGCCTATGCCTTGGGCACTTCCCATCTCTCTCCCAACACAGCAGAGTTCTTTACGCACAGGAGGCTATTCAGACAGATTGGCACAATTGCTGGCCAGTGCCTATGACAGTGCTTGACCCATCAAAGCTCCACAGAAAAACTGCATTGAATCAGAGCCAGGTGTGAAAGAAACTGCTTGGGCCCAACTCAGGCTCTCAGTCAATCCCCAAGTGCCTCTCAGCCGGGGACACTAACTCTACAGAGTAACAGAAAAGTGTGTGGACACCAAGTTCCCTACCATTTCTTCTGTGGGTCCCAAAGTCCCCTGCTTTTAAACCCAGGGCCTCTAAATCCAAAGCCTACAGGACCAAGACTGGGTTGGTTGGTGCTTTTGACGCAGCTGTCCCCTAAAAAAATGCCTGTAAAAAATAACATGCTGTGAAGTCCCACTGCCAAAGACAAAAAGCAAAGTGGTCCAAAGAAATATGGATCAGAGCCTATGCTGCAGTCAGCTTCTTCATTTTTCCCAAACCTGGTCATCCCAAGGAGGCACCAAAGGCAGCATACAAGGAGCACAAGGAGTGAACCCATGGCCCATGGCTCTCCATCCAGGAACACCCAGTAGGAGGCCTATGGAAGCACCCCCCTCTCCAGCACCTGGTTCTACTCCCCCCCCCCACCCCAACAGAAGGTCCATGTGCTTCTGGGTACCTCCCAACACCCCACCATACTTGTCACCACCACCCCCAACCTGCCAACTCCCTCCACCCTTCTTCTCCAAGGACCCTCAAAGTCAGAAAGACCCAACAGGAACAGGAAGTGATAGAAAATAGGCTGACTGCCCAGCTACCCTGACTCTCCTGGGAGGGAAAGGTAGCAGAGGCCATGGTGGGGAGAAGGCTGACAGCAGACCTGCTTGTGGCTTGTTCCTCTTAGCCAAGGAGGAACTTGGAGAGCTGAGGGGTCCAGGGAGCCTGAGCCTGGTTAGGATGCTCATCCAGGCTCCAGGTGGTTCCAGGTATATGCTTGCCCTAGGCTGCAATAAGGACAGTTAATTAAGAACACCCCCCCCCCCAAAAAAACAACCCAGGGGAGAAAAGAGAAGACAGAAAATCAAGAGTGACAAGAAGAAATAATTACAATCACCATACTATATCCAGCCCTCCAATGCTCCAGCATAAAATAAAATCCACGACCCTCCAGACCCACTGAGAGCTTGAGCCCTACTTATGAAGGACGATGAATTCTCATGCCTACCCCACCTCACCTCTCTCAGATCCCTTCCAAGGAATAAAGGAAAAACAGAGTAGAAGCAAGCAAAAAAAGAGAATTCAAGCCCAGAATCTCCTGGAGTGCATCTTAGCCTGGACGTTCCTGGGCAGCCCCTGATCAAGGGATCCAAGCACTGACTGCCCCAATATCCACAGGCACACTGTCTGCTGGGGGAGACGGTGCCCCCAAATACACATTACCACAAGAAGGCCTTCTGAAAGCCCCTTCTCCACCCTCCCAGGTGGAATGGAAATCTGGCTCAAGTTATACAGGAACCAATGTCTCCTGGCCAGACTCCAATCTCAAAGTTAAGTCCTGAGGCCTCCCGCTGTCTGAGATCACAATGCCTCCTTTTCCTGGGTCCCAAGGCTAGAAAAAAAAGCAGCAGCTCTCCATTCCTTGATGCTTCCCACTGACCTAAACCTACACCAAGGCCAGAGGCCACTAACAGGCTACTCTGGAGCCCCAGTAAAATTGGGAGGCAGGCGCAGATAACCGTGGTGGCAGGATGGAACAGGAAACCTTCACTGAGGCGAGCAGGGTGCCCAGGCCAGCTGCTCCCATGCCATCCCTCCTCCTTCCCAACCACCCCAAAGCACAGATCATTCCCTCTTGCCCTATCACCCTACTGCCATAAAGCAGAGGCACCACAAGCCAGGCATGCCAAGGAGGTCACCTCTTAGTGACCTTCCTATAAAAATGGGTGACTAACCACTGCCCCCTCTACCCCACAGCCTAACGATTCTGCCCCCCCACCACGCCCACCCCCCCAGATTCCTGGGATCAAAGTCCAGGCTGCCTTCACTTTAGCTGCCACATCTTTCTGGATGTCACCACTGGCTCCTTGGTGATCCTGAGTTCAATCAAGACAATGACAACCAGGTTTCCAAACTGCAAATTGCCCCAAGTTTTATTCATAGTCCATACAAAAGGGGAAAGAAAAAAATGAGGTTTCTAACACCCCCTCATTTGGGGAAGATGGGAACAAGGGGCTGGGGGTGCTGCTCAACATCAGCTCTGCCCGCAGTCACCGGGAACCCTGCAGGCAAGGATGGGGTCAAGGGAGCACAGGGGACGAATGGGGCTGACCCAGCCCCAGCCTTCCTCATATCTCAAAAGAAAAAGACGCCGCTGACCACAGCCGGAGGCTGCTTCCTTGTCCAGATGACCTCAAACACCGCGCACAAAAATCCAAGGGAGTTCAGGAAAAAGATAAAAACAAAGAGAAATGCCTGCTCTGTCGAAGGTGGGAGGGTCAGGGGTAGGGGACAGAATTGGGAGGGGGAGCCGACCGTCTGGAGCCAAAGGCAAGACTTACTGCTGAGGCGGAGGAACAAAAGAAAGGTTACTGCCGCAACACTACAAAGATTGGCTGCCTGGGGCAGAAACACACTGGAGAAAGGGGACTCCAACTCGCTCTTGTCGAACGGGCTCCCCTCCTACCCCCACCTCCTCCTTGCTCTGCTCCCACCCACCCGCAGGACAGCCCTACAGGCGGCGCTGGTAGCCAGAGTGCATCTGCGCTGCCCGCAGGTACTCGCTATAGGAGCCTGAATAGCGAGCGTAATCGGAATGAGCATCGGGCAGGCGACGGTAATCCAGCGAGGACTTTGTCGGCGAGCGGCGGAACGAAAGCTGCGAGTCTGATAAACGGCGGTAATCAGAGAGCTCGGCTAAGCGCCGGTTGGAACCATACCTGGTCGAGAGAAGAAGACAGTTGGTGAATGAAACAGTTGTCGGGGATGGAGCTCCAGCTGGGTAGGGGGAGAGATGCAATTGAGTCAGGGGACTGACCATGAACAAACAGGGCTAGTTAAGACTGGCCAGGCAAGTCTCCAACAAAAGGGTCTTATGTGAGTGCTTTCCACCCCCCCCACCCCCCCAGGGATGCTGATAGATACAGGGCAAGAAAAATCCAATCTGTGACAAACTGGGAACCAAGCCTTTCACTCACACCTTCCCTTCCATTCCAGGCCCAAGATTCTGTCTGGCTACCATTCATTACTACATCACAAAAAACACCTGGGGGGAGACCCACAGTGAAAGGTCCAGGTCGGAGAGACAAGCTTGGTTGCTTTGGAACGGCGAATGCCGGCGAGATGCCCAATGTCCCCCAGAGCAGACGCAGTACTGACTACCAGGGTACTAATTCAGACCTATGTGTCCTCAACTTCCCCATCTCCAAAGCCAAGGCTATCACAGCCAGGATAGCCATGTCACACATTAGGGGATGTTCAAGATAGCGGGGAAAGATCAGGGACCCATTCACCAGCAAGGTATGCAGTGGCACATGGGTCGACCCAGACAAGCACCTCTTCTCACAGCCTTAAGTGGCTAGCTCTAAATCAAGCCACATATGGTTGGTTCCTATCTAAAACCACATCTAAAATCTTGAGAGGCTGTAAAAAGACCTACCACTTGGCCTTGAGGCATCCCATGGAGCAACAGGGTGAGTGGAGAGTGAGGAAGGATCACTGGCTCTAGCTTCCCTCCCATCCTAACCTCAGCCCCGCGCCCAAGGCCCTAGCCAGTGGGCAGAGCCTGGGGGCATACAGTACCTTTTTGACATGATGGAGGCGGCCTTTTTGTAGGGATCGTCGTAGCTGTCTCGGGGTGGGGAGAGGCGGGTACGCTCATAAGGCGGCGGGGTGCTGGTAGCGGCGTTGGCAACAGCCCCCTGGGACAGGGACAAGTAGGCTGCGGATGGCTGGCCCGCCCCCTCATAGGTGGCACCTGGCTGACCCCGGTAGGAAGCAGCAGCAGGCTGAGGAGGCTGCTGTTGGGCAGCATAGGAAGAACCCAACGGGGCCGACGACTGAGTGCGGTAGGGAGCAGCCAGGGCTGCTGCAGTGGGCTGGGCGCCATAAGCAGCTGCCGCCCCATAAGAGCCAGTGGCTGCAGCCGACTGAGCCCCATAGGAGCCAGAGAGGCCCATGGTGGCCTGAGCGCCATACGCATTCAGCTGTGCTGCGACAACTGGCTGGGCGCCATAGGAGCCTGCAAGGGGGCCCGCTGCCTGTGCTGCATAGGCAGCTGGCTGGGCGGCATAGGCTGCAGCAGTAGCTGGCTGAGCCACATAGGCAGCAGGCTGGGCAGAATAGGAAGCAGCTGGCTGGGCTGCATATGGGCCAGACTGGGCATTGTAAGAGGCTGCCGTGGGCTGAGCATTATAGGAGGCCGCAGTAGGCTGGGTGTTATAGGAGGCTGCCTGGGCCCCATAGGCAAGTGAGGATGCTGCAGGCTGGGCCCCATAGGAAGCTGCCTGAGCCCCATAGGAGGTCAGGGAAGAAGCTGCCGACTGGGCATTATAAGAGGAGGCAGCAGCCCGCACACCATAGGAAGCTGGCTGATTACCATATGAGGCCAAGGAGGAGGCCTGTGCCCCATAGGAGGTAAGAGAAGAGGCTGCAGCTGACTGGGCCCCATAGGAGGTAAGGGCCGAGGCTGAGGGCTGGGCACCTCCATAGGGACCGAGTGAGGAAGCTCCCCCAGGTTGAGAGCCAGGGCTAGCCAGTTGGGCCCGGTATGGGGCTCCCAGGGACACTGAAGGCTGTGCCCGGTAGGAGGCTGCCTGAGCCGTCATGGGCTGGGTCCGATAAGCGACACCCAAGGAAGCAGAGGGTTGGGCTCTGTAGGCCGCCCCTAGGGAAACTGAAGGCTGGGCTCGGTAAGTAGCTGGCTGGGCAGTCAGTGGGGTCACATAGGAAGCTCGAGGAGGTGAGCGGCGCAGGGGACTGCGGTCACGGCCATAGAAAGGAGGGGAGGGCTGCCGGGGCCGCCCATCGAAGCCGGTGGTGCTGTTGCTGAAGGCCTGCTGATAATCAAAGGTGGCAGAGAAGCCACCAGTCCCAGGGAATGCAGTGTCGCCAGCCCCTGGCTTCTTGGCCTTTTCCCCAGGGGCCGCCAGGCCCGCTGGCCCCTTCTTCTGACCTTTGATGGAAAGCTCCACGTTGATGCGCTTGCCCTTCACCTCCTTGCCGTTGAGCTGCTCGATGGCGGCTTTGGCGTCCGCTTCCTTTTCCATGTGAACAAACGCATAGTCTGATAAAGCAGCAGACAGAGGGGTTAGCGGTTAGGGGGTAAAGCCCCAAACTGGGGACACACACACACACACAAACACACGCACACGCGCGCATACACACACTCCCAATGGCAGGTCCCATTGCTCCGGCCAGTTACTTCCATACGCCTCCAAAGCTTTCCTCAGGTACTTAGTGCCCAGGCCAGAAGGCTGCCAATAGCCTCAGAGAAGTGAGAGAAATTCCATTAAAAGGACTCCAATAAAGCTATGAATAAAAAAGCTTCCTAAACTGCCAGACCAAAGGCAAGATGGGATCTTTAAATAAATCACACCCAACAAACTCAAGCCTCAGACTTCTTTGGAGCTTAGAGCTGCCACTCACCTGAGTTTATACCCAGGTATCAGTTTCCAAAAGTCTAGGAATCACATGTTTTATCCTGAGGGGCAGTGAGCTTAATTACAGCAAGGACACCAGTTCAAACCAAAGTTTATCAGAGAGGGACAGTTAGCAAGCAGCAATTTCAGGAATGACCCAAATGTGACCAAGAATTTCTCACATCTGTAAGGTACTTTACAAAAACAGTCACAGCATCTGACTCTCACAAACAGCCTGTAAGGGAGGCAGTCATCATGGATCACTGTCTTCGTTTTATGGATTAAGAAAGTGAGGCCCAGACTTGCCTGTGTGGTTAGACATTGCATGAGGGGCAGAACTAGACTTAAATCCAAAGGTCCTGGATCCAATCCCAGGGTTTTTCTGCTCTGACTTAGAGACATCTCAGAAACCTCAAAGAAAGTACAAGACAAACCAAAACCTCTTGCTTGCTCCCATAGGCTAAGACATGGGGAGGGGAAGGTCACATAGTAAGCAAACCAAAGGAGATGGAGAAAGTGTAGGAAATAAAGTCTAAGCACCCTCTACCCCAGGCTCACTCCCAGGGCCACACAGCTTTGCCATTTCCTATTTCCAACACCAAAATAAACCTGGCCCCACATTAAGTCTCAGGGACACTGAAAGTTTATCTATAGGAGACTTCTGATTAAAGAAGTCCCAATCATTGTGGCTGGAACCTTGCCTATCTCAAAGCACTTGGTGCTCTTTCCCCCAGATCCTCATCTGGGGCACTCAGAGGACCATGCAACTGGTCAATGCAGAGATGACTCCAGACCACTCCCAACAAAGAATCTGAACCTCCTCACCCCCCCCAACACCTAGGGACCAAAGGAAGAGGGTGCAGGGAAAGTAGAAGGCCAGAGAGGAAGGAATCAGAAAAGAAATCCTCAGCAGCCCAGTCTCACTCTGGGAAGATACAGGAACTAAGCCTGCTCACTGCCCCCACATCAGGAACAGGCAAAGTATCCACTAGGAAGTTGATTATAATCTGGAGCCTTCTCAGTGCTCAAAGACAATGGAATTTTCTGCAGCACAACAAGCACTTCTGAGAAATCCACTGATTACAGAACCTCCCTCCCTAGTTATTCTCCATGGGTACCAGCATTCTCTTTCTCTGTTCCTTGTGGACAAACACACAACCATCAAAACTCAAATGCAACTTATGGGAAAACACTTACGTGGAAAGCAATATGAAATAACCAAAATGGCACTGGGACTCAAGAGCACCACCACTGACCCTGGATTTAAGTCTCCTCATCTATTGCCCCATCTGCCCAATCTGTCTTGAGCTAAGGAACATGGAAGCATTTTGAAAAGTGTCACATCATACAATCTGTACAAACTGTCTTTCATGAGAATTCCCTATAGATACAACTTTCAGTTGTTCTAAGAAAGCACCGAGGCAGAGAACCCTTTGGACTTGCAATCTTTGCATCTGAGATCTAGAAAAATAAAATCAAGAGAAACAAACCCCTGTCGTGTCACATCTCATAGACAGACCCAATCATCTGTACCAGTACAATAGTGCAACACAAGCTCTCCTTTCCCTGGGGAGGGGAAGACCTCACACATAGGGGAGAGGGCGGAAAGGAAAGGTGAGGCAGCAGAAAACAGAAGCGGGGAGGAGGGGACGGAAGGATCCTAGAGGAGAGCAAGCCAGCTGTCCTGGGATAGGGAGAAATAAAACCTGAATGAGAATCACCTAGGCATCTATATCTAATCAGGCCTGACATGGGTGGAATTGAGCAAAGGCAACCAGTGAGCAATGGGAAAAGCTGTAAGCCCAGGTCTTATTATAGCCCAATTATAATTATAACCCAATCATAGCCCAACTTTGACCATTAAAAAAAATGTTTTAAGAACCAAGTTGCAATGTCTTGAAATCCACATAAAAAAACCACATTAAAATCAACTGGACAAAAAAAAATTACAATTGAATACCATCCACATATAGGGGGTTCCTGGGGAAAAAAAAAAAACAACATATGCCTAGCTGGCTCAAAGTGCCACAGGCCTGACTAGTCTCAAAAAAGAAAGTCACCCTAAGGGGAGGGCCTGGGGACAGCAAAAAAGACCAGATCCTAGTTTCTTCAAGAACACAAGGAAAAACACCTGAAGATTCAAGGATCACCAAGAGCCCCATCTGGCCCTCCAAATTAGATGATGGGATATGAAGAACTTTCAAGAAGACTCTTTTTGCTTATGGAAAATAATCAATCTAGGCTTTCCAGCATCTAGGCACAATGACTATCATTCTTCTGTGGGTCCTAAGTGCAAGGTGGGAAAGCATCTCCTCAGAATCCTCCTAGGTTTCTCAAAGGCTGATGATGAGGCCCCACTTCTCAGGGCAGCCAAAGCGACAAAGGTTGAGGGCAGCTCTACTACACTGAGTAACCGATGGCCACCAAGCAACTTCCCCCTTCCTGCTACACTAAAGAAGGACCAACTCCCCCCAAAGTGGGAGGCCTCTGGATTTTAAGTGGTAAAGACGAGAGAGTCAATGTAGTAGGAAACAATGAGAAGCCGTTCCTCTTTCTTGCCCATATTACTTCCTCCCTTCCCACATTCTGATTCCAAACTTCAGTTCTCAGGATTCCATGAAGCCATATATTCTATTCCTCCTGTCTCCAGTATTTAAGAGAATCCCCATAGATCTTTCCTGATTAAATCAAATAATTTACCAACAAGAAGAGTTCTTACTACAAATAAATACTTCCAAAATACCTGACATGTCAATAACAATTTCTGCTCATAGGTGCACAGACATTCTTCAGGTGCTTCCAAAGGAAATCTCTGATCCCTCCCGGCCCCACCTCGAAGTCTAAGCAAGCAGTGGTGAATGATGCAATTATTTTCCCTCTGCTACCTGGTTTCTGAGAAGGGACTTAGCAAAGGTTCCTTGACACCATGAATTCCACAGCAATTCTAAACTCACACAACCAAGTTACTCAATTCTCCACTCAGAACCCACCCTACAGAAGGGGCAGTTCTAACACTATTTATGCCAACTAAAAACCAACAGTAGTCAAGTCAGATCCCCCACTTTCTTTCAAGTCCTTTCTATCCTTTCCTCAAAACAAAAACACACTGCAAAACCCCATCCATAGCCTGCTCCAGAACACCTGGCAGAAGAGCCTGGATCTGGATACTCCTGGACTTCCATAACCTGAGTTAAGGAAAACAGAATGCAACAGGAATGCAGGATAAGAAAGCTATTTCCCACTCAGCAGTAGAGGGCCAAATGAAATCTTTACTTGTCCCACCCTTTGCAGGAAGAAATAGATCCACCAAGAAGGATCCTTCCTGGCCCAGATCAGCAGATCCAGAAATCACAGAGGGTTTCACTCCCTAACACTTCTCTTGCTGAGTCTTAGCCCCCAAACAGAGGCCTAAAAGATCCTCGAAATATATCCCTCCTCCCTCTCTTCTGATTTCCAAGAAATCGTGGCTTCTGCAGATGATCAGGAGCTAACCTGATCCCATCTAGAAAAGATGCTGAACTACACAAGGATTATGCCTCTTTTTCCAATTCCTGCCACAGATGACAGAACTCAGGACAAAACAAAGTATGAAACAGGGCTGCCTGAATCGATATATCCAAGACAACTGTGAAGGATGTAGAACGAAACCTATCCACCCCCTAAGAACTGATGACGGCTGAACAGTCCGAAACAGGCTTCCTTTGGTGAATTTTATTTTTCCTCCTGCTTTTCCTTCACAACGTAACGTTCTGCCTGACTACGCATGTACAGCCCTGGGGGGAGGGGGAAGGAAAGGAGAGAATATGGAGCTCAAAGTTTTAAAAACGAATGTTGAAAATTATTTTTACACGTGCTGGGAAAAAGTAAAATACTAAAATTCCAAAGTAAATAAAAATCAACACTTAAAAAGGGCCATCCGCTGTATAGGAGAGAAACTAATCATTAAGCCACCCGCAGCGGCCTCCCGACGGAAGGACGCCCAGCGCTCCAGGCTTTTAAGCCTGACTTGCAGGCCCCCGGCCCCAGACCGGGGTCCAACCACTGGGACTTAAGGCGAGGGCTGCGCCCGGGGCCCCTCCTCTTCCCGCACGTCTATGGCTGCAGAGCTGGGCTCCGCCAAGACCCTGGGAGGAAAAGCCCCTTCCGGGGACGGCTCCTTAGACTTCAGGGCCCCGTTACCTTCCACTCCGGCACATTCGTCAGCATCGAACCGGCGGGAGGGCGGGCCCAGAGCCCTGACCTTTCACCCCACGCCTCCGACCGACGTCTGAAGGGCAAAGGAGGGGGAAGGGGGCCGGCCCCTGCGCTCCGGATCCAGCGTGTCCCCCGTCACTTCCCAATACTTTACGACCGTTTGGCGACAGCCCCGCCCCGCCCCCCCCAGAGGGGGAGGGGAAGGCGCGCCCCCGCCGCGCACACGCGCCCCCGTCCCCCCACAGGGTGACTGGCTTAAAGCGTGCTCGCCGCCGCCGCCGGGCACGGCCCCGACACGCGCCCCCGCGGGTCCTGGCCCCGGCTCCCCCGGGCGCGCCCCCGCGTTACCTTTGACCACGTCACACTCTATGACGGGGCCGTGGCGCTCGAAGAGGCTGCGCAGCTCCTGGCTCGTGCAGGCGGCCGACACGTTCCCCACGAAAATTTTCCAAGTGTTGAGAGGCCGCGGACGCGACATCTCCACCACAAGGGCGCGCCCCGGCCGGAGTTCGTGGCCGTGCAGGGCCTCGATGGCGCGCAGCGCACCCGCGGCCTCGCGCACGTGCACGAAAGCGAACTGCTTCATGACGGCGCAGCTCATGACGGTACCGAAGCGCGAGAACAAGGCCGCGAGCTCCTCCGGAGTCGTGTCCGCCCCATCTACGTTACCCACAAAGATCTTCATGGCGCCGCCGCCCCCGGCCAAGAGCTCAGACCCCTGCCTTTCCCTGAGCGACGAGAGAGATGTCCGCCCTGACGGCCGTCCTCCCCTGGAATGGAGGGCGGACGAGAACCCCGCCGCGCAGCCGCAGCGCGCCGGCCAATCGCAGCCGGCGCTCCGCGCCACCTCCGGCCAATGAGTGCGGCGGAAAGGGCCGCGCGCGGGGGACAGCCAATCCCCCCGGCCGGGGAGCCCGCTCGCTGGGCGAGGAAGTTCGGGAAGGGGGGGCGGTGGCGGCGCGCGCGCGACCAACGGCCGCCCGCCCCACCTCCCCTCCGCTTCCCTCCTCCCCTCCCCCGCCGTTGGGGAAGCGGCCGCGATCCGAGCTGGGGAGCGAAGGGCGGGGCGGGGAAGGGAGAGGGTGAGCGAGCCTGAGGACCCGCTGCGGGAGGGCCCCGGCCCGCCGACCCCCGGGCGCGGCCGGGCTCCTGCAGGCGAAGGGGAGGGGCTCCGAGCCCCCGAGGTGGGGCCGTGGGGCGGTGGCCGGTCCACCTGCGCAGCTCAGCCCAGCCCCCGCTCCCAGACCCCCTGCCCAGGTCCCGGGAGCCGGCCCCGGCCCTTACCTTTCCAGCTTGGCCTCCCATGCCTCCTCGGCTCCCTGGCCCTCGACGTTCCAGTGCCGCTGTGCCCCAACGGCCTCGGCATTCCATGCCCAGCCCGGGGCCTGGAACCCTGTGCCAACCCCTCCCCCGCACCGAGGAGGGCGCCCCTTCCTGGCAGGGCCTCTGCTTCCGCCAGTCCCCTTCATGAACAAGTGATACCCTCCCACGACTCTCCCACAGGACCCATCGTGGGGGCCCTTGGTGTTCCTGGCGTTGGGTTGGGAGGGCTGGGGGAATCCGGTAGGTAGGTGGAGATGGGAGTGAGAGCATCCTGGGGATGGGGGCTCAGCTACAGAAAATGCTGAGATGGAGAAATAGTCCTTGTCCATGGTTCCTTCGGGCCAACACTGGGAGGCGGCCAGGGGCTTCCCTGACTTCTCTTCATAAATGCTCCTTCCCTACGCTCCCGTTGTTTAGTGGTGTAGTTAGTGTAGGAAACTCACCATGTTCAGATCCCCACTGATACAGACTAGCCGCTGGAATTGAGTTTGGGGGAGCCCGGGCTTTGTGACTCCCAGGTACGGCCGTCTCTCTCATGTCACACAGCTCCTTTGCCCTGCCCATACAGCGCGCATTGAATAGATGGCTGTTGAATCGAACTGAATCCATGCACTAGGCTGGAAGCATTCCACTCTCCAGAGATATAATTATGGACCTTGGGATGGTTAGGAGCAGCCCCTAATTTTCCAAGTGTTTTTCTTCAATTCTTAGTTCCAGTCACTGTCCGTTTACTGTCCAAGACAAAACTGCCTGGATCATTGGCCTTCTTCATCTACTTGGCTGTTCCTTTGTGGCTTGTGAGCTCATGATGTAGACTCTGCAACCTTCTGAAGCTGGACAGAGAACCATCCCATGGTCATCTACCACCCAGAACTTCTGCAAGGAGGACCCCTTCCATGTGGATTCCAGGAAGGACTTTCTGCTGGACAGTGTCAGAAACCTTTAGGGCTTACATAGTGCCTGTCACTAGGTACTTAGTGTGCTTCTTGACTGGCTCTGACCTTCAGTGAGCATATACTTCTCTGCCTTGTTCTGTCCTGATCTTCAGGGGATCACTGTACAGAGGTCTATCTGCAGTTGCATCTGTCAAGGAATCTTACATGATGCCAAAATGTGCATGGGAGATCGAGAGGAAGGTCATATCAACAATGAGTACCCACAGCTCAAGCCACCACAGAGCTGAAGCTGTGCTCTGCCATGGAAAATCATCTGCAGAAATGTGCCTGTTCTCTAATCATTTCATTGATATGTAGAGTTTGTGGAGTTGAGAAAGCAAGCACATGGGACCCTGCTGCTAGGGGGCGCCATGGTGCACAAGAGCTAGGCCTCCAGTGGGGATGACCTGAGTTCAAATTTGTCCCCAGACACTACCTATGTGAACTTAAGAAAGTCACTTAACTATGTTAACCTCAGTCTCCCCAATTGTAAAATGGGGACAGTAACAGCCCCTATCTTCCAGGATTGTTGTAAGGATCAAATGAGATAATAATTGTAAAAAGTGCTTAGCACAATGTCTGGCATGCAGTAGGTGCTTAATAAAAGTTTGCTCCTGGCTAATATGGAAATAAATTTTACATGACTTCACACATGTCATTAATATCCTATTGCTTGCCTTTTCAAGGGGTGATAGAGAGGCAGGAAGGAGAGAAAAAGAATTTGGAACTCAATCCCCCCACCCTGGAAATTTTTTCTTTTATCTATTTTTTAAATTTTAAGCATTCATTTCCACAAGATTTTGAGTTACAAATTTTCTCCACATCTTTCCCCTACTCCCCACCCCAAAATAGCAACCCAACTGATTATCCCTTCTCACAATGTTCTCTCTCTTATATCCTCCTCCTTTACCCCCCTAACTTTCTAGTAGGGCAAGATGGATTTCTATACCCCAGTGCCTGTATATCTCATTTCCCTGTATATCTCATTTCTTCATGTAAAAAAAATTTTTTTAACATTTGTTTTTAAAACTTTTGTTTCCTGATTCTTTCCCTTCTTCCCTCCTCACCCACCCCCACTTGGAAGACAAGCAATTCGGTATAGGTTGTACATGTGTAGTTACACAAAATGTTTCCATAGTAGTGATATTGTGAAAGATTAACTATATTTCCCTCCATCCTATCCCACCCCACATTTATTCTATTTTCTACTTTGACTCTGTCCCTTTTCAAAAATCTTTGCTTCTAACTACCCTCTCCCCCAATCTGCTCTCTCTTCTATCATCCCCCCTCTTATCCCCTTTCCCCCTGCTTTTCTGTAGGGTAAGATACCCAATTGAGTGTGTATGTTAAATTAAATCCTTAAGCCAAATTCAATGAGAGTAAGGTTATCCCATTTCCTTTCACCTTCCTGCTCTTCCCCTCCATTGTAACAGTGTTCTCTTGCCTCTTATATGAGATAATTTATACTATTCTGTCTCTCCCTTTCTCCTTCTCCCATTATATTCCTCTCTCACCTCTTAATTTTATTTTTTAGATATCATCCCTTCCTATTCAACTAATCTTGTGCCCTCTGTCTATGTATACATGTACACAAATATACACACTCACATATGTATTTATACACACATACACAATCCTATACATACATAATATATTCCCTTCAACTATCCTCATACTGAGAAAAGTCTCATGAGTTACAATTATTGTTTTTCCAAGTAGGAATATAAGTAATTAAACTTTAATAAGTTCCTTATTATTTCTTTTTCCTGTTTACCTTCTCATATTTCTCTTGCTTCTTGTATTTGAAAATCAGATTTTCTGTTTAGCTCTGGTTTTCTCATCAAGAATACTTTAGGGGCGGCTAGGTGGCGCAGTGAGTAGAGCGCTGACCCTGGAGTCAGAAGGACCTGAGTTCGGATCCGGCCTCAGACAACCCACACAAACAAAAACCTAGCCATGTGACCTTGGGCAAGTTACTTAACCCCAATTGCCCTAAAAGGGGCGGCTAGGTGGCGCAGTGAGTAAGAGCACCGGCCTCGGAGTTGGGATGAGCCGAGATCAAATCCGGCCTCAGAAAATGAGCACCCACACATAAATAATGACTAGCCGTGTAACCTTGAGCAAGTTACTTAACCCCAATTGCTTAAAAAAAAAAAAAGAATACTTTAAAGTTCCCTGTTTCATTGAATAATCATATTTTCCCCCTGAAGCATTATACTCAGTTTTGCTGGGTAGGTGATTCTTGGTTTTAATCCTAGCTCCTTTGACCTCTGGAATATCATATTCCAAGCCCTTTGATCCCTCAGTGTAGAAGTTGCTAGATCTTGTGTTATCCTGATTGTGTTTTCACAATACTCAATTTGTTTCTTCCTGACAGCTTGTAATATTTTCTCCTTGACCTGGGGGCTCTGGAATTTAGCTGTGATATTTCTTTTTGGGATATTTTTCAAGAAGTGATAGGTGAATTAGTTCAATTTCTATTTTGCCCTCTGGTTCTAGAATATCAGGGCAATTTTCCTTGATAATTTCTTGAAGGATGATTTCTAGGTTCTTTTGATCATGGCTTTCAGGTAGTCCAATAATTTTTAAATGATTTCTCCTGGATCTATTTTCTAGGTCAGTGTTTTTTTCCAATGAGATATTTCACATTGCCTTCTATTTTTTCATTAGTTTGGATCTGTTTTATATTATCTTGATTTCTCATAAAGTCATTAGCTTCCATTTGCTCCAATCTAATTTTGAAGGAATTATTCTCTTCAGTGAGTTTTTGAAATTCCTTTTCCATCTGGTAAATTAAGCTTTTTAAGGCATTCTTCTCACTGGCTTTTTGGGTCTCTTTTGCCATTTGAGTTAGTCTATTTTTTAAGGTGTTATTTTCTTCAGTATTTTTTGGTTCTCCTTTAGTAGGCTGTTCACTTTTCATGATTTTCTTGCATCCTCATTTCTCTTCCCAATTTTTCCTCCACTTCTCTTACTTGATTTTCAAAATCCTTCTTGAGCTCCTCCATGGACTGAGACCAATTCATATTTTTCTTGGAAGCTTTTGATGCAGGAGTTTCAACTTTGTTGCATGTTTTGATCCTTTTTTGTTCCCAAAAACGGATTGTGCTTTCTCTGCTTGCTCATCTTGCCAGTCAATTATTTGACTTCTGAACTATTTGCCATGGTAGAACTCTGCTTCCAGAGAGCTTTGTCCCGAATCACTGGGGTTTTCACCAATGTTGTCAGAGGTCTGAGGAGGGTTCCCTCTCTACAGCCACCACAAGCTCTGGCCCATTACCATTCCTCACCCCAGATCACCACCCAAGAATTCGACCCAGATCCAAGCAGGTCAAAGCAAGAGCAACTACCCTCTGAATGGTTGCTTGGTCCTCCTACAATCTGCAGTCTAGGAGCTCTGCAGGCAGCCATGCAGTAGCAGCTGCAGCTGCACCTCCACCACTTCTCACCCTGGGGGCAAGGGCTTTTCTGTCACCCGGTTCCAACAGAGTTCCCCACTGACCTTTTAGTTTCTCTTTGGCATTTATTAGTTGAGAAGTCTGGAAACTGCCACAGCTGCTGGTGATTCACTCTCCTGAAGTTTGCTCCAGCAGGTCTGTGCTGCTGGTTGGGGCTGCCCCAGGTCTGGGACTGTGCAGCCCACACAAGACTGCACTCAGCTCCCAGCTCAGTGAGATGGACCCTTCCTGTAGGCTTTCCAGGCTGCCTTCAGTGGGAGATTTGTTTCTCTCCATCACTTTGTGGGTTCTGTAGCTCTAAAATTTATTTAGAGTCATATTTTATAGGTATTTGAGGTGGTTGGTAGGAGCTCAATCAAGTTCCTGCTTTTACTTTGACATCTTGGCTGTGCCCCCTGGAACTCAATTTTTTAAAATGAATGTTAAAGAAAATGTTTATATATAATTGGGAAATATTTAACAAAATTAAAATATATCAAAAATGTTTAAATGCTTGTTCCCTTTCCTTTCCTCTAATCTTGCCCATTATTAAATTGTTCAGTTTCTTCCCCTCTTTCAGATATTTTGAAACTTATTTCCTCAATGCTTTTAAAACCTGGGGTAAAATGGATAATTTTTAGATAGATAATTAATAGCTGGTTGTTGAATTGAACTGAATCCAAGCAATAGGCTAAAATTAAAATGTTAAAGGTTTTGCACAAACAAAACCAATGCAACCAAATTTAAAAGGAAAGTCAAAAACTTGGGGAAAAAGTTTTGCAACAAGTATTCTTGATAAAGACCTCATTTCTCAAATATATAGAGAACTGAATCAAGTTTTAAAAAATGCAGGTCATTCTCTAATTGTTAAGTGGCCAAAGGATATGAAGAGGCAGTTTTCATATGAAGAAATTAAAGCTATCTGTAGTCATATGAAAAAAATGCTCTAAATCACTATTGATTAGAGATATGCACATCAAAACAACTCTGAGGTACCATCTCATTTCTATCAGATTGGCTAATATGATTAAAAAAAAGAAAAATGATAAATGTTGGAGGGGATGTGAGGAAAATGGAACACGAATGCACATTTGGTGGAGTTGTGCACTGATCTAACCATTCTGGAGAGCAATTTCAAACAATGCCCAAAGGACTATAAAACTCTGCATACCATTTGATCCAACATTGCTAGGTCTATATCCCAAAGACAAAAAAAAGGGAAAAGGATCTATTTGTACAAAAATATTTATATCTGCTCTTTTTGTGGTTACTAAGAATTGGAGATTGAGGGGATGCCCACCAAGTTGGGAATGGCTAAACAAGATGTGGTATATGATTGTAATGACATATTATTGTGGTATAAGAAATGACAGGATGATTTCAGAAAAACATGGAGATAACTTACATGAACTGATGCAAAGTGAAGTGAACAGAACCAGGAGAATGTTGTGAACAGTAACAGGAATGATGTTATGAAGTTATGATGAAGAACTGTGAATGACTTTGCTATTCTCAGCAATACACTGATCTGAGACAATCCCAAAGGACTAATGATGAAGTATATCATCCACTTCCATTGAAAGAACAGATACCATTTGAATGTTGTTTGTCCTTCATTCTCAAAGAGGACCATGGCATCAGGAAGATGATGCCATGACTTACAAGTAAATTGGATGTAAGTGAGGAAGGGTAGTGCAAAGTCACCAGCCTCACTTTCTCCTCAGGATCCATCTGGGTCCAGTGGCCAGACATAGATCAGGATGACTGGAGAGGGCCCTGGATACAGTGGGAGACCTTGGCATTTTTTAAGTTAAGGTCTTTCCTAGGTCTCAGTTTGACTGAGGAATGGTTCAGTAATTAAGGCTAAGCAAGAAATGAGGTGAAGAACAACCTCTTTTGCCTAATTAAAAAAAATAGACTGAAGCATCTTCTTTTTTCCTCTCTTTCATTCTTTTATTTTTTAATTTGAGCTTTCTTGTACAAATGACTAATAAAATGACTAAAATGTTTTACATGATTGCATATGTACAACCTGTATCTAATTGTTTATCATCTCAGGAAGGGCATTAGGGAAGGAGGGAAGAAGGGATAAAATGAGCTGCTCAATTCAACTATCATTTGAGGGCTTTTTTGTTTGTTTCTTCTTAATTTTAATTTTATTTTCAGCTCCAAATTCTCTTCCTTCCTTCTGTTTCTCCCACACACATTGAAAAGGCAAGAAATATGATACTCATTATATATGTGAAGTCATGCAAAACATATTTCCCCATTAACCATTCAGCAATCACTAGTTAAGTGCCTAGTTAAGGCCATTCTAGGCACCAGAGATAGTGTAAGAAGCAGGGAGGTGATGAATTGGCTCATGGCCTTATAGGGGCCATCTCTGGAAGCTTGCAGAAAACTCTCTGGTATCTAGGGAACCCATAGAAACTCATTTGAAGAGCCCTGCAGTTCATTCTGCTTTGCCAAGACAGAGTTCTCTTCTTGGCCGACAAGTATGAGGAGCTAATGATTGTGTGGCTATTTCAAAGGGATGTATATATGTCTGTAATATCAATCTGTAACATCAGTTTGTAAGTGGGGTGCTTTGGGATCTATGTCTGTAAAATCAATTTGTAAAACCAGTCATACAATCACATTTCCACCCCCACCCCTAGCCTCAGAGCATTGACTCTGCCCCTTCCCCCTTCCAGCACTCTGCCCAGCAACAACTCATGACCTGTTTATCTCCGCTTGATCTATGAATCCTTCACTAAATGTTATCTCCCTTAGTTAGAGTGGCCAGCTGCACCATAAATTTTTCAATACCTTATCTATAGGGTAACTCCTTAGTCAGTTATATACCCACACTGTCTCTGATGACCTTGGTGGGTGACAGACTGGGCATTCTTTAGTGATGTGTCAGGCCTAAAACCACACCTCCAGCTAGCCCCCCCTTGAGCTATTTCCCAGTGAATCATGGGCAATACCCCTGCTCAGTTGAAATTAAAAGTGCATGGTCCTTTGAGCACTGACCACTCCTTAACTCCTCCCTGATCCCACCCTTACTCACCTAGTTAGCATAATTGACACCTTAAAACTATGCCTGTGACCTCTGCAAGTTTGCAGGTTCCATAAGGATCCTTGCCTGCTGCTCCACGCCTTGCTGTGCAGCATAGCAATAAACTTTACAATCTCGACTTCAAAGTTTACTTGAGCCTGGTGAATTCCTTCTAGACTGAATGGCAGGGTTTCTGGTCACTGATAGTGATCAGGGTCCCTGGAAGAACCTCTTACCCTCCTCCCTCCTTATCACCTTTCCCTCTTCACCTTCTTGCTATCTAGATGCCCTCTCCCAGTTCTATCTAGGTCTGCCCTCCCCAAACCCCCCTACCTCCAATCAACAAAATCAAAATATCCATTCTTTCTAGTCAAAAGATTTCCTGTGAATAATAGGAAAATAACCTGGTAAGTCACAGAGTATTCTCAGCTACAGTTTGATTTAACATGATTCTGTTTCCTAGCATCCTCTAGAAATGACCATTATCACACTCTTTCAGTGGGGGAGAGGAGTTGCAGCAGAGGGGATTGCAAAGCTCAATGAAATGATGAACTATGCTATGCAGGGTTACCCAAGATGGACAGGGCATAGGGGAGAGTTCTGACAGAAGGTGATCCACAGAGAAGATGGCAAACCACTCTAGGATGTCTGCCAGGAATACGCCATGGGCGCCACACCACAAGATAAGTCTCTCAGGCTGAAAGGTGTCCAATATGCTACTGGGGAAGAACGGAGGACAATTACAATTAGCTGCAGTACTGATCAGTGCTAAAGTAGGAAGTCAGAAGATAATTGGAATAGCACAGAGTACCAAATGAAGCAGGGTAGGGACTAATAGAGTTTTGTCAAGAGAACTCGATGGTCAGAGCAAACACTCTTCAACAACCCAAAAGCCGATGGTCAATATAGAAATCAGACTGATCTACTTCACAGCCAAAGGTAGAAACACTCTACACAGTCAGATGAAGCAAGACCTGGAGTTGACTGTGGCTTAGATCACTAGCTTCTTATTGTAAAATTCAGACTTAAATTGAAGAAAGTAGGAAATGCATAGGTCAGACCTAAATACAATCCCATAAAAATATGACATGTAGGTGATGAAGAGATTCAAGGGATTAGATCTGGTAGATAGAGGGCCTGAAAAACTGTGGACAGAGGTTTGTGGCATTGTGCAAGAGGCAACTCCAAGAAGAAAAGGAAGAGCAAGAAAGCAAAATGGTGCTCTGCTGAGTCTACAAATAACTGAGAAAAGAAGGAAAGGGGAAGGAGGAGGGGGAGGCACAACGACTTGAATGCAGAAGTCTGGAGAATAGCAAGGGGAGGTAAGCAGAGATAATGAGCAATGTAAAGAAATAGAAGAAACAACAGTACAGGAAAGAGGAGATCTCTTCAAGTAAATCAGAGATACCAAGGGGGAAGTTTCATGCAAAAATGGGCACAAAAAAGAAAAAATGGCAGGGATTGAACAGAAGCAGAAGAGATGGCAAGAATAAGACAAAGGTACTATACAAGGAAGATCTTAACATCGCCAGTAACCACGATGGTGTGGTTCCCCATCTAGATCCAGACATGCTGGAGAAGGAAGTCAAGTGGGCCTTAGGAAGCACTGCTAACAATAAGGCTAGTGAAGCTATTGAGAATCTTGAAAGATGATGCCAGCACAGCAGTGGCCACTGGATTGGAAAATATTGGTCTACATCCCAATCCTAAAGAAGGGCAATGCCAAGAAATGTTGAAATTGCCAAACAATTGTGTTCATTTCATAGACCAGCAAAGACATGCTTAAGATTCTGTAGTCTAGGCTTCAGCAATTGTAATGGAAATGCACATTTAAAGATCTCCCCTGCCCCTAGCTTAAGTGCACCTGGAGCCTGTGGTGGGAGGCTTGTTTTTCAGGAAAGCCCACACCTTGATACTTGGTGATTGGGCAGTGGGTCAAGAAGGTTGTTACATTCTCTGAGCCAGGAGAAGGCTATATAAACCCTGATGGGAGGCTTTGCTTTGTTGTACCCCCCAGATGAGACTCTGGGCAGCCATTGAGAGTCCTCCCCCGCCCCCTTTGAAAACCCAGATGTTGATGCTTCCCTCTCTGGTAACTGTGATTTGGTATTGATGTAATGGTTGGGCAGATTGGAAGCATGCCTCCTTGATCTGTCTGTTTCCCTGTTTTGAAACTTCTGGCTGTATACTCTGCAGTTTGGGGTGCTGACCTTTTTCCCCTGAACTAGGTAAACGATATATTTTGATTGATTAAATTAAGCTTGTTAGCCCATTTTGAGTTACTTTCCTTTAGAAAAGTAGATCTAAGAACCTGTGTTGGCAGCCACCCTGGGGATGTTGGGGTGCTTGCTGCAGTTGGACACTACTCCACTTTGCCCTTCCCTTCATTGATTTGTAAAGCAGACAACTCCACCTTCCTCTCCCTTAATCTATATGTAAACTGGCAGGACCCCCCACCCCTTGCTTTCCCCTGATTGATATATGGGAGGGAGTGAAGAGGGAAGGGTGATAAGGAGCGGGGGAGGGTAAGTGGTTCTGCCAGGGATACCACCCTGGCATCCAATCTGGAAGGAATTCACCAGGCTCAAGCAAACTTTGAAGCTGAAATTGTAAAGTTTATTGTTATGCTGTAGAGAACATCGGGCTAGATTCTTATGGAACCTGCAAACTCGCAGGGGCCTCAGGCATAGTTTTAAGGTGTCAATTATGCTAACTAGGTGAGTAAGGGTGGGATCAGGGAGGAGTTAAGGAGTGGTCAGTGCTCAAAGGACCATACACTTTTAATATCAACTGTGCAGGTGTATTGCCCTTGATTCACTGGGAAATAGCTCAAGGGGGGGGGGGGGGCTAGCTGGAGGTATGGTTTTAGGCCTGATACATCACTAAAGAGTGCCCAGTCTGCCACCCACCAAGGTCATCAGAGACAGTGTGGGTATATAATTGACTAAGGAGTTACCCTATAGATAAGGTATTGGAGAATTTATGGTGGGGCTGGCCACTCTAACTAAGGGAGATAACATTTACATAACTTATTGTTTCAAGCAGAGATAAACAGGTCATGAGTTGTTGCTGGGCAGAGTGCTGGAAGGGGGAAGGGGAAGAGTCAATGCTCTGAGGCTGGGGGGGGGGTGTGGAAATGTGATTGTACAGACTGGTTTTACAAATTGATTTTACAGACATAAATCCCAAAGCACCCCATTTACAAACTGATGTTACAGATTGATACTACAGACATATATACATCACAAGGACCCCATCAGGAGTTCCAGCCTATGGTTTCGAGCCAGCGGGAAATTCAAATGTATACTGACCAATCACTGATTGTAGTTTCACTTCCTAGCTGGCAGGAAAATCAAATGTACACTGACCAATCACTGTAGTTTCAGCTTATTAACCTGGCTATGGAACCTCTATAAAACCGGCACAATGTCTGTGCCAAAGCACTGTCTGATCTGGGCATGTACCCCGACAGTCCCTCGATAATAAAATCCACTTTTTAAATTTAATCTCGGGGATATTCTGTCTTGCTTTATTGGGGTACAACACTGCTACAGCAATATATAAACCAAGAATTATCAAAAGAACAGGCTGTTTTTTTAAGAGGCAGAAGAACTAGAGGCCAAATTGTAAATATTCACTGGATCTGGAGAAAGCAAGGGAGCTCTAGAAAAACATCTACTTGTGCTTCATTGACTTCCCCAAAGCCTTTGACTTTATGGATCACAACAAAATGAATTGGGAGTAACAGATCATCTCATTTATCTCCTAAGGAACCTGTATGTGGGTCAAGAAACAACATTTAGAACCTAATATAGAACTACTGATTGGCTTAAGATTGGAAGAGGACAACAGCAAGGCTGTACATCACCGCCTTATCTATTTAACTTATATGTAGAATACATCATATGAAATGTCAGACAGAATGAATCAAAAGTCAGAATTAAGATTTCCAGGAGAACTATCAACTATCTCAGACATGCAGACACTACTTCTCTGAAGTGTAGGGGAATTAAGAAGCCTTTTGATAAAGAGGAGCGTATAAAAGCTGGCTTGATGCTTAACATAAAGAAATTGACATCTTGGCTGCTGGTCCCATCACTTTCTGGCCAACAGAGGGAGAAGTGGAAGCAGCGTCAGATTTTGTATTTTTGGGTTCAAAGATCACTGCAGACAGAGACTGCAGCCGTGAAATTGAAAGATGCTTACTCCTTAGAAGGAAACCAATGCAAACCTGGACAGCAGACGAAAGGGCAGAGACGTCACCTTGCTGGCAAAGGTCCATGGAGTCAAAGCTATGGTTTTCCAGTAGTAATGTATGGCTGTGAGAGTTATATTGTAGGGAAAACTGAAAGTTGCAGAATTGATGCTATTATATTGTCATGCTAGAGAAGACTTTTGAGAGTCCCTTGGACAGCAGGGAAATCAAATCAGTCAATACTTAAAGAAATAATTCAGACTATTCACTGGAAGGACTAAATACTGAATCTGAAATACTTTGGTCACATAATGAGAAGATGGGATTCATCAGAAAAGCCCCTGGTATTGGGAAAGATTGAAAGTAAAAGGAAGGGCCAGCTAGGTGGCACAGTGAATAGAGTACAGGCCCTGAAGTCAGAAGGACCTGAGTTCAAATCCAGCCTCAGACACTTGACACACTTGCTAGCCATGTGACCTTGGGAGAATCACTTAACCCCAACTGCCCTGCATTCCTTCCCCAAAAAAAGGAAAAAAAAGGAAGAAAGAAAGCAAAAGGAAAAGGGGATGGCAGAAGATGGAATGGACAGAAAGTGTCATGGAAACAATGAACATGAAGAGCACCTAGTTTATTCTCACTTCATTTTTTAAGACCACAAAATTCCTTTACGACTTTCAAGGGTTAAATGATTCAACAAATATGGGATTTTTAAAAAAATTAAATTAAAGAAGGTATTTACATTTCAAAAATAAAACATATTCAAAATCAGTCTTTGTCAGTTTCTGAAAATCAATGACTTCCACTTTCATGATTTTTCACTGTTCAATATAGCTATTAAATATGGGCACCCCAAAAAAATAGATAGGGGCGGCTAGGTGGCGCAGTGAGTAAGAGCGTCGGCCTCGGCGTTGGGATGACCCGAGATCAAAACCGGCCTCAGAAAACGAGCCCCCACGCATAAAAAACATGACTAGCCGTGTCACCTTGAGAAAGTTACTTAACCCCAATTGCTTTAAAATTAAAAAAAAAAAATATGGGCACCCACTACCACGTTCCAGGAAGCATACTCATTTTTTCTGACTTACTCTGAAATGTGTTTTACTCCTTTTACAAAAAAAAAATGGAATTTGTCCTCACTTTGCTTTAAACCAACACTGCTTCTAGATCCCCTCCCAAAGGAGAACTTGTATGTTGGCAATTCTTGTAGAATTTCAGATTCTACAACTTAATGTGAGGTGCTCCTTCCTTAATTCTCCTCTCTATTACACTTGGTGAAAGCTGTGTTGTAGAAAACCAGCATTAGCAGAGTAACCCCAGGGAAATCCCCATTCCCAGACCAACATCAAGCACAGAAGCACCCGGCACAATTTCAGTTATCCATCCACCCGGGGCTCTGTTCATACTTTCTTCTCCTGCCTCCCAATGCTCTCTGGTGCCTAGGGTCAAAGGGACAGAGTTGCCACTTCTGGCTCCTCCTCAGTCTAGACCACCTTCCTTGGAACCGTGCGCTCCTCTCCTTCCATGGCCCTGTTCATATACTGAGTGGGATTAAGGGCAGCTAAGCCAGTTCCCTAACTGACTCCATGGCTGCCTACACTGTTCTCCCAGAGATAGCAACAACCGATGAAGAACCTCTAATGCTCCTTTTCCCTCTTGTTCTGTCTGCACCTGCTTTTACTCCTAACTTGTGTTCTGTTCCTCAAGTCTGCTTGTAGCTTTGATTTAATTTTTTTCCCAAATGCTTTATTAACTTCTGTTTTACATCATTTATTTCCACCAGATTTTGAGTTACAATTTTTTCCCCATTTTTCCCCTACACCCCTCTCAGAATAGCAGTCCCACAGAATATCCCCTCCTCCAATCTGCTCTCTCCCATATCTTCTCCCATACCCCCTTTGACTTTTCCAGTAGGGCATGGTGAATCTCTCTGCCCCAATGCGAAATATATCTTATTTCCCAATTATATGTAAATTAGTATTAATAATGGTATTTATATATTTTTAAACATTTGATTTTAAAACTTCAAATTCTAGATTCATTCCCTTCCTCCCTTGTCACCCACCCTTACTGGGAAGACAAGTAATTCAGTATATGTTGTACATGTGTAGCTATGCAAAACATTACCATAGTAGATATATTGTAAAAGACTGACTATATTTCCCTCCCTCCTATCCCACCTCCCACTTGGTCTATTCCCTCCTTTGATCCTGTCCCTTTTCAAAAGTGGATGCTTCCATCATCCCTCTTCTCATCCCCTTCCCTCCTACTCTCCTGTAGGGTGAGATATCCTATTTAGTATGTATGTCATTCTCTCCCTGGGCCAAATTCAATGAGAACATGGTTTTGCCTTTTTGCCTTCCTGTTCTTCCCCTCCATTGTAACCATTTTCCCTTGCCTCCTCTATATGAAATAGTTTACCCCCATTCTGTCTCTCCCCATCTCCTCTTGTTATATTCCTCTCTCACCTCTTAATTTCACCTTTTAAGTATCACCCTTTCCTATTAAATTTGACCCGTGCCCTCTATCTATGTATACCTGTAAACATATATACACACATTCACATATGTATTCATATGCCCATATACCCTTCTTCAACTATTTTCATACTGAGAGAAGTTTCATCAGTTACAATTATCATTTTTCCATGTAGGAATGTAAATAGTTCAACTTTGATAAGTTCTTTATGATTTCTTTCTCCTGTTTACTTTCTCAAGCATCTCTTGCTTCTTGTATCTGAATGTCAAATTTTCTATTCATCTCTGTTTTTTTCTTCAAGAATGCTTGAAAGTCCTCTATTCCACTGAATGATCACATTTTCCCCTGAAACATGATACTCAGTTTTGCTGAGTAGGTGATTGTTGGTTTTAATCCCAGTTCCTTTGTCCTCCAGAATATCATATTCCAAACCCTTTGATCCCTCAATGTAGAAGCTGCCAGATCCTGTGCTATCCTGGTTGTGTTTCCACAATATTGGAATTGTTTCTTCCTGGCTGCTTGTAATAATCTCTCCTTGAACTGGGAATTCTGGAACCTGGCTATAATATTCCTAGGAGTTTTCTTTTTGGGATCTTTTCCAGGAGGTGATCGATGGATTCTTTCAACCTCTATTTTGCCCTCTGGTACTTTAATTTTTGTCTTTGGAAGCATGATAGGTGATGCCTAACTCTATGTTCACTGTGGGCTGTGGAAAACAAGATGAAGGATGCCAGTCATTAGCTGGAAATACTGAAAATTTAAGGAGATAGTAGGGTTTCTCCTACCTAAAAGCTCCAGAGCTCATGTAATAGGATCTTGTTATATGGTAATGATTTTTATTGAGGAGGGAGGAAAAAAGAGGACAGAGGAGAGGAGGGGAAGGAGAGGAGACTTTTAAGTGGATGGGATCAATTTGCCTCTAGGCTAAAGTAGTGCTTTAACTAGAATCTAGGATCTTAGCAAGTGCCTAGCCCAAACCTCAGATCAGAACCCACAGAACAGAGAATGGGAGGGGCAGCTAGCTGACATAGTGAATAGAGCACAGGCCCTGGAGTCAGGAGGACCTGAGTTCAAATCTGGCTTCAGACATGTTACACTTACTAGCCCTATGACCTTGGGCAAGTCACTTAACCTCAACTGCCCTGCCTTCCCCCCTCCAAAAACAAACAAAAACAGAGAATGGGCCCAAAGGGAAAGCCACTTCTCTGAGCACGAAGTTGAAGGGGGTGGGGGGAGTTGGGAGAAAGGCATGGTTGGAAGGAATCAGCTCCTCCTCTTTGCTGTGATGAGGGAGTAAGAGAGTGCTTAGCCAAACTTTGCTCCACAGTGACCCCTGCTGTTTACACTTATTTCCAAGACAGGAAAAAAAAAAGAAAAAGCCCACAGATCTCAAGGACTGTTGCCAAAACTGATCTCTTTAAACTAATATTCCCCTGGGTTGCTTGTATTCTCCTGGGTTATTTACTATGACTACAAAGCTTGGTAATCATAAGACAGATTCAAATTCCAAGTAGCCTAAAGGTCAATGGAGAAGTGTAGGGCATGTGTATGGAGGAGATTGGGGTGTACCATGAAAAGGGAATCACAAGAACAGACAAAAAGAAATAAAATCATTCCTTTTTGCATATAGTGCAGATAATGTACATAGAGAACCTGGAAAGTTAAGTAAAAATTAATTGAAATAACTTCAGCAAAGTTGTAGTATATAAAATAAATCCATAGAAATCATCACTATTCTTTTTTTTAATCAAATGCTTTATTAAATTCTGGTTTGCATCATTCATTTCCACAAGATTTTGAGTTATAAATTTTCTCCCCATTTTCCCCCTACCCGCCACCTCAAAATAGAGATCCCACTGGATATCCCCTCCTCCAATCTGCTCTCTCCCATATCTTCTCCCATACCTACTCCGACTTTCCAGAAGGGCAAGGTGGATCTCTAGGCCCCAGTGCCTGTATATCTTATTTCCCAGTTACATGTAAAATAATATTAATAATAGTATATACATATATATGGATATATATTTAAACATTTGATTTTAAAACTTTGAATTCCAGATTCCCTTCCTCCCTGGTCACCCACCCTTACTGGGAAGATAAGCAATTCAGTATAAGTTGTACATGTTTAGCTATGCAAAACGTTTCCATAGTGGATATATTGTAAAAGACTGACTATATTTCCGTCCCTCCTATCCCACCTCCCACTTGGTCTATTCTCTACTTTGATCCTGTCCCTATTCAAAAGTGGGTGCTTCCAACTTCCCTCCCCACCAGCCTACCCTCCCTTCCATCATCCCTCTTCTCATTCCCTTCCCCCCTACTCTCCCGTAGGGTGAGATATCCTATTTAGTATGTATGTCATTCTCTCCCTGGGCCAAATTCAATGAGAACATGTTTTGCCTTTTTGCCTTCCTATTCTTCCCCTCCATTGTAACCATTTTCCCTTGCCTCTTCTATATAAGATAGTTTACCCCATTCTCTCTCTCCATCTCCTCTCATTATATTCCTCTCTCACCTCTTAATTTCACCTTTTAAGTATCATCCCTTCCTATTAAATTGGTCCTGTGCCCTCTATGTATACCTGTACACATATATACACACATTCACATATGTATTCATATGCCCACATATCCTCCTATATAGACATATATATGTATGTATGTGGGTGGGTTGGGGGTGTGTGTATATATATATATATATATATATATACACACACACACATTTCTATTCCCTTCAACTCTTCTCATACTGAGAAAAGTTTTATCAGACACAGTTATTGTTTTTCCATGTAGGAATATAAATAGTTCAACTTTAATAAGTTCCTTATGATTTCTTTTCCCTGTTTGCCTTCTCAAGCATCTCTTACTTGTTGTATCTGAATGTCAAGTTTTCTATTCAACTCTGGGTTTTTCATCAAGAATGCTTGAAAGTCTTGTATGCCACCAAATGACCATATTTTCCCCTTAAACAAGATACTCAGTTTTGCTGGGTAGGTGATTCGTGGTTTCAATCCCAGCTCTTTTGCCCTCTGGAATATCATATTCCATGCCCTTTGATTCCTCAGTGTAGAAGCTGCCAGATCCCGTGTTATCCTGATTGTGTGTCCACAATGTTGAAATTGTTTCTTCCTGGCTGCTTGTAATATTCTCTCCTTGATGTGGGAGTTCTGGAACCTGGCTATAACATTCCTAGGAGTTTTCTTTTTGGGATCTTTTTCAGGAGGTGATCTATGGATTCTTTCAACCTCTATTTCCCCCTCTGGTTCTAAAACATTAGGACAGTTTTCCTTGAGAATTTCTTGAAGGATGATTTCTAGGTTCTTTCTTTGATCATGGCTTTCAGGTAGTCCAATAATTTTTAAATTGTCTCTCCTGGATCTATTTTCCAGGTCAGTGGTTTTTCCCATGAGACATTTCACATTGCCTTCTGTTCTTTCATTTGTTTGGATCTGCTTAACAGCATCTTGATTTCTCATAAAGTCACTAGCTTCCATTTGCTCCAATCTAACTCTGAAGCAATGAATCTCCTCAGTGAGCTTTTGAGATTCTTTTTCCATCTGGCAAATTTGGGTTTTTAAGGCATTCTTCTCCTCATTGCCTTTCTGAGCCTCTTTTGCCATTTGAGTTAGTCTATTTTTTCAGGTGTTATTTTCCTCAGTCAGGCAGTTGACTGTCATTTCATACTTTTCCTGCATCCTTCTCATTTCTCTTCCCAGTTTCCCCCACTTCTCTTATCTGCTTCTTAAGGTCCTCTATGGCCTGTAGCCAGCTTGTATTTTTCTTGGAAGTGTTTGTTGCAGGAGTTCTGACTTCACTGTCTTCATCCTGTTCCATGCTTTGATCCTTTTTGTCCCTGAAATAGGAGTATAAAGCTGGGTTGCTCTGTTTACTTTGCTTACCTCATTTGCTCATGTTGCCACTCAATTACTTGACTTTTGGGCTTTTTGCCACAGTAGGACTCTGCTACCAGACAGGGGAGCTTCGTCCTAATTGCTGGGGTTTTCTCAGCTGCCAAAGGTATTACTTGGGTACCCTCTACACGCTCTGGCTCTACACAGAGAAGAGAATGAGAATCCCAGCTCTTTTGCCCTCTGGAATATCATATTCCATGCCCTTTTATCCCTCAGTGTAAAAAGGCCTCTACATGCTCTGGCAAGCTGGTTGCATACCCCAGGACCTCCACCCTAGACCACAGTCCAGATCCAAGCAGGTTAAAGCAAGAGTGATCACCCCTCAGAGTGGTCACTTGGTCCCCCTACAACCTGCAGGCCAGGAGCTGAAGCAGCTACATGGCTATGGCTGCACAGCTGCTGCACCTCAGTGGCTTCTCTCCCCCAGGGGAAAAGGCCAACCACACTCCTGAACTACTGGATGCCAAAGTCCACACTGCACTGACCTCTCACTTTGTCCTTAGCATCTATGTATTGACAATTCTGGAAACCGCCACAGCTTCTGGTGATCTGAAGTTCCTCCAGCCAGCAGCTGGTCAGGCTACCCTGGGGCTAAGACCTCCAGCCCGTGTGGGGCTGGAATCAGCTCCCAGAGCACTGCACTGGCCAATTCCTGCTGGCCTACAGGGCTCTCCTCAACGGGAGGTTCCTTCTCTGTGTCATTTTGTGGTTTCTGTAGCTCAAAAGTTTTTTCAGAGTCACCTTTTAAATAAATTGGGGGAAGTAGAAGCTGGAGCCCCAAGGGAGTCCTCTTTCTATTGTACCATCTTCAAATCATCACTATTCTTGAATGTAACGCAAAAAATAATCAGAAAGAGCTGGAAAAAGAAAATCCTTTAAAAATAACAACTACAGAAGCTATAAAATACTTTGGAATGCACCTACCAAGATTCGCTAAAAAGGACAATATGAATCTGACCACAAAATGCTCTTTTTCAGAAATAAAAACAGAAATAATGGATAAGCATGAATTCTCTGACTAGATCAAGCCAACATAATAAAAAGGAGAACACTACTTGACTTGCTTTTTCAGTGCTAAAGGGGTGTCTTATAAAGCAATGAAGAAGAATCCAAGTCATATGAAAGAAAAAAAGGCCGAGAGTCTCAAAGCTAATTATGAGAAAAGTGGGAAGTCTGGCAGAAATTAGGTTCAGACTAACTCCTTGTGCCATCTACTAAAGTAAGCTCCAAATGGATACATGCCACAGATGTAAAAAGTCACATCATAAACAAATTAGAGCAGCAAGAAAGAAATGATCTTTGTTTTCTGCATAGGGAAAGAGATTATGACTGATATATAAGTGATATAATCACATAAGATAAAATGAAAACTTTTGATGACATGAAAATTTAAATATTTTTGTACAAACCTATTTAATATAGTAAAAATGAGATGGGAAAACTGGGGAAAATCTTTGCAGATTTCTCAGATAAATGTCCTATTCCCAAGATATATAAGGAGATGATTCAAATTTATGAAACAGAGCTATTTCCCATTCAGCAAGTTTTCAAAGAATATGAATAAGTAGTTTTCATTGGAAGAAATGCAAGCTATCAACTACTATATTTTTAAAAAATGTTCTAAGTTACTAATGATACAAGAAATGCACATTTAAGCACCCCTGAGGTTCTACCTCACATCCATAAGACTGGCAAAGATGACCAAAAGGAAAAATGACAACCACTGGAGTAGCTATGTACTCTTGGCAGAGTTGTGGAAAGTCCCATAATTCTGAAAAGAACTGAGAGATATGCCCCAAAAGTTTCTAAAATGTGCCTACCTTTGACCCAACTATACTGGCATATGCCCCTAAAGAAATAAAAAAAAAAGTGGGAAAAGACTTTTTTTTAAGTGTAAAAATTATAGCAATTCTTTTTGAGGGAGCCAAAAATTGTAAATTAAGGGGGTGTCTTTCTATCAGGGAATGGCTAGCCAAATTGCTACAGATGGATGTAATGGAATATTATTGTGCCATAAGAAATATTAAAATGGGGGTGGAGCCAAGATGGCAGAGTAGAAACAGCACTTCCAAGGCACCCTTGTCCACTCCACTTCCAAACCATGTAAAAGGGGACTCTGAACAACTTCTGGAGCTCCAGCACCCACAGAATGACACAGAGAAGCTAACCTCCCACTGAGGACAGACCGGCAGCCCTGCAGGGAGTGGCCAGCACAGCACTCTGGGAGCAGACAGCGCAGTGTCCTGGGAGTGGCAAGCGCAATGCTCTGGGAGCTGAGCCCAGGCCCACCTGAGCCTTGGTTTTAGCCCCAGGGCAGCCTGGCCAGCAGTCGGCTGGAGGGACCCCAGAACAAACACCAGCAGCTGTGGCAATTCCGGAATTATCAACACAGATATGCCTAGGACAATGTGAGAGGTTAGTGCCCTATGGACTTTGGGACCAGTATTTGGGGAATGCTTCAGCTTCTTCCCCTGGGGGCGAGTTGCAGCTGAGGAGACATGGCACAAAAGCCATTTTGAGCTTCAGTGGCGGCTTCCGCTCTAGGCCTGCGAACTGTAGGGAGATCCAGTGATCAGTCTTGGGGGTAATTGCTCTCTCTTTAACCTCCCTGGATCTGGATTGTGGTCTGGGGTGGAGGTCTGGGGTGGGTATCCAGCTTGCCAGAGAGTGTGGAGGCTTTACAGAGGCCACCCAACTAATACCTCTGGAAGTTGTGAAGACCCCATGTTTGGGACAGAAGCTCCCCTGTCTGGTGGCAGAGTCCTACTGTGGCACAAGCCCAAAAGTCAAGTAAGTGAGAGGCAACATGCCTAGGCAAAGGAAACAAAATAAACAGAAAAATTCAACATTAGACTCCTATTTTGGGGGCAAAGAGGATCGAAGCATGGAACAGGAGGAGGACTGGGAGGTCAGAACTCCTGCACCAAAAGCCCCAAATGAAAATATGAGCGGGTTACAGGCCATAGAGGACCTTAAGAAGGACTTTAAAAATCAAATAAAAGAAGTGGAGGAAAAACTGGGAAGAGAAATGAGAAGGATGCAGGAAAAGTATGAAATGAGGGTCAACAGCCTGACTGAGGAAAACAACACCTTAAAAAATAGACTAACTCAATTGGCAAAGGAAGCTCAAAAAGGCAATGAGGAGAAGAATGCCTTAAAAACCCAAATTTGCCAGATGGAAAAGGAATCTCAAAAGCTCACTGAGGAGAACCATTCCTTCAGAGTTAGATTGGAGCAAATGGAAGCTAATGACTTTATGAGAAATCAAGATGCTATTAAACAGATCCAAACAAATGAAAGAACAGAAGGCAATGTGAAATGTCTCATGGGAAAAACCACTGACAGAAGGCAATGTGAAATGTCTCATGGGAAAAACCACTGACCTGGAAAATAGATCCAGGAGAGATAATCTAAAAATTATTGGACTACCTGAAAGTCATGATCAAAGAAAGAACCTAGAAATCATCCTTCAAGAAATTCTCAAGAAAAATTGCCCTGATGTTTTAAACTCAGAGGGGGAAATAGAGGTAGAAAGAATCCACAGAACACCTCCTGAAAAAGATCCCAAAAAGAAAGCCCCTAGGAATATTATAGCCAGGTTCCAGAATTCCCAGATCAAGGAGAAAATACTACAAGCAGCCAGGAAGAAACAATTTCAATATTGTGGAAACACAATCAGAATAGCACAGGACCTGGCAGCTTCTACACTGAGGGATCAAAGGGCACGAAATATGATATTCCGGAGGTCAAAAGAGCTGGGATTGAAACCAAGAATCACCCATTCAGCAAAACTGAGTATCTTGTTTCAGGGGAAAATGTGGTCGTTCAGTGGTATAGAGGACTTTCAAGCATTCTTGATGAAAAAGCCAGAGTTGAATAGAAAATCTGACATTCAGACACAAGAAGCAAGAGATGTTTGAGAAGGTAATCAGGGAAAAGAAATAAAAAAGAACTTATCAAAGTTGAACTATTTACATTCCTACATGGAAAAACAAAAACTGTGACTGATGAAACCTTTCTCATTATGGAAATAATGGAAGAAGGGTATATGGGCATATGAATACATATGTGAATGTGTGTATATATGTTTACAGGTATACATAGATAGAGGGCACAGGTCGAATTTGGTGGGAAGGGAAGATACTTAAGGGGTGAAGTTAAGAGGTGAGAGAGGAAAGTGACAAGAGGAGATGGGGAGAGATAGGGTAGGATAAATTATCTCATGTAGAAGAGGCAAGGGGAAGGGTTGCAGGGGAGGGGAAGAACAGGAAGGCAAAAAGGCAAAACCATATTCTCATTGAATTTAGCTCAGGGAGAGAATCACATACATACTAAATGGGATATCTCACCCTGCAGGAGAGTAGGGGGAAGGGGGATGAGAGGGAGTGATGGAGGGGAGGAGAGGTTGGAAGTACCCATTTTTCGAAGAGGGATAGGATCAAAGTAGGGATTGCACCGGGGCCAGAGGGGGTGGGATGGGTGGGAGAGAAATATAAGCAGTCTTTTACAATATACCTACTAGGGGGTGGGGTGGGGGTGGGGATGGGTGGGAGAGAAATATAAGCAGTCTTTTACAATATACCTACTATGGTAATGTTTTGCATAGCTATACATGTACAACACATACTGAATTGCTTATCTTCCCAGAGAGAGTGGGTGACAAGGGAAAAAAGGAATGGGTCTGAAATTCGAAGTTTTAAAATTAAATGTTTCAAATATATATAAATACTATTATTAATACTATTTTGCATATAATTGGGAGATGAAATATGCAGGCATTGGGGCACAGAGATTCACCTTGCCCTAATGGTAAAGTCAAAGGGGTTATGGGAGAAGATAAGGGAGAGAGTAGATCGGATGAGGGAATATCTTATGGGACTGCTATTCTGGGGTGGTGGGTAGGGGGAAAATGGGGGGAAAATTGTAACTCAAAATCTGGCAGAAATGAATGATGTAAACCAAAAGTTAATAAAGCAAAAAGAAAGAAAGAAAGAAATAATAAAATGGAAAGTTTCAGAGGAAACTGGAAAGACGGAATCAAGCCAAACTATGAAGACTATTTATAAAATGACAAGAATGTCATAAAGAGAAACAATTTTGAAAGAATTTAGAACTTTGAGCAATGCAATAATAAGCCAAGAGTTCAAAAGAATAAAAACGAAACACCCCACCCCCACCCCCTCCTGACCCAGAGGTGATGGACTTAAAGTGCAGAAGAGGCATGACCAGCGTGTGCATTTGTTTTGGTGGACTATGCAGCTATTTAGTGATGGTTTTATTTTTCTGAGTTTTAAAAATGTTTTCTCAGAAGGGAGTAAAGGGGGGGGGGGGACAAATTAGTTGAGAGAGAGAGAAGAGATAGATTCACAGGACATAAAATGGATAATTTTGGCTACATAAAATTTCAAAGTTTTTGCACAGACAAAACCAATGCAGCTAAAATTAGAAGAAAAGCAGGAAACTGGGAGAAAAATTTTGTAGCAAGTTTCTCTGATAAGGTCTCATTTCTCAAATATATAGAGAACTGAGCCAAATTTAAAAATTAAGAGCCATTCTCCAATTGATAAATGGTCAAGGTTATGTACAAGCAATTTTTTCAGAGGAAGAAATCAAAGACATGAAAAAATACTTTAGGGGGTGGCTAAGTGGCACAGTGAATAGAGAATTGGCCCTGGAGTCAGGAGGACCTGAGTTCAAATCCAGCCTCAGACACTTAACACTTACTAGCTGTGTGACTTTGGGCAAGTCACTTAACCCCAAGTGTCCTGACATCCTCCCTCCAAAAAGCCAAAAACAAAACAAAATAAAATTTTAAATCAATAATTAGGGAAATACAAAGTAAAACAACTCCAAGGTACCACCTCACACCCATCAGATTGGCTAAGATGACAAAAAAGGAAGATGACAAAGGCTGAAAGAAATGTGGAAATATAAGACATATAGAAATATATAAAACACACACACACCCAGATACTCCACTGTTAGTGGAGCTGTAAAGTGGTGCAACCATTCCGGAGACCAATTTGGAATTATGCCTCCAAAGCTATAAAACTATGTATCCCTTTGACCCAGCAATACTACTACTAATTCTATACACCAGAGACCAAATAAAAAGGAAAATGACCCATTCAAAGCCAAAAATATTTATAGCAGCTCTTTTTGTGGTGGCAAAGAATTGGAAACTGAGAGGATAACCATCAGTTGGGGGAATGACTGAAGAAGTTATGGTACTTGAATGTGATGGAATACTAGTGTACTATAAGAAATAATGATCAGGATGGTTTCATGAACACCTGAGAAGACTTATATGAACAGATGCAAAGTGAGGTGAGCAGAATTTATGCAGTAGAGTAACTTTGTAAAGATAATCAAATGTGAGAAAGACTTACTAACTGATTAATGACCCATCACAGTTCCAAAGGACTCAGGAAGAAACATGTTTCCCACCTTCAGATAGAGAACCAATGGACTCAGAGTACAAATTGGAGCATATTTTTTCTCCTTCTTTCATTTTCTTGTCCCCCCACCCCAAAAAAGTCAAAACAAAACGCCAAAATCATGGCTAAGGCAGCAATATGTTTTGCATGACTTCATACATATAATGTATATTTTAATTCTTGCCTTCTCAATGGGTGGGAGAGGGAGAGAATTTGGAACTGAAAATAAAAATAAAATTGAATTTTAAAAAAGAAAAAAGAAAGCAATTACCAACATTGTCAACAATAAATTAGAGGACACAGCCCTAGTGTGTTGAGTAGATTTGTTATAGAGGAGTTATGGGAAAATATGAGGTAGAATGGCCCAGAGAGAGCAGTATGAGGGGACTGCCGTTGCATCCCCAAAGAGCCATGCCCACATCAAAGAAGTCACATAACCATCAAAGTAACAAAACCAAGAAGCATGGAAACGAGCTTCATTGCAGACAGGAAAAGGCAAAGGAAATAAGCTTTTAAAATAAGCTCTGTTTGTCTTCCATACTTCCATGGCTTATATACAAAAGAGCTGAATTTTAATATTGCAAAATAGTTGTTTTCAATGGTTCATGCAGGGGCATTGAATAAATGAAAATTTCATCAAGCAAGGAGGGGAGACCAAGAGAGGCTTCTTTCTCTCACTTGGGGAAGCCCAAAGAAAGACCTTCAGATTCCCAGAGTTAGAGGCTTTGTGCCACCTTCTGGGGGAAGAGATTGTAGCCAGTCCCTGAAACTATTTCCAGAAATCTTGTGCCTTTGGGAAGAGGGGCAAAGATCATCTAAGACTCTGCCAAGTGTGCTGAGCAAAGCAAATTCAACTGAGTCATTGCTGGAAACAGGTCCCTCTTTGCTGGTCCACAGATAAACAGGATCTCCCAGAATCTTTCTAAATGGGAAGGTTCCGAATAGACATCTGAATGCTATTGGTATCAATGAAGCCCTGTAATCTTTGTGGTGCAGCAGTGCACGGGATCCATTGCAGCCCTCCTCCCAATCCACGCTGGCAGTCTTATTACACAGTCCGGAGGGTGGCCTTGATTTGGGCGGCTTTTTAAAGGATTGCTTTGTCCTAAGCTCCCTGTTCAGGTTTGGGAATGGAAGAGAAAATAGGAGAAAGCATGGTGGAAGTGCGTTGCGATTCTTTCAACTAAAAAAAGAATGAAGAGTCCTGGTCTGCTTCAGAGGGAAAAAATACAATGAATGAATTAAAAAGACACTCACTGAGCAATTCCGTGTGCTGAAGCCCTGGCTAAATGCTCGGATACTGATTCCACAGTAAAGACAGCGCTCACCCTCTTTGTTTTCTGTTATTTAGTTTTGTCCTATCTTTGTTCTTTCTTTTTTCCAGTTATGCCTCCCACATCGAGACTTTTCCCCATCTCTATCGATACACTGTGGGTCGGCATAAGAAATTAAATGGGAAATTTGGGGGAGTTTTGTTGAAGCCACAGACAACTCATAAAGGCCAGCAGATGACACAGAACGTTTAGAAATTCAGAAATGCATAAAATATATGTATAATATTGTATAATATCAACATATTTTATCTTTTAGTGCCATAAAGAGACACCCTTTCTTCTCTCATATGAAGGGAAAACCAAAACATTTTATGTGGATTTTCCAGATGAGGTGGGAGCACTGCACTTCTAACCCTAGAAATGTGGAAGGGATAACTATATTACAAAGGATGGCTCTCGGGGAGGGGATGGCATGGGACACAGAGTCAGTCAACAGTCACTCATTAACCCCTTACTATCAGTTTATCACCATACTAAGTGCTGGGGATACAAAGAGACAAAAATCATCCCTGCCCTCAAGGAGCTGACACTCTAACGTGTTGGGGGGAATGTGTGAATAACTCAGTATGTCCCAGATGTATACAGAGCAGGAGGAGGATGTCATTGCCCAGGGAAGACCTCCTGCAGAAGGAGGAATCTGCACACTGAAGCCCCAAAGCCAAGAGAGAAGCGAGGCGGCAGCCAGTGCAGAGAGACATGCAAGATGGACTTTTGTTTTTGTTGTTTTTGTTTTTTTGTTTTTCTCTGTGAATTGTTAGGTCATTCTCTCTCTTTCTCTCTCTCTCTCTCTCTCTCTCTCTCTCTCTCTCTCTCTCTCTCTCTCTCTCTCTCTCTCTCTTTTGCATTTGAAACATTTAATTTTAAGACTTGGAATTTCAGATCCATTCCCTTCCTCCCTTGTCACCCAGTCCCTCTGGGAAGATAAGGAATTCAGTATGTGTTGTACATGTATAGCTATGCAAAACATTACCACAGTAGATATATTGTAAAAGACTGCTTATATTTCCCTACCACCCATCCCACCCCCCACCTGGCCCATTCCCTACTTTGATCCTGTCCCTCTTCTATAGTGGGTACTTCCAACCTCCCCTCCCCCCAGAATGCCCTCCCCTCCATCATCCCCTCTCTCATCCCCCTTCCCCCTACTCTGCTGCAGGGTGAGATATCCCATTTAGTATGTATGTGATTCTCTCTCTGAGCCAACTTCAATGAGAATATGGTTTTGCTTTTTGCCTTCCTGTTCTTCCCCTCCCCTGCAACCACTTCCCCTTGCCTCTTCTACATGAGATAGTTTACCCTACCCTGTCTCCCCATCTCCTCTTGTCACTTTCCTCTCTCACCTCTTAACTTCACCCCTTAAGTATCATCCCTTCCCACCAAATTCAACCTGTGCCCTCTATCCATGTATAACTGTAAACATATATACACACACTCACATATGTATTCATATGTCCATACACCCTTCTTCCATTATTTTCATAATGAGAAAGGTTTCATCAGACAGTTGTTTTTCCATGTAGGAATGTAAATAGTTCAACTTTGATAAGTTCCTTTTGATTTCTTTTCCCTGATTACCTTCGCAAGCATCTCTTGCTTCTTGTGTCTGAATGTCAGATTTTCTATTCAACTCTGGCTTTTTCATCAAGAATGCTTGAAAGTCCTCTATTCCACTGAATGACCATATTTTCCCCTTAAACAAGATACTCAGTTTTGCTGGGTAGGTGACCCTTGGCTTCAATCCCAGCTCTTTTGCCCTCTGGAATATCATATTCCATGCCCTTTGATCCCTCAGTGTAGAAGCTGCCAGGTCCTGTTCTATTCTGATTGTGTTTCCACAATATTGAAATTGTTTCTTCCTGGCTGCTTATAGTATTTTCTCCTTGATCTGGGAATTCTGGAACCTGGCTATAATATTCCTGGGAGTTTTCTTTTTGGGATCTTTTTCAGGAGGTGATCGGTGGATTCTTTCACCCTCTATTTTGCCCTCTGGATCTAAAACATCAGGGCAGTTTTCCTTGAGAATTTCTTGAAGGGTGATTTCTAGGTTCTTTCCTTGATCATGGCTTTCAGGTAGCCCAATAATTTTTAAATTGTCTCTCCTGGATCTATTCTCCAGGTCAGTGGTTTTTCCCATGAGATATTTCACATTGCCTTCTATTCTTTCATTTGTTTGGATCTGCTTAACAGCATCTTGATTTCTCATAAAGTCACTAGCTTCCATTTGCTCCAGTCTAATTCTGAAGGAATGATCTCCTCATTGAGCTTTTGAGATTCTTTTTCCATCTGGCAAATTTGGGTTTTTAAGGCATTCTTCTCCTCATTGCCTTTCTGAGCCTCTTCTGTCATTTGAGTTAGTTTTGTTTTTTTTTTTTTTGCTTTTTGGAGAGTAATTGGGGCTAAGTAACTTGCCTAAGGTCACACGGCTAGGTTTTTGTTTGTGTGGGTTAAGTGTCTGAGGCCGGATCCGAACCCAGGTCCTTCTGACTCCAGGGCCGGCGCTCTACTCACTGCGCCACCTAGCCACCCCAAGTTAGTCTATTTTTTAAGGTGTTATTTTCCTCAGTCAGGCTGTTGACTGTCTTTTCATACTTTTCTTGCATCTTTCTCATTTCTCTTCCCAATTTTCCCCCCACTTCTTTTATCTGCTTCTTAAGGTCCTCTATGGCCTGTAGCCAGCTTGTATTTTCATTTGGAGCTTTTGGTGTAGGGGTTCTGACCCCACAGTCCTCCTCCTGTTCCATGCTTCGATCCTCTTTGCCCCCAAAACAGGAGTCTAATGTTGAATTTTTCTGTTTATTTTGTTTCCTTTGCCTATGCATATTGCCACTTAATTACTTGATTTTGGGGCTTGTTGCCACAGTAGGACTCTGCCATCAGACAGGAGAGCTTCTGTCCCAAACATGGGGTCTTCACAACTTCCAGAGGTATTAGTTGGGTGGCCTCTGTAAAGCCTCCACCCACTCTGGCAAATTGGATACCCACCCCAGGCCTACCCCCAAGACCACAATCCAGATCCAAGCAGGTTAAAGCAAGAGCAATTAACCCCCAGACTGATTGCTGGATCTCTCTACAATTCGCAGACCAGGAGCTGGAGCTGCCACTGACGCTGCAAAATGGCCTCTGTGCCAGGTTTCCTCGGCAGCTTTTCGCCCCCAGGGAGGAAGCCAAAGCATTCCCCAAATACTGGTCCCAAAGTCCATAGGGCACTAACCTCTCACTTTGTCCTAGGCATATCTGTGCTGATAATTCTGGAATCACCACAGCTGCTGGTGTTCTGGGGTCCCTCCAGCCGGCTGCTGGCCTGGCCGCCCTGAGATGGACTTTTGTAAAGGAAGAACAGGGAGGCCAGGGAGCTGATCATATAGGCAAGTAAAGGCAGCCTAGGGCAGGGACAGGTTGATAAGGGATTTCGGAGGTTTAGACTGTAGTTTATTGAGGAGGTGAATGACAAGGTCAGATCTATTAGAAGGCCATTGCAAGGGTCCAAGTGTGAGGTGATGGGGGCAGTGGTGTCAGAGGAGAGAAAGGGGCAAGTGGGACAGCTGTTTTGAAGGCAGAAATGACAAGATGTGACACCAGATTGATTATGGAGGGTGAGTAAGGAATTGAGGATAATTACCAGGGTTTTGAGCTTGGCTGACAGCAGGGCTGGTGGTTTCTTCAATAAAACCCAGGAAATTGGAAAGAGATAATGGAGGGAATAACTAGTGCTGACTGGACATGTTGAGCTTGAGAACGTCTACGGCATGGTTCAGTATGTCTAAGGGATGGTTTTTGGTTTGAAACTAAAACTCAGCAGAGAAAGAGGGCTGTCTATAAAGCTCTGGGAACCGTCTGCCCTGAATCCACGGCGGCTACTGAGATCACCAATGAGGCGCTGAAGAGGATCCCAGGTAGAGTGCTGGGGGACAAACATAGCCAATCGGGAGCTAAGATCCAACAAATGAGGCTGGGGAACAGTGAACCCAGGGAGCAGTGGCAGGAAAACGCAGAGAAGAGAGTGGGTCTGTGATGAGAAGGGGACCAACAGTGGTGAAAATTATGGAGAGGTCAGGAAAGATGAGGATAGAAAGGTCACAATACTTGGCAAGAGAATGTCAGTGGCTTCCAAAAGAGCAGGTCTAGTTGAGTGATGAAATCAGAAGCCAGATCACAGAAGGTTTAGAGAGTTAGGACAAATGAATCCACCATCAAAGGATTTTTCCAGGAGTTCAGCAATGTAAGGAAAGAGACAAAGAGGGAGCTAGTGGGCCTAGTTGGACCAAATGAGGGTTTGCTAAGGATGAGGAACACAGGGAGCTTTTGATGACTAGTGAGAGTGGGGATGGCAGAAGGATAGATCTGCAGGACAAGACGGGAGGCAATGGGCTTGAGGGGGCATGCAGGGCATTTGCCTTTGGTACAGATGAGGTAGTGGGAGAAAGCTTCTGAGTGATATGAGAAAAGGAAAAGATGGTGCCTGAGTTTTCTGGAAAAGAGGTGAGGGTGAGGCCAAGGTGTTATGGGAGGCTTGAGGAGGGAGAATGTCTTGAAGTCTCTATGCAGAGTGGGACAGTGAATTGGTTAGGAAGGGGATGTGTGTCTTGCTACAGAGAGGGTCCCACTGAGATTAGAGGACACAAATCTATAATGTACTCAGATACCCCAGGTTCATGATTTTCAAGCAAACTGAAGGCTGCTGGTTTGGTGAGGTGTAATCACTTCCAGGAGAGGAGATAACAGTCCACAGTGGAACTGTCACCTAGGGGTTGAGTTGGGCAAAGGAAAGAGAAGCCACTGTGCTGAGGAAGAGAGGGATTGAAAGTGAGGGTGGAGAATAGGCTTAGGGGTCTTAAGGTAGAAGGAAAGACGGAATGATCCAAGCAATGAAGCAATCTCAGAACTCGGGAACATGAAAGTGGAACCCTGGGGTGGGGGGGTGGATATCAAGGTCACAGGGAAGACCATCTCTATAAGGATCTGAGGTGGGGGCAGTGGAAGGTCGTGAGAACTGATGTCCATAAAAATCAGTTTGTTTTTATAGAAAAGAACTAGATGCTCCCTCCTTAGGGTGAGCAACACTGTGTGTGCTGCTGTCAGACCAGCTGATGAGTGGAAAGAGAAGGGGTCTATTTAAAAATGAAGATATTTTACAAACAAAGGCTACCAATACAAATTAAATTGACCTTCTGTCAATCGGGAAACAGGAAATAAGCCAGACATTAGGTCCTTCCTCTGCCAAGGGAAATGAAGCACAAAAATGAGCATTAAGCTTGATAGGAAAATAAACCTTTAATTTGAAGAGAAAGAGACAGAGGAAGAGAGGCCGCACTGGGCCTGCTTGGCACAGGGATGTATGGCAAGGTCACCTTGGCTGGCTGGGCCCAGGAGGGAGGGTTGGCATTCTGATTCGACTTGATTAGACACAGGGTGACATCACTGGAGGCTCTCATGGAGAACTCTGGTAGGGCCCAGGCCATCCCAGCAGCAGCAGGTCAGAGGTGAGCAGGGACCTGTGCCGGCTTCCTTCGCCCCTCACCAGCGATGGGCCGCCCCCGCTCTTCCCAGAGAGTAAGGCCGTCACAGGAGCAGATCTGCTTAGGGTTCTGGAAAAGGCCGGCTGAGCGAGCGATGATGCCGCAGGCTAGCCTTTGGGAGACAGAGGATGGGTCAGTCTGGGTTGGGAAGGGGCCCTTTCCACACCCAGGGGCTCCAAGCAGAGGGGAGGGTTCCCTCACCTCTCTCCAGAGTTTCCAGTGACCTTGGAGAGTGGGTGTCCCCCCTGGCCCAGATCATCTTCATCTGCATCAATGACCAGGCTTCGGCCAATGATGTCCCACACCTGCAGAGGAGATGGCTCTTAGGGCCTGCCTGGACAGGGGCCCCTTCCCCCACCCAGTTGGCTGCCTTGAGACCTCACCTTGAGCTTCTCGTCCTCCATTCTGAAGCTCGCTCTCCCATCAGCATCAGCATAGACATTCCCCAGATCTCCCAGGTGCTGGGAGGGACAAAATAGCTAGAGGCCCTCCTTTCTCCTCGACCTAACTTCTGCCAGAGCAGCGAGGGCAGGAAGAACCAGAAGGCGCCTTGGCTCTCTTCCCCCTCCCATCGACCTGCTGCCACACCTGGGCTGCAGCCCCAGCCTAGGAACAGTCACTACATCCCTGAGCCACAGCATCCTCACCTCTAAAATGTGGTGTAGTCCCTTCCATCCCTAAAGTCCCTTCCATCCCCACAATCACTGTCTGACACTAGCACTTACCCGGTGGATGTCCTTGGGGCCACCATGGGGCATTCCATCAGGGTTGAAGTGGTCTCCACAGCTATAACCCAAAGGCATTTTGTGGGCATGGAGGATCTACCCACTCCCACCAACTTGAGATACTCCTGGGTTCTGTACCCCTGACATTAAATGATCAGGAGCTAAAGAGTTAGCTGCTAGATGGACCTGGTCTCTCCTCTCCCCATCATTGTGTCCACTTCCCTCAGAATACCAAAGGGCATCATGCTTTTCAGCAAGGACCATAAAGCCTCCTAGGGCTTCTGGGCAGATTTCTGAGGCCCATAAGCACTACTGCACACTTCTCTTTAGCTAGCAATCAGCAAGCCTTTATTAAGCTCTTCTGGCATGCCAGGCCCCGTGCAGGCACTGGAATACAAGGAGAAAAGGGACCAGCTCTGGCCCTAAAGGAGAGGCAACAAATTCACAGATGGGGAAACCATCAGATGAGCACAAGGTGACTGGCTGGAGAGGCAGGATGCTAACGACAGGGGAAAGAGGAAAGGGCCTCTGAGGGGTACAAGGACAAGGACATTCCAGGAAGGGTGGGCAGACATACGGAAGCGAAGATGCAAATGCAGCATCCTACGTGGGGAAGCTGTGGATAAGCCACTTTGGCTGGATGGCTGAATGGGTGAAGGAGACCAGTCTGGAAGGGGACGTTAGGCCTGGAATGCCAAAGGAGTCTGTATGGAGTCCTGGCAGCAGTACTGAGCCCATGAAATCCCTTAAGGGGGTGACAGAGTCTAGGGGTTATGTATTCTGCCCTCCTTCCAGAGTCTACTGGCTCCTCAGGATGTGGGAGAGCCTAGAAAGAAGGGCAGAAACAGCCAGGGAGCACAGAAGGCCAACAGAAAGTCGTCCTACCCACCTAGCACAGTTTTGGGTCAAGTCCCCATACTGATGGACATGGAGGCCGTGGGGCCCAGGGTCCAGGCCATCGATGGTCCCCTCGATCAGGCAGCATTGGGGAGACACTTGTAGGAAGCGCACGACTCCCTGCACGGCTCCAGGCTTCCCCAACATGGCCACAGCCGCCCCCAGGCTCTCTGTAAGACCGTGACAGGTGAGCTGCCTTCCCCAGGCCACCCCTGTCCCAGGCTTCCTTCAGGCCTAAAGTCCTCTTTCCAAAGCCCCCAAGTTTGTCCTCCTCTCACTCTGATTCTGCTCCTCTTCTAGAACCTAAATCCCCTTCCCTGCCCCAACCTAAGACCCGGGTTCTCACGAAGCATGTGGCTGCCCATGCCCTTCAGCACTGCCTGGCGTCCTGTATTCTCCAGAAGACTCTGCACCTCGTGGCTGGGCAAGGTGGTGGCCACGAGGACACTCTGACTCTCCAGCTGTACCTCTACTCCCTGGATCCCTGTGAGAACAAAGAGGAAGAAGGAGGGAGGATTCAGGCTGCCTGAGTCCACAACAGCTCCTCCCATGGCATAGATGTGTGTCCCAAGTGATCCCAGATGAAGCAGTTTAAAGAGAAGCCTCCAATGCCAACCCAGCTGGCTACCCTCAGTGGGCCCCTGGGCCTGGGGCGCTCCCTCCTTTGGCAGGGATAGTAGCTGGCCTTACTCAGGCCTGTTCCACCCCGCTCTCAGGGAAGGACCCACAGACCCATGGACAGATTTCCAGGGCTTAGACAGGGCAAACCAAACTAAACAAAGTCCTCTTTCTTTTCACTAGCCTGTATATGAAATTTAGCATTTCCTCTGACTACTTAAAAACATGATTCTGAGAAGGGACCCACTGGCTTCACCAGACAGATTGCCCAAGGAATCTTGGATACAAACATGGTGAAGAGGGTGGCTCTAAAATGAAGATGAGTCTGGTAGGGGAGAGAGCCATGGAGCATCTAAGCCCCCACCTGGATGAACAATAGCCCAATGTGGCAGCTGGGGGGGGGGGGTGGAGGCAGAAGATCTGTTTTCAAATCCCAATTCAGCCTCTTGCTACCTTGGGTGAGTCGCAACCTCTCTGACCTTCACTTTGGCAGAGACACAGAATTCGAGTGCTGGAAGGCAGTGACCCCCCTGGGCTGGGCTCCAAAGGCAGGGCCTCCCCTGGAAGGAGGAGCCTTCTACTTTGGGCCACCTGTTTGGGTGTGAGAGCAGGCTTCAAGGATCTTCAAGGAACTTCAGGAAGGGTCTGCCTTGCTCTGCTGGGCCCAAGGGGACAGAACCAGGAGTCATGAATAGGGGGAAGAGACAGACCCGGCCTCCAGTTTGGTGGAAGGGAAAAGTGTCCTCTGATGGCTAGCAGAGCAAGGGTTTCCCCTCCTTCCTGGACCAGTCCTCCAAACACTTGATGATGTGGTCCCCTCTGTCGTCTCTTTTCCAGCCTTAGCATCCCAGCTCCTCTGACTAATCCTCAAGGCCTTCCTCTGGATACACCATCTTATCCCTGGGTGGCACCCTGGGCAGCCCAGATGTGGTCTGATGAGCCAAGCACAGGGGGCTAGAGCCTCTTTACTTTCTGGGCTGTTCCATTATGCTACAGGACTGATCCGAATAGAGCTAGCCATGCACAAAGCTGCCATAATTGTTACAAGTGCTTTCCTCATGTGCCTTCATTCAATGCTCATGACTAATCCTGTGAGGGAAGTGCAGAGAGAGCCCCTGCCCAGGGCCACCCTGGTTACTCTGACTACTTTGGATGACTCAAGAATGTTGATCAATGCAATGATCAACGAGCCCTCCAAGGGGCACCTTCGGACAATGAGAGCAAGGCCCGTTTTCAGCCAGAGCCAATGGCTGGGGCTATTGGCTTATTATACTTCTTGGTTAGTAGGGAGGGATTAAAAATCGTTTCTGGAAGGAAGTCGTATTGAAGATGCAGTGATAGCCATAAAAAAATTAAATTAAAATTTTAAAAATGATAAGAACCTAGCGAAGCATTGTTTTAAACAGAAGGGGAGGAAAAAGCAGCCAAGTGGGGAAGCTTTGGAAGTGACCTGCCTGCCAGGTTAGGCTGCATGCAGTAGGCTGCCCACTTCTCTGGAGTGGGAAAGGCTAACATTTGGAAGCATTTGTCAAGGCCAGAACAGCAAAAACAAGCCTGAAATTTGTTTTGAAAGAGCTATGTCTGAGCCAGCACCTCTCTCCCACTAAGCTTCCCTGCTTTTCAGTCTCACCAGGCTGTCCTCATTCTGAATCTGGGCTGCTCTGCCTTTTGGGGGCTGCTAGATTCGGCCCAAAGCTCCCAGAGCCACACGGCTCCAACAGTGGAGCCCAGCCTGTCAGCTCTCCCCAGGGACATCTGTACATTTGGTGGGCATGCCATCTGTGCTTTTTAGTCCTTAATAAGAAATGCTGAATGGTCCCAGGTCACACAGAGGCCTGGGCACACTCCTCTCCAAACTGGGGTCCAACTATTGATGACTACCCTGGGGGTCCAGCCAGGACCAAAAAGGAAACAAGGTGAATGTGGCATAACCTGCCTGTGCTAGAGGAGGGAGGGCAGGGGGCATGAAAGCAGGGGAAAACAGGGCTAAGTCCATCCCAGGGGGCCAAGGAAGAGCCAGCCACCAAAACCCTGACTCCGGGGGGCTCCCCTTCCTAGCAGACCCTGAGGGGCCACACAGATCCATCTTCTCTCAGTGCCTATCAGACTCCAGGGACCCTCATGGCTCCAGACTGGAGGGTAGCAGAGCAGTAGAGGAGCTAAGGGATGACGGCTTAGGAGATCCTCCTTTCCTAGTGTCCTGGGGAAGCCCTTGTGGAGGGGCCAGGAGAGGCCTAATTGTTCCATGTTCCTGACCTGGCCCCCTAAAGCATGAGGATAATAAGCCTAGCTAGTGTCTTTTTGTCACTTGGGGGGTGGGTTGGGGGTGCTGTGGTTCAACCAATGGGACTCTGGGCTGAAAATCAGGCACATGCCACAACTAGCTGTGGGGCCACAGCAGGCCTCTCCCTGCCTGCTCAGGGCTTCAGTTTCCTTATCTGAACAATGAGGGGCTATCACATAATTAAACCCTGGGATGCTCATTCCCAGCCTCCCTGGCCTTGGTTTCCTCCAAAGAGCTCACCAAGATATGGCAGGGAGATCATTTTCACAGTTCCAGCTGTTTTTCAGACTGGACCCAAGACTACATCTAGGAAAGGGATTTCCCAGTCAGGAGAATCCTCCCTCAAGGCAGGCCAGGCTAGCCTCTGGTCTGCAGCTGCTGGCCTTACAGTGTGGCCCGGGAGGGTTCTCAAAGGCATGGCCACTCACTGGCCAGGCTCAGCCAGCCAGAAGGTATGGAAAGCAAAAGGAGCCCAGGGTTGCCTGGCTGCAGGGCCCACTCATGACCCCCCCATCCACACCCCTCTAGGTGGAAGGATTCCAGGCCCTTCAGGATTTGGAGTAAGATTATTAGGGCAAAGACACCACTTGGGGGACTTGGGGCCATCCTTTGCCCTTCTTGAGCCTCATCTGTACAAGCTGCAAGGTCCTCCCCTGGCCCAGCCCTAACGCAGGAAGGGACTTCTAACTGCCTCATCTTACAGAGGAGGCTCAGAGAGCAGGGAGTGAGAGAGCCAGGCTTCCACCTCTGGGCAGGGAGAAGGTGGCCCCAGATGGTTTGGCAGGCCCTTCCCAGCCTCACCTCTATGACCCATGACCCCAGACTCTTGGGCAACTTCAATTCAACCAACATTTATTAAGCACCTACTAAATCCAGTCCTGCCCTCATATCTATTTATCTGGGTACAAAAGAAATGTAAATTGACATTGGGGGAATAAGGAGATGAGGCACCAAGGAAGGTTCCAGGACAACAGGGTGGCTGAGCTGAACCTTGAAGACACATAAGGGTCCCAAGAACCAGAGACAAGAAGGGAAGGCATCCTAGGCAGGGGAAACAGCCTGTGCAAAGATATGGAGGAAGGGAGATGAAGGAGCAGCAAGAAGGCCATCTGGTTGGAACAAAGACTACAGAGTGAAAAGATCCATCCAATTAGGCTGGCAGAGCCAGGGTGCCAAGGACTTTCAATGCCAAAGAGGAGCTGAGGTTGTCTTAAAGGATAGAGCAAAAGAGAGCAAGAGAGGAGGAGGAGAAGGAGAGGAAGAAGAAAGGAGAGCAAGAGAGAGAGGGAGAGGAAAGGGGGGAAAAAGGAGGGAGAGAGAGACAGAGACTGAGAGAGAGAAAGAGAGAGAGAGAGAGAGATGGAGAGAGAGAGGAGAGAGAAGAGAGAGAGGAGAGAGAGAGGGAGAGAGAGAGGAGAGAGAGAGAAAAGAGGGAGAGGAGAGAGGGAGAGAGAAGGGGAGAGAGAGAGAGGAGAGAAAAAGGGGAGAGAGAGAAAGAGATGGAGAGGGAGAGAGGGGGAGAGAGAAAGAAGAGAGAAGAGAGAGAGAAATAGAGAGAGACAGAGACAGAGATAGGGAGACAGAGACAGAGAGGAAGGAGGGAGAGGGAGAGAGAGAGCGAATGCAGGAGAGCTCCAGGGGAGAGGTATGGTTAGACCCCGCTTCTGGGGAAGATGATCTTGGCAGCCGCACAGAGGCTGGACTGCAGAGGGGCAAGACTAGAAACAGAGCCGTTAGTCCAGGGAGCTGGTGCTGAGGCCTCCTCGGAGCAGGGAGCTGGGGAAAGGACAGAAGGGGAGACTCAATGCTTGAGCATCTGCCCCAGGGCCAGGAATTCAGAAGGGCTTTGTGGGAGGTGAGCCCTGAGCTGCACCCTGAAAGAAGACCGAAGAGTAACACAGTGAGTAGAACACTGGCCATGTAATCAGGAGGACCTAAGTTCAAATCCAGCCTCAGACACTTAACACTTACTAGCCATGAGACCTTGGGCAAGTCCCTTAACCCCAACTGCCCTGCACTCTCCTCTCCAAAAAGAAAGATGGCAGAGGTGGGGAGGGTGGCATTCCTTGAGGGGGGCATGCCTTAGGAACCTCAGTGGGTGAGAAGAGGGTGCACCCCCATCCAGAGAGGCAACCAGCAGGCTGCTGAAGATGGGCTGGATGGAGATAACCCAGAGGTATCGAGCAGAGGAAACAGAGGAGGGAGCTGTGAGATCAGCCAGGGGGAACCTAAGGCAAAGGAGGGCAAAGCCTTGGGGTACTCCCAAACCTGGGGGGGGAGGAAGATGCAGCAAAGATGGGGAAGGGTGGGGCGGGCAGACAAAAGGAGGGAGGCAGGGGCGGTCTGCAGAAAAGTCAAGGTGAAGCAGCCTCCAGAAACACACTTGGCAGCTGAGACCCCAAGACCACAGCCCTAGACCTGGGCCCTGCCCGAGGCCATGCTCAGAGAAGGCAGGAGGCGGGAGGGAAGGGATGGGAACTCAAGTCTCTCACCTGCCACGCCACCCAGGGATGTCTGCACCGCGTCCACGCAGCTCTGGCAGCTCATTTGCACAGCGAACTCCAGCTGTGGGAGACAGGGCTAGGCTGGCCGGAGGAGGGCAGAGTGGGAGGGCGGGGCCATTATGGATAGGGGCGTGACTATGCTGGTGAGGGGAGGGGTTATGTTGATCAGAGGAGTGAAAGGGCAGGGCCGTGCAGATGGGGAGGGGACAAACGAGGGGTGTGACCATGCCAAATAGGGGCGGTGCTTCCCAACCCCACGTGACTCAGTGCTCAGGCCCCAACCCCCCCCTCCCCTCCCCCGTAGCTACACGAGCCTGCCCTCTCCCGTTCCCCCAACGAGGGCTCCCTTGGAGCGCCCCACCCAGAGCGATCGGCCCGGCCGTCCTCCCTAACTGAGATCCGCTTGCCCCCTCACCGTGCATGCCGTCTTGCTGTCCCCAACCTGCGCAGGTGCAGGTACAGCAGAAGTCATCTTTAATCTTCCAAAACCAGTACGACTCTCCCAGTGACTCCAGAAGTCCACTGGCAGGGCGGGGCCAAGAGACCTTTGGCCTCTTTACGTATTCTCAAGCGGGAGTAGACTCCGCCCTCTCCCTGCGTTTCAGGACTGAAGTTAGCCACTCACCAGACAATTGACAGGAAAGAGGCGGAGTCACGAGACCTCCCCCCCAATCCCGTCGCAGTCCGGACTAATAGACTCCGCCCCCTTTCTCCTCAGGCCCCGGTTAACCACTCACCAATCAGAAGAGTCCAGAGAGGGGCGGTGTATCCTCCAACTCCCGGCTCATAGGTTCAACCCTCTCGCCGTCTTCCCGACTGCATACGTCCAATGGCCAGGCTCTAGATCCCAGCGGTTCTGCCCCTTCCTTTTCCGGTGTCTGTCGCCATAGCGACGCGTCCTGGCGTCTTAGAGGCTCTGTACAAAGCAGCCCAGGTGCTGGGTGTCATGTGTGAGAGTCCGTGCTTCAGGCGTCTGAGGTTTCCTGTGCCAGGTGCTCGGGGGTCAAGCAGTAGCTGCAGCGATGGAGCGCAGGAAGAATGGGATGGGGAAAAGGAAGCGGCGGCGGCCGCCGTCGGACAGGACGGCGGACCCGGAGCTCCAGAAGCTGTACCATCGGCTTCTGCGGCCGCTGTCGCTGTTCCCGAGCGAGGAGGAACGGATCCCGCCGACCCCTGAGCCTCTGCCGACGACTCAGCAGACCAAGAGTGACACCCGAGTGGGCCGGGACTCCTTCTTCATGGAGCAGCTGTCTCCGGGCTCGCTGTGCTTGCTGGTGTCGGAGCGGCTGTCCCGTGTGGGCCACGTGCCCGAAGTACCCCCCGAGGGCCGGCGGCGGCTGGCCGAGGTCATCCTGTCCGAGGTGCAGTACGGCTGGCAGATGCCGCAGCCCGAGCCGGGCCTCAACGCGCGGGATCAGCAGAAACTGCAGCAGCGCGTGGAGGCTCATGTGGTGCTGTCCTCAGAGCAGCTCTTCCTGCGCTACCTGCACCTGCTGATCACCCTGTCGGTGCCCGAGTCCGTGCTCACCGAGCCCGCTACGCTCACGCGCCTGTCTGCCTGCCTGGCCTCCGACTGCTCCCGCTTCCTCACCAGCCCTGTCGTCTACCGCCGCCTGGTTTCCGACTTCAAAGACCTGCAGGGCCTCCGCTCCTTCCTGAAGAAGGGCACAGGGGCCGTCAAGCCGGACCATTTCCGCAAGCAGGCCCTCATTACACAGCAAACCATTGGCACCTTCCAGGCGTCCAAGCTCTGCCCTCTGCCCTGGCCGCACAGCACGGGCTTTTCCCAGATCCCGTGTTCGGCCCTGAACATGAGTTACCTGATTCACTTGAGTCGGCCGGCAGATTTCCTAGGCAGGCCCTGTCTGGACCGTTTAAAGGGGCTACGATCTATCCCGGACCTGGACCAGAGGAAGTACTTGCGCTGGCTGCCTACTCTAGCCCCCAGGCCCCCCAAGGCTCTTGAGGTTGGCCCTGCCCAGAAGGCTGATGTCTCGGGGATTTGGGGCTTGACAGAAGATCTGGATTTGGGAACCTTCTTGCGGCTCCATAACCCCCGGAAGTGTCGCTCTTTGCCCAGCCTGAGAGAGGGTTGGAAGCTTTCAAATGAGCTGGGCATACGTCCTCCTCCCCCTCGAACTTTGACCCCTCTGATCCTAGGCTGGAAAACCCAAACAGAGGTCTTCATTGGCTCAGCTTCAGAAGACCTCAAGCACATGATGAAAAACTTTGAGGTGGAGCTGTCCAAGAAGCCCCAGCAGAGCTCCGCCCTGCCCCCTCTCCTCGGAGCCCTAACCAGGGGCCCAAAAGGCAGCCACCGAGTGGAAGAACTGCAGAGGACCCTGAAGAGTCTCCAGGAAGAAGAAGCCTCAGGAAAGTGGGACCACAAGCCCAACTTCGGGACCGCTGTGCATCCCCAACCAGTCACAGTGGCCCTGAAGCTGAAAGATCAGAGCGTGCTGCAGGCAGCCGCTGTCCGAGTCTCTGAGCGTGCTTTCCACGACAGCTTCTTTGTGAAGGAGGAGAATGTCCTCTATAACCACCTGTCAGGCGAGTTGGACAGCAAGATCTTGGAAGACCTGGACGCCGTCCTCTTTGCTGGGGCTAGCATCCAGGAGATCTACAATGAGCTCCTGAGCCGAGTCTCTGCTGACTATCTGCTCTTTGATAAGGGGCCCCTGGTGGAGCCCTCATCAGAAAAGGACTGGTCAAGCCTTATGGCCTCAACCTTCCTGTACAGAGACCCAAAGAGTCGAATCATCAACCCTGTCCTGGATGGTATTGGAAGGCACAGAATACATTCTTTAAGCTTTGATCTATTTCCCCCACCACCGACTCCCCAGCCGCCTAAGCAGTGGGTCAAAAGGAAGTCCTCATGGATGCGCTGGTGGCGAGCCACACTGACCCCAGACGACTACTTCTTGTACCTGACCACTCAGGACTGTGACTTCCTCCACGTCATCTTCCACATGTACCCAGAAGAGGAACCCATCCAGGCTCCTACCATCATCAAAGACACCCTGGAACTTCCACCCCTGCCTCCGATGGCACAGGAGGAAGATGCTGGGGAGTTCGTGCCAGGCATCTGGGATGCCAACTCTGTCCTAGAGGACGGGCTGGGAGCTGAAGGGAGCAAAGCCCTAGGGGACCACAGGAAAGTGAAGCGACTTCAGAGGCGTCTGGAGAGAATCTGGGCAGCCCTGCAGGTGCCAGACAAAGACCGGCTGGACATGGCCATCAAGTACAGCACCAACGCCCGAGTGGGGCAGCTCCCTGCCCTGGTGACTGCCTGGGAGAAGGCCTTGCAGCCCATCCAAGAGCGGGAGCTCTTGTTAGCCCAGCTGGAACGCTTTGAGCAAGAAGCCTCCGACCCCAACCGCTTCTTCCTGAAGGTCGATTATGATCTCTGGCGCTGGACAGAAGAATCCCAGATCCGCAGCAACTTATATGAGAAGATCAGTAGAGTGGAGACCATGCTGACCAAGCTCCTACGAGACATCCAGATTGCCTTTGGGGAGTCAGTGACATACAAGGGGCGCTGCTACCTGGACAAGATGAAGAGGGACAAAGTGGAGATGTTGTACTGGCTGCAGCAAGAACGGCGGGCTAAGAAACTAGTGCACGTCCAAAAGGGCTCACGACTGCCTTCTCTTAAGCCTAAGAACACAGGAAACTCAGAAAATGGCCTCGTTCCCTCTCCCAGAAATGTCTAAACGGCAAACATTCCCCCCTTCTCCAGTCCCTGTCCCCATTTGTCCCCCAAATGAGTCAACCTGGTGATAGAAATCTAAGAAATCCAGGTCCCCAGGGCAGAGGTGGTGGGTGGGGAGGAGGAGGGGGCCTAGGAACATATGACTTCTAATTAGGGAGATCTTAGTTGGGTTTATATTTTGTTATAACAGATACTGTAGCTATAGGATGAAAATTGTTGTTTTACCAAAAGCTCTGCAGGTCCTAAGTTGACCAGCTAATTTCAAGTCCTGCTCCATCAGTATGGCCAAATTCTGGTCAAATAATTACAAAACAATTGGGTTGGAACCTTACTATTTGGTGAAATGGGACTCACCTGGTAAAACAAAAGAGAGGGACCCTCTTTAGCAACTCATTCTACACCAGTTCTAAGGGATGCTTGGTTTGAGCTTAAGTTGCTGAAGAAGAATTTTTTTTTTATGGTCTCAGGTCTGGTTTAATCAACAGTTACAGAAGGCTGGCTGATAGGGTATGACTTGGCCCCATCCCACTCCCATGTCACTAGACTGTTATTGACAGCTGATAGCAGTGTTAGAGCTGTATTTCTTTCTCTTAGCCCTGTGAAGAGTAGGGTTGACACCATTAGTTATCCCAAAGATACAAGGGAGCATCTTGAAACTTTGCTGGCAGTGGGTTTTGATTAGGGAAGAGTCTGGACAAAGAGAATGTGTGCATTGTCTTGGTTACCCATGGAGCTTAGGGGGGCATGTGGCATGAAATCCCTAAGTATCTGAGGATGGGATGAAAAGGGAAACAACATACTTGGCCAGCTTTTCAGTTTTGCCTAAGGTATAGACCCTGACCTTTTCCCTCAAAGATCCCACAGTTCCTCCACTTCTATCCCCTGTGGCTGGGTTTAGAGAATGCCCAACAACCCAGGTTATGATACTCAGCCAAGTACATATCTACTAGGGGCCCTGTCCCCAGCCTCAGGCAATTTTGTTTTTTTTTTTTAATCAAAATTTCTTAGAGGAGGTAGCATCCAAACAAGGCTGTTAGTGTTTAGGAAAGAGGTTCACTGACCACCTGAGCCAGAATCTGGAAGGGGGAGAAGGAATATGCTTTCATCCTGGCTCCTTTCTCCTAAGCCCTGGGATTTCTCTGCTTGGTTCATTTTGGATAGTACAACCCAGTCTCCCCAGTGTGGACTACCTCATTATCAGCTTGATTGTGGGCCCTATAGGAGTAAATGGACAAGTCGCAAATGTTAGGATTCAAGTTTTCTTTATTATAACAAGATAAAATTATGCAGTCATCCAAGCAGCTAGACAAGCAGCCCTGAATGTCTGATTTGATTCTCTGATATAGTCAATGTTAACTTGTTCACCAATCAAAATTGCACATACAATCATTTCAAACGTGTAAAATATGTGTGTATATGTATATATGGGTGGAAATGTGTGTATGTGTATTTTGTTGTTTGTTCTTCATTCTCAAAGAGGACCATGACATCAGGGAGGTGATGCCAACTCAGGCAAGTAAATTGGACTTCAGTGACTTCCTCACTTAGGAAGTCACCTTTCTCCTTTGGAGCCATCTGGGTCCAGATGAGGACCACTGGGGGTGGCCCTGAATTCAGTGGGAGATACAGGCCTTTTTAAGCTAGGTCTTTAGTAGGTCTCAGTTTGATTGGGGAGGTGCCCATTCAGTGATTAAGGCTCTAAAGAAATGACTCGGAGAGTGGCCTCTTGACCTAGTCAAAAAAAGATCAATCTGGGAGGGGAAGATCCTCAGGGTTTCTTCTGGCCAAACCAGAAACTATTGTTAAATACATTCCCCCTGATCCAGTCAGGACCCAAACAATGACCTCCTGTGGCTTGGCTGGGGATCTATTGCTTGCCAGAGTTGGGGTTAAGGCCTGGTATGGGTAGGTTTTTATGTCTCTGTTACAAAACTGGGATTTCATCCAAGAATCCCCTCATGGGGGGATTTCTCTACCAAGGTCGATTTAAGCCTCCTCTACAACTTAGTCTCAGCTGTTGCAGGGCACTGAGAAGTCACTTCGTAGATTTAGAGCTGAAAGGGACCCAAGAAGTCATTTAGTCCAAACCCTCTGACTTTACAGATAAGAAATCTAAGGCTTCCAGAGGTCATGTGACTTTTCCAAACTGGCCCAGGTAGAGCTGGCACTTTGATGTGCCCAGGGTCCCACAGACAGTGTGTGTCAGTGGGGGTGAGGAGGGGTGTCAGCTCCTTCTCTAGCTCTACAAGTCCACTTTCCCAGGTGGCCTCATATTCATATGGAGATAGAGATGTATGTGTATGCATAAATGTGTTTATATATGCATATGTATACACACATATATCCCCTAGTATATCCTCAGATGCACGTGCACATACAACATATTATTATGGATGGAAGCTGTGATTGCTTTGGTGCAGTCATATAAGAGATTCACTGAGAAAACTCCCTCTCTTAATATCCAGAGGAACAACTGTCCTGCAACTCAGAACCTTTGAAAGCTCCGATTTTGTCCTACCTTCTTTTGTCTTCTGGTCAAAATTCCGGAGTGAATAGAGCGCCGGCCCTGGAATCAGAAGGACCTGAGTTTGGAGCCGGCCTCCGACACTTAATCCATACAAACAAAAAAACCTAGCCGTGTAACCTTGGGCAAGTTACTTAACCCCAATTGCCCTAAAGGGGCGGCTAGGTGGCGCAGTGAGTAAGAGCGTCGGCCTCGGAGTTGGGATGACCCGAGATCAGATCCGGCCTCAGAAAATGAGCCCCCACGCATAAATAATAATGACTAGCCGTGTAACCTTGAGCAAGTTACTTAACCCCAATTGCTTTAAAAAAAAAAATTCGGGGCAGCTGGGTGGCAAAGTGGGGACAGTGCTGGGAATCAGGAACACCTGGATCCAAATCCAGTCTCAGACACTAGCTGTGTGACCCTGTTTGCCTTAGTTTCTGCATCTGTAAAATGAGCTGAAAAACCACTATCTTTAACAACAAAACTCCAAATAGAGTAACAAAGCATGAAACATGACTGAACAAAAAAATTGCATCCCATTTTAGCACAGTCCAGTGCAGCAGGGTGAACATGTGAGCATGTGTGTGATTGATTTCACTGGTATACGGGAGTCCCTGTGCAGATTGCTAACTGCTCTGCAGCTTGTACTCTTAATGTAAACACTGCTATGCCTGAGCAAACAAGGCTGAGAAGAGTCGGGATCACCAGTTCTTCTGTGTCCTGACCAGGAGCCATCCTCGGCTCTCTTTTGACTCCACTGCACCATGGCAGTCGAAGCAGGCAGTGTAGATAGCCACCAGCTGAGGCATTGTCCTGGCTCTGGCAATTCAGTCTGCTGAGCCCAGAGAGGTCGATGCCCTCACTGATGGAGAGGAATCCCTCGATGATGAAATATAAACTCTTGAAGTCTAAGAGATATCCCATTGTCATGACGAAGACCCAAGGGGTTATTTCCTTAACTATGACCTGAAAGAAATGCTGCTTCAAGACTACCATCCTGTAAAGGTGCCCTTTGCCAGCTATTAAAATGCAGCAATCCTTGGGGCAGCTAGGTGGCGCAGTGAGTAGAGCGCCGGCACTGGAGTCAGAAGGACCTGAGTTGGGATCCAGCCTCTGACACTTAGCACAAAAACTAGCCATGTGACCTTGGGCAAGTTACTTAACCCCAATTGCCCTCCAAAAAGCAAAAAAAAAAAAAAAGAAAAGAAAACGAAAAACAAAAAACAAAAAACAAAATGCAGCAATCCAATATCTTAGACTCAGTCCAATCAATATTAAATGATCTTGAAAATATATTTTATCTGGAACTATGCCTAATGGCAATCAAACTGTGCATACCTTTTGATTCAGCAATACCACAACTAGGTCTATATTCCAAAGAGATCATAAAAAGGGGGAAAGGACCCATAAATACAAAAATATTTATAGCAGCTCTTTTTGTGGTGGCAAAGAACTGGAAATTGAGGGGATGCCCATCATGAGGAATGGCTGAATGTGGTATATGAATGTAATGGAATACTCGTGTTCTATAAGAAATGATAAGCAGGTAGATTTTAGAAAAACCTGGAAGAATTTACATGAATTGATGCTGAGTGAAGTGAATAGAACCAGGAGAACATTGCATATTGTAACAGCAATACTGTCCAATGATCAGTTATGGATGACTTAGCTCTTCTCAACAATACAATGATCCAATTCCATGACAATCCCAAAGGACTCCTGATGGAAAATGCTAACCACTTTCAGAGAAAGAACTGATGGAATCTGAATGCAGATCAAAGCAGACTATTTTCATTTATTTTTTGTGGGTTTTTTCTTTTGATTTCTTCTTTCACAACATGACTAATATGGAAATATTTTGTACATGATTGCATATATATATATATATATATATAACCTATATCAAATTGCTTACCATTTTAGGGAGAGGGGAGTGAGGGAAAAAATTTGGAACTCAAAATTTTTGAAAAATGAATGTTAAAATTATTTTTACATGTAATTGGAAAAAACAAAATACTATTTTTAAAAAGAAAATATATTTTACAATGAAAGACAAAATGTACCTGAAAATACTATTTTTTTTTTGTCTAGACAAGTATCTTTGTGGTGAAATCCTGGTCTGAAAACTTCCCCCACCAAAACATCTCAGCAATTCCTAGTAATTCCCAGTCTTATCAGTTGCCTGGGGACACTGAGGAGTTGATTGTCACAAGTAGTAAGTGTCAAAGGCAGAAATTAAGCCCAGAGTTTCCCATTCTCAGGACCTTGTCCATTTTAGAGCATTTCCTGACTTGCTATCAGGGCCAGAAGATCATCAGTTTAGAAATGGAAGGGCCCAGGGATTTCAGAGGCTACCTAGTCCCACCCCATCATTTTATATGTAATACTTAGGCCCAAACAGATAGTCTACATGTATAGACATGACTGACATTAGCACAGATAGGCTCCATGGTCTGGGCTACCTCTGAGGAGGGGAAGAGAGCCTAGGGCCAGGCCTTCACCACTCACACCTTGTCTGGAGGCCAGGGCAAGAAGGCCTCAGAAGCCCTGCAAGGTGGGTGCCCTTTCCTCATCTGGCCCTCTCAGAATTCTGGTGGTTTAAGGGATGACAGATTGTGACAAGCCCACTTTATTGCTTTTAAAGGAAGGGTGGCCTTGTGCTTATATTTACCAGCTTCCTATCAAAGGCTGGTTCCATGAAAGACCATCACAGCTAGGGAATATTGAGCAAACCCATTTTTCCAAGCAGAACAAACCAGCAGAAATCAGAGAGTTTCCAGAGATTAGAATCCATCAAAGAATATACAAGAGTGAATGAGTGGGGTGGCTAGGTGGCACAGTGAATAGAGCACTGGCCCTGGAGTCAAGAGGACCTGAGTTCAAATACAGCCTCAAACACTTAACATGAAAAAAACTAGCCATGTGACCTTGGGCAAGTCACTTAGCCCCAATTGCCCCCCCCAAAAAAAAAGCAAAAAAAAAAAAAGTAGTGAATGAGGGAGGAAAGGAAGGAGATGAGATACCAGGAGAGAAGGATCACCCAGAGAATGTCCATTTTCAGAAAGCCTCTAGAATTTCAAGCAAGTCCAGTGATGTGATGGGGTCAGCTTCTCACATGTCTGCCATTTAGAAGTCTGTCTCTACTGCCCCCTGGACTGTCCTCTGTCCAAACATCTTTCCCCAAGTGTTGGATCCCTGGTGCAAGTCTTTCCTGCGACCCCTTCTCCCCCAATTCTCCTCTGCCCTCTGTCTTCTCTGCTGCCATGCTGGCACCAAGTACCTTATCCTCACCTACCCCACACAAATTTTCTGGGTGTGGAGAGGGTGAAGCGCCTTTCCGATGACTGCCCACCTCCAGCCTTCTCCCTGCCAATCTCCCTTCTTCCTATGCTAAACTCCAGAGTTACAAAGCAAGGCAAAAGGCAATTCACTGCCCTTGAGAAGCTCACAGTCTAATGGGAGAGATGACAGCTAAACGACCTTGTACAAAAGATAGCCAGATGAAATAAATCAGATAAAACCAGCAGAGGAAGTCAGGTGGTAGAGAGGGAGAAGAGAGGAAGAGGAGGCACCAATTGCCCAGAGCCTTCTCAGGGAGTTTAGCTACAAAATAGGGGAGAGATATGGGCTGCTGTAATGGAAATGCAAATTTAAAGATCTTCCCTGCCCCTGGGCCCTTTGATAGGCTTAAGAAACCCTGAGAACCTTCCTAGATTTGAAGATATACTCTGCCTCCTAATAGGCTGAATGTGGTCACATGGAGCCTGTGGCAGGAGGCTTGGTTTTCAGGAATGCCCACACCTAGCTGTGTGATTGGGCAGTGGGTCCAGAAAGTTGTTACCTTCTCTGACCCAGGAGAAGGCTATATAATCCCTGATGTGAGGCTTTGTTTTGGGGCTCACTTTGAGAAGTGTTGTGTGATTTGACCAGATGAGACTCTGGGCAGCCGTTGAGAGCCTCCTGGCTTTGAAAACCCAGATGTTGATGCTTCCCTCTCTGGTTACTGTGATTTGGTATTGATGTAATGGTTGGGCAGTTTGGAAGCCTGTCTGCTTGATCTGTTTGTTTCTGTCTTGTAAGTTCTGTCTGTATACTTTGAAGTTCGGGGTGCTGACTTTTTTCCTCTGAACTAGGTAAATGATATATGTTTTATTGATTAAAGTAAGCTTGTTAACCCATTTTGACTTGCTTTCCTTTAGAAAAGCAGATCTAAGAACCTGTGTTGGCAGCCACTCTGGGGATGATGGGGTGTTAGCTGCTACTGGTGCCAGCTACTGGGGTAGACTTAGAAGGTCAGGATGGGTTGGAGGACACGGACAGTCTTTCTCCTTCTTTTGCCTAGCACACAGGCATTTAATAAAGATTTACTGAATTGTTTGGAGCTGAAGGAGTGCTGCAGGAAGGATGAAGGCAGGTTAAGTAAGGATATCCCAGCAGGCGGCCACCTTGGGCTGCTGACCCATTAGATCTCCCTCCTCTCATCTCTCTCCCCCATCTTCAGGCATGTTCCCCAAAGATACATGCTCTTGGCTCCTTGAGTCACTTTGAGGCAGCCCCCAGTCCTCCAGTGGTTCAGCAGGAGGAGTAAAGGTGGGGCAGTTCCACCTGTGCACACCCCTCCCACTCATCTCTTCACGGCTTCTTCGCCAAGGAAGGTCCTCTAAAGGTCAAAATTGCACCTGATACCACCCACCAAGACTCCATGTCAGTGTTCCCGGCAATTGGGCCACACTGCCCTCAAAGTCTTTTCTAGTCCTCCCCCTCTAGCAGAACAGAGGAACCCGCCTTCCATCAGCAAACACTGCCTACTATGTTCCGGTCACTGACTGAGTGCTGGTGAGGCCGGAGTTTAACCTTCTATAGGGAGAAACATTGCATTTAAATACAAAGCGATTTGGGGAGAAGGCACTAGCAGCTGGGTGGGGCTGGGGGTCACCCTGGCCATCAGGCTCCGAATCGTGTCTCTCTGTGATTCCGAGGCAGAGGAGAGGAGGGGTGAGTCCTATGTCACTCAGTCTAGACTAGATCCCCTCCCCCCAATCCCCCCACCGAAGTGGATCGGGCAGCTCTGCGCAGCTTGGTCGGTGTGACGCCTACTTCTGGAACGGGACGGCCCCAAGAGCCGAAGGAGCGAGCTTCTGCAGCCTCCCTGCAGGACTTCTCGGTTGTTGGCCTTGGAGGCAGGTCTTGGGTTCCAGTTCTACGTCAGCCACACACTGGCTGTGAGATCCTGGCCAAGTGAGGGTTATGCCAAACACTGGGCAAACACAGCCCCTGCTCTCCAGGAGGTCAGAGTCTAATGGGGGGGGGGGGGAACCACAAGCGCAAACACACCTACAGGATAAACCTAGGAAGGGAGGAAGGGTGGGGAGGAGAAAGAGGAGGGCGTGGAGGCGGAGAGCAGGAAGGGAGGGGGGAACCTGGGCCTCCGAGATCGCCCAGCAGGCCCCGCCCCGCCCCACCCCACGTGCGCCTGTAAACAGGCTAAGGCGCAGGCGCGTCGCGGCCTCGACGCGCATTGGTCAGCCAGGCCCCCGCCCCCTCCTGGGACTCAGCTCTGCAGGAGGAGGTTTTACTGGTGGCTGCGCTGGTCCTCCAGAGCAGTCGAGAGCTGCCTTCAGTGGCTGACCCCGATTCGGAGCCTGACCCCCCAGTCCCGCAATGGCGGCCTGGCTGCTGCTCCTCCCGATGCTGTCGTCTCTGCTCCCGGGCGGGGATGGCTGGCGCCTTCCGCTGGCGTCAGACCCCGCGCTGGAGGCCCCAGCTCAGTTTGCAGTGGAGGTTTACAACCGAGGCCACGATCCTGGGGCTACAGCAGTGCTGCAGAGCGTCCAGGGGCGGAGCCTGAAGGTGAGGGGGCGGGGCGTCGGAGGCGGGGCCTGAGGGGGTGAGAGGAGCCTGCATTGAGGGGCGGGGTCTGGGGTGGGGGAGGAGCCTTGTGTAAGAAGCGATGGGGGGGGGACTAAGGGAATAATGTTAATTTAGGGGCGGGGCTTGAGGGGATGGGGTGGAGCCTGCAGGTTGGGGAGCGGGGCTGTTCAGGGGACGGGATCTCTTTGGATGGGACAGGGCCTTGTGTAAGAGAAAGCCCAGGGATAGATTTGGCTTCAGGTGCAAGAAGGGCGGGGAGGGGGAGCTGGAAGGTGTGTGGCCTGGAGGCGGAGGCGGAGCCTGGACGCTAGGGGCGGGGCATAAGGGGTTGTCATTCAGGGTCAGGGCCTTATCTGATGAGGCAGTGCCTGATGGGCTGGGGGTGGAACCTGCAGATGAGCGCTATCAGGGTGGGGCTCCAGAGATCTTCCCCCTGGCTGGAGGGCCTGGGGGCTGAGGGCTTGCCCTAAAGTACAGAGGGCCCCTGGAGGGTGGGCACTGTGGGGCTGGCCTTCTTAAGGGCTTCCCCAGATTGGGGATGCAGAAGCAGAGGAGTGACAGCTCCTGCCTTCTGGGAGCTCACAGTCGAAGGAGGGGAGACAACATGCATTGGAGATTTGGCTTCAGGGTAGTAGGAAAGGCCTGTGATCCTGAGGATGTCACAGCTGGTAAGCCAGAAATGCTGAGGGGTCCACAGGACCAAGCAGGGGGCACATGGCCAAGTTCTAGGGCCCTTGGGGAACTGGCACAGCAGATAAGCCCAATAACTTGGGAAGGGAAGAGTTGGGCCCTTGCTTAGATGGAGGGGAAGAGTTGGGGTACAGACAGAAGGTCTTATATGGAGGGGTCAAACAAATAAAAACAAAGTCACTAAACTATACATAAGGATCCCTGTGAACCACATATTGACATGGTTTTAAAACGTACCATTACCTGTTTTATTGTATTTTTATTCATTTTGTTTAATTCCCAATTACATTTTAGTCTGGTTTGTCAGCACTGCCCTAGGCATTGTGGGCCATATGCAGCACGTTTGATACTTCTGGACCAGGGCACTGAAAAGTGGGGCCTGGGGGAGGGGAAGGGAGAGGGAAGGCTCCCTGAGATTGCTCCTTCTGGACCCTCTTATGTGGAAGGCAGGTAGGCTAGGGTGGGGAAGAGGATGGTCTCAGGCTGCCAGGGGGCATCTGCTGGGTAAGGGCCATAGAGGACAAGCAGAGGGAGGCTGCAGAGCTGGATTCAGGGGCTAGGACCGGGTTCCCAATTGCCCTTTTGACCCCTCCCTCCCTCTTATTCAGATGGCCCATGGGGTGCTGTACTCCCTGGAAGTGACATTGTATGAACCACCTTGTAGCCCCGCCACAGCCTGCAAGGACCCCCAGTCTTCAGGGACCCTGGTAAGCACTGAGCCCCCAAGCTGGGACAGGTCTGAGTCTGACTCAGGTGTTATGGCTTTCCTCAGCCCTGACTAACCCTAACATGGTCCCAGTAAGGCTGACTTAGCTGTTGCATGAGTGTCACGGGTTAGGGAGCAGACCAAACAGCCTGCCCTCTCACCCCTCAGGACATATCTTGTCAGGCACTTGGGGATCTGGTTCAGAGCCTGGTTTTCCCAGGGCATCTGTGGGGAACCTTATTCAAGGTACCCAGTCTTTCTAGATGGGAAAGTGGCCACTGGGCTCCTCACCAGCCCCAAAGGCTTTCAACTTTTCCCCATTCCAGGCCTAGTGACATTAAGTACTATTGATATACAGAAGTACAATGGTCAGTGCCTGTCATCCAGGAGCTTCCAGTCTCCTTGGAGGGCTGCAGCACTGCTGAGATTGTTCCCTGCTCTGGCCAGACTTCTCAGACACTCGCCCCCCCTGAGCCTAAAGGTTTCCTTATCTGCAAAGGAAACAGCTCCTGCCTCAAGGCTGGTTGTGGGGACTGAGAAAGGCAGCTTGGAGGGTTTGGTGTGGTGGAAGAAGCCAGGTTTTAGAGCTGCCTCTGCTGCTTACAGCCTGGGAGACCCTGGGGAAGGTCCTGGCTCCTTCTGTCAGACAGAGGGCAGGTCAAGGAATCTCTCAGGGCCAAACCTGGCGTGCTATAAGGCATGCTCTAGAGTAGTAATAGTTGGGGTTTATATAGCCCTGCTAGGCACTAGGCCCCACGCTATTGTCTCCTTTGATTCTCGCAACAAGTCTGGGTGGGAGAGCTCTTATTGTTCCCATTTTACAGGTGAAGAAACTAAGGCAAAAGGGCTAAGTGACTTGCCCAGGTTCACACAGCTAAGTTCTGAAACCATATTTAAATTCAGGTTTTCCTCATTCCAGGCCCAGCACTCTGTTGACTGGTGTCATTGTCATAAGCATGTATTAAGCACCTACTAGGTGCCAGGTATTATGCCAGGCAATGGGATGCAAAGATAGAAAGGAAACTGTCCCTGCCCTAAAGGAGATGATGGTGGGGTGGGAATGGGGTGATAGTACAAAGGAGAAGTGGGGACGAAGCTCTCAGAAAGCCTGAGGGAAGAGAACCAACCCTTTGAGGGCCCTTGGAGACCTTCCAGCCTAATCCCAGCCCCTTCTTACACATGAATCTCAGACAGGTGAAGGGTCACCCTGAGACCTCAGTCTTCTTGACCCCAGTTGGGCTGCCCCTCCAGGAAGGGGCCTGGGCTGTGCCCCTAGCTTCCAGGAAGCCCAGCCCTGCCCCTGCTCCCCACTTCCCAAGGGTAGTATGAGCCCCCGCTCCAACACAGACTTATTCCTCTGCCTTAGCTTTGTCATTTTGAAGTCCTGGACCAGATGTGGGCTAAGCAGATGCTGCTGAAGCAAGACTGTGGCCAGCCTGGTGAGAAGACAGACCATTGCACAGATCCCTGAAGAGTGACTGGGGTTTCATGGGAGGGGGGCTGGGCCCTGGCTTCCCTAAATGACTTCTCTCCCTTTCACCCTGGCTAGGGGCCCAGCATCTTCCCTGGAGTTCTGGCCATCAGCCTCTCATCCCCCTGTTGCAGGTGAGAAACCAGGGCAATCCAGGTGTGGGCCTCCTGGGGCTGTTCTCAGGGTCCTATGTTGAGCTTGCCCGCACCCCCTCCCCGCCCCAGCATGGTGTGGGCAGCAAATCCTTCTGTTCCAGGGCGACTCAGTGCAGCTGATCTCACTCTTCAAGGACTTCCTCACCACTTACAACAAGAGCTATGCCAATGCCACAGGTGAGGCCTGCCTGCCTGGGGACCTTCCCCCATCCCCATCCAATCTCTGCACTTCTTACAGATGAGGAAACTGAGGGCCAGGGTGGTTAGGCCCCTGCCCCAGAGTCACCAAGGATAGGAGGAGCCACACCAGGCCTGGCAGGTCAGTGCCTGTCTCTGGGCTCCAGTCTGCATCCATATGATGGGACGTAGCCACAACCCTGCAAGTCAGGGAGACCCAGGACCACATTCTTCCCCAGGGGATGACCCTGGGCAAGTCACATGGCTCCTTGAACCTCAGTTTCTGCCAAATGGCAACAGTGAGGATGAAGTTTATACCTAGAGTAGCCTCGTCCTTGGGCAGTTGATGGCGCAGTGCCCAGAGTCATAAATCCAGCCTCAGGTGCTGCAGCTGCCTCCCCTAGCTGGAGGATGCGGGCCACACTTCCTGGGATACCCAAGGCTGGCTGCTGTTGCTTGTGTTGTTATCACTCCCTGGGCTCTGTGCCATCTTCCCCCTTTCACACACTCTTTAGAGAAGTGGCCTTCTTAAAGTAGGTCTGGACTGTCCCTCCCCTCCTCAGTAGACTTCCAACATTCCCAAGGACTTCAGGATCCCCCTGGGGTTTGATAAGCTAAGGGGAAGGGGCCAGGCACCTCCCGTGTGCCTGGCACTGTACTGAGGACTCAACAGATAGGACCTCCCGGATGAATCAGACCCCTCCCTGCCCAGCCTCCCTTTCCCTCTCTTCCTCACATGTCCCACCTCCACACCTTTACCCAGACTGTTTCCCATGCCTGGAATGCTCTCCTTCCTCCCCTTGTTTCTTCCAAGGCTTAGCTCAAGCATGACCCCCCAGGGGCCCTCCCTGCTCCCCGACTTTTCTGCTATCCATTTCATTGAGGTTTGTCTGTGAACGTGTTTTCTCCTTGAGTAGAATGCAAGGTCCTTGAGGACAGGGCCTCTCATTTTGGGCTTTGTAGCCACAGTGAGTAACACAGGGCTTGGCACAGAATGGCTGCTTGGTCAGCCAGTCAACAAGCATTTATTGAGCCCTTCCTGTGTGCCAAGGCCTGTGCTAAGCACCCCAGGGGAAGGACAGCTCTGGGAGCTGCCTGCTCCTTCTAGAATGTATGGGATAAATGCCTTGTTCTGAGAGGGGGAAAGTACTACCTCTAGGGGCACAGAGGGGTGGGGCACTAGGAAGGCCTCTGCAGAAGGTAGCATTGCAGCTGACAAAGGAAGGAAGCCAGGGAGACCAGAAAGGGAGGTGGAGGTGAGGACACAGGACCTGCCTGGGGGGAGCCTGCAGCCTCAGGGCTTCCCCGGCCTCCTGTGCCCTCAGCCCTTTGACTGAATCTACACATCACCCGACAGATCCCCTTAAAAGAATGTGTCTGTAAAACTTGGGCTCTTTTAGGACCTAGAGGGCTGCCCCTGGTGGGGTAGTGGGGGGCACACAGATGATATTTGGAACATGCTGAGCCCAGTGCCTGGCTCCTAGTAGGTGCTTAATAAATGCTCACTCCCCTTCCTCTAATCCTGCTCATTACTCCCTGAATGAATGGAACATTTATTAAGCACCTACTATAGCAGAGTGCCTGCCCTCAGGGAGTTCCCACTCTAATGGGGGAGATAACTTGGGAGAAGGCTTTCACTTCAGTCCCAGGGGGAAGTCCCAGGATCCTTAGGGGCAGTAGCAGAGCCCAAATGCTCTTGTGCCCCAGAGCACAGCTTGGTGAGCCCCCTCCTCATCCACAGAGACACAGCGGCGCCTGGGTATCTTTGCCCAGAACCTGGAGCTGGCCCAGAAGATGCAAGAGTTGGACCAGGGTTCTGCTGAGTATGGAGTCACCAAGTTTAGTGACCTGACAGGTAGGAGGGAAGAGCAGGGTCAGCCTCCTGCCCACCCCCCAGGGTGGGGCCCACTGGTCAGAGTGGCTCCCCTGGGACAAGGGAGGCCTGCTGGGCATTGCTGCTGTGAGCCACTTTAGCAGCTTCTGCCTTGCCTAGCCTCTGCTCCCACCCTGCTCCCAGGGTCTCCTCTAAGGTGTCCATTTCATTCCCCACAGAGGAGGAGTTTCGGACTTTCTATCTGAACCCCCTGTTAAGCAGCCTCCCAGGCCAAGCTCTGAGGCCAGCCCCACCGGCCAAAAGCCCAGCCCCTGCTGCCTGGGACTGGAGAGATCATGGGGCTGTGACGGAAGTCAAGAATCAGGTGAGCATTGGCAATGGCAGAGCTCTAGGAGGGGTGAGAGTGGGTGGGAGGCTGGCCAGCCAGTAAGGGAAGTAGCCAGGCCTAAAGGGTGGAAGCCTTGGGGAGCCTTGGGCCCCAAGCAGCTCAATTTTCTTCTCTTCCCAGGGCATGTGTGGGTCTTGCTGGGCCTTCTCTGTCACAGGCAACGTGGAAGGGCAGTGGTTTCTCCGCCATGGGACCCTACTAGCCCTTTCTGAGCAGGGTAAGTATGGTTCTAGCTCAAGACCTTTCTCTGGCCCTGCCTTGACCACTGGGCACCTCATGACTTTTTTTATCCCTCCTTGCAGAGCTGGTGGACTGTGACACCCTGGACCATGCCTGTGGCGGAGGCCTTCCCTCAAATGCCTACATGGCTATTGAGAGACTTGGTAGGGGGAGGCGAGACCTGGAGGAGGGGAGAACTCACTGAGGTGGGGGGTGGGGAAGCCACCAAGGGAGGGGACGCTTGCTCTGCTTTTCTGAGTCTCCCTCTTCTCCTCAGCCTGGCCCAGTGCTTGGTCTCCCCTGCCTCCTCCTAACCCGTCCTCTGCTTCCCTAGGTGGGCTGGAAACAGAGAAGGATTACGGTTATGAGGGCCACAAAGAACATTGCAGCTTTTCTCCTGACAAGGCCAGGGCCTACATTAACAGCTCAGTGGATCTGAGCCGTGATGAAGAAGGTAGAGGAGGAAAGGCTGGAAGGGAAACTGTCTTAAGGAAGACCCTTGGCTGTCTCAGCTGCTTTGGGGGCTAGCCTGTGTAAATAAGCCCCATTTATTTCCTTCACATCCCAGAACTCGCTGCCTGGCTGGCGGAGAATGGTCCCATCTCCATCGCTCTCAATGCTTTTGCGATGCAGGTAAGGGAGGGTACTCTGGCCTCTTCTTCCCCCTCCCCCCCCCAGGACTCCTAAGCCCTCCCCTGGGCTCCAGCTTCCTATTCTCTCTCCAGTTCTACCGCCGGGGGGTCTCCCACCCATTCCGGCCCCTCTGCAGCCCCTGGTTCATTGACCATGCTGTGTTGATTGTGGGCTATGGCAACCGTAAGTCATGCAGCATCCCCTGGGCAGCGGGTAGGGGGTAGACAGGAGTGGGGTGGGAGGTGATTAACTCTGGACAATTTGGCACCATCCCTGTCCTCCCCAATTCAGCCACTGAGAATCAGATCTCGTTTTTCAAGCCCCTATGTCTGAATGACATGCCTATTTGAGGGTGTCTTATGATGGGAAATGGCAGCTAAACATCCTTCCCTTTGGACAGTACCCTGTACCATGAAATGTAATCTCTCAATGAACCCATAGGGGCTTCTGAGACCAAATCTGGGCCCTCCCAGCTCCTGGCTCTCAGAACCATCTCTGATTTCTGTTCCCCAGGTGAGGGCATCCCCTTCTGGGCCATCAAGAACAGCTGGGGTCGTGACTGGGGCGAGGATGTGAGTACTAGCTGTACCCCCTACCCTATCCCAACCCTTCCCTCTCATTCTCTCACTCAAATTCCATTTTCTTCCCTGCTCCTTCCTTACAGGGTTATTATTACTTATATCGAGGGGCCCGGGCCTGTGGGGTGAATACCATGGCCAGCTCTGCCATCGTGGACTAGAGAGCCTCCTCAGGTCCGGAATTGGTAACAGCCCCGACTGGGCAGGGCAGTGTCTCAGTAACTGCCCGGCCTGACTTGTGAACTCAGACCCCCTAGACTGTTCTAGGCTAGTGTGGTTCATCCCTGTTGGTGTAGGCACTCTCAGCCCTGCCTAGGGCTGTCTGAGGACAAGTAGCTTGGTGTGGGGAGGGAGGCCAAGGGCTGAGGGCCCGGTACCAGCCAAGAGCAGCTGGGGGCCCACATGGAGCAGAAGGGATGTGAGGTCAAAGGGTGACAGACAGAAGGGAGTCCCTTCATGTGAGGCAGAACCCCTGGGATCTGGTCTGGGAGTTCAGGGGTTGCTGCTTGCCTCTGATCTGAAGCCTGCTTCTGTCACATTCCCAGCTACTGCAGATAAGGCTCTCCTCTGAACCTCAGTTTCCCCCTCTGTATGATGGTGTGAATTCTCCTTCCTCCCCTGACTGAGATGAAAACCATGTATGTCTGTTACAATTGAAGGCTTGTGCCTGACCACCCTCTAGCATCAATAAAGATTGGACCCTCCCTGTGTCTGGGTGATTGCTCCTGAGCCAGGGTCCGAGGGGATCCAGGGCACACACAGTCAGACCCTGGATGCTGCAGCTTCAGCCTTGGCCTACAGTGAGGGTTTTCCCTAAGATAGTGTAGGAGGACAGCTTTCTGTTGAGGTTTCAGACCTCTGAGTTCTTCATTGCCTGCTCGGCTGCCAGAGCAACTTTCCTAAAAGCACAAGCCTCACTCCCCCACAGTTCAACTCCCTTCTGCTTCCTAAAACCCCTGCTTTCCTTCCCAGTGTGAGCCAGCTGCCTCTTACCAGGCCTTTGCTGATCTGTCTCTTCCCCTCCCCTCCAGCTTCCACAGCTTCTCCCCCAAAGGGCATTGATTTTATATATTCCTACCGCCTGGTTGGCTCACTAAACAGTGTCAGCTCCTTGAGGGCAGGGGCTGTTTCCTTGTAGCCCCAGGGCTTAGCACAAGGACTGACACTTAGGAGTTGCTGAATGGACGCTGATGGATGCCCCTGGGGGTCACTGGCCCCAGATCTCATTCATCTTGTGCCTCCTCTCAAAAGCCATTCCCTCCCGCCCCCCCCAACTCTGCAGCTATAAGGAGGGGGAGGGGGCACAATGCAATTAGACTCATTCTGTGCTCTGGCCCCACAGACCTTCCAATCTCCCTGCCCCCAGGATAGACTAGAGACTGGGTCCCAGCCAGGGAAGAGGGAGTTTATTTGAGTACAGCCAGTGGGGATGGGTGTCTTTGAGCTTCCAGATCCCTAGCCTTGGGAGGAGGAGAGGGTCAAAGGACATTATCTGGAGAATTTGGGGAGGGATCCAGGCATCAGCTTAGGTGCTGCCCAAGAGAGGAGAGGACCAGATGTTGAAATGAACACTCCCAGGGGATTGGAGGGGAAGGGCTGGGGGCTCAGAGGTCGCTCTCCCCATAGAGGGCGCTGGAGAAGGCTACGTAGTCCAGAGCTCCTGAGGGAGCAGCGAGCCCAGTGTAGGGGACCATGCGGCGGATACAGTACTCGGCCTGTTCAGGTGGCAGCTCCCGCCGCAGCTCCTCCCCTGTGATGTAATTCTGCAGCAGAGAAGGGGGCCAGCTCAGAGACCAGCCTCCTGCCCCCAGGACCAAGGTCAAGGGGCCCCACTCCCAAGACATACCTTGTCTCCTGCCAAGATCTTGAAGGAGGCCACTACCTGCTCTGCTGTGTCTGTCTCTGCTGCCTCCCGGGTCATAAAGTCAATGAAGGCCTGGAAGGTGACGACCCCAGCTGCGTTGGGGTCCACCATGGTCATGATTCGAGCAAACTCAACTTCCCCCTGCCGAGGCAAACCCACAGTCGTCAGCATTCGCTTGTTCCTTCCTTTTAAAAAGCACTAGGAAAGGGGACCACAAAGATGAAGCAGTCCCTGTCCTCAAGAAGCTTAACATCTACTGGGTGGGGACAACTTGGATAAAGAGGGAGGAAGCATTAGAAGTCGGGGGACCAGGAAAGGCCTTGTGTAGGACATGGCCTGAGGGATATAGGTGTGGGGCACAGTCTTTGCAAAAGCTTGGAGATGAAAGATGGACTTGTGCGTGGGGAATGGCCAAAAGTTCAGTTTGGCTGGAATGGTGAGGATGAGGAGAGGAATGATGGATGACAAGACAGCAAAGTCAGATTGTGAAGAGCTAAAGGTCAGTACGGGTTTGTCATTCTAGAAGTGAGCAGAGGGAGCCATGGGAGCCCCTCGAGCAAGGAGGGGAGAGGGCAGAGCTGGCTGGAGGCAGGCCAAGCCGCCTGCTCCCACTCCAGGGGGCCCAAGCTGTGTGTGCAGAGGCGCTGGAGAAATGCTCACCAAGTCATAGCCCATGGAGATGAGACAGGCTCGAAAATCATCAGGTTCCATCATCCCGTTCCGTTTCTGTGATCAGAGAGGACAATGTCAGATCTCCAGCCTTGGGACCCTGCCCCCACCACTGGCAGAACTCTGCTGTCCTCAGTGGTTGGAGAGAGCACCTGCCCTGCCTGCTGCGCCCACAGGACCCTGGGCTGACCCGGTCAAAGTGGTTGAAGGAGGCCCGGAACTCATTCAGCTGTTCTTGACTCAGGCCCTTGGCATCCCGGGTCAGCACCTGGTTCTCCACCTCATTGATGGTCCGGGCAATGGAGGTGAGCAGCTGTTCCCAGCCCACTCGGATATGCTAGAGGGAGGAGAAAGCAAGACACTGCAGTCCTCAGCAGCCCAGGCAAAATGGCCCAAGCCCCTTCTAGCTCTAAAGCCCCTGGAGGCAAGAGATTTGGATTCAACTTCTGACCCTTCCTTAGGGGTCCTCTCGGACAAGTTGATTTCTTTTTCTGGGCCTCAGTTCTCTAAGGCCCTCCCAGCTCTGACACTCCCTGTTCTAAGTCCCTCCCAGCTCTGACAATCCCAGTTCTAAGATCCTCCCAGCTCTGCCATTTCCTGTTCTAAAGCCCTCCCAGCTCTGCCATTCCCTACTATTGAGACTTGAGAAAAGTCACCCAACTGTTCACAACCTTTGCCTCTGAGATCTGGGTTTGTATTCTAAGGAACTCAAAAGGAGCAAGAGAAAGGTGCCAAGTACTTGGGGGTAGCAAACAATCCCTCAACCAGCAAACCCTTATCAAGTGCCTGTTATGCTCCAAGAGCTTGGATTGGACAGGGGACAGCTGAACAAGAGGTAAAGGAATGGGACTGTCCCATAAGAAGCTTGAAAATGAGGAATTCAAGGGGCAGCTAGGTGGCGCAGTGAATAGAGCGCCGGCCCTGGAGTCAGAAGGACCTGAGTTCGGACAGGCCTCAAACACTTAACCCACACAAACAAAAACCTAGCCTTGTAACCTTGGGCAAGTTACTTAACCCCAATTGCCCTAAAGGGGCGGCTAGGTGGCACAGTGAGTAAGAGCGCTGGCCTCGGAGTTGGGATGACCCTGAGATCAAATCCGGCCTCAGAAAATGAGCACCCACACATAAATAATGACTAGCCATGTAACCTTGAGCAATTTACTTAACCCCAATTGCTTTAAAAAAAAAAAAAAGAAAATGAGGAATTCAGAGAATCCTGGAAAGACTAACTCAGAGCTAATTAAGCAAGTGGGGAGGATGTTGTGACTGCAGTAATATAAAGGAGACTGATTAAATGTCATTCCCAATCTTAGTCCCAGGGCCGATGGTGACCCTTGTGTCCCTCCTGCCTAGAGAGGTGGGGGGCTATGGGTGCTGAATGCTGTATATGCTGCCAGATGTGCTCATTTCAGTGGGTCAGTTTGGCCTAGCTGTTTTTGTTTCAAGGGCGAGTCCTATGGGGGGTGGGGGGAGGTCATTGGGGAATTACCATGGTGCAAAAAAAGAGAGGCTAAAACTTTTTTAAAGAAAGTTTTCCCCAAAGCTTTATTCTTAACTATAGCATTTGCTTAATGTTGTTTACCTCAATAAAAATGCTGATGTTATCCCCGGTACTCACCCAGACCTATTTTAGTCTCCTCCTCCCTCCTCCTCCTCCTCCTCCTCCTCCTCTTCCTCCTCCCTCTACTTCCCCCTTCCCTCCTCCTTCGTCCTCTCTGTCTGCCCCTCCTCCCCCTCTCCCCCCTTCTCTTCTCTCCCTCCTCCTCCTCTGGACCTCCCTCCTCTCTCTCTGTCTCCTTCTCCCCCTCTCCCCCTTCTCCCCTCTCCATCCCCCTTCTTCCTCTCTCTCCCTCCTCCCCCTCTCCCTCCTCTCTGTCTGCCCCTCCTCCCCCTCTCCCTCCATCTTCTTCCTTCTCCCCCTCTCCCCCCTTCTCTTCTCTCCCTCCTCCTTCTCCCCCTCTCCTTCCTCCTCCTCTTTCTCCACCCTTCCCTGGCTCCGCAGGTCCCTCTGCTCTCCCACCAACCTCCATGCTGTAGACGGTGTGTTTGTTGTCAAACACCAAGCTCTCCTGTAGCAGCTGGTGGTCACCCTCAAGCCGGTCTATGTTGTTCTTATAGTTGATAATGTTTTGTTCTTGCTGCCTCAGCCCTGCCATCTGTTCCTCTAGGGAGCCAGTCAGCCCCACTGCCAATCGTCCAACTTCCTGAAGGGGTCAAAGACAGGGTCACCTGGTCAGAGCTGTACCTAGGGTGGGGCAACTAGAGCTTTGTCCTCAGGTGCCAGCACTTCTTCCCATGCAAATGCTTCTACTATTATGCTCCCCACCTGTTGCCCTTTCCCTGCTTTCACCTGCTCCCATGAGATAGTCATTGTCATTGGATCATGGATTGGACTCTCTGGGTGGTTTCACCTGACTGTGTCTTTATACCCCATGTCACTGCTCCAGGCCTGGATCTCTATACCAAACCTTTTGTGGACTGCCAGGAATGGGGAGGGGGAGAGGGACTTGCTTGCTTGGGAGGGCTCATAAGTCTTTCCCCCATCCCAGGAGAGCTTTCTCAACACCAGCCTGCCCCTGCTTTCTTTCTGGGTCCCAAGGTCTTTCCTCCTGAGGGCTGTCCTGACATCTCTGTTTTCTACCACCTCCCATCTTTCCCTGCATAGGACTTTGGATCCTGAGGTCTGAGGTTTCTCCTCAAGTCTTCTCCTCCAATTGAATTTTCCCCAGCCACCAAAATTCCCCCTTACATCCCTGCTGCATGCCCAGACCTAGGGGAGAAGCCCACCTTTGTGTGGCACAAGACATCTAGGGGCATTCCCTCCAAAGAAGACCAGGGTGGACCCTGCCCTCATCCCCACATACCCTTTGGCCCCAGTTCTCCTCACCTCTACTTTTCCCTGAATCCAAGGGCCAATGGCATTGGCCTGAGCCGCAAACTGTCTGCGGAGCCTCTCATTGGCCTGCTGGCGGGCCAGTTCCTCCTGCAAGGTCTGGTCACGGCTGGGCACCAGCTTCCGCACCTGTGCAATCAGAAACCTGGCATCAGGTGGGTCAGGGGACAGGGGAGGAGGCTGGGGAAGTGGGCTGATCACACTGTGTGTGGGCAGGGAAGAAGGGGAAATGGGGGAGGGGAGAGGGGCTACCTCTCCCAGGTCCCCCAGCTACTAATGCCTTCCCTTGTCAGGCTCCCTTCACATACTCTGCCTGGAGCTTGGCCATGTCTACATGTGTGCCATTAGCATGTAGCTTCTCTATGAGCAGGACTATGGTTGTGGGGCTTTGGTCTATTTGCCTTTGTGCACTTAGTAGCATGCCTGACACATAGTAAGCACTTTATCAATGCTTGCTGACTGATAGCAGAAGCCTTAGGGATATGGAAAGTGTATTCTCCAGCCTTGGGGTGGGGGAACCCAGCCAGATGGCTCTGCTCACCTTCAACAGGCCACAAACCTCAGGGCTGCAATCATTCCCTGTCAATCAATCAACCAATTCACAGATTTATTAATCACCTACTGTGTGCTGTTGGGGCTAGAAAGACCCACACAGTCCCTGCCCTCAAGGGCACTGCCAGCTAAACTGGAGTGGCAGGGGGTAAGTGAAATGGGTAAAGATGTCCTGGCTTTGCCTCTCACTAACTGGGTGACCCTGGGCAAGCCACAGGCCCCCCAAGCCTCAGTCTGCCCATCTGTTGAATGAGGGCAAGACTCCTAAGCCCTACCTCAAACATTTGTTTGTGAGGGAAAGTGTTCTGTGAACTGTTAAGTGTAGTGTAGTGTAAAAGGCTAAAGGGCCCCCATTAAACTTTCTTTTTAGAAGACAGAGACAGGTGACTGGCAGAAGGATTTGGGGGAGAAGAGCAGGGATAGAGTGACCCCGAAGTCAGAAGGCAGGCCATCAGGGGCTGGAACAGGAGGGCGATTCAAGTCCAGGACACACCCAGTGGGGACCAAAGCCTTACCATTTCCCACTTGCTAGTGATGTCCTGGGGTGTGAGACTAATATAGGGGTTGGAGATGGTCAGGCGCAGCCCATAGGTCTGACAGATCTTCTGAATCTCCCCCTGAATGCCCAGGATGGCGCCCCGCTCCCGGTCAGCCTCAGGCAGAGTCGCCTTGAACTGCTCGTGAGCTGTGATGAGGCTCTGAAGAATGTCAGGAAAGGCAGACCCTTAGAAGCACATCTCTGCCCCAAGTCTTTCTTGCCACCCAGGGGTCCAAGGAGGCAGTGGGTCTAGATGCCCCCGGAGGCCCTAGGCTCCATGCTTTGGGGAGGCGACCTGAGGGTGAGAAGTCTGGGCGGGCAGGTTGGCCTGCAGGGGGTGCCGGAGCACCTCCTTCCCGGCCCCATTTAGTCCTGGGGCACTCAGACCTGGGGCTGCCCATGCCCTAAGAGGCAGTCTGCACAGCTCCTCCCCCCGCCCATGTGGAGAGAGATACTTAGTAACAGTCTGAGCACCCCAGGGGGCCATCAGAACGCCACAGAGACAAAGTATCACCTCGGGCAGTCCCCAGGGACCAGTTTCTTATACTGTATCAAATTAGCAGAGGGGAGGGGAAGGAGGAAGCCAAGCACCATCGCCATAGGCTGAATAAGCTATCAATCATTCTCAGGTCAGCCAATGATTGAAGAGAAACCAAGTAAAGGCACTAACTGAAAGCTCAGTCAGTCAATGACGTTGGTGGAAAGAGGAAGAGGGCAGGGTCTTCTCCCCTAGCATTTTACAAGTGTTTTCTGAAAAACTCGGGACCTTCCTGAGCGACCCACCTGGGTCTCCTCCGCCGAATGCACCAGCCACACATCCTGCAGGTCCTCCACTGCCCCGTCCAGCCAGTTGTTGAAAGGGGCCGCCCGGCGGGCAAACTCAAGCTGCAGCTGGTCTATGGTCTCCAGGAGCTTCTCCATCCTCTGGGGAGGAGGGGGCAGAATGGAGATTGACCAGGAGGTTTGCTGTGCCCTGCTCTCCCCTCCCTCTGCTGCCCACCCCCTGCCCCTCCGTCACCTCCAAAGCATCTCTCCTTTTCTGAGTCAAAGTCCCCAGAGAGTCCCACTGGTCACAGATGGCCTGGCAGCGGCTGTTCACCGAGGCTGCATCGTGGTAATCCAATTCACTGAAAGGGGCAAGGCATCGACTGACTCTCCAGGCCCAGGGTGGCCCAGCCCTCGCCCCGAGTACCCTCCCCACCTCTCTCGATGACTTCTAGGCCGATGGAGTGGCCACCCACTCTTACTTTGTCTTACCCTGGGCATAGTTATAGCAAATCAGCCCCCATCAGCACTGTCAGGAGGCTTAGTCTGGGCCGAAGGTACTGAGAATGAGAGACCTGGGTTTGAATCCTGCCTCAGCCCCTTATTAACCCTTACCATCTCATGCACAATGAACAGTTTGGGAGACCCTGAGGCACCTTCCAGCCCAGGGTCCTGGGGTCCTGAGGTCCCAGGGTCCAGGTTAGCCTTCTGCTAGGAGCCTTTCCCAGACTTCTATAAGCTTTGTGGCTTCCCTCTGCTGATTAACTCTGATTCATCCTGTCTGTTCCAGCTCCTTTGTCTGGAGTTGTCTACTAAACTGGCAGCTCCCCAAGGGCAGGGGCTCTTTTTGCCTTTCTTTGCATCCCCAGTGCTTAGTGCCATGCCTGGCACATAGTAGGTGCTTTATGGCTTCTGCACCCACGGGCAAGAACAGTGCCTGGCACACAGTAGGCACTTTTAAAGTGTTTGTTGCCTTGGTCAGTTCACCCCTAGGGCCCTCAGTTTACTCATTTGTAAAATGCAGGTGATGACAATAGAAATAGCTAGTGGCAAAGAGGCATTGTGGGAGGCAAACCAGGCTCAGAGACAGGAGACTTGGTCATATCCTGATGGGTGACACTGGGCTCAGGGCCCCAGATCACTCCCTACAACTGCCCTACTGGCAGAGTAGGTGGTGCTCTGCACTGGTGGGAGGGCATTTCCTCAATGGAAGTTCCTAGGGCTGGGCCCCTGGCAGCCAAGGCAGAGCCTGGGATGGAATCCCTGCCTTCAACTACAATTTGACTTTATTAGGCACAAGATAACTGTGTCAGGCTTTGAGGATCAAAACTGAAAGGGGCCCTGCCCTCAAGGAGATTCCATTCTCCTGGCAGGCTACAGGAAGCAGAGCCAGATCTGTGAGTCTGAAGCATTTTTCTGCTACCTTCCCACTGTGTGAAGGCCTGAGAGGGCCCAGCAAGTGTAGATGGGTCACTGTAACCCCTCCCCAAGCCAAAGGATAGAGAAACCAGCCCAAAGTCTATGGGGTGATGCAGGGAATGGAGGGTGAGGAAGGGGTGCTAGGGAAGCTCCCCAAGCTGAGGCTGGAGGCAGGAGTCATGGGAGAATGAGATGGAAAGCAGAATCCTGGGAGGCCAGGCAGCAGAAGGTGACAGCTAGCCTGATGAGGAGAAGGGAAAGAGAGGACAGGGCATCCCATACTTGAGCTCCTGGGCTATGGCAGCAATCTGTTCCACCCGGTCCTGGTGGGCAGCCAGGTCACTCTCAAAGGCCTCGTGCCGCCTCAGCAGGGCCCGAACCTCCTGCAGGGAGGCTGACTCGTAATCCCGCTGGCTCAGCATATCTTCCTTTCCTGGGGGAGGAAGAAGCAGGCAGCCCCAGGCCCCCCAGTCAACCAGGGAGCCACCCAAGTTAGAAAAGTCAGAGGCATGTGACCAGAGGGGACTTTAAACACCACAGTCCAATCTTGCCATTTGATAAGGGGACAAACACTGGCCCAGCATGGGGCCACATGGTGGGACCCCAGCCCAGGCCTCCTGATGCCTGCTCTGGGGCTCCTTCCATCCCACTGTGCAATCTGGATGATGGTTATTCATTATACAAATTATTTTTATCAGAACCATCAACTGATATGGAAACCCAGACATAATCATAGATGTGCACAGCTAGAAGGACCTCAATGGCCAACCCACATCCAGAAAAAAGCACCCACAAAACTCTCCCCAAAGACTGGCCATGCAGCCTCTGCTTGAGTGCTTCTGGTAATGGAGAGCTCATCTTTTCCACTTTGAGATGGCTCGAATTGTTAGGGAGTTTTTCCTGCCATCAGTACTAAGTCATCTCTCAGCAATTTCCCCCCAGCTCCTGGCTCTGCCCTGTGGGCCCACACAAAGATACCTAATCCGTCTTCTATATGAAAATGTTCCAGATGCTTGAAATGGACATCATGTCCACCCCTTGCCACCCCTGAGTCTTCTCTCTTCTAAGCTCCTCTAGGTGAATCTTGTACAGCACTGACTCCAGACCCTCCCCTATCCTGGCTGTCCTACTCTGGACACCGTCCAGTGGATCCATGTCCTTCCTGTGGTACCCAGGCCTATGCCCTCCTTAGGAGATCCTCAACTCCTGAGGAATCCTGGTGCTGGACTGGAGTCAGAGATGTGTAACGGTCCCTGTCTCTATTAATGACTTAGATGAAGTCACAGATGGACAAGGCTATGAGCCACTATAAAGAGAGCTGAGCTTAGAAGGCCTGGGAAGACCTCAGATTGAATCCTCCCCACTTCTAATACTCATCAGCTGTGTGGCTATTGGAGTCTCTGAACCTCAATTTCCTTATCTCTAAAATGGGGACAATAATACCTGTAGTCTCTACCTCACAGGTCTGTTATGAGGATCAAAGAAAATGGCCTGTGTAAAGTCCTTGCAAACCTTAAAACATTAAAAAAAAAAAAAAGACTCATTGCTCTGGGTGAGTCTAAAAGCAGTGAAGGGGCAGTCCTGCTTCAGGAGAGGTCCCTACTCCAGGGAGATCAGTCTGCTCCTACGACATTTTCTGTGGGCCTCTAGAAAGATGCTCCCATGTTTCTGTGGATGGGAGGAAGCAGGTGCCCTGTGCCTGTCTCATCTGGGCCCTTACCCCGGGTCCAGGTCTCGTGCAGGGAAGCTTTCTGTCGGAACTTTTCTGCCAGATGTTGTAGGCGTTGAAGCCTCCGGATCTCCGCCAGCAGCCAGTCCTCATAGCCCTTCTCAGCCTGTTCCAGGCCCCGCCAGGCATTGGCGATGTCCTGTGGAGGAAGGGATGGGCTCTCCTGTATCCCTGGCCAGCCCAGGCCCTTCTGGGTGCCCCCTATCCCAATAGGCCCTGGACCTTGCAGCTTACTGAGACCAGCTTGCCCTCCGAAGGCATGAAGGCAGGCCGGTGGCTGAGCCGAAGTTTGGTTTGCAGTGTGTTGAAGTTAATCTCCAGCTGGCACTTCTCCTGTACTCGGGGTGGCTTGTGTAGACGCCGGTAGTCACGGAAGTCCTCCAGCTTCTTCTGCATGGCACTCATGCTGGGCTCACTGGTCCGGTTCTCCAGCCAGGGCACTGTGCGGCGGATCCATTCCAGTAGCTGGGGAAGGACAGTGAGACAAGGAAGGTGCTTGGCTTACTCTCAGGCTTCCCCCGTCCAGCACACCAGCCTGAGCTCTCTCCCCAGCAGACTAGAAGCTTCTGGAAAGTAGACTGCTCAACCTTTGTCTTTATGCCCCAATGCCAAACACGAAGTTGAATAATCAGAAATGAACTCCCTCTTGTTTGAACCCTGCTGGTCCCTCCAGTCCAGAACCTTCTTATTTCACAGGTTGGGCCACATCAGCCCCTGCTCAGAACCTTCAGAGGCTCCCTTTACTTCCGGGATGAAAGGCATAGTCCTCCACAATTGGCTTCAACCTGGTTTTCCAGACTCTACCCTCCTTTCCATCATGTTCTCTCTACTCTGGCCAGACTGGCCCTTTCCCCATTCCTGAGGCCACACCCTGCCTGAGTGTGTTTAAACTCACTATGCCCCAAGCCTAGAATGAGTTTCTACCCTCCCTGTGACATCTTGTTCTTCCTTCATGGCTCAGCCCAGGTGCCATGTCTTCCATGAAGCTTTCCTGAGTTCTCCTGACCAAAAATAATCTCCCCTCAATTAACGTTTCATTTCTCCTGTATATTCAACACATTCTGGTTCATACTAACTGATTGTGTCCTGTTCCTTTCCCATTAGACTGAAAGTCCCTTGAGGGCAAGACTGTTGTCTTATTTCATCTACCTTTTGGGTCTCCACAGGGTTGGGGGCTGGGCGGTGGGGTAGGAGACCCCAGGGTGAGAGGTGGATGGCAGCTGAAGTGTAGAGGGGTCAGGAAGAGGGCTGGACCAAGAAGGAATGGGATGTCTAAAAGAGGGGAGCAGGATTCTAAGTGTGCTTGAAGCTACAGACCCTGAAAAGCACAGAAGATGCTGGAGGCCCCCGTCATTGGGCCCCAAAGGCACCCACCTCACTGGCCAGCTTCTCATATTCTTCCATGAGCTTTTCGTTCTCCTGGTTCACTGCCAGCACCTTACAGATCCTGTTGGCAGCTGTTTCAGCCTGTGGTGAGAGGGTTGGGGGTCAAGATTCTTTTCCCCATCACAGGGTCAACTCCCTTACCTGGAGCTGGCCTGGGCTTCTCCCAGAAGGTCATAAGATCCTGGGTCTCCCTCAGGAAGGGACCTCCAAGACCATCAATCAAGGCCAGCCCACAGAGGATCCCAGAGAGGGGAAGGGACTTGACCTATGGACCTCTGTGAAATACTCAGCGGAGACCCTTTGACCAAGGTCTAGGAAATCTCGTTTAATGTTGTGTCTTCTAATTGTCCTTGTAGCCTAACTCTCTGCCACAAGTTCCCCAAGGGCATAATGCTCTGCATATACTTAACAAGCAGGCACTTAAATGTTTGTTGAATATCTGGGTGAAGGAATAGAGGAGGGATGAGGGCTCATTCCCCAGAGCATGAGTCCTGGTGCTGAAGAAGGGCATGTTAGCATCACTTTACACAGTGTAAGAGAAACAGAGGGACCAGTGTCCTTGAGAGGGGACCTGACTGGAAGCAGTCAGGAGAGAGGAGGATGAGCTAGAGCTCCTGTGCAATCTGGAGATGTCCTGGGGCCAGCCGTGGTTTCCATGCTGATCCTCCCTGGTGCCATGGTCGAGCAGGGCAGGTCACCGTCAGAGCTGGGAGCAGGGACCAGCCTTTCCTAGACTCACAGAGTTCCAGAGCTGTGAGGGACCCGAGACCCCATTTTGTCGAACTTCCAGGTAGAGGAGAAAGAGAAAGTGAAGCTCCCGGTGGCTCAGTGACTAGACCTAGGACTTGAACCCGGGCCTCCCACGGGAAGTTTAGGGCTCGTCAACATCCAGCAGTGGCCATGGCTGCTTCCTGCCTGGTCGTCTTTCACAGAAGCTGGTCCCCCGTGTTCCTCCTGCACGATGTGATGATGCCCTGCTTTAAATCCCAAGGGGACCCAGCAGATCCAGCACGTGCTCATTCCAGTGTTTAATGAATAAGCAATGAGCGTGAATATTCACCTTTAGTCATCTCTGCAACCTTCATCTCTTACCTCATAACACCCTTGTGAGGTGGGAACTGAAAGGTTTCTTTTTCCCATTTGATAGATTAGGAAACTGAGGCCCAGAAAGATGAAGTAGTGGCTTTCCCAGCATCCCAGGATTTGAACCCCAAATCTTGGAAACACACCTGTTCTGTGCTCACTGGTGCTGACCTGCCTCACCTCTAAGCTCCAGCCTCCCTGCCCACAGCTCTATCCCCACTCCTTTCTCCTCCCTCCCCCACCTCAGCCCCTGGTCCCTTCACCTGCTCGGCCCCAGCAAAGGCATGATAGAAGCAGGATACGTATGTCATGACGGCTTTCTCATCCGGCTTGGGGGTGTTCACAATATCTGAGGGGGCAGGGAAGGAGAGCTGCTTAAAATGCTGTCTCTCTCTTCTCCCCCTCCCTCTCTGTTTCTCTCCTCTCTCTCTCCCTGTCTCTTAATCTCTCTCCCCTCTGTCTCTCTCTGAACCTGTCTTTCTCTTTCCCTCATTCTCTCTGTCTCTCAATCTTTCTCCTTCTCTCTTTGTCTCTGTCTCTCTCTCATCCTTCTCTCTTTCTCTCTTTGTCTGTTTCTCTCTTTCTCCCTTCCTCTCTTCCCCAACACCATCACTCCCCACCTAGGGAATCATCAGAGTATTGTGCAAAGAACTTTAGGTCTGCAGTTAAAGGACCTGGGTTCCAACTTTGTCTCTGATAATGACCCCTGTGTGACTCTGGGTAAATAGCAACCCTGGGCCTCAGTTTCCCTTTCTGTAAAAATGAGAGGGTGAGGCCAGTTGGGCTCTGAGGTGCCTCCTGGCTCTGAAGTGATGCCCCCCATGGCATCAGCCTTCCCAGTATTCACTTTCTCCACATCCAGAAGCCAGGCTCCCATTTCTTCCTGTCAGCCTTTCCTGGACCCTTCCTCCAACAGTGATACCTCCTGCCTTGGCCTTACCATGTCTTCTATGGAATGTGCTGACCCGGAGACTGGGAAGGCAACACATGTGTTCTCTGTAATGTGTGCCTGGCCCTACCTCGAGGTGGCTTCTCATTTATCATAAGATTTCAAATGCATTGAATTTGGACCTGGAGTGTCTTGTAGAGATCCTACGAGCTCACTTCCTCTCTTAACAGAAAAGGAAACTGAGGCCTGGTGACATAGGGAGCTAGAAAAGGCCAGAATGACCCACCTCCATCATGTTTCCCCCTCATCAGATGGGATGGTAGAGAAAAGGCTGAATTTGGAATCAGAGTCCCTGTGCTCAAATCCTGGCTCTGGCCTTTACTAAAATGTGTGACCTTGGGCAAGTCACTTAAATTGTCTAGGCTTCAGTTTCCTAAATTATAAAACAAGGAGGTTGTAACAATCATCCTCACAGTTCCTTCTTGTCTCTGACTGCCCAATCCTGTGACAGTGAAGATGGTGCTATGATAATTGGTGTTATCATTTTTTAGGTTTTAGGTATTTTTATTTTATATTTAAGATTTCTGTGTTGTTTTAAAAATCCTCATAAACTCTTAGTTTTATTTGAATAAAAGCTAATAAAATAAAAGAAAGAACAGTCCCCAGAAGTGGGTGAGGGGAGGTGCCCTGCTCTCCTCCCAGGATAACCCCATTGGCAACCTGAACACAGCATTTGAGGTGGCTTGGATCACCTGAGTACTAAGTGGAACAGAGTGGGTCCTGGGAGGGGCCTTGGGGCTATCTTGTCCAAACCCTCTTCATTGGACAGAAGAGGAAACTGAGGCCCAGGAGCAGAAGCAGCTTGCCCAGGGTCACACTGGTGTTTGGACTGACATTTGAACCCAAATCCTCAGACTCTTTCCACTGTCTCATGTTCTTTGTACATTGGCTATTGTGTCGGATCTCCCCTAGAAGACCCTGTGCCCTGGGAAGGCTGAGCTGCTTTTCTCCTTCACCTGTTGCCCTCCCACAGCCTAGCTGGGGAAGGAAGGGTGAGCCCTTCCCATTTCTTGATTGACTGATTGATTCCTGGCCCCAGGACCCCTCTCACCTTCTGCATCCAGCATTTTGGGGATGTCCAGATACTTCTCAGCCACCTCAAATGCTGTGTTCAGGTTGCCAATGGGGTCATCCTGGGAGGAGGACAATTGTTAAAGTCAGGTCAGTGGTGGAGCTTGAGGGAGGGGGGCGTGAAATACAGTTGGGGTGGAGGTCAGTCCAGATGCTAGCTGGGTCAGGGATTCACCTTGCGCAGTTTGGCATAGTCGATGAGGTCAGGGCGGTGCCGGTGGATGAGAGCACAGAGGGCCAGGCCATCCTTCCAGCTGGGGGAGTGAGAAAGTGAGGTTGGAGCCCACCCCACACATTAAAGCCCTGATTCCCACTGAGCAGAGGGGCCATTGAGCTCTGAGCCAATTCAGCCTAGTACAGTGCACCTCCCAGAGTAGGAGACCTGGGTTCAGGTCCTGCCTCCATTAAAGATTCACAGCATGGGCTTGGGAAAGTCCCTTCCCCTCTCATCTGTGAAATGACAAGGTTGAACTAAATAACCTCTAAGTTCCTCCCTGAGCTCTGATATTCCAGTCCCTAAGGGCCACTCAGCTCCGACATTCTGGGATCTAAGGACCCTCCCAGATCTGACTCTCCATGGCTCTAGCCAGCTTCCTTATAGGGGCACTCCAAGGACAGTGACCCAGGCAGAGCAGTGTTTGGGAGCCGGTCACTCTGTCCCCAGCAGTGACCTGGTGTGGAAGTTTTGCACATTCACATTCCGATAGGGTGCTGTCTTCCGTTGACACCACAGGAGCAAGCCTTCTTTAGCGGAGGTCTCTGGGAGTAGACAGAGGAAAAGTCATGTGAGGAGGGCAGTCGGGTCAGCAGGGCCAGCCCCACCCTCTCAGCCCTGGTCTTACCTTCCACAGAAATGTCCTGGATGGCAAAGCGAAGGATGATGGTCCAGATCATTCCCAAGGTCATCTTCAGGTTCCCATCCACGATCTCTGGGGGGAATAGTCAGGCCAGGGAGAGAGGAGATGGAACCAGAGCTTTCCCTCTCTTCCGTTCCCCCAGTTAACCCAGCAGACACCTCACCTTCAGCCCCAATGGACACAAGCTTGACCCCTTTGCTGGCAATGAAGTCCAGGGCCTTGTTGACGTTGGCAATCTTGTGGAAGCGCATCTTGCCTTTATCTGGCCTGGGCAGCCTCTCCCCTGGGATGTGGGAGAGAGCCATAATCATGGGAGGCCACCCAGAGCCACAGCCTTTTTAGCTCAATTCAGAAATATTATTATTAAACTCCTACTGTGTGCTTGGCACTAAGGCTAGAAGGATGAAAAAAATGACAGTCCCTGACTTCAGGAAGTTTACACTCTAATGGAGGAGATGGAGATTGGGCCTGTTATCTGTTACTTCATTGGTGTCAGAAACTCCCCAGAGAAGAAAAAATAGCTCCAACTGATTCAGGTTGGCATCTGAGTGCCTTGGAGAGTTGTCTAGAGCAGAGGGGTCAAACACGTAGCCCACAACACTCCTGAGTGCTGCTGGAACCAAAAAATCTAACTGGGATATACTGAACAAAATAAAAACACAATAAAACAAAGATAATGTTCATGTGGTTTAGTGGCCCTCATTTCTGTCTGAGTTTGACACTCTGGCCTAGACCCCTGAAGATTAAGAGACTTGCCCAGGGTCACACAGCCAGGATATGGCAAAGAGAATCCTATCCATTACTCCATACTGTATTTTGAAGGGAGAAGGGAAAGAAATGACATAAATAATTAGATAATATATAAAATACATGGGACTCTACTTGCCAAGACACACACACAGGAACTATACAAACACAACTACAAAACACTGTCTCTATAAATATAGATCTAAATAATTGGAGAAATCTTAATTGCTCATGGGTAGTCTGAACCAATGTGGTTAAAATGACAATATTGCTAAATTAATTTTCTTATTTGGTTCCATGCCGATTGAACTACTAAAGAATTACTTTATAGAATGAGAAAAAATAATAATGAAATTCATCTAGAAGAACAAAAGGTACAGAATTTCAAGGGAAATAATGAAGGAAAAAAATGGGAAGGGAATAAACTTAGTAGTGGCGCATCTCAAACCATACTACAAAGCTGCAATTATCAAAACAATTTGGTGCTGGATAAGAAATAGAGGTTGGTCAATGGAACCAATTAAGTCCACAATATACAGAGGCAAATGAGCACAGTAATCAAGCATTTCCAATACTCACTCTTGGGGCCAGAATTCACCATTAGACAAAAATTATTAGGAAAACTGGAATGTGATTTGGCAGAAACTGGGTCCAGAGGTTCCCAAACTTACTTGGTCTACTGCCCACTTAAAAAAATTACTCAGTGCCCCTCTGAGGTTATGTTAACTTTTATTTTGATTCAGCACCCCCTAATTGCACTGGAGGCTACTATCACCCCCTCCATTGTTCCAGCAGTCCCCAGGGGGTGGTATTGCCCACTTTGGGAATCTACTGACTAACATCTCACACTATATACCCATATAAGCTACTTAGATATATAAAGTGTGACATTATAAACAAATTAAAAGAGCAAGGAAAAATGTATGTTTCAAATGTATGGATAGGGGAAGCATTCATGGCCAAAAGGACAGAGAATCGAAGGAGATTAAGATAATCTGGATGACATAAAATGTAGGTGTTTTTGCACAAACAGAGCCAATCCACCTGAAACTAGAAGAGAACAATGTAACTGGGGAGATGTTCTTGCATCAAGTCTCTCCAGTAAGAGTCTCATTTCTAAGGCAGGGACTGATTCAAATGTACAAGGAAAAACCCATTCCCCAACTGATAAACGATCAAAGGATACGAGCGAGCAGTCTTCAGAGGAGAAATCTGAGCTATCAATAGCCATATGAAAAAAGGATGCTCTAAATCACTAATTGAAGAAAGCAAATTAGAGCAGCTGCAACATAGCACTCCACATTCCTCAAACTATCAAAGTTGGTCAAAGAAAGAAAATTAGTGCTGGAGGAGGTATGGGAAAATAAATACTTGAACTCACAGCTGGTGGAGATTGAACTAGTCCAGCCATTCTGGAAAGCAATTTGGAAATATATCCCAAAAGCTGTTAACCTGTGCATGCCCTTGGACCCAGGGATACCACTGCTAAGTCTATGCTCCAAAAAGATCGAAGAAAGAAGAAAAGGAACCATATGTCAAAATACATATAGCAGCTCTTTTGGTGGTGGTAAAGTATTGGAAGCTGAGGGGATGCCCGCAATTGGGGAATCACTGAATAACATGTGATATATGAAGGTGATGGATATTTTTGTGCTGTAAGAAATGATGAAGGGGATGATCTCAGAGAAACCTCGGGAGACCTGTGTTAACTGATGCAAAGGAAAGCAGAATGAGGAGAATAATTAGGCAGTAACAGTAGTATTATAAAGATAACCAGTTTGGAAAGACCCATGCACTCTGGTCAACACAAGGACTTAGCACAAATTCTAGAGGACTCACTATATAGCACACTCCCTGCCTTTGGATAGAGAGCAAACGGGTTCAAAGTGCAGGTGGAGGCATGCATTTTTTGGACATGGACAATATGGAATGTTAAAGTTTTTTTTTCCTTTTTTTGGTAGAGCTGTGGACTGGAGTCAGGAAGACCTGAGTTCAAATTTGATCCCAGACACTTCCTAGTTGTGTGACCCTGAGCAAATCACTTAACCCAGTTTGCCTCATTTTCATCATCTGTCAAATGAGCTGGAGAAGGAAATGGTGAACCCCTCCAGTATCTTTGCCAAGAAAATCCCAATCATAAGGGTCAGATGCAATCAAACAATGCATTTGATGTGTATGTTTGTTAAAAGGGTTGTGTTTTTCTTTCTTTTTAAATGGGGAGAGGTAGGAGAGAGAGAAGGTAGATATTCGTTAATTGAATAAAATAAAATAAACTTTTAAAATAGATATTGCATAAATAACTATGAGACAAGTGTGAAAATGACCAAGTGGAGGGGGGAAAAGAAAATTGCTTTTTTCTTTTGTATTTTTGGGTGGGAATTCAGAAATCACAGAGGTATGATTTGCTGCTCACTGTGGGGAGCTCCAAGTGTGGAAATCCCCCCCACTCATGCAGAATTAGTGACTCTTCTGTAACTGAGAGTCTTTGGGGTTGCTTGGGGGCACTGGGAGGTTCCTGGGACTCATTCAGGGTCACCCTACCAGTATATGTCAGAAGCAGATCTTCCTGACCCAAGGCCAGCCATCTCTACCAACCTACTAAAACCACTGAGGTAGGACCTGCTTCCCTTGTGGTGGGAGGGAGGGATGGGAGGAATCTTCATGGGAGAGCTGATGCCCAAGGCTTCATATCCAGCCATCCCCTGGCCCTCCAGCCCCCAAGGAGCAGGGCCCCACTTCTCCACACCCTATCCCCCCAACCCCTGGCTGTCCCTGAGCCGTCCCTCAGCTCCTCTGCCTTGAGGATCTCTGAGCCTCTGAGAACATCAGGCTCCCTGCCCCCCAGCCCCCTCACCAGATATGACCTCCAACAGCAGCATGAGTTTAAGGCCATTGCGGAAATCCTCTTCGATGTTCTCGATCTGGGTCCCAGCTTTTCGCAGGTGGGAGTTACACCAGGCTGTGAAGGTCTGGGAACAGAGGGAAGAGAGTGCTCGGACCCTGTTACTGGCAGGCAGTGCAGGAGGCTCCCTTGCCTTACAACAGCCCTTGGGATGAAGTTAGTGCATGTGCTAGCACACAGTGGACAGACAGGGAAACTGAGGCTCAAAGATAGGAAAAGCCTTTCCCTGACTCCCACATCAGCAGAGGACCAGGGAGCCTCTCTGGCCCTCAGCTTCCCCATCTGTTCTCTAAAGTCCCTGATCTCAGGAGTAGCCAAGCTGGGACCCTAAGCCAGTCAATGATCCAGCATGTATGAAACCCTTACGTATGTGCCAGTGCTGTGCAGGCTTCTGGGGCCATGATAAAGACAGACTCACTCCCTGCCCTCAAGGAGAGGAAACAGGAAGAAAAGAATCTGTGTGTGTGTGCGTGTGTGTGTGTCTGTGTGTGTGTCTGTATGTATTTGTGTATGTCTGTGTGAGTCTGTGTGCATATTTGTGTGTGTCTGTGTATTTGTGTGTGTGTGTGTTTCTCTGTGTGTATGTCTGTGTATTTCTGTGTGAGTATATCTGTGTGTCTGTCTTTGTGTCTGTGTCTGTCTGTGTGTGTGGTAGCTATAAAACAGCTTGGGGAGGATGATGTACTAGCAGCAGGTAGGTCCCAGAGGGTCTTCCTGTCGAAGGTGGGGCTTGGCTGAGACCATACTGAGCGTGCAGGACAGCTGAGGATGGCTCCCTAGCTGTGGACCTGGGAATCTGTCCTCAGCAGGAGACAAGGTCAGAGGAGCGGTGGGTTTGGGAGTCAAGATGATGAGATATTGTTTTAAAAGCTGAGTTTGAGAAATCTATAGGACAACCAGATGGAAATGTCCAGGGGTAGTGGGTGATAGCAGAGAGAGGTGAGGGCTGGAGGCAGGAATCTGAAAGTTATAGGATCACAGACAGGGAACTTTAGTCATTGTTCAGTTGGGTCTGACCCATCATGACCCATCCAGGGTTTTCTTGGCAGAATGGTTTGCCATTTCCTTCTTTGACTCATTTCACAGATGAAGGAACTGGGGCAAAGAGATTTAAGTGACTTGTCCAGGGCCACATAGTTAAGTGTCTGAGGCAGATTTGAACTCAGAAGAGCCTTCTGATTCCAGGTAGGAAGTCTGGCTAAAAAAGGGAGGAGAAATACAGTCCTACAACTTGGGGTAATGGTAGAGTTCTTGTGAAGGTTTTTTAAGGACGAGGGAGATCGGGGCATGTTTGCAAACTGTCGAGAAGAGATTAGAGATTAGAGAGAGGATGACTGAGGAGATGATCTGTGGCAGAAGGTGGAAGGGCACAGATCTAGGACACTCATAAAGAAGCTGGCTGTGGTAAGGAGAAAAGCCACTTCACAGCCAGAAGCTGCCATAAAGCAAGGGAGTCTAGGGGATGGTGCTGAAGGGATAGAGAAGGGGGAAAGAGAGTTTGTGGCAAAACAAAACAAAACGAAACAAAAAGCCTCTAAGTACCAGCCAGATCCTCAGCTGAAGGAGAGGGGTAGGAGGCTTGAGGAAAGAAGAAGCAGGGAGGAGACTGAATCAGTGAGGGAGAACCCAAGGATTGCCTTCCTGCAGTGAGGGTCCATGTGAGACTGGGGAACACAGACCCAGTGAAGTCTTCCTCTGCTTCAGTTCAAGCTGCCTGTGATGGGAAAGGAGGAGGCACCGAACCAGTGCTGGGGACTGACAAGGCTTGAATCCTTTGGATAGGACAGGGGCCCAGAGACTGGAAAGTGGAACACAGTTTAGCAATTCCTCCATCAAGAACCCCCTGGTTGGTGGAGGAGGTCGTGCTAAGAGCTGGTCTGAAAACCCCCAGGGTTGTGTGATTGACAAGGGAGGGCTCCTCCCACTGGCCCAGAGCCACCTTTCTTAGTGACAAATGGCCCATTTGGGTCGGGACCCCAGAGTCAAAAAAAAGCAATCTCAGTATCTAGGATGGATTCTGACTGGAAGTCTGGAAGTGAATGGAGCTGAGGGGAGTGTATCTGAAGGCAGAGGTCATGGGAGTGGAGGGGGCCAGGAAATGGGAGGCCAGGCTTTTCTAAGGGGCTGGATTTGGGGTAGAGAAGACTGGACCAGACAATCGAGAAGCATGTGGATCTAAAAGCGGTGGGGAGGTGGCCCCTGACATTCACTCTGATACCTGGACCTGTGTGTCAGGGATGTGAGAGAAGGCATAGCCAGCCTGGGAAGGGGGCCTTCAGGAGAAAGCTAGAACACTTAGAAAGTTGGGAGCACTGGGAGGCACAGGGAGTTTGTTGGAGAGACAGAATGAAGGGAAGTTTGTTCATCAGAGATGGGCTCATCAGCCAGGGATGGCAGAAGATTAGAACTAAACTGGATTGGGGGAGGGCTTGGCCATCCTGATTTACAGGGATTAGAAGGGCCAGGGAGGAATCTGCTGGCTTTAATACTTGGGGGGGATCAAATTGGGAAAAGCTAAATTGCTGGGGACATAAATGGAATGATGCCAGGGGCTAGGCAGATCTGGCCTTTGAGGAGAAGCCCCCAGAGACAGAGACAAGTAAGGGAGGAGGGCTGACCCTGTCCTCTGTACAGAGCAATGGGTTCAGTGTTACCCAGCTTAGCCCACACCCTAGAATCACCCGGGACCACCTTGTGCTTCTTTAGGAGTGAAAGCCCCAGCCCATTCACTTCCTGGGAAGGTCCTTAAGGGAAAACATGGAGCTGGAGAATTCCCACCTCCAAACTGAGGGTGGGGTTGGGGACACCCTCCTAACTGCCCTAAAAGGTCAGGATTCAGCAGTGATCGCTACACCCCTTCTTTAGGCTCCCCCAAGTTGCTGCCTCAGCAGAAGTGTCCATCTGGCCAGAGGGTCAGATTACTTGGTAAGGAGACCCAGGCCTCCCCTCCCCCTCAGTCTCTACCTCTAGGAGACCTGATTCTCCCCCGCCCCCCCAGCCCTGGGTAGGGAGCCCTGAGAGCTGGAAGCTGGGGTACCTGGACTGGGGCAAGGGAAGTGCCTGAAAGAGGATGGGGTTCCTGAGTCAGGAGATCTGGGTTTTAGTCTTGGCTCTGCCACTGACTAGACATGAGACCTAACCTCAGTCTCCCCATCTGTAGAATGAGGGATTTGGCCTAACTGGTCTGTCCCAAAGGACCCTCCTAGCTTTGCCATTCTACATCCAGTGTTATAAGCAACACTAATGCCTCATTCTCTCTTGCTCTACTCTATGGGTCACCCCAGGCCCTGGCCAGGAGATCAGCAGAAAGCAGCTCTGTGAAATAGCAGTGGGAGAAGGTCTAGCAGGCCACCAGGGGATGGGGAGAGATCCCTGGGCTCTTTCTCTTCTCCATGCTGCTCCCCACCCCCCCACTTCTTCCAGGCTGGGGCTGGGGCGTGATTTCAGAGTCAGAGACCTTCAAGGGTGGGGCAGAGGGATAGATCTAATTTATTGGATGGAAGGAAGGGGCATCCTCCAACTGTTCTAGCCTTTCCCCTCCTCAGACCCCCAAATTAGGTTCCTCCACCTGTAACAGAGAACTCCTGAAAGAGTAAAGTCTGGCGCCTGCCTGTAAGAAGGGCAGAGTCCCACATTCAGAGAAAGGGCGTCGAGGCAGGCTGTGAATACCCTTCGGAGGGGAGGGATGGCTCCGCTCCCTGAGCTTTGTCCTGGCCCAGCTCCCGGGCCCCCCATTCTCTCTCGCGCCGGGTCTCAGCCCTGCGCCCAAGCCCCTCACCTTCCGCTGCTGCTTCTCCCAGGCGGGGTCCAGGAGCAGGTCTCGGTCCCAGTCCTCCTCCTGTTCCATGTACTCCCCGCCCCCATAGAGACCCTGGCCCTCGCCCAGGCCCTCGGGCTGCAGCACCATCATCATGTCAACGTCCTGTGGTTCTGCCCTGGCTCGGCCCGGCCCCGGGCCCTCGACAGCAGCCCCCATAAATACCTCCTGGGGCTCGGATCGGGTTCCCGCTAAATTTGGAAACGAGGGAGGGGCCAACAGGAGTGGAAAGGAGGGAGCGAGGATGTCTGGGTCCCAGGAAGGCTGGGGGGGAGGGGAAAAGGCAAAACTGGGAGGCAACTAATCCCCTGATGGCCCCCTTCCCAAACCCAGAAAAACTTCGAAAATGTTTGGGGACCCAATCGCCTCGAGAGTGTTTTGAAATCATTAGTCCAAGGAAGGCCCGGGGTTGGGGCTTTCTCAGCCTGGCTAGGCTTTGCTTAGTGCCCTTTCCTTAACACATCTGAGCAGGGTGTGTGGGTGGGGAAACGACCCATGAACCCATTTATTGGACAGAGAAACCGAGGCATATGGAAATGCTGGGGCTGGGTTTTGCTTTTTTGCTGGAGCAGGAGGGGCCTGAATGTCTGGGAAGGTGTGGAAAGCCAGAGCCCGGGTGCTAATCCTGGGGATGACTGAAGAGCCAGCTGGATGCAGTAGGGGCTATTAATACTGCTCTGGCTTGGGGCTGGTGACCCCGGAATGTGCTGAGGCAGGGAAGGCCCAACTTGGTTGCAATTCCATCCCCTCTGCCTCCGAGGTGAGTGAAGGGTGGGCTAAGCTCTCCAATAAAGGACCTTGGTGGGAGCATAGAGCTGCCCTCAATACACCTCCATATCAGCCCAGAGGACTGACACATTTGGCCCTTGAGACTGCCCAGTGACCTTTGACAGGCTGTTCAGAAGGGAGAGGTCAGGCAGGACTGGAAATGGAAAAACGGCACCCACATTTTCAAAGAAGTAGAGCCTCCAAACTGGAGACAGGAGCATGTTAGCCATTTGTGACAAGACCAATAAAGATGCTTCAGCACCAGGAAGGCCAGACTTACCCATTTTCTTTTTTGATCCAACAGATCAGGGGAAGACTTTGTTTCAGGTTATCTAGATTTTATTTAATTTTTTTGAGGGGGTAGGCAAGGCAATTGCCCAAGGTCACACAGCTAGTAAGTGTGTCAAGTGTCTGAGGTTGGATTTAAGCTCAGGTCCTCCTGAGTCCAGGGCCAGTGCTCTATTCACTACGTCACCTAGCAACCCCTGGGTTATCTGGATTTTAGCAAGACATTTGATAACATTTTTGGACAAGATAGATGAAGAGTTGTCAGCTAGAGCATAGCCCAGTGGGGTGGAACTGAAACTGATTGGTGGTCTAGGACTGTTGAAGCCCAAAGAAGAATTCATAATGGTCAGTCCAGTGTCAACTTGGAAGGTCTGCAATGGAGTGCCACAGGGATCCCTGAACTTTTAAAAATCTGTGACCTGAGTGAAGGCATGGATTACAAACAGAAAGGCTGGCTAAGAAGAGGGATGCCCAGGGTCTTGACAGGCTGGGATGATGGAATGAATTGACGAAGATGGGCTGTGAGAGAAACAAGTACAAGATGGGGGACAGGTGGCAAGAAGTAAATCATGTGAGAAAAGTCTGGGTGTTTCAGTGAGCTTAGAACTGGAAACAAGTTAAGGGGAGGGCAGGGTGGCCTGAGGAGGTAGTATGCATTAAGAGAGGTGTAAGGGGGGAACACCTGGCACTGTCTCCTCCCTCAGGCAAGTGTTAGCCTGTGAGCCCAAGTGAGTCACTCAACCTGTTTCCTCATCTGTAAAGTGAAGGGGCTGGCTGTGGTGGTCTCTAAGGTCTCTCTTAGATGTCTATACTGTGCTAGGCACCAGGGATACAGAAATATGACAGTCTCTGTCCCTAAGCAACTTACATTCTATTTAATTCCATCCAACTAGCAAAGCAAGAGTGTGCCTGGCTTATAGCAGGTGTTTAATAAATGTTTATTACTGGATTAATTGATCCATCCATCAATCACTCTAGTGCATGGATGGGGAACCTAGGGCCTTAAGGCCACCAGGGGCCCTCTAGGTCCTCAAGTAAAGCCCTTTCACTGAACCCAAATTTCACAGAACAAATCCCCTTAATAAAAGGATTTGCTGTGTAGAACTTGGACTTGGTCAAAAAGCCTCTCCCAAGATCCAGAAGGCCACATGTGGCCTTGAGGTCCCAGCTTCCTCACCCCTGTTCTAGTGAGACCAACTCTACAGCTGTGGGCACCACATTATAGGAAGCACATTGACATGCTGGAGACCATCCGGAAAGGTGGACTCTGATGCTGGGGCTACTGAGCACATATCCAGTGAAGGAAAGAGGACTGTTTAGACTGGAGAAGAGACTTAGGGAGATAATGAAGGGCACCCTCCCTTATTTGAAGGACTGATATGTAGAAACTGATTAGATTGGTTCTACTTGGCTCTGGGGGCAAGACCAGAAGGAACAGATGTAGGTGACAGAAAACACCCTCTTCCAGTGATACTGTAGGAACAGCCATCACAGTGTCTGAGTGTCATCCAAAGGGCGAAGGGGAGGTGGTCATGAGGGGGATTCAGTGCCTTCCTTTGGAAGAAGCACGAGAGACAAGGCAATGGTGTCAATTCATTTAGAACTGGGAGCCGCTCAGGGTAAGCATCCCTGGGGGTTTCAGATTGATGTAGAAAACCATACATCGCCATCATCTATGTTTTGGTGTATTTGTATTCATTTTGTTTAATGTCTCCCGTTCTGATTTTAATTTTCCCATTTTAATCTGGTTCAGGCTGCACTAGGTATTATTGTGGCATTGCAGCTGGCAGGCAGTGTGTCCGATGCCGCTGGTCTCAAGGATGCCAATAGAAACATGTATAGAGTGAAAAGAAGTGGCTGCTCCCTTGGCGAGATTATGACAGCGAGAATCCGTAGAACATCTTACGATCTGCAGATCACTTCGCACATAGCTCGTCTGGTCCTCATCACAGCCCTCCAATGCATGTGCTGGTATTATCCCCGGTTTACAAGGGATCATGGGATAACAGGTAGAATGATTCACTCATTTCCAGGCAACATGAAGGGATCTGGAGAAAGATTCCTTCCCCTCTCCTGATCCTACCCTTCCACTGAAGGATATGGCATCTATGGGAGGATGGGCAGGCATGGCTGGCTGGCATCGACTGCCCATAGTAGGGAAAGATCTTTAGAAATATTGTAGTAGGAAAAAAAAACATCCTAGTAGTCATCCCAAATTGTCTAGAAGTGGAACAAAGAGGCCACCAAAAGCAGCAGCGACCTGGCCTCCCTCTTACCGGAGGGTGTAAATGAAAGCTGGATGGTCCCCGTCCCAGAGCACAAGGAGCAGGGATCTCTGGCTGGAAGGGAAGCTCATTTTACAGGGGAGTCAACAAACACTTATTAAGCGCCTGCTGTGTGCGGCGTGCTAAGCAGTGGGGATACACAGAAGGGCAGAAGACAGTTCCCGCCCTGGAGGAGCTCCCGGACAGCATGTGGACAGCTATGGACAAACACCTATGGACAGGCTCCAATGGACAGGAGGAGGTGCGGTGCAAAGGCATCTTGTGGCAGGTGGGATGTTAGCTGGCACTTGAAAGAAGCCTGAGGCCTGGGGAGACTACCGCACAGGTAGCAAGGATGAGATCTGAGCTCGGACACCTCCCTCCAGATCGAGTAGAGGTTGGATCAGATCTGTGGGGATTTCTTCTAGCCTGGAGAAGCTGGGACCTAGGGGCGGGGCCCAGGCGAGGGGCGGGGCCTCTTCAAGGCGAGGGAGGGGCCGGGGCTCGGGCTCGCGGGCCCCATCGCGCAAGCCCTCTTGGGCTCACCTCTCCGTCCAATCAGATGGCCGGGGCCGCCAGCAGCCGCCGCTCATTGGGCTGGGCGGCGGCGCCGCGGGCTCTGGTTGGCGCGGCCTCCGGGCTGCGCGGCGCGGCTGCTTCGCGGCTGGGGACGGGCCGGGCCGCTGTGCTGGCGGCGGCCGCGGGAGGCGGCCCTTCGGGCGACCACGGGCAGCGAGCCATGGGCGCCGTGTGGGCGGTGGGCGGCGGCGGCCGGGGCCCGCGGCTGCCGCTGCTGCTGACGGCACTCTGGGCGGCCGCCGTGGCGCTGGAGCTGGCCTATGTGCTGGTGCGCGGGCCGGGGCTACCGGCCGCGGGGCCCCTGGCGCGGGCGCTGCACCTGCTGCTGGCCGCCTTCCAGCTGCTCAACGTGCTGGGCAACGCGGCTCTCTTCGTGCTCCGGGACCCGGGCATCGGCGGCGTGCTGCTGGCGGGCCGGGCGCTGGGCCATGGCTGGGAGTGAGTGCGCATGCGTGCGCCCGGACCGCGGCGGGTGGGGTGGGGTGGGAGTGGGCTGGGGGGCCGGGGCCGGGTTCCAGGCCTCCCCTCCCCCCTCCCCCTCCCCGGGCCGGAGCAGGAAGTGAGCTCCGGGGACCCTTCGGAAAGAGGGGCTGGTCGGGAAGACCTGGGGTCCGGTGATGCCGCAGGCAAGCAGGAGGCCACCCTGCCGCAGCCTCAGTCTCCTTATATGTAAAAGGGGAAGAGTGATCTAGGCCCAGACCGGATTATGCCTGTGGAGGGACCCAGGGAGAGCGACAGGAAGAGGTGAAGGGGCTGCCGGTGAGGCCGGCCCTTGTGCGCATGCTCCTGCGGGGGCCTGGGCCGTGGCGCCAAGACGGAGGCTGGAGGCCCCCTGCGGTGCAGCCGCCTCCCTCCCCCGCTTCTTTCCTCTTTCCTCCCTCCCTCCTTCCTCCTTTCCTTTCTCCCTCCTTCATCCCTTACCCCCCCTCCCTTCCTGACGCATGCTGGCTGTATGGCCCTGGCCATGTCACCTAACCTATAGGTACCCCAGGTAGATCTCAGATCTGCCTTGGTGAAGGGGGTTTCCACAGTGGGAATTCTTCCTTCCAGAGACTGGCTTTGTAAACTTTAGAATCCACAGTAATGGCAGCCAGAAATGACTTGTGGTGTGCAGTGAACTCATGGAAAGGCTTCCCAGGGCCAGTGCATTCGAACGAGGCCTTGAAGGCTGGACCACAATGTCAGCTGACGGAGATGAGGAGGGGGGCTTAACTGGGGGGAGCTGGGGCCTCATCTCCCCTCCCCCTCCCTTGCAGCTACTGCTACCAGTGCCAAAGCCAGGTCCCTCCGCGCAGCGGGCACTGCCCCGCCTGCCGGGTCTGCATCCTTCGTCGGGACCACCACTGTCTGCTACTGGGGCGCTGTGTTGGCTTCAGCAACTACCGGCCCTTCCTGTGCCTGCTGTTCCACGGAGCGGGTCTCCTGCTGCATGTCACGGCCCTCCTGGGCCCTGCCCTGGGTGCCCTGCTGCGGGCCCACTCTCAGCTGCACGCTGTGGCGCTCCTGCTGCTGCCCTGGCTCATGTTATTCACTGGTGAGGGGGCTGGGCCAGGGATGGGGGTGGGGGGCTCCCCAGCCCTCCCCCAGCCCTCACCTGGGGTCTGCTTCCTGCAGGTGGTGTAACCTTGGCCCAGTTTTCCCTGGCCTTCATAGCAGACACTTGTGTGGCCGGCGCCCTGCTCTGTGGGGCCGGACTGCTCTTCCATGGGATGTTGTTGCTTCGGGGCCAGACCACCCGGGAGTGGGCCCATGGCCAGCGCCTTTATGACCTAGGCCCCTGGCGGAATGTGCAGGCTGCTCTGGGCTCCCGCTGGGCCCTGGTGTGGCTTTGGCCCTTCCTGTCCTCCCCACTGCCTGGGGATGGGATCACTTTCCAAACACCAGGTTGAGGAGGAGCCCTGGAGGGGAGTATGGACTGATGGAGTGGGAGCTGAGGAGCATTGAAGGCTGCAACCAGGCATCCCCCTGCCAGAGCTCTCTGGGTTTGGGATCAAATTTTCCAGTGTCCTCACCTAGCAAGTCCCTCCCATCCCCCTTTCCTGCTTGGCCCTTGGAATTTGTCTTCATTGGCACCCCCCTCCCCCAAGGCCATGAGGATGGGGCCTGTTCCATTTCCCACCACAATAAAGTCTTGATGTGACTTGGGGTTTTGTTGTTTGCTGCTGTCAGTGATCTGGCTTCCAGCCTGCTGCTGTGTGGAGCCCCTCTGGTGGTCCTGGATCAGACTATGGCGGTCATTTAACAGGCCCAGAGGGGTCAGGTCTATAGCCAGAGTCAAGTTGGGGAGCCAGGATTTGAACCTGGGCCCCACTACTGAATGGTGTCAGGCAGGGGTGAGGCTCCCCAGGGGGCTGAGCAGCTCCCAGTCCTGGGGAAGGGATTTGTTGGAAGGACTCCTAGAGCCGTGCTTTGTGTTCAGACTGCAGGTCCAAGGGAGGGGCCTTGGCTGGCAGGGGTAGTGCCTTATGCAGAGTAAAGAGAGGCTGGCGTCCACCCCATGGCCAGGGCACAGGATGTGCTCTTTGCCATAACTTCTGTTCCTTCCGATTTACTGTTGAACAAATGGGCTCAGGTCAAGGAATTGGCCCAGAGTCACACAGCTCCAAGGTTCCTGGAGCAAGGACCCTCCTAACTTCAGAACTCCCACTCTCAGCACTGGGCAGCATTGCTTTCTTTGTCCAGTGGGAGTAACTGTACTTGTTACTGGGATTCTGAGAGAGAAAATGCCTGGGGATGGTCTGGGGGACCTGTCCTTGAACCTTCAGACTGCTGAGATGGATGCAGGGCCCTCCAGTGTGGGGCTAGCTCTTGTACATCTTGGCTTTGAGGCCCAGTGTCTACCCATCACAACCCAGGCCTCAGCTTCCCCATCAGTATGGTGACAGGCAATGTCCCACCTCCCTATGCCTGGAAGTGGAAGGGGAGTAGGGAGGTGAGAGGGCCAAGACCTGCCATCCTGCCTGTTGGGTGTGGCCCATACTCAGTAGGGGCCTCTGGGACAGCCTGTGCTATGGAGACCAGGCCTCCCTTGGCTTCCCTGGCAGGGTAGCTCATCCCCCAAGTCTGGGAGGGTGGGTGGGCAGGCAGGCCCTCAAACCTTGACCTTCACAAAGCCACCCAGGATGGGCTAGTCTAGTTTTCTCTTGTATTTCTGTTCTGAGGGGCCTGGATTTCTATTTAATCCCGTGCCACTGCTCCCTCAGTTCCCCCTGAACCTGAGAGCCTTATCTGTTTTGAGTTGGTGGAGGAAAGTTCTTCACTGGGTCTTCCCAGATCTGTCTTCACCCAGTGACCTCTCTGTGTAGCCTTGAGGCTCTAGATAAGGATCCTTGATCTGGAGAAGGGGATTGGGGTCCAGGGATCCTGGGCCCTGTGTGACTGCTCTTGGTCAAGAGCTGGGTCACAGGTTATAAGCAGCAGACCTGACATTGGAACCCAGAGCCTGGCTCTCTGCCTTGCACTGGGGCAGATGTGGGAGACATTTAGAGAAGGTCATGAAAGCTCACATTGAGAGAGCACTTTAAGGTTGGTGAATTGCTTTATAAATATCTCAGCTGATCCTCATGATGTCCCCATTTTACAGCTGATGGGGAAACTGGCTGAGAGGGGTTAAGCCCCAGGTCACACAGCAAGTGGCTTCCTGACTCCAGGCCCAGCACACTGTGCCCTGTGGCGCCCCCTGATGGCCTCAGATGCGAGCTCGCTACCCTCACAAAGGACACACTTCTCTGGTGGTAGCCCCCCTTGGCTTTATTGCTTTGGTATGTGGCTGCCCAGACTACCTGGGTTAAAGCTCTACATTTCTAGAGTGGGAGGCCCAGGTCGGTGGCAGCCTGCGCCGGGCCCTGCTCCCCGCCCCCTCCCCGCCCCTCTTATCTCCTGCCTTTCCTAGCAGCATCCTCACTGTGGAAGGCCCCCCAGCTGAGGGCAGTCCCTGAGGACTGGTGGTCTTGGAGCTGCTAGCTCTGTCCTTTCCAGCCAGGGCTCCCCTTGAACCACTGCTCAGCACTGTAGGTGCTTAATAAATACTTGCTCTTTGCTGCCCAGGCTCAGGAAAAACCTTCATGCTTTGGACTCTACTCCCACAGGGCTTGGCTGGAACAAGGCTCAGCCTGCTAGGAGCGGGGCCCTGAGGCTTCCAGAGGTCAGCCCTTGGTGAAAGGGCCTGGCACCCCCAGGTGTTGAGCTGCCAGGGGCCTCAGGCCATCCAGGCAAAGCCCAGAATGAGGAGAGCTGGGAATGGGCCTCTAACTCTTAAGGAGGTTGCTGTCCTCAGAGGAGGAAGCCAGGCTGCCTGAAGGCTCCTCACTCGTTTAATAACATCAGGCCTTCCAGGAGAGGGAAGATGTTCTGGGAGGTAAGATCCAGCCCAGGGAGGGGCTGCCATAAGCTGGGGGGGGCTCAATGCCCACTGCCTCCAAAGCCCCCTCACAGGGCGGGCCTCCACTGCTGCCTCTACATGAAGATCGGTGCCTAACTAGTGCATGCTCCTGGTCAGCCCTGGGCTCAGGCAGCTACCAGCCCCTCGCTCACAGGCATGTTGATGTGGGCACTCAGCAGGGGTGCACTCTGGCCCTCACGAAGCACCAGCACCTAAGGGGTGAGAAGCCCCCTCATTAGGTCAGGGGAGGTGAGGCAGTGCAGCTGGTGGGTTAACCACTATTTTCAGAGTCCCACCCAAGACCCAATGCCCAGAGGCTCCTGGCCTGCCTGAGGGTTGACCCACCTTGATGATGTCTGAGATGCCCTTATCACTGAGACACTCCACGAAGGTCTCCATGGGGTAGCTAAGGCCTGGTACCAACATGGGAACCTGAGGTGGGGGACAGATTATATACAGTGATAGTTTCTGGTCAGATCACACCGGGAGGCTCATAAGGCATGAGAAAAGGGAGCTCGAGGGAGGCCTCCAGTGGGCGCCGGTGGGGAAGCATTGTTGGGAGGCTCATAGGTCCCCTGTGGGAAGGTAGGGCTCCCACCTTGAGGACGGCCTGGGGCAGGGCGTAGAGGGATTCATTATACAGGAAAGAGACCAGCAGGCCCATGGCAGGGCGGACAGCAGAGGTGTTCTGAAGATGAAGGGTCAACCTGAAGGTGGGCCCCAAGCCCTGAACCTGGAGGAGGCACAAAACTCTTAGAACTGGGGCCAGAAGACCAGTCGCCTCTGCCACCATCCCATATCCCCTTCCTGATTGGGGGCATTGAGTCCAAGCTAGACTTTGAACCAAACCCATGATGCCCAGATAAGCTGTTCCACCCTGTCTGAAGACATCCAGGGGCTGGGTGAGGAGCACATTACCTCCTGGGATGGCTCTCAGCCTGGGGAAGTGTTTCCTTGAACAAAACGTGAGCCACTTTCTTTGTGACTTCTCCCCTCCCTGTCCTCATACCTCTGCCCCCACTTTCAGACACTGCTCCTCAGCCAGCTGACCAGGCCACCTGGATTTTTACTATGCCTGTCCAGCCTTCACCACCGCTGTGCTGTTGCCAGCACCCTGTCATGACCCCCAGAAACTTCTCATAGATGAACATGGGATTTCTAGGACCTCGCTCCATCATACCCAGACGTCCAGTGACCTGGCCAGGGTCACACAGCTAGTAAGTGTGTCAATTGTCTGAGGCTGGATTTGAACTCAGGTCCCCCTGACTCCAGGGCCAATGCTCTATTCACTGCACCATCTAGCCGCCCCAACAACTTGAATTCTTTTTTTTTTTTTTTGGAGGGGGGAAGGCAGGGCAATTGGGGTTAAGTGACTTGCCCAAGGTCACACAGCTAGTAAGTGTTAGGTGTCTGAGGCCAGATTTGAACTCAGGTCCTCTATTCACTGCCCCTCAACGGTTTGAATTCTTAAACAGGACTAAGCGTGCCCTCCTCCCCCATCCTCCTGTCTAATCCTTGGGCTCTTGGATTGTCCCCATTTTACAGTCTGTCCTAAGGTCACACAGCATTTCGCATGATTGCTGGTCCAGTGAGCACTCCCCACCTGCCAGCTGCTGCTTGGGACCCCCAGAGCCAGATACTCCAGCTTCCCCAAAAGTCATCTCCTCTTCCTTAGGACTCAAATGTACCTTCACTGGTATAGCTCTCTGGCCCCTGTGGGCCTTGGTGGGTGCAATCAGGAGCTGTCCTGGAGACTGCCAGGCTCCATGTCAGACAGCAGAGCCCTTCAGTAGGTAAAGCCTGCCCAGAGGCAGCACCTGGCAGCCCAGGGCCCTGGGCCCCCACCCACCTTGGGGATGAAGTACTGGGAAGACTGGGAGGGACAGCCCTTGGATCACCCTGCTGATTCTTTGCTGAACTTTCTCTTCAAACCCTCCCCCAAACCCTTTCCCTCCTTTGTTCACCACAGCATGCAGCTTGAGGGGCTCCCGGAGAGTGGCAGACACAGGGTTCAGGCTGGACTCCAGAGCCTGCACATAGGCACGAGCTGCCCTCAGCCGGAGCAGATAGAGGTCCATCTGGAAGGCTCTGTGCATGGCTGCAGAAGGGAAGGGCACGAGGGGGTAGGATGGCATCCAGATGCCCAAAGCTGCCACTTCGGGGGGGACTCTGGGAATGTAAATGGGACCCAGAGGAGGGAGGGATCAGGGCACCTTCCAGACATCAAGAATATGGGCAGAGGACAAGAAGGGGAGGAGTCAGGAAAAGGCAGACAGAAGTGGGGCCAGCAGAGCACTGGATGTGCCCCTGACTTCCCCCAACCTAGGACTATTAAAAAGCCTGCATGAGCAGAGGGAAGAGCCTGGGCCTCTCACCAGTGCCAGCTTCTCGTTCCCGCAAGGTCTGGTCCACATAGAGTCTGGTCTTTCGAGGCACATTGAGCCTCAGGGCCTGGGCTGGGGGGGGGCCTGCCTCTCCAGCCCCTTCCCCAAATACTGCCGTTCGCTTCAGAATCTTGATAACCAGGCCCCCACCTAGCAAGAGGGAGAAGGCCAGAATTGCCTGGGGAAGGGGAAAGAACGGCGACCTCCCCCATCAGCCCAGCTCTGAGGCTTTACAGGTTACCCCCCTCCCCCGCCCTCTTCTGAACACTCATGCCCCCAGGTCACGACCCCCCTGACCTCGAGTTGTCATGATAAGAGTATTATCCTCTCGTCCATAGCGGCCAAAGCAGAGGCTGGTCACTGCGTCCTGGGGGAAGACACTAAGGACAGTTGAGGCAGCAGTAGGGGAAGATAGCAGGTGTGAGATATAATGAGAGAAACCCAGGTTGGAGACATGGAAGGGAGCAACAGAAAAGGGAGCCCCCAAAACCCCCAAACTCTGAGGGCTCACAGGAGTGCGGATGATGTTGAGAAGGGTCTTATCTCGGTAAATGCGCATCTCCCCATTGGCCAGTCCCGCCATGACAGCCTGCAGGCCCCGGGAACGCTGTTCTAAGAGACTCATTGTCAGGATGGGCGCTGGCATGGGCACCGTCCACAGCTTCTTCCCCTGTGGGTGAGCCAGGGAGTCAGAAAGCCTCAGGCTGGAGGATTTGGGCATGGGGGAAGAAAAAGGATGTCCAAGGGTATGAGCACATGGGCTTTGATCCTGGGGTCAGCACCTTGTGGGTGAAACTGTGGAGCATGTCCTGGGTACTGCCCACCACCAGGGTCTTGTGGATCCGGATGAGCCCCACAGGCTGTGCACTCAGCTCGATGCAGTATTTAGGGCGCTTAGAGTCCCTGTGGGAAAAGGGACGTCAGACTTCTGGGCCAGGACATCGACTTCAGGTCTCATCCTGTCTCTTGTCCAACCCTTGCTCTCAGCCACCCTCCTGCCCCTGCTCGGACACACACTGGGATCCAGAACCAGTTCCTAGGCCCTGACATTCCCCGATCCCCAAATGAACCCAGCACCTTCTCAGGATGTAGATGTTACCATCCCGGCATGCAGCCGTGAGCCAGAATTCCACGTCAAACTGCCCTGACACTTCCAGAAACACAGGGACGCTGGGCAGGTTCATCTGAATGGAGAGGAGCCAATGTCCTGCCTGGCTCCTGGTGGGCCTGCCCCGTCCAGGCCCTTCCTCGTCTCCCCGCCTCCATCCGGCCTTCCTAGCGGGGGCCTGGCCTAGCTCCCCCTATAGCTGACCTTTGTCAGGACAGTGAAGGCCTCAGGGTCCAACACCAGGAGCTCCCGGTTCTCGGTTCCCAACACCAGGCAGGACACCGCGTCCTCATCAGCTAGGTTCTTCTTCAGGATGGTCATGGTTGTGATGACTGTCTGGTGGCCAAGGAGCCATCAATCATCTGCCCCAACCTGAGCAGGGCCAGGTCAGGAGGAATGCAAAGAGTTGGGGTGGGAATGGGGGGTGGGTGGGGGTGTCTATACCTGTCGCTTGATGGACTGAGTTTTGTGTTGGGCCACAAAGGCTTCCATCTCTCCCAGCTCCAGATGTAAGAACCTAAACATCATTGGAAGTCTTGGAGGCAGTAGGCACCCTGCCCCCACCTGGGAGGAAGTCAAGGCCACGCCCTCCCTGGGTGGCCTCTGAGTTCCCTCCCCCTTACCCCTCTGCTGCAGACCCTGCTCTTCTTCCCTCCAGAACTGGCCAAGGGCCAGATGGGCCTTTGTTTAAACTGCTCCGAGCGCAGGGAGGGGCTTTCTGGAGCCTCTCTGGATCCTGGGGGTTGGGAACTCCCACCTCAGAGGGGCATCACTGTGTGGCTCTGATGGTCTTTACCGTGTTTGTCACTGACAAGAGGACCTTTTGGAGCTGGGGCCCACTGACGTCAGGAGATTAGTGGAGGGGTGGAATTGGACCCCAGGTCTCTTCCAAGTGGGAGCACATGGCCCTCTTTACACTACCGGACACTCCCAGATAATGGTCCTCTGGGCCACTGTCTTATCCCCCCAACTCAGTGCCAAGCTTCAAGCAGGCAGGGTGGCCATCAGTGGAACTCATTAAAATGGAGATTCTTTTCACGGATTGGGGGGTGGGGTCAGTCACCTGTCAGTACCTGTCAGTGCCCTAATTCTGCATTATCTAAGCTATATTAGTTCCCAAGTGGAGCCCAGGGCTCTGTGCACAGGAAGAGCTTTTCCAAAGTTTGTTGTTGGCTCTCTGAAGGGGCCTCACCTGAGAGACTGTGCAGACAGAGGCACCTCAGCCTTCTCCCTGTAAGGAGAGGATGCTCATGTCATGTGGGTGAGAGAACAAGTACCAGGAGAAGAAAGGCGGTACAGGGAAAGGCTTCTTACCTGATCCCCTCCAGCATCTCCTTGAGGGTCAAAGGGTCAATACGATCCTGTGCCAAAAGAAAGAAGATTGGCTGATCTCTTAGCAGGACGACCACTCACAGGTCCCATAAGGCAATGCAGGCCTTCTGTCCACAAGCACTCTACCGTGCCCCACCCCAGTCCTCCCTGGTGTGTTCCCAACCCCCCATCCAGTAGCCCTATCTTCCACCTTTACAACTCCTCTTCCATTCACCCGCTTTTCCTCATCTGTCTCTACATCTCTACTTCTTCCATCCAAAGCACTCACTTCCCTCAAAATACAAAAACTTTCTCCCCTTTCTTAATATCTCAATCACAGAACTGGGCTAAGGGCCAGCTAGTAAGTGTCCCTTGGCCCTCCAAGGGGCACCACCAAGCCTCTGACATGCTCCCCCCAGTAGCTATGCTGCTGGAAAAAATGGGCTCTATGAGATAAGTGAGAAAGACCAAGGCAAAGAACCAGCCTCTGTCAAATCCAAAGCTGAAGGGCTATGGATGGAGAGAACAAAGCCTCTGTTTTCAGGAGCAAGAAATCCTGAGAAGGACACTATGGCCTCTCCTTCAATGGGACCCCCTATGATACTTACTGTCATATCCAGGTACAAATGCCCCCTCTACACAGACACACAGACACAGACACAGACACAGACACACACACACACTCGCAAACGCCATGTTTTTCTCTTTCCATTTCCTTCTGGACTGTCCTCTGGGACCTTTCTACCAGCACCACCAGCCACCTACTTCCCCTCTTTCCCCCTACCTCCTTGGCTTGGTTCCAGAGATCCTGCTCCAGGGGGTTAGGAGGCAGGGGAGGTAAGCTGAATTTGAAATAGGGCCGAAGGTTCTTGTAGACATAAACACAAGGGCCAGAGGCCAGTGCCAGTGCAGGGGTCCGAGGCTCATGGGGCTCCATGAGAAAAGCAGCAGCAGCTGATGGCAGGGCAGGCAGTGGGCTCTCAGTCAGCACTGATGGTCCTTTGAGCACCTTTAGTCTCGGCTGCCGACCATCAGGACCTAGGTCCCCCACCACCAGCTATGAGGAAAAGGGTCAAGTAATAAAGATGCTTGCCCCTGCCCCCTAAAAACAAAGAGATTTCTTCTGACCAGCAACTGAAACCTTCCCTATGTGTGAGGAGCTCCTAAAGGACCGGCACTGTCTGACTTTTCTATTTCCTTAGCACAGTGCTTAAGAAATGCTTTTTCATTCATTCATTCATTCACTCAGGCTCTGTCAAGGCTTTGCATGAACCCAAGGCTCCAACAGGTGCTATGAAGGGGAGGGGGAGACAGTTTCAGAGCTTAATGGACTTTTTACTCACAAGGGGAGGGAATTGTCCTTAAGGGAATCCCTTCCAGCCCCTCAGCAGTGAAACCCTGAGCATATAGGGTGGGCTGGGCAAGTCAGAAGGCCTGGCTTCTCTCAATTCAATGACCCCTGCAAGGTCAGAGCCTAGTGGTTCTCAATTCTGTGACCCAGGTTCACCCCACTGTGACAGGCAAATCTCTTAAGCTCTCTCTAAAGGGCCTGGACTAAATGACTGCTGAGCTTCCTTCCTGTGCTAAAGTTCAGCCATTCTAGTGATTCTAAGTAGGCTCAGGGCCCTGATTCCCCTGGCATTCTTGCAGCTTCTTCAGCACCTTCCAAGGAGCCTTGGGCTAACCCTTCATCGGCAAATGTTCATCAAGCAAGCAGGAAGTTGGAGGCTGGGCACTAGGCTCTCCCAATAGTCACTCACCTTGTACTCACCATCCCCATGCAGATCTGCAAGTGCTGGAAAACACAGAGTGGCTCATAAGGATGATGGAGGGGAGAGGTGCCCCCAAGGGCAGGCTCTGAAGGGCAAAGCCCCAGAGCCAAGCTGGGGCTCCTCACGAAACGTGCCCTTCTGCCCACTTTTCCAGGGCTAGCTAAAGCAAACCCAGAGCGAGAGACTCACCGAGGCAGGCAGAGAAAGTGTGGATGTTAGCCATGGGGTCATAGTGTGCGTCCAGCCATTTGGAACTGACTTCAGTACTAGAACGAGGAAGGATGGAAGGGGCTCTCATGGAGGGCAGGCAAAGGACCTCAAACACAAAGTGTGGGGGGTGGGTGGGAGGGGAGCATCACTGGGAAGGGGCAGAGGCAGGAACGGGCACTGGCAGAGATGCAGGGCTTACTCATGGCTGGAAAGGAGAAAGCCAAGAAAGGGGGAAGAAGCTGGGAGGATTCACTGGTACGAAGACCAATAAAGACTAGGGTCCGGAGTCACATGCAATGGCGATGATGGCCAACCTTCCACAGAGGTCCTGAGGCCCTAGAACTCTCTGCACTGTAATGTTCTAAGGCTCCAACAAATGCCCTACTTCTGGTGTCCTGACATTGTAATGCTAAGCATCACAACACTCAATATTCTAGGCGCCCACGTTCCGCCTCTAGCACGCCCAGGCTTCTCGGGACACACTGTTAACGTTCTAGGTGCCCATGTTCCGCCTCTAGCACGCCCAGGCTTCTCGGGACACACTGTTAACGTTCTAGGTGCCCATGTTCCGCCTCTAGCAAGCCCAGGGGTCTCCCGGCTACACTGTTAACATTCCAGGGGCCCACCAGCGGCTCACGTCGCTACAATGTAACAGTTCCAAGCCGCCGCGATCCCCACAACCTCCTCAGGAGGGCGGTACTGAGTCGCCAGCCTGCGCTGGAGGGATTTGCCCCCCTCCCCCGGCCTCGCGCCACCAGCCGCCCGGCGGCCCCTCCCCTCCCTCGGCTCCGAGGGATAACTAACGGTATCCAGCGGTGGGAAGGGCGAGGTTCGGGGCAGGCACCACTAGGGCTGGGGGGAATCACCTCTCGTTGCGGCCGCCCGAGGAGTCCCCGCTCGCCGCCATCTCATCCACCGTAAGCCCAGACAACGGGCGCATCCTTCCCACCCCGCCCCGGAACCCTCCCTAAACGGTCCGTCGGCGCTGGGAGCAGCGCACCAAGGTTCCGGATAGGAGACCGCCTAGCGCAGCCGCACAGTCGTTGGCTGGCCAGACGGGAAGGCGCCTGCGCCGTCCTCCTGCCGGAGGCTCCGCCCATCCTGGCGGCACCGGAGCGTTTCTAGCACAGTAGTTTTCTTGGCTGCGCAGATAGCAGCATCCCGAGACCCGCGTCTGTCCTGCGGGCGGCTCTGAGCTCCGACGTTCCCTCTTCTAATGTCCCTTCCAACCCTGCCCTTGCAAGGTTCCACTTGCCGCGTCTCCACGCCATTCTAATGTTCTAGGATTTAAGGGCCCTCCCACCTCTAACGTTCTGTATTTTAAGTTGGAAGGTCTTCCTCAGCTCTGATACTGTGGTCTGTCAGGGCCCTCCCAGTTCTGGCATTCTGTGCCAGGGCTGTCCCAGCATTCTGGGTTTTAAGGTCCCTCCTGGCCTCGATATTCTCATTTGGAAGCCCCATCTCAGCTCCAACATCCCACGTTCTAAGTCTCCCCGTTGCCCTCCACTTGCCTCCAGTCTCCTCCTTCCCTAAGCTCAGTACAAAGTACACAGCGTATCTGCCCAGGCTATCCCTCTAATCAATAGCCCCCTGGCTCCCTCTGCTTGGCCAGTCCCCTCCTGGCCCCCAAGCCTGGAGCTCTCTGCCTCTTCTTGGGTGGCTCCTGTCCACGTCTCAGCTCAAGTTTGGCCTCTCAGAACCTCCCCACCTGCCATTTACCAGATGTAGTTCATCCCCATGGAGCTGTTGGCCTGGCACCACCGCCCCCCTAGCACCCTGAGGGCCTTTCTCTGTATCCCTGGAGCTGAGCACAGTGCCTGACAGTCAGTGCTTAATAAGTGCTCCAGACCTTCCAGTTCTGACATTCCACATCTATATCCCAAAGTCCCTCCCATCCCTAAGTCCTGTGCTGAGCCCCCCCCACCCCCCTTAAAGCTCACTGGTTACACTTGGAGACAGAGGCCCAAACCTCAGGATGCCATGGTGCCCAGGGCCCAAACCACAAGGTGCCATGGTGCCGGGGCCCACACCTCAGGGTGCCATGGTGCCCAGGGCCCACACCTCAGGGTGCCATGGTGCCCAGGGCCCACACCTCAGGGTGCCATGGTGCTGGGGCCCACACCTCAGGGTGCCATGGTGCTGGGACCCAAACCACAGGATGTGATGGTGCTGAGGCCCAAACCACAGTATCTGGCAGCACCCAGGGCACATTGGGGGGAGGTGGGGGGAAGGGAAAGGAAGCTCAACCATCTGTGCTCCCATTTTGATAGCTCTTTAAAGGTTATAAACCACTTTCCTCACAACAACCCTGTGAGAGGTGGGCGGGGAGCTGGCTCTGAGAAGAGACATTGGGCCCAGAGGTCCTGGAAAGCTCCTGAGTGTCCCAGATGTGCTGGCCAACCCTGTGGGCCACTTTGACTGATCCGATGGCTGTCAGCTCTGAGGGCCAGGCCCTGCCTTCGGTGTCCCCCGCCCCGCCCACCACATCCAGGGCAGGAGGCCCCGCCCACGGCTCTCCTCAAATCCCAACAGAGAAAGGGAGGGGCTCAAGTGAGGAGAGCTGGCGGGAACCTTCTTCAGGCCTGGGGGCCCCCCCAGAAGTGGGCATCAGCCTTGGCCAGCCCAATGAGCACTTCCTCTAGTTTGGGCCCGTCCTCAGGGAAGCGTTCTGAGAATGAGCGGATGAGGCCGGCAGCTGAGGCGTCATACTCTAGGAGCTGCACCTGGGAGCCTATGGAGACATGAGAGGGCCCTCAGCAGAGCCTGTGCCTGCCCACCTGGCACCCAGCCCATTGTGCCACAGGAGCATGACTGCCCATGCCTTCCTCCTGACAAAGGAGAAGCAGCAGGGCAGAAAGGGCCTTGGACTCAAGACATTCAAATCCTGCCTCGAACATTAAGCTGTGACCCTGGGAAAACCCGACTCCATCAGCTGTCTGGACCTCAGCTCCTGGACTGGTGGCAGGACTGCCGCCCCTAGGACCTCTCTGCTCTGGACCTATCAGCCTGTGAACCCCATGGGACAGATGCTCTGGACAATAACCCCAAGCACGTGCCCGTCAGCATCAGCTTGAGGAAGGAGGGTGGCAGCTCAATGGGCTCCCACTTGTGGGGGAGGGGCAGAACAGGAGCAGGGGCTATGACCACTATGGGACCATGGAAAGGCTGGCTAGGTCTGCCCTCCCTGGAGGCCTTCCAGCAGAGGCTGGATGCCCACCCCCATCCTGGCCAGCGAAGGGACACTGCCTTCCCCAGCACTCAGCATGGTGTCGGGCACACAGGCACAGCTCCACTTTCACATCTCTCACTCCCGTGCTCAGGCCTTGCGGGCCTGTGCAGAAGGGGGCACTGGCCCTAACTAGCCCAGAGGGCACCTCCTCAGGAAAGCCTGTCTATCCACCTGGGCATCCATCCAAGTTACCAAGCACTCAGCGACCCCAGAGTACTTCACAGGTCCTTTCCCAGGGGCTCACCCCCCCCTCTTCCCTCTGGGCTCCAGACACTACCCCTGGCAGCCCATGTGGGCCTTAGGCACCTGACACTCAGCACTAAGTGCAGGGCCTAAACTGGGGGTCGGGGAGGGGAGGGAGCCATCGGCCTGCTACCTTCCAGGCAGGTGTTGGGCTGCACGATGAGCTTGCGGGCCTCCTTCCGCAGCAGCACTGTCTCCCGGAGGGCAAGGAAGTTTGCAGGGGCAGCATCAGTGACAGTGGAGTAGCCCTGGTACAGGGCCCGCCCGGCAGCTACATCTCCTGTCGATTTCAGCACCTGGGGGAGGAGGGGAAGGTGTAAGGGCCATCTGGTCCCAAGTTTACAAATGAGGAAACTGAGGTACAGATTAGAGGAGGCCTTTTCAATTCTCCTTCAACCAAACAACAAGCATTTATCCAGCAGTGACTTGAGCCAGGTACAATGAGAACACAAGATAGCACTGTGCCACAAAACAGATGCCAGGTGCTGGGGGAGGGCCCTGGCAGCTGGGTCATCACAAAAGGCAGAGCTTGGGCAATGCGAGGGATTCTGAGAGGCAAAGGGAGGAGGGAGGGCATTCCAGGCCAGGGGGACAGCCTGGGCAAAGGCATGACAGAGGGAGAAGAGATGGTGACCTGTGTCTGAAGGGAGGTCCTTATGGGCAACCAGAGTGTGCAGTGAAGACGGAGCAGACCCCCTGCTTCAGACCCCCCAAGTCAGCCCAGTCGTGTGGCCCAGGCTGCTGCCTTCTCCTCCCTCTGGCTGGAGGTTAAGTGATGGACAAAGAGGAGAGAGGAGGAAAGAGAAGGGGAGCAAAGGGAGGAGGGCCACGGAGGGCCACAGGTGTGCTGAGAGCAGAGGGAGCTTTTGCTTACCTGCAGCCTCCGCAGGAACCGCTCCAGGGCAGGCTTGCCAACGGAGCGGATCTTGTGCCGATTCAGTCGGACCCGGGCATCTGGGCGCCCGTCGAAGCCAGTGGTGGGGGTGACTGTGACCAGCCCCTCCCCAGCTTCTAGCAGGACTCTCAGTATCACAAAGCGGGCCTGCATGTGTGCCTGCATCCACAAGTATTCCATTCAGGCCTCCCCTTCTCCCCCTTCTCTCCAACAGCCTGGCCCACAGGGTGGGAAGGGACCAGGTAGGGGATGGCCAAGTAACCGTGGAGGGGAAGAGGGTTTGAGTAGCCACAGGCAGGGAGCTCAAGGAGGCAGCCGGAGCCCTGAGCCAACAGCTCTTATGCGTGCCCACCCTCCTTACCCCCACCTCTTGGTGCCTGCCACTGCCTGGGCCTGCCTAAAGCCATGGTGCCCCCTGCCCCCCCCACCCCCACCCCTACGTACTAAGGTGCACCCCCACCCCCCCACATGCCCCCTCACCACCCCCACCCCCCACATAGTCACATGTTCCACCCCATACCAGCACCCTACCACACACACATTCATTCTCTCACACACGGTCATACCCTTCCCTACCTGTCTCCAGCTGGATGTTTCGGGGGTATAGAATTCCAGGCCAAGCAGGCCTGCACGTACCATGTTCAACCAGTTCACATACACCACGTCCTCAGCCTCAGGACCATCCAGCCCAAAGATCCTGGGGAGGAGTATGAGGGCTCAGTGGTTCCCAGAGCCCCCTGGCCCTGCCTCTGGCCCTGCCTCCTTGTAGGCCTGGTCCAGGCCCCTGGGGCCCCTGGCCCTGACCCCTTGTAGGCCTGGTCCAGGCCCCTGGGGCCCCTGGCCCTGACCCCTTGTAGGCCTGGTCCAGGCCCCTGGCCCTGACCCCTTGTAGGCCTGGTCCAGGCCCCTGGCTCTGACCCCTTGCCTTGCCTCTGGCCCTGACCCTTTGTAGGCCTGGTCTAGGCCCCTGGGCCCTCTGGCCCTCACTCCTTGTAGGCCTGGTCCAGGCCCCTGGCTCTGACCCCTTGTAGGCATAGTCCAGGCCCTAGAACCCCCTGGCCCTACCTCTGGCCCTCACCCCTCATAGCCCTGGCCCAGCCCATCCTTACTCCAGGACACAGGGGTGGAGACAGAGATAGAGCCCCACACTCTCTGCCCGGCACTCCTCATAACTGGATGCGATGGTGCTGAATTTGCTGTCCCAGGTCTCTCCACTTCGGTACCAGCTCCTGATCTGGGGTGGGGCGGGGGATGGCACAGGCACCTGGTCACCTGGGAACCTTGCCCAGTCAGTCTCCCTCCCCAGTTCCCCTCCAGTCAAGGGGGCTCTCCAGGATTCTCCCACATTCTCTTCCTTGGGTGTCAGGGTAACCCCTCCCCATTGGCTGGCTCTCACCTGCTCCCCTGTTTCTGGGTTGGTCACAGTATTCTGGTCAAAGTTGAAAGTTCCCTTCTCATCCTGCAGGAAGAACCATTGGACAGAAGGGTGGGATCCCCACATCTAGGAACATCATGCATCTCAGACCCAAGGTATGCAGGACAGCCTCTGGGTCAAGATGACCCAGATGAGGATGCCTCCCCCGCCCTCCCTCCCTTCTTCCTAAATTAATTCTATTATTAGCCTTTTCTTTCTGCCACACTTAGCCCTCCCTTGAACCAGACAAAAACAGTTAAGCAGAACCAACAGATCCAAAGAATATGTGACACTCCTGACCTGTAGCCCCCCACCTCCATCTCTCCATAGCAATTTGATGACTTTTCCAGACCTTTTCTAGGAGGCACACATAGTCCCATCTCCTGCTCCTCCCTCCTCACCAAGGAGCACAAGGGAAGTAGGTGGGTTTCCCGTGGGTTCATGGCTCACCCTCACAGGCTTTGGGGCTGAACCCCCTGGTGTCTTCCCTGGGACATCAGATACCACCTGTCTTGGGGTTTATAGGATGGGAAATCTCACAAAATAAGAAGGGGGAGATGGGCTGCTACCTGCATTTGTGGAGTACCCACACACATGACATCCCTGATCCCCTGCATGATCAAAGCTGTCTGCTCTGGCCAAGGCCCCGGCTCCTCACCTGCACAAAGAGCTTCCCGCTCCCATGGCCCAGCAGCTCATGCAGCCCCACCTGGACTTCAAAAGACGGCACTTTCCAGCGGATATAGAGGTCCTGCAGGGGCAGAGGGTCAGGGCCCCAGCCATCCCCTCCCTGCCCTGCCTCCCATGGCCACCCTCCCTCACCTTGTCCTCCTCTTCCAGGAAGGTGAGCTTCTCCCGCTGGGTGGCGTAGGCCACGGCCAGCACATTGCCCAAAGACACGTTCTTGAAGCCATCCTGCTGCCTCAGGTCGTCATCTAGAGGGGGCAGCATCCGAGGAGGGAAAGGAAAGGTGAGGGAGGGGGGAACACCACCTATGGGCTGGTGCTGGAGGAACAAAGGGAAATGCAGGGCAGTCCCTGAACTCAGTAGAGAGTGGGGTCTGGGAGCACAGGGAGAAGGGTCCCAGGGCAATGCTCTAGACACGGGGTCATCAACCCAGACTGAGAGCACCAGCCTGACACTGCCTTTATGAGGAGGCTGAAGCCTAGAGCTCAAGGAGCTGGCTCAGGGTCCTACCTGGTGGGCAGCAGAGCCAGGAATAGGCCTGGCACCCCATGCCCCCTCCCCCAGACTTCCTGTACTCCCAGGGCTCCTGCACCTCCATGCTCCCTCCCCCAGACCTCCTATACTCCCATGCCCCCTCCCCCTGGGCTCTTGCATCCCCACTCCACCCTCCCCCAGGGTCGGGAATGCAAGGGAGGGGCACCACTCACAGTTGGGAATGTTGATGCCAGCCGGGATCCCGGAGCCCGCAAAGGTGAGGACGTCGAGGGAGGTGAAGTCAGGGGTGAGGAATGTGTCCTTCTCAAAGGCCGGGGGCCAGGGCAGCTCCTTCAGCAACTGCTCAGCACTCTCCACCAGGCGCTCAAACTTGGCACTCATGGATTTGTTCACCATAGCTACAAAGCCTGAGGGCCCAGGAAGGGAAGGGCTGGGGGGCAAGGGAAGCCCCACGCCCTCACTTTCTGCACCTCTCACCCTAGTGAAGGCCTGGCCCACCCACCTACCAGCCCAATGCTTGGGGGCTCTGTTCCCTGAGATGGATAAGGGGACCCTGGGGGGGTGGGGGGGAGGAGCAGGTAAGGGGCATGGCAGGAGGAGCACTGATGCTGGAGGCAGAGCTTGGGTGATAGGACAGCTCTTGGTCCCTCCCTGGCTCTCAGTTTGCTCTCCTGGCCCAGATGCTCCCCAAGGCCTCTCTGAGCTGACCCCATGGCCTTAGAATGACCCCTTGCTCCCCACCCCCACTAGACCAGGAGATCCCTGAGGATAGACCCTGGTTTGGTCTTCCTTTGTCTCCCTGGCCCTCAGCGAGGGGCCTGGGACACTTCTTGGCGGGCGACCCAGAGGTCCCTTGTGGCTCTAGAGCTCTGGGCCTAGGACCCCAATTCTGGTACACGACGAGGAGATACCTTCAAACTCTCCCCGGGAGCCAAAGGGATCTCGGTAACTCTCAATGAAGCCAATGTAACTGGGGAGAGAAGGGCAGCGATGTAGCCTGGGCAGACGTGGGCCCAGGAGCCCGAGGAGCCAACCCACGACCCTCTCACCTCTCCACAATGGGGCCCTTGTCCTGAATCCAGTGCCGGGAGCCCTTCTTGTGGGCCTCGATGGAGCCCTGTGTGAAGCTCTCCACATACTGGCCAAGCATCTGCTCCTGGTGCCCATTGGCTGCGTAGGCCTGCCAGAGAAGGCGGCTGTCTCCCTGAAGGCACCTTGGCTCCCTCTGGGCCTCCCCCTACCCCCATGGGACATTACCTTGGCTTTTTCCAGGTGTTCCACCACCTTCTGGAGGAGGGGGGCGTAGTCTCCCCGGGTCACTTGGAACCGGCAGCCCTCAAACTCATAGCTCTTCAGCTTTGGCGTCACATCTGAGTCTGAGGTGGCCTCTATGCAGAACGGGAAAACAGCAGATGTGAAAAGAGCAACTACTGTGCACAGAGCTGATGTGAGGTTGCTGCCCCCACTTCCTAGAAGGGTGATTGGAGGGGGGGTGCAGCAAGCACCTACTGGATGCCGGGCTAGGACATACTGAGAGCTTTTTCACTCATTAGCATTCAGGACATGAGGATAAAAGAGAAAGAGGCCTGTCCTCAGGGGGCTGGCTTTCTAATAGGTAAGAAAGCATATGAATGTTCACAAGGACACACCAAGCCCACAGGACACAAATGCACAGTAATCTTGGGTGGGGGAGGCTGGGAGAGGCCTCCTGCTGAGGGGGTTGCCTGAGCTGAGGCACAGCCAAGGAAAAGGACAGGAGGTGGGAGATGAAGGGTTGACTGTGTGTGGGGAATACCAGCAGGCCAGTAGGGTCATACTACAAAGCAAAGGGGGGAATCACATGGAAGAAAGCTGGGATAATGGGTGGGGTCACCCCCCAGGAATCCCCCCTCCTTGCTGGGCCAGCCCAGCCCTGGACATGTTTCCTGACCACAGACCTCCATGGCCTCATGGCAACACCCCCCATTAGTCCTGGTGCTGACCTTCCTGGACAAGAAGCAGTGGCCTCATCTCTGCTCCAAGGGTCAGCTTCCTGGAGCCCCTCCCCACACCCCACCGGGAACCAGCTTGGGGCTCACCTTCTTGGAGGATAGAGGCCAGGCGCACCTCAAAGCACGGCTTCCCATCTGCATCCGTCCCCTTGAACAGCCTTGTATTGTAGGCGCTGAGATTCTGGAAGAGAGCAGGAGGTGGGTGTCTGTGGGGAGGGAGGAAGAGGCTCCCACATTCCCACATCCACAGTCCAGGCATCTTCCCTCCCAGGCCTCCTACCTGGGAATCCAGGAAGTGCTGGGCCAGCTTGGCATCTTCCAATGTACAGTTTTCGGAGAAATACGTGGTGATGCCCTGTTGGGAAGAGAGGCCACCATTAGCAGTCACACCTGTGAAGGGCATCCTATGACCAAGAGGGTGCATTAGGTGCCCAAGGACAACAGCCTGGGAGCCCAGAAAGGCTATTCCACAGGAGGGAGAACCTCAGCTGAGCTCTGAAGGAAATTAGGGAGGAAGGGCAAAGGCACAGAGGTCCTGCTCTGATGAAACACCAGAGGGTATGGGAAAGCCATCTTCCTGCAGTACAGGTCTGACCACGCTCCACCTGTATCCAAAACCTTACCAGGGCTCCCTACTGCTCTTGGGTCAAGTCAAACTTTGGAAGTTATTGTGCAGCTCAAGAAAGATGATTCAGGTAAATTAAATCCCTTGAAATGGAGCCCTTGGGCAGACACCTCCCTCGGGAGCACCTCAGCTGCTCCTCACATGGGTGAGGCCCAGACAGGGCTGGGGGGGGGGGGTAAGGGGCACAGCCCCACCCCCAGGCACTCACAATGAGCTCGCTCAGGAAGGGCTTGAGGAGGGGGCGGCCCTGGGGCTGACAGCAGGCAAAGCTATGGCAATGAGGGATGGTCCCAGTGTGAGTAGGGGCAGAAAGGGAGGGCTGAGGCCAGTCTGGCCAGACTGGAGAAAGTGGGTGTGACCAAACTGACCCTGACCATGGAGCTCCTTACTCAAAACCCTCCATGCCTTTGTCCCCATGCCTGGAAATCCCTCCTTCTTCACCACTTCCTTCAGAGCTCAGCTCAAACACCACTTCTTATATCTGAGCCTTCCTGCTATCCCCAGCTTTGGAGGGCTGTAAACAGATGATGAAACTGAGGCTCATACAAGTTAAGGGCCTTGCCTGTAGCCATGGATCAAATGCTAGAGGCAGAATTTGAACTCAGGTCCTCCTTTTCCCAAGTCCCGTCCAGTGACTCTGTAGCTGCTGCCGCTCTACTCCCCAAGTCTGACCTTCTTCAACCCAATTCTCCAGTTCCCTTCATCCTCTGGTTCTGCTTCCACGGACCTTCCCTGCACATTCTCATCCTCCCCCCTCCCCATGGGCTCCCACCTACAGAATCTTCCAGAAAGAAAGGAGAGTGTCCCCTGCCAGGTTTCCCTCCCCTCCAATCCCCCTGTCCCACAGAAAGGCCAAGGATCTTAAAGTTCTGGACCCTGGAGACCATCTAGTCCAGGAGACTTTAATCTGGACCCTGAGAACAGACACCCCACATCTTTGTTTTCACTCACCTCTATGGAAATCAACTGTCATGTGAACCATAAGCTGTGACACTGAGGAGGGGCCCCAGGGCTCGCCTCAGTGCACAGTGGGGTCCAGGACACAAATGAGGGGAAGAACCCCTGACCTTGCCCATCCCCCTCTTCTGACAGAGACCAGGGCTGCATTCGCACTCCCAGCTCTCCCATGGCATTGTGATGTCTCGAGCCAACTAGACACTGCTTCCCTCTAGACATGCGAGTGTGTGCACTCGCACGCGCACACACACACACAGTCCAAGGCAGAACTGGGGCATGAACCTAGGCCTGCTGGCCCCCAGCCCAACAGGCTCTCACCTCGCTTCCCAGGCCCAGGTGGCGTTGCTGGGGCTCCAGGGAAAACATGAGGCTCCCACAGGCCTGCCAGAGCCCCCCAATCTCTTCTGGGTGCTCTTGGGCAGCTTGGCTCCCCAACACTAACCGCTCCAGCTTCTCCTGCACACAATTGGGGTAGGGTAGGGGGAAGAAGAAAGGGGTTTGGGTTCAGGCAGGGGGAATCCCCCCATCTGCCCCAAACAGCTCCCATCAGCCCCTCTGGCTTACTTCCTGCCTCACCTTGGGCAAATTGGGGATGAATTTGGTGTCCCCAAAAGACTTGTAGTTCCCCATGTTGGCGTAGATTCCTGCGGTGTAGACCAGGAAAGCCTGAGGGGCCAGAGAAGTGGTCAGCATACATGTGTGAGTGTGTGTGTGCTTGTACGAATGTGTGGGGCAGAGGACAGGAAGGGCTGGCACCCTGATGGCAAGGACCTGGGGCTTGGGGGGAGAGAAGCCAGAATGGCTGGGACCACGCCATGGGACAGACCTGATATTCGTCCTCTGTGAGACCCTTCTTCAGGGCACACTCTTTGAGCTGTTCTGGGTCCTGGGCACGGAAGAGGCGGCTGAGGAGGGCATAGATGTAGGGGGCCTCGGGAGAAGTCTGAAGCAACACAACCAGACCCCCGTACCAGGCGGCCCGGGACAGATGGTGTGCGTAGAGCCGCTCCGTGGGGGACAGCAGTCCAAAGGCTTCCCGGCAGTCAAGGCTGGCCACACCAATGTCATTGGGGAGGATGTACTGGGGGTCTACCATGGTGGCTGCCAAGGTGAGGAGGGGGCAGGAATGAGTCACATAGCTTTCCTTCAGTGTCTGCTCTGGGCTGGGCCCTTCGAGGCCAGGACGCCCCCGCCATGCACACCGCCCCCCCCCCACACAGGCACACACACACTCACATACTACCCCATACACACTCGCATACACTCACACCCCCCCCCCCACACACACACAGGCCCACGTCCTCAGAGGAAGGCTCCAAGAACACACACGCGGGCTGGCCGTGAGCAAAGAACCCCCTAGGAGCTGGACACGGCCCCGCCACGCGGCCGCCGTGTGCCTGAACCTCAGTTTCCTCGACTGTAAGAATGGGCGTGGCCCTGGAGGGCCCCCACTCCCCACGCGCCCTCTCCAGGGCTAGGGGGCAGAAGCCTGGCGCCCCGCGTCTGCCCTGTGTCCCGGCCGTGTGCGGCCCACCCCGCAGGCCGGCTCCCCCCGCCCCCCATCAGCCGGAAAGCTCCCCAGAGAAGGACCTGCCTATTCCATTCCCCCAGGGAAGGCAGGCCTGGCCCACAGCAGGCGCTTACTAAGTGCTTGCTGACTGAGTCGCTCTCCTTCGAGGCTCCCCAAGACGCCCTTGTACCTGCAGGGCCTCGGAGGGACCCGCAGGCCTCCAGTCCCGGCGCCGCCCCTCGGCCTCAGTTTACCCGGGTGGGAAGTGGGGGCGGGGCTCCTGCGGACCGGGCCGGTTGCGTTTTGGCACCTGCGGGCACATGGGGCGCCCCCTGGCTCCGTTCCGATCGGGGCCCTTCCAAGGCTAGGAGATCCCGACCGGCGTGAGGAGGGGGTCCCCGGCTCCCACTCGCACCCCACTCCGCGCTCTCTGCCCCCGCCCCGCCCGCGCCCCTGCCAGGGTGCCCTCACCTGCACCAGCTGCTTCTCTCCCTCACTCCCTCACTCACTTCCTGCTTCCGGCTGCTCATTCATTGGGGCCTCGCGGCGCCCGCCCCCATCGTCCAATCAGCGTCCGCCCTCGTCGTGACCGGCATGGCCAGTCACCAATGAGCACTCGGGCCCTAGTCCCGGCTCCTCCCTCCTCCTGCCTCCCTCCGCCTCCTCCCGCACGTGCTGCCAGGGCTGCGGGGGATTGGCTCGCGGCCGGCTCCTGAGCCTGTCCTCCCCTAGGGGTCCCCTCCCCCATCCCGGCTCTGAACCTTATTGGCTCAGCTTCTCTGGGCCTCAGTTTAATCATCTGTAAAACTAGACTGGGGACCCAGAGGAGGGGTCCTTCACCGTTTCTGGGGTCACGGATCTCTTTGGCCACCGGTGATGCCGTAATGAAGTCCCTGACTTTGGGAGAGTCGTCGGGTCACTTTTCAGTCCCCTGATCCTGCTGGGGCTTTCCTGGCAAAGCCCCTGGAGCGTTTACCTTTTCCTTCTCCAGCTCGTGTTACAGATGGGGAGACTGAGGCCCAGCAATGGGCAGGGACCTGCCTGAGTCAGATAGTGGGAGGGGCTGGGGGGGAGGAGGGTGGATGGGGGATCCTGTCCCAAGCTCTGTGGTCCTTGCCCCCCTAAAGCCTTCCTCCATCCCTAAGCCTGAAGTGATCTCCTAGGACTTGGCCTCAGATGCAAATATGCACCCCAGGATTTGAACTATTTAATTAATGTTAATTAATTAGCATGATCCTCCCTTTAGATTCCTCCCCAGTAAAATAGGCTGGCTGTGAGGGGCAGGCAGCCCTTAGAGACAGGAAACAGTGTGGGACAGATAGGCCCATGTCCAGAGCCTTGGACTGGCCCCTGCCATTGAGTGCCCTTCCCACCAGCCTTGAGAGTTGGGTCACCAGAGAACATCCTGACTGGTAAGCTAGTGTCCAGAAGTGACCTTGGACCCAAGTAGCCCTGGCTGCCAGAGGACTCCCTGTTCCCTTCCAGATGGGAGTTAACAAAACAGAAGGGAAAAAAAAAAACAGTGGCTTCTGACTCCAGGCCCAGGGTTCTCACCACTCACTCTACCAGGCTGCTTTTGTTAAGACCTGCCCTGGCTTTGCTTATGATCAAAGTGACATTTCATAAGAATGAAGCTGGGTAGCATCGGCTAAGGGGCTTGCATCTGGGCTCTCACTTCTCTTTTCTTCTTCCCAGAGTCCTTCCTCTGTGATTCCCACCCTCCTCCTTCCAAGTTCTTACGGTCCGTTGTTCACCAGGCATCCCTTAGGCAGGGCCAAGCTCAGAGGCTTGGGAGGGGCCTTGTAACAGGAGAGGGTCTTATACATCAGCTAACTGCTCACTGGAGCTTCCCTCTCTTCCCTGGGGGTATTCTCTGGGATGATGGAGAAGCATCTTGTACAAGAAAGATAGCAGGAGGGAGCAAGAGGACCTGGCTCTACATGGGTGACCAAGTCAGATCTTGGTCATAGGAACTGCTATCTAGCCATGTGCCCCATGTCACATAGTTGTGTGGTTGAATTTTTGGACCCAAGTTTCAAACTTTACTTTTATCTTGGTTTTATTTCATCTTTTTTAGATTAGATCTCTTTGAATCTCATCTTCCATCTGGGCGTTCTTGGATACTTCCTGCAATCCCTGACTGCCCTAAGCTGAGGCTTGTGTTCAGTTTCCTCATCTGTAAATTGAGGGAGTTGGACCAGATGGCCCCTTAAGGTCCCTTCTGGACCTAACTCCATAATGATGCTTTACCATCCTGTACAACCCATGTCCTTGGCCTCCCCAAAGTTCATGTTCAAAATGCTGGGGCCCTTCCTTGCTTTCTCTTGAAATCTGAAGATGCCAGTAGAGTACTCCACCTGTCCAGTGCTTCCCTTGTCCTTCTGGTCACTCACATGTGTTTTGAAGGATACCCACAACCTTTCTATACTTCAGTGTCATCAAGGGCTACTGCTTTCTCACTCGCCATAGCCCTCTTCAATGCCTTTGTCGGATTTTCTCACCTCTGCTCTTCAGAGACCATGACATTCTATGACATGCAGCTGTACTGCCCCACCAGAAGAGGCTGGCATTAAAAAGACAGGCCTTCCTTTCAGGAAGATGCCTGCAGTCATTAAAAGAACTTTGCAAGATCCCAAAGGTCACTGGACCTTCTCTCCTCCCCCTACTGAATTCTGGGCCCCAAATCCCCCTCTGGTGGCTCAATATGACATGGAGGTGGCCCTGTACTGCCAGTGGAATGCAAACACATAAGCCCTAGGCCACAGCAAGGTGGCCTACTCAGTGAAAAGAGCAAAGGACAGAGCTGAAAAACCTGGACTCTAGCCCTGACTTGATGACATTGCTTAGCTATGTGACTGTGGCCAAGTCTTTCCACCTGTTTCCTTATCTATAAAATGGGGCAATAATATCTGCCCTATTCCTATTACATTGGAGGGGTTTTGTAGGATGAAACTGTCAAAGGCTGGAGACTGCTTTCTAAATGAAAATGGAGACATTCACTCCTAGGATGCTGGACTCTTGGCTAGAGCAACCTACCTGCCCATTTTACAGATGACCAAACAGAGACTCCCAGAAAGGTTATGCTCTAGGATGCAAACCCAGGCCCTTGGACTCTAAATTCTGTGTTCTTACCCCTTATGTAGAAAATGATAGCCCTGAATCAACCCAATCTCGTCTTCATTATTCAATCAGTCATTCATATGACAAGCGTTTATTAAGTACCTACTGTGTGCCAATAACTATGCTAGGCACCAGAAATAGAGCTACAATCATGTCATGGAGCTGGAAAGGACCTGAGGGGCCCATAGGTGAGCATCAGACTCCCCCAGGGAAGAAGAACCACAGGCCATGGAAGGACTCTGAGCTCCAGCCTGCCTCTCTGGGACCAATCAAAGCACGCCCACTCACCCGCCCCCAGATCAAATATCCCAAGCTCCTTTTGCTGCTCCCCACATGGCCTTGCATGGCTTCTGGTCTGTTCCCCATTATGCTCATCAATGTTCTTCCTTAGCTGGAAAGCCCAGAACAAAGCACCACGCTCCAGCCATGGCAGAGAGCTGTGACCATAAGCTCTGCTGCATCCAGGACACCATGCACCTCTTCTGTCTCTCAGATTCCTAGGACATTTTGCAGGCCACTAAAGTCCCCAGGCCTTTCCCACAGGAACTGTTTTCTAGTCATGCATCTCCTTCCTTATACCCGTGTAGGTGATTATTTGAACCTGCATGTGAGACTTTACATTTGTTTTCATTATACTTCATCCCTTTAGAGTCTACCCTTCATTCTGGCCTGCCCAGATTTCTTTGGATGTCATCACCCAAATGGACAGCCTCTCCAATTCTCCCTGAATACCCCACTGTTCTGAGCTGAGACAGATTCCAGTCCTGACTCTGTGGTTCAGCCTCCCTGGATCTCAGCCCCTCTGAAAAATGGGGGTGTTCATATGTCTTCTGCCTCCTTCACATGGTGGGAGCTTGAATGAAAGGACAGCCATAATAGCATTTGGAAACAAACCCATTCAGCTAAGCCTTAGGCCACAGCAAAGTGGCCTGCTCAGTGAAAAGGGCAAAGGACAGACTTGAAAAACCTGGATTCTAGCCCTGACTTTATGACATTGCTTAGCTATGTGACTGTGGCCAAGTCTCTCCACCTGTTTCCTTATCTATAAAATGGGCCAATAACATCTGCCCTATTTCTCAAGGCTGCTCTGAGGAAGGAGCTTTTCAAGCCTTCAAGGTCATGGAAATATGAAAACATCATTAGCATCTGAATTTGGCCTGTTCTCTCTCACACACGTGATATCTACACTGATTATCTTGATATGCCTCCCAGAGCTGAGACAAGGCTGACTAGTTTTGTCCCAGGACATTAAAGTTTAGGGGATGCAATAATTTAAAATAATGATCTAAAAATACTGTGTAATTTTTAAAATGGTTACATTTTGACATCACTTTTATTTCCTTATCAGCACAGATGGGAAGCTAGGTGGAGCCATGGTGCACAGAGCCCTGGGCCTGCAGTCTGGGAGACTGCTCTGCCTGAGTGGCCTCAGACACTTACTAGCTGTGTGACCCTGGCCAAGTCACTTAGCTGTGTTTGCCTCAGTTTCCTCATCTGTAAAATGATCTGGAGAAGGAAATGGTAGACCTCTCCAGTATCTTTGCCAAGAAAACCTCAGATGGGGTCACAAAGAGTCAGACATGACTGAAAAACAACAGAGCAGAAATGCACTTAGTGAGAATCCCTGTGGGCAGCTAGCAGCTGACATGCTTCCTCCTCTCAGAAGCTGCTCCTAACGGATCCAGCCCTGTCTAAGCCCCTCCCCCCCCATTCCCCTAGGAGCTCCCCCACCAACCTAGCCCCAGGTGACCCAGGGCATCTTCAGTGCTGTCTAGCCCAGTGACAGAGCTGGCTGGACTTAGCTGTTAATGTACATATTGGACATAGCTCCCTTCCTCCCATGGGGGCTCCATGAAGGTAAGACCAGGACAGATGTTTCTTATCACCCCATAAGGACTATCTCAGCCAAGCCTTTCTGCAGGGAGATGGTCCATCTCTCTCTTTTCTGATTGGCTTGACCAGGTCACAGCCCAAATATACCTGGGGCAACTCCCCTGGACCCAGAGGTGAAGACGAGCTGATTGTGGATCTTGGGTGCCATGTGACCTGGGGCATGGGTTGGACCACTGCATATTGGGAGGGCAGAGAAAGGGGGCTCTCCACTCCTGATCAGCTCCAGGGCTCAGGACTTCTCCCATGCTTCTTTCCTCTCCCATGACTCTCCTCCTGGGAGATCAGGGAGGGGTTCACTGACTTCATTCTCTGGGCCCCGCCCTCCTCCCTCTCCCCCCACCCCCATGACCAGAGCCAGCACAGGACACCGGGGAAGGGCGGCCGAGCAGTGAGGTTTATAAAGATACCCGGGGGGATAGCAGCAGGAAGGTCTGAGCAGTTGGAGACTGCAAAGGGCTCAGGCCTGGGACGGCTCTTCTGCCAGGGGGCGAGCAGCACGGCAGGGCAGGGGGGAGGGGATGCCACCCTCCCAGACTCCCTCCTTCCCTGCCGCCAGGGCACAGTGTTACACGGCATGATGGGGGACGTGCGGGGCGGAGGCATCCCCGGGGCCAGCCTAGACGTTGGATCCGATGAAGCAAGAGGGGAAATCCTGGCGCCAGGGACTTCGTCCATCAGATGGTGAATGGCGGAGAGCCATACAGAAGCCCCCCCTTAGCCAATCCAGAGAAGCCGTCACCGGAGGCTGGTGCAGATCTGGGAGTGTGATCTGCGCCCCTCCCCACCTAGACCCCCCTCAGTCTGAGCGAGCATCCAGGCAGACGTCCTGGGGGGGGGAACCGCTTCATCTCCCAGACACCACGAGGTAGTGCCTCCAGGGCCGGACGCACCTTTCAGTCCCACCGACCAATGAAGCCTGGGAGGGCTGTCCCATCTCTCCAGTCTGATACAGCAGGAGCTAAGAGACCCAGGTCCCAGAGCTGGAGCCTCGCACCCCTGCCCTAGTCCAGGGGGCCCTGGAAGATAAGGCGGACACATCCATTCTCCCCCGTGAGCCAGGCCCCACAGAAAGGACAGGCAGCGTGGAAGGCGTGGGTGCCATGGGGCAACGGTGTCTGGGCCCAATAGCGAGCTGTTTTCTCGGAGCAGACGTGGCCACAGGGTGCGAAGGCGTGGCTTGGCGGCCCAGGGTCCAGGCACAGCCCTGCCTCTTGGCCCAGCCACAAGGGCACATAGGGCCCCACTAGGCGGCACAGGGGGCACTCCCGCTCCTGTGGACCCCGCTCCCGCCGGCAGCCCCAGCTGTGGTAGCCATGGACGTGGCCGCAGCGCACGTACACCCATGGCTGCTGCTTGTCGGGGACGTCTCGGCCTCGGGCCGGGCTGGGAAAGGCCAGGGTGCTGAGCCCCACGGGGCACTGGGGCCGGGCCGCATTAGCCTCCTGCCTCTGGGCCTCCAGCTGCTTCAGGGTGGGTGCCCGAAGGAGGCCGGCTGGAGTGCGCCACAAGAGGGTGGCCCCACACAGGTCAATGAGGGAGCCGTCCCGAAGCTCGTTGGACTCATTCTCCACCTGGGGAAGGCAGTGAGGGCGTTAGGGAGGGACGAGCTGCAGGAGCAGCTGAGGGGCAGGGCAATGGCCAGAAGCCGGCAGGCTCAGCTGCCTTGCACACCTAGGGCAGCTTTCCCGGCACTGTTCTATTTCCTGTCTAAGCCCACGTTTTACCTTTCTCCCCATCACGTGGATAGGCCTGCCTCCTACTGTCTTTCCCCATGCCTAGAATGTTCTCCTTTATGCTCTCAATCTATTAAATTCTTAGCCAGGCTTGAGCATCAAGGACATTCCATACATTAGTGACAAAATGGCCGGCAGACCTCTTAAACCCCTCCAAAACACCAAAGATAAAAGCCACATCAGCTGTCTCCATGGTCTAGGACACCCCGAATCCAAAAGAAGGCAAAAAAACAAAACAAAATTCAACAGCCCAGGAACTGACCCTGAGCTCCCTCTGACCCCCTTTGCCAGCCCCCTCCTACTGCCAGTGAGGCCAGAGACCCAAGGACACGACAGAGGTTTACATCAAAACCCACCCTGCACCCTGTTCCCCCCCTCTCTAGTGCTCTAGGGACCCCAGCTGTGGAATTTTGCTTGGGTCTCCACAGGTAGCTTGTCCATAACCCCTCAGGAGCAAAAGTCTGTCCTGGGTAGAACACCAATGCTGAAAACTCTGATCTGCTGGTGCTGGGCCAGAAAACTGAGAAACAGAGAGGGTGGGACAGGTCATCTAGACAGGACACCCTGTGTTGGGGATGGGGAACCCCACCAGGCCTGAAAGAAGAGACTGCATCCAGCTGGGGCCAGCTCTGATCACCCAAAACTCAGCTGGGGCAGAGACCTCTATTGGTGAGCTGTGAATTGCCCAGGGTAGGAGGAAGCTGACATGCTTTGAGATCCAGCCCCTAAGGAAACCAAAATCAGAGGGGAGGGAGTCAGGAAATGAGTGATGAGGAAAATGAAGGGGGGGGGATGCTGAAAGCGCCACAGATCTCAGGAAGAAGAAAACCCAAAGACCTTGAACATAAACAAATAAACAGGAAAAAGAGTAATAAGGAAGCATGGCCTTCAGATAAATGGGTCCAGACATGCATGAATAAATACTGCAAAATAAAGGAAAACGATCCAGCGCTTCATGGGAACGTGGAACCAAACGTCCTAAATGGTCCAAAATATAAATGAGAATTCTGAGAGCAGAATTGATGCCTGCACAGCAAACATGATGAACTGAATAGAAAAATGGCAATCTGCAATGGCCACCTCACCAAAGAAGCAAAGGAGAGAACAGAGGGGGGCACAAACACAGAACAAGAGAAGAAAAAAAGAACATTAAAAGAAAAATGCTCACTCTGCAAGCAGAACCTGCAGATCCTGAAGGCGGGATGTCCAGAGAGAACATGGGAGGATAAAAACCCTTACTACCATAACGAAGGAAATAATGGAAGAGATTCTGAACATAGAAAGTGGAATTCCAAATGAAAGAATTCACCGATTGCCCCCAGGAAAAAAAAAAAAAAACAACAAAACTCAAGGCTGCAAAGTTCAAGATACATAGTGGTTGGAGTGGCTAGGTGGCACAGTGAAGGGGAGGAGAAAAAGAGAGGGAATACCAAATGAAAAGAGGGGATCAGGGGTGAGGGGAAGAAACCAGGGGAAACAAGGTCACCCTAAAAAAAGACTAAAGTCATTGAAGGCATATAACACTGTGTCTATAGCAGAAGAAGCTACTTGAAACTAAAAAGCTTCTGCTCAGACAACATAAATACATCTAAGATAAAAAAGGAAGTGATCAAATGGGAAAAAAAGAATCTTTGTATCAAATTTCTTTGTTCAGGGCTTGGTGTATATAATATACATATGCATGTGCATATACATATACATGTACACACATGTACATGCATATGTACATACATGTGTGTGTATATATATATAAGTGCCATTCCCGAATAGATACTCAAAGGATTTGAACAAACCGTTTTTAAGAGAACTGCAAAGTTTTCACTACCATATGAAAAAATGCTCCAAATCACTAATAATGAAATGCAAATCAAAACAACCATGAGGCTTCATCTCACACCCTGCCAACTGGCAAAAATGACCAACAGTGGCAACATTCAATGTTGGAGAAGTTGTGGAAAGAGAGGCACACTAATACATTGTTGGTGGACCTATGAAATGGTCTGACCATTTTGGAAAGCAGTTTGGAATTATGCAAATGAAGTAACTAAAATGTCCTTGCCCATTGAACCAGAGACTATTTACTGGGTTTACACCCCCAGGAAGCCATCAATAAGAAGAAAGTCCCCATATACTCCCATATATTTATAGTAGAACTTTTTGTGATAGCTAAGAATTGGAAACAAAGTAGATGCCTATCAGTTGGGGAATGGCTACACAAATTGTGGTATGTGAATATAAAAGAATATTACTGTGCTGGAAGAAATGATGTGTGTGATGAATATAAAGAAGCCTGGAAAGGATGATTGGAACTGATCCAGACCGAGAAAACAACCTACACAGCGGCCATAACCACGAAAATGGGAAGCGAAAGCCAATCCAACAAAGCTCTCTGTGAAGGGGAAGGGGAGGGGTAATAGGCCACTGTGGTGACGTGAAAAACAGAAAATTTCAATAAAAACTTATTTTTTATAAAACAAATTCATGTTGAAAGAAGTAAATTGTTTTAAAAATTAAAAAAAAGAAATTTAATATGTAAATGTAAAGTCTTATGTCTGGGTTCAAAAATTTGCTCCACGGGGATGGGGGCAGGGGCATCCATTGGACATTTATAGTTTGTCACAAAAAGAAAAAACAAGATTTGAGGCTTTTGAGTGGATGGCAGCCTCCATAGCCATCGGTGTGAGGGGGCAGCTGGGCTGAATTGAGAGGGGCTAGAGCTTCCAAGGATAATGGGGGATGGTCTCCCTGTTCTCTGGCCTTATCTGACCTCCTCTAGAGGTCTTTGAGCAGAGGCTGGATGTGACCTCATGTGCTGTATGTTCTAGGGGGATTCCTTTCATGCTTCAGCTGCGGTCCCTTCCCTCTCAACCATTCTGTGACCTTGGATAAGTCCCCTCCCCTCACCAGGCCTCAGTTTCTCTATTTGTAAGATGAGGGGATCAGCCTAGAGTGTCTCTTAAGGTATCTTCTAACTCTAAAGCTCAGGAAAATAGCAGGCCTATGTCCCCTGGCTCCTTCCTAAACCCATCATCTTCTTTTGGAGGCATGATGATGAGGATGTGAAGACCATTTATTTACAGTCCTACAGCCCCCCACTGTCTCACCTGAGCCCCACTGCGACCCCTGAGGTAGGCACTGCCATTGGCAGCCACATTTTACAAGGGAGGAAACAGGCTTGGGAGGTGAGTGACTTTCTCAGGGTCACAGAGCCAGTAAAGGTCAAAGGCAGGATTAGAACCCAGCTGTTCTTGGTTCTGAGTCCAGGCCACCACACCAACCCTCAGACAGGACACACAGCACAGTTCTTTGAGCTCTTGAAAGCCCACCTTTTCCTCCTTCTAGGAGGTGGAGTTGATGGGACTGGGTTAAAATCCCGCCCCTGAAGCTCATTACCTGTGTGACTGTGGACAAGCCACTTCATCTCCCTGGGCCTCAGTTTCCTCATCTGTAAAACGAAGGGGTTGGGGCAGATGACCTCAGAAGCCCCTTCCAGCACGAGGTCTATGATCCTGCATTCTCATTGGGACAAGGTGGCGTCTAAGACCCCTCCCAGCTTTGACATCTTCTGTTCTAAGGTTCCTCCCCCTCAAGCTCTAACATTCCAGGTTCTAGGTTCCCTGTGGGTTTGATATTCCGTGTTTTAAGGCCCCTCCCATGCCTGATATCCTCCAGTTCTAATATTCTAGGTTTTAAGGTCCCTTCCAGTCTGACATTAAGTATAGTATCTCTGGCACTCTATGTTCCAAGTTCCCTGTAGGTCTCATTCCATGTTCTAAGGTCTCTCCTAGTTCTGACATTCTCTTCCCCTCTGTAAAATACTGCTGTAGGGTGTTCAGCACTTGTTAGAGTTGCCTCCTCACTCCCTTCCCCCAACCCCCATGAAGCTGTCTCCTGGTTGCACTGGACCTTAGATTGGGGAGGACATAAGATCTAGATTTTGGGCAGGATGGAAGGCTCAGAGGGTAAGGATCCCAGGGTAGGCTTAGTGCCTGGGGCCCAGAGTGACAGACCCCCCACCCCGCTCCCAGCTGCAGGACCCCTACCAGCTTCCCCCGCTGCTGGGCAGAGCGGCTATCCCGCAGAGTGTACACATTGCCACAGACGGAGATTTCCCTCCAGACACCAGGCAAGGAGCCCTCGGAGAAGCCACCGGCAGGATGCATCACCAGGACGCCATTGGTGGTCAGGCCATCCATCAGCCCATCGGGAGTCCTCCACTTGGCAGCCCGCTCCTGGTACCAGGGAGAAGTAGTCACACCCTCCAAACTCCCACGTTCAGCAGCCACTGCCTTTGTTCATGTGTCTACAATGCTCTCCCTCCCCTTTCTGGCCTGGTTCAGTGGGACATGTCTATTTGTCCTCTGGACTTAACATTCTATCTTCTCCCTCTGTGAATTCCTGCTCGAAACTGACTCCCTTCTCCCATTAGACTGTAAGCTCCTTGAGGGCAGGGGACTGACTTTGCCACTTCTTTCATCCTCCAAACTTTGCCCATGTTTGTTGATGGTCACCTTTAGAGGCTCAGCTCAGGTGCCAGTGAAAAGCCTTCCCTGAGTCCTCTCCCCTCCTCAAATGTGCCTGGAGCCCTGCTGCTGGGTCTCTCTATTGTCCGTATCATGCCCCATCACATATTTCCTGACTCGAGTACAAGTTATATTCCCCTAGCATGGAGTAAGCTCCTTGAGGGCAGGGTTTTTGTTCTCACCTATCTAGCCTCTGGTGAGTGCCTCGTATACAGTAGGTGTTTAACAAACGTCACACTATATCGCTGAATTCCTATTGTTCTTCAGGCCCACCTCAGGTGTGCAGTCTCCTCCATAAGAGGGCTAATCCCCATTTTGGTAGCAGGAACCTTCCCCTTGTATCCCACAGAGTATACATTTTTCACGAAATGTTGTGTATTATAATCCCATTTATACTTGCATTTCACCCATCCTCAGTTAAACACTCCACAAGGGCAGGACAGTCTTATCTCAACTTCACATTTGCATTTGCACACTTTCCCTCAAAATTTAGCACAGTGTTCTACACACAGTAGAAGTTCACTATTTGTTGAATGATCATTCAGTAAGCACTTATTAGGCACCTCCTATATACCAGGCACAGTACTAGGCTCTGGGTGATAAAGGAAACAGCCCTTGCCCGCATGGAGCTTATGTTCTATCAGGGAAGCCTTATGGAGCAAGTCACACATATGTAGATTGTGGTGGGGAGGAATAAAGGAAGATCAGGAAAGGCTTTGTGTAAGAGGTGTAGGGCCTCTCTGAGGCAGAGGTGAGGAGGGGGGTTTTCTAACCATGAGGAACAATTAGTAGAAAGACAGGGAGGTGAGAAATGGACCGATGTGGGTGTGTATCAGTAAGAGTGGTTTGAATGGACCTGAAAGGTTTTTTTTTGGTGGGGGGGGGGTTCACATATAGAAGGGCTAAAAAGGAAGATTAAACCAGGATGTAATGGGTGTTTGATGCCAAGAAGGGGCTTGTATTTCACCCTGGAGATAATAAGAAGCCACTGGAGTTTATTGATCCCAAGGGGGAATTGATTGGTCCTATCTCGATCCCAGGGTACCCACCCCCCAAACCTGACCTTCACCATCTATTTGTGTACCCAAGCATGTCCTGCCCCCATCTGCTCTGTGGGCACCATTTTCCTCCAAGACTATCCAGGGTACACACATCTCCCTCCCCTCTGTACCACCCCCCAGTCCAGTCCCGAGTCCATCCCTGTGGGACTCACTCACTCCAAGGAAGATGTTGCTGGAAGCATCAAAGCCAGCGGCATAGATCCGTGCTGTGTAGGGGGGCCAGCGCTCACAGATGACCCGGCAGGCGTACCGTGAGATGGTGCTCTGGGCAGCAGGGCCCTCCCCAGCTACTCCCCCGGGGGTTGTGTCAGTGACCACGAAGTCGATCATGTTCTCCGTAGAGCGGCCAATCTGTGAGTCTCCACTCCCCCCCACCCCCCCCACCAGGGAAGCAGGTGGGGATGGGGGGAGAGAATGATGGTAACTACTGGAGGCTGCTCACAGACCATCAACATTGACCTAATGCTCACTTCTATGGGATGTGAAGGGCACAAAGTCTGTCCTCCCAACAGCGACCAGGGACCGGGAAGACAGGCAGGAGGCCAGATCCTTCCTCTTCACGTCCAGCACTGCTTTCACTCTCCCTCAGGACCCCCCACCTCCTACCAGGAGCCATTCAGCAGCTTCCTCCCCCAAGGCATGGCAGGATTAGAGTCCTCTAAAGAGGCTGGGTGTGACTTAGAGTCAGCACTGGAGGGTCAGAGTTTTAGGGCTAGGAGGAACCTCAGAAGTCACCTTCTTTGGCCCCCTCATTTGGCCCAGGGGCTTGAAGCTTCTTACCCAAGGTCACACAGGATTGGACAACTCTTTGCTCATTCCCTTTGATTACTCGGCTACTGAGGGAGAGCCCTTGATCTTACCTCTTTGTGTCTGTTTCTTATTTGTACCAAACCCCACCAGAGATATTGGATTAAAAGACTTTTCCCCAGTCAATTGCTCCCTTCCTTTCACTGCTGCATTGATTTTGTTTGTGCAAAAGCTTTTTTATTTAATAGAAATCCTCTCTTATCTTTCGTGACAAAGCCGGGATTTTGCACCCAGGTCCTCTGACTCCCGACCACACCATCTAGAGGGGCTCTCTCCTCTCTCCAATGAGGTAGGGAGGCAGGCAGTGAGACTGTTAACCCCATATGACAGATAGAGAAATCAAGGCTCAGAGAAAGGGAGGCTGCAAGCAGACTCGCCTGCTGCTCCCTTCATCTGTAATCTAACACTTGCAAAGTGCCTTCCTTGTGTTCTTTCATTTGATCCTCACAATGACCCTGGGAGGTGGGTGCTATTATAATTCCGTTTCACAAAAGAGGAGCTTGAGTGACTTGCCCAGGGTCAAACAACTAGTAAATGTCTGAGGCAGGATTTTAATTCAGGTCTTCTTGATTTGAAGTACAGAGCTCTATCTAAGCCACTGCCTAGCTGCCCATCCTTCAAGACCTGGCTCTAATGATGCCTCCTCCAGGAAGCCCTCCCTGATCTCCCCAGATAGAAGTGCATTCTCCCTTTCCCACAATCCCAGCAGTATATGTGTGCATGTACGTACGTATGTATATATTTACTGAGAAAGTAATCCAGCCCAGGATTCTGTGCCTAATGCCTTATATCAGTCATCTATGCATACAACTTACATCCCTATTAGACTATAAACCCTGTAAGGGCAGGCATTGAATATGAACTGAACTGAATTCTCTTCTCTCCTCCATCATACTTAGCACTAGACTGAGTGCAATCAGCCCTGGATAAATACTTGTTGCTTGGGACAAGCTCACACCACTCCTGAGTCCCTTGGTCCTAACCTGCTTTCATCATCCCAGACGGAGACCTTCCTAGCCTGGTCTTGATCCCTATCATGTCAGCTTTAGGAAAGCAGGGATTGTGTCTTCTCTAAACTATAGGCCACTTATTAAGTGTGGAAGATAGGGAGGGAAGGAAGGAAGGAAGGGAACGAGAGGGAAGGGAGGGAAGGAGTGTGAGAGGGCTGGAAGGAAGGCAGGATTGAGGATGGGGCCATACCTGGAACATGTCTGTATCATTGTCGTGGGTGTATTCCACGATGACCGAGTGGCTCCGAGATAGTGTGTAGGAGATACTGTGCTGGCCTCGGTTACTCAGTGCCTGGGGAGCAAAAGGAACAGTCACCCAGCCAGCCCCAGCCCCAGTCTTGCCAGCCTCCCTAGGAACATGGTAGGATCTATAAAGAGAGATCACCAGGGAAGGAAGAGAGGGGCCAAGGAGAGAAGACATCTAACGTGGGCTGTCCCTTACTTTGGACACTAGTGGGGTAGAGATATGGTGAACGACATCAGGCTTCACCCCGTTGGCCTGGGGTCTCCGGCTCAAGGCCAGGCGGCTGCGACGACGGCCCTTGTCTCCACTGGCCAGGGACCCATTGTAGCTGTGGGGAGAGAGGCACAGTGAATGCTGTTCTAGCCCACCACACTCCTGGGAAGACCCCAAAATGACACAGTGAGCTGTTGAGACACAGAAACAAGGAAAAGCCTTGAAAACTCCTTAGCTTCTCTTCCCCTCTACTCCTGCTTATCCCGATGGCCAGTTCCTGCTGGGCCACCATCATCCAATGCTCTTCTTCTTCTGGAACTGGGCATGATCATTGCCCCTTCTCTTTCCTTCATCCTTCATTCCCAGTCAGCTATATTAGCTCCTTAGTCTCACCCCCATCAAAGCCTTCACAAATGTTCCCCACTTTACTCCCTCTGCCTCTGCTCAGGCTGGCTTTGCTACCTATCTGGACTCCTGGGAGAGAGCCTCCTGGCCATTCTTCCCTCTGCCTTTTCTTTCAATGCATCCTTCAGACCACCAGAATAATCTTCCCTGTCCACAGATCTGGCCTTTTTTCCTGCCCTCCCACTGCCACTTTACTGGGTAAAGTTCAAATTCAACTTCCTAGCCTGTCTGAGCCACCCTCCCCTTCAAGCATTACTTCATCCTAAGTCTCCATGCTCTCTCCCCTGCTTCCCTTTTCCCTTGCCATCCCTTCATAGGGAAGGCCTTCCTCTCTTAATTCCTCCTCCAAAGCCCAACTCCAACTCATCCATCCCTGTCAGCACAAACCTCCCCGCTCTGATCATACCATGTCATGTTTCCTACTTCTCTGAGTACTCCCCTCTTAGACTGGAGACTCCATGAGGGCAGGGTCTGTGCCCCTCTCAACTTCCTCTTTTTTTCCAATGCCCAGCACAAGGTTCTGTACAGAACAGGAATGGGAGCACTCTGCTCCACTGTATGTCACTGAATTGGGGGAGAGGACCAAGAATGGCTTCCAGAGCCCAGAAAAGGAGCCAGGAGGTTCCAAAGACCCACACAGAGGCAGTAGCACTGGGCCTGGGAGGCGGAAACATGGGTTCTAGTCTTTGCTCTGCCACTTGAGGACTGCATGACCTTGGGCACAGCACTCCCTCTGTTTGGGCCTCAGTTTACCCCTCTGTAAACTGAAGGGGATAAAGTGAGTTCCTTTTCCTCCTTGAATGTTTTCAGACATTAGTTCCTAGCTTGGCTCTAGCCCTTCAGCCTGAGGAAGGGCAGAGCATTCCTGTTTTCTGAGGAGCTCCCTGGGGTCTTTCTGGGAACCCTCCCCTCATCTCCCACCCATCCAAGCCAGGCCTCTAGCTCCAGGCCCTCACCCCAGCACGATGAGTTCTCCATATTTGACAGGCTCCTTGCCCAGCAGCAAACTGTCCGAAGGAGGAGCGGGAAGGATTCGGGGAGTTTTGACGCTGGTCTGCCGGAGGCCCAGGGATCCTGGGGTCCCCACGTCAGTGCTGCCTTCCAACACCATCCTACCAGAGATCCAAGGAAAGGGAGAGAAAGCTGCTCAGCCTCCCTCCACCCAGCTTCCCCCAGACAGTTGGACACAATCTGGGCCCCAGTCCCCTGGCCTCCCCCTCTTCTGAATGGGGGACCTTTCACCTCCCCCATCACCATAGCAACATTGCTGCCTTAGCCTCCCCCAGCTGCCTAGTTACCATGGAAATGGGGGAGGAGGAAATAGAGGGAAGGGGATGCCTGGACAGGGGTGATGAAGCTATGGGACTATAGAAACATGTGGCCTGGCCTGGCCAGGACGGTCACCTCAACAGGAGAGGATCTGGGCTGCCTCCTGGACAAGACCCCTCCCCCTTAGACTAAGCTTTCCCCTTTTCTGGACACCAGGGAGTAAGAAGCCCCCAAACACATCGGCCCTTGGGGTCCCTGACTCCCCCCCATGGCCCTCTGTTAGGCAAAACCCTTCAAGTAGCGTCTGCCCCTGGCCTTGTGGGGTTCCTCAGGTCTCTCCCAGTGTCTCTCCCCGTCGCCCCATTTATCTCTGCCTCTTCCAGTCTGCTTCCTCCCGCCTCCCCTACCGTGTCCCTCCCGCCCTCCGGATCTCTGCTCAGCAGACTAGGCTTCCCCTGGGCCAGTGATGGTTCCCCCTGCCCATCTGCGTGTGTGTGTGTGTGTGTGTGTGTGTATTCGTGTCCCGGTGTGTTTGGGGATGCGGCGGGGGCTCGCTCTCACCCTCATCTCTCCTCCTCTGACCCTCCCGGTGCGCCCTGAGCTGAGGCTGCAGCAGACTCGCCCTCCTGCAGGGAACCTGTTTGGGAAACACAGCCACGCAGGGGACGCGCGCGGGAGGGAGGCAGGGAGGGAGGGGAGAAGAGGGGGGCAGCCCGAGCCGCGCACCCCGAGGCGGGCTGGCGCCGCCGCCGCGGGGGGGCGACAGCAGCAGCCTCAGGATCCGGACCAGGACCAGCCACGGGAGAGCAGGCACCTACGCAGATCCCCACGGGAGCCCCGGGGCGCAGAGTGCGCCCTGCCAGACAGCCGCGGGGCGCCCCCGGGCCCTGGCCCCGGGGGATCAGGACACCAGGACCCCTGCCGCCCCCTCCCTCCAGCGTTCCCCCCCATCCCAGCCTCCAGGCCCCGCCCACCTTTCTGGCTGTCCCCCGGGGTTGCCCCTTACCTAGCCCCAGGGCGCTCCTAGCCGCAGGCAGGACCGCAGAGGCTGGACCGGGCTGGGATGCTCGGGGCCGAGCTGGACTGGGCCGGCCCGGAGGCACCACCGCGCTGCCTCGTCACGGGGACACCCAGAGTTGGGGGGAGGGCGAGAAGGACAAGGAAGGGGAGGGGGACGCGCACCACCCAGAGGACCCGCCCCCTCTTCAGACCCCGCCTTCCTGGGCCGGAGCTCCGCCTTCTCGAGCTCCGCCTGCTGCAGTGAAACTTCGCACCTCGGGCGAGGCCCCGCCTCCTTTCCATGGCGGGGGGGGGGCGGCCCCCGAGAAAACCGACCTCCTTCCTTCCACCTCCCTCCCAGCTTGGGGACCCCCATCCTGCTTTGAGGTTGGGGGCCAGACTAGACCCTTTCCTACAACACTGATACTTCGTGTGTGTGTGTGTGTGTGTGTGTGTGTGTGTGTGTGTGAGATATGGAAGGAAGGCAAGTGCTGGTCCAGGAAAAGGGGGCATCAGAGCCCAAGAGCTGGGTCAGAGGGTCTAGGCAGTGGCCAAAGGGCCCAGAAGACTGGAATCCCAGCTCTGCCCTTTGCTAGTCCTGTAGCCTCCAACTTGTCACTTCAGGGCTCTGGGCCTCTCTTTTTTCCCCTCTATAAAATGGGTGAGGTGGACTAAACAGTCCCTACAATCCCTTCTGGCTCTCCAGTCTTACAGATCAAGAGGCCCTAAGGATCTGAAGACTGAGCTAAGCCAGGTGTGCCTAGAAAAGAGAAAGAGCAGCTGTCAAGTGGTCTGGACTTAGGCCTGGCCCTCCGCCCTGCCCACAGTGGTACTGGGCATTGAGCCCTGGCTCTGGAGTTAGGGATCCCAGATTCAAATCCTGCCTCTCATGCTTCTCCTGGTGTTTCTTTGGGCAAGTTATGTGACTTCTCTGGGCCTCAGTTTTCTCATCTGTAAAACTGAAGGGCTGGAGCTGGAAAACTTCCTTTATGGTTCTTAAACCAGGACATTGAGACCCCAAATCCATCTATTTCTGACTAGGATTGAGGACATAGAATTGTTCCCTACACTCCAGGGGAGGCGGCAAGTCCAGGCTGTGGCCCACAGAGGGGAGAAGTGGAAAAGGGACCCTCGCTGTAGTCTGGAATCCAGGGCCCTCCGCAGCTGGGCTCCAGCCTATGTGCCCCCCACTCCCTTCCCATCTGACCTCCTTCAGCTTCCAGCCAGACCAGGCTGCTCACTTAGGTCGTTCTGGTCAACTTGCCCCCTGCTCTCCTGGTCCCAGGCATGTGAGAAGACAGATGCTCCAGCTAAACCAGAAGGGAGGCCTGGGGCTTGGAGCTGGAAGGCTCCTTCCAGACCACCCCGCTCCCAGTACTGAGGGCCAGACCTCCTCTGCCAAGCTGGGTGCTTCTGCAGGGCAGACCTGCCCCATAGCCAACCCTGCAGCCTCTCACACCGAAAGCCTGGTCCTTGGCCATCCCTCCCCTAGCAGAATGGGAGCTCCCCGAAGGCAGCCACTTCCGGGTTTTCTATTGGATCCTCAGCCCTTAACGCAGTGCTTGGCACATCAGAAGGAGCTTAAGAAATGCTTTCTCATTCATTCACATAGCACTTTTTATGAGGCTGAGGAAAGAAGAACCTAAGTGAATTCACAGACGGCAGCCGTTGCCAGGGACATTGGTGTGCTGAGTCCTGGGCTGGGGCCAAGCAGGGGCAAAGCTTGAAGCAGTCCCTGCCGTCATGGCTCTAGAAGGCCGGGATGGAGAGGGGACACCGGCACCGTAACTCAGACTCTCGGTGTCATGTCACAAATTCCCAAGCGAGGTCACAGAATCACAGAATCGGAGCCGAAAGCGAGCTCGGCCTCAGACCCCACGGGTGCCCAAACCGTCCTTCCTGGAACCCAGAGCCTTCACACTCAGTTCTGTCCTGTGGGACCAAGCAGAGTAAATGCGCTCCCCTCTCACAGGACGGCCGGCCTTCAGACGCCTTCAGATGGCTGACAGCTGGCAGTTTTCCTCCTTAAGTCTTTACTTCTCCAGGCTCGGTCTACATGTCCCCATGTGGCCCCATCTCCTCGGCGACACCAGTGTAGGGAAAACATGATCCCGGGCCTCGAGGAGTTTCCAGTCTTGGGGTGGTAAATCATGCACGGAGATAACACGCATTAGACCAGGGTTTGGTGGTGCTTCCCTGGACACCCTCAGGTGATCTCCGGCTCCTAACGTAGCACCCCGCTACGCTAAGCTCCACAAGTTCCAGATGTTGCCAGACCAGGGCAGAGTCCCAGGGGTTAGTATCTCCCTACTGCAAACAATGCAACTATTTCTCCCTCACGCTGGCCTCTGGCCTTAGTTCCAGAAAAAGTGAATCCAACGAGAATCTGACTTCATCTAGAAAAGATCAGGCATCTTGCGCCATTCCTGTGGCTGAACCAGAATTAGTTAAGCTGTAGCCCTTGGGGAACCAGTAAGAGGGGCAGGAGCAGATCAGGCCTGATCTCTGAGTGTCCCCCAACCAGCAAACGCACAAGATTCAGTACAAACCTCCCCTGATTCTCAAACTTCAAGCGATTCCTTCCTCTCCCCTCCTACCCCTATGCCCGCTCTCTCCCACTCATCACAGTCAAATACAAGATTCCTTAACCTTTTGTGTGTCTTAAGTCAGTCTGCTAAAGCTTATCCCTTCTTAGGTCAATGTCTTTAAATAGATAAAGTTAAAACAAATTACATAGAATTACAAAGGAAACACAATATATCAAAATACAGGTATCATTTTTCCCCAGAATTATTTATTTATTTTTAGTGTTCAACATTTATTTTCACAAGATTTTGAGTTACAAATTTTCTCCCCATCTCTCCTCTATCTCCCACCCCAAGATGGCAAGTGAACTGATTACCCCTCCCCCAGTCTGCCCTCTTTTATATCCCCCTATCCTCCTTCTCCACTTTCCCCTAACTTTCTTGTAGGGCAAGATGGATTGCTATACCCCATTGCCTATATCAGATATCAGAATTTTTTTAAAAAAGAAATCTATCCACAAACCATGGGTTCAGAGACCTGGTCTAATGGGTATTCTCTTTGTGTGTGACTTATCATCTCTAGTCTGTAAACTCTTCAAGGCCAGAGATTATGTCTTCCTTATCCTTGTACTGCCCTCAACTATCACAAGCAGAACAGGAACTGAAATATTTGACAGATGAATGAATGAAACATTGCATGATAATTGCATTTTTGTTCCTCCAGTCTTCTCCTCAATGCCCTCTCACCTTCCCTCTTCCAAATCTACCCATCCTTCCATGCCTTCCCATCTCCCCTATCTCAAATCTCCCCTTCCTACCCATCCCAAACATACCCGTCCCTCAGGCTGAATTCCTTTAGCCCTTCTGGAGCCTTTCCTGTCTGCCTCCTCACTAATCACCTCTCCTTCCTATACTACAGACCCCACAATGGAGCATGAAGCCCAGTGCCCAGAACAATGCAAACACTTAATAAAAGTTTATTGATATATTGATTGAAAAATACCATGTTCTCTGCTGTTCTGCTGGGGAAGATGCCCCCAAAGACCACCATTTTCATCAATTATTTCCCAAGAAGCCAGAGATGCAATGAATCTTGGAGGAAGGAGCCTGCAAACCTTGGTCTTCATTCTGGCCCTGGAGCCTCCTATGTGCTGGTGAGTGGCTGATATAATCCTTCTGCACCACAGTTTCCTCAACTATGAAGTGGCGAATGCTTTTGGTCCTTGGATCTGGGACCTTCAGGAGCACTTTGGAAGATAACCTAGAATCACTAGGTATGACTTTCCCACAGTACATGGCAGAATGATGCTTCAGATGTCTTGAAGTGAAGACTGGTGGGGAGGCCTTGATAACAGGGTCGGTCAGAACCATGGGGACAGTAGGAGCTGAACCAGGAAAGGCAGGAAGCTGGGTTGGGGCCTGAGGGAGAGAGAAGGGACAGAGGGCATTGTGTGGGGTCCCCAATCCTAACAGTTGGACCCTAATGATTCTGGAATTGATGAGAAAGGCTTTGACCACCCTCTAGCTTGCCCAGAGAGACCCTCATGGAAAAAACCGCAAACTTCCAGAGGTAGATAGTCCTGCCCCTTGAATATTCCCCACTGGGGCTATAGAGCCTGATGGGATTGTGTCTTTCATAGTCAGGGAGATTCATGGGAAATAGATGGTGATTTGCTAGGAGGGATATGTGAGGTCACCCCTTCATGTAAGGGAGCATCACAGGACTCCAAAGGAGGAAAGCCTATGGGATTCCTTTGGATTTGGGAGCTGTGATTAGCATTAGAAGGCCAGCACTTTGGGCAGCATCTAAAAAGTGCCCCTGCCTCCACCAACCCTGCAGGGTCGGTCCAGGGCAGAGCCAGGACAAGGGTGAGCCAAGAGAGGAGCTGATTTGCATTCACAGAGCTTAAAAATGGAGAAAAATATGTAAAGTATGTCAAAACAAACCAAAACAAAACCAAAGACCCTGCCCCTGAAGGTAAGCAGGAGAGTGGCCCAGTGTCCTCGCTTGTCCTGGGCGTGAAGTTAGCTAGTTTGGGCACTGTTCCAGGATCCCTCATCCCCCAGATGGAAGGCCCACGCTGGATACAGAGGCTGCTCTCACTGATTCTCTGCCTCCCCCATCTTCTGTTCCCAGCTCATTACTGTGTTCTGCCTCCTCTGTTCTCTCTGCCATTGTTCCCACTCCTCCCTCTGAACTTGACTTCTCTGCAGGCCCCAAGGTCTTTCCAGACACCTACTGTGTGCCTAGCCCCCCAAGGTCTTTCTGGGTGCCTACTGTGTGCCCAGCCCCCAAGGCCTTTCTGGGGTTTAGAAATGCCAATAGCCTTCCCCAGGGTCACATAGCTCAGAAGTGCCTGAGACTAGATTCAAACCCAGGTTTTTCCTGGTTCTAACCTTAGCCAGGCAGTCACACAACAACTGACCACCAGTCTGTCAGAGGTCACCCTTTCTTTACTTCCAACTATGAGGTAGCATGGTGGAGGCAGGTAGATCTGTGTTCCAATCATGTGACCCTGGCCATGGCATTTAACTGCAGTCTGCCTCAGTTTCCTCATCTGTAAAATGGAGATTGATTGGATAATAACAGCCAGCATGTACAGTTCCCACCAGACGGTCTCAGAGGCGGGCGCCGTCCTCATCTCTTCTTGACAGACGAGGAGACCATGGCTGACAGCGACTTGCCTGTGGCTGTCAAGTTCAGTAAGAATCTAAGGCAGCATTCAAACTCAGGCCTGCCCTTTGCGCTCAGTGCAATAAGTAACTGAGAACACACCTATTAACTATCTAGACAGTCCCTGCCCTTGGGGGGCTTGCTAGCTAACAGGGAGACCCCCAGCAACAGCTATCTACAAAGCAAGCTCTGGACAGGAAAAACAGGAAACATCAGGGGCGGAGGGCAAGGCAGTAGTGGTGCCCCAAGGGGCTCGGGAGTCTTCCAGTGAAAGATCGTACCAGAAAGGGCATGTGTTATGTGCCTACTATATATAAAGGACAAGTTTCCACAGGAGGGAACCCAAAATAAACACCATAAGCAGAGGCCCTGCCCTCAAGGAGCGGCTATTCTGGGGGATGAAACATACCATGGAAACAGGAAACAACAGAACTTGTTTAAAAACCTGCTTTTTGTTGACCCCTTTTCACTCTCCATCACCATCATTTCCCACCTCTGCTCTCTCCAGATCAAACCCTCCCAGGTTCAGAGAATAAAAAAGTAAAACAACAACAACAACAACCAGGAAACAAAAGCATCCAACGCAGAAACCGTATGGACAATGCTTTATGTCATGCTTCCCTAGTCACCCTGCACCTCCCTGTTATTTCTCTGGAAACTCGCTTTTTGCCATTGCTCCTTTGTAGAAATCTTTAGAAATCTTGCACTCAGTGTTTCTTGCTCCCCTAGTTCTGGTCATTTTTACTCATATAAAACTTCCCGGCTCCTTGGAATTCCTGACATTCATCATTTCTTCTGGCACAATATTTCTCCATTACCTTCACAGAGCGTAGTTTTCAGTCATTTCCCAACCCAGAGACATTGACTTTGTTTTCCATTGTTTGCTATCACAAAAAGTTGTGCTGTGGCTGTTTTGGCATATATTCCAAATCTGTTACTGTTTTTTACTTCTCTGGAATTTATGCCCAGTGGCAGGATCACTAGATGAAAGGGCGGGAAGAACTTGGTCATCTTTCTTGCATAATTCCAAAATGAGAACCTAGCATGATCATACTATCTCATAGCTCTAATAAGGAATCAGCATGCCTCCTTCCCACAGTCCCACCAACAATGACCATTCCTCCCTTTGCCTTCTTTGCCAATTGTGAAGTGAAGTCACCCATTTATTTAAATTGGGTTTATCCTACTCTTGTAATCTATCTGGAGCATGTTTTCATACAGATATTTGTAGTTTGCAATTCTTGTTTAGAAAAGTATAGGTCTGGTTCTAATTCTTATCTACATATTACAGACAGTCTTGGGGTGGGAGGAGGGGAGAGAAAGGGGGGAAATTTGGAACTCATAATCTTATGGAAGTAAATGCTGAAAACTAAAGAGAAAAAAAAGGAAAAAAGTATATGTAGTCTTTGACATTTCTGTACTGGCAAATGGATCTTGGGATCATAAACTCGAATCCATTCCCTGACTATTTTAGGTATAAAACTATGAGTATCAGTAATTTTGATGATCAGTAATTTGTTACTGACTGGTGATTGTCAGGAAGTTTCTCAGTAATATTGGACACATTTTCCTTCTCTACTACTTCTCTTCTAACTCTGTCTAATAAAGACAATCAATAAGATCTTTATTTGTTCAAAAACTTCAATTTCATATGGTCAGTGCCTAGATTATGAGTCTGGGAGGGCAGGGCAATTCTTGTAACCTCAATATGTCAGAATTCATAGATAAGCCCTTCCCAGAGGTGGAGGGTGGGGAGAGCTCCCTGCTTTTAAGTTAGCAAGCAACAAAATACATAGAACAGAATTTCTTAGGAGGTTTTCTTCTCTTTCTTCCTACACACATCCTCCTACTCATGCTGTTTCCTAGTTTTATTCTGGTCATTTTCTTGCTCTGAGATCACCTGATACAGTATTGCTTGAGAAATGAAGATGACTTTCTATGATGCACCAAAGAAAATGGAAGCAGGTCCATACTGGGGGAAACTGATGTCAAAAAAATTTCTTTTCACTTTGATAAACTCTGCCCTCACTTGTGAGAAGCTTCCCCTTGACTTAGTGGTGATTGGTACCTGATGTCATCCTCTTCTGATTTTTTGGTGATGTGAGTTCTTATGTTCAGGTCATGTATTCTAGCTGATAATTTGAGGGGAAAGAGGCATTAATCAGTCACAAAGGAAATCAGGAAAGCCTTCAGTTACTGTGGCTGGGGGAGATTAAGGCAAGCTGGGACACAGAGGCCAGTCTGAATGCAGATGTAACCATGCCTGGACAGGGGCAGGGTGTATGTCCCCCAGACGGTCCAATCGAAGAGACCCTCAAACACGGGTGGAGTAGTGGTTAAGAGAAAGGCACAGAAAGGAGAGAAGTCTTGGGCGGAGTGGCCTACAGACAGTTATTCTGTCCATAGGCCTGGGGTCACGCAGTGCCACAAGGTAAGGTTGGGGAAAGGAGATTAAGTTGGGGAAGAATGACATCCTTCTCCAGAGAGAAGTTCACCCCCAGATGCAAGCTGAAGATAAAGTCCTATTGGCTCAGGCTGCTTATAGCTCTGGGTACCTGAGCTGAGCCTTTTGAAGAAACTAAGGATGCTGTAATTGGAATATACCAACCAGGGAAAATGTCTCTATGTTAAAAATGTAAACACCCATAACTTATACTTTGTTAAAAAGAAAAGTGTGTGTCTAAATGTTGTTGTTGTGTTCAAATCTTTGTGGCACCATTTGGGATTTTCTTGACAAAGATACTGGAGTGGAAGATACCCTTTCCTTCTCTGGCTCATTTTACAGATGAGGAAACTGAGGCAAACATGATTAAGGGACTTGCCCAGGGTCACACAGCTAGGAAGAGTGTGAAGCCAGATTTGAACTTGGGAAGATGAGTCAGTCAGACTCTAGGCCTAGCGCTCCAAGCACTGTGGTGGTACCTAGCTGCCCATTTCAGCTTTAGCAAGTTACTCCCTGCAGGAGCTACTCCTTACCATCTTCACTCACCCAGATATTCTGGATTTTGCACCACAAAGTGAGGGAGAAATGAGAAACAGGGCTGGGGGCCTGTCCTCAAGGGCAGCTGTGGGGGCTGCATTCTGGTGTTGCTTTTTAAAAACTGTTTTTATTGAAATTTATTTTTTGTTTGGACATCAACTCCTTTTTTCAAAGAAACCCCTTTCCCCTCCCTTACCCAGAGACCATCCCATATGACAGACAATGTTTAAAAATTAGTAACTGAGCAACCAAAAAGCAAAACTAGGTCCTGCCTTCATGGAGCTTACATTCTACTGGAGGAAACAACACATATGCAGCTAGGAGCAGACAAGGTCCTTCCAGGAGTAGATGGAAGGTAATCTGAGAGGAGAAGGTACTGTAGTTGGGGAGGAGGTAGAAGGCCATCCATAAGGCGTGTGTGTTCGTGCATGCGTGTGTGTGTGTGTGTGTGTGTGTGTGTGTGTGTATGTATGGGGGGCGTGCTTCATCCCAGCCTCAAAGGAAGCCAGGAAGCCCCAGAGTCAGAAGTGACTAGTTGAAAAAAGCCAAACTAACAAGGGGGTTAGGGACATTCCTTTGTCAGTTTAAAAAATTTTTATTTCACCACTGGTTTCCAGTCTTGCCTTTTCCTCATGCTCACCCCAGAGGGCCAGTCTGATGCCAAGTCTTGCTGGCTCTACCTTCACATTCATGGCCCCTTCTCTCTACCAGCCCCTCATCTCCTCATCTATGGTCATGGCTGCTGGCTGGGGACCCTCCTCTCCCTCCTCCAGTCCAGTTCATGCCCAAATGCCAAAGTGATCTTTCTAAGGCACAGGACTTTCCTATTCAGTGGCCTCTGGCAGTTCCCCATCACCTCCTCTGTTTGGCTTCTAAAGTCCTTCACAACCTGACCCCTTCCAGTTTCCTTATGCTTTCGATGTTGCTGTTTGGTCTTTTTTCTTTTCAGGCATATCCGGCTCTTTGTGACCCCATTTGGGGTTTTCTTGGCAGAAATACTGGAGTGGCTTGCCATTTCCATCTCATTTGATAGATGAGGAAATTGAGGCAGACAGGATGAAGTGACTTGCCCCAGGCGACACAGCTAGGAAATATCTGAGGCTGGATTTGAACTCAGGGAGATGAGTCTTCCTGACTCCAGGTCCAGGGCTTGGTACTCTGTGCTACCCACTTTTCTTTCCTCTGTAATCAAGATCCAATAACACTGTTCCTCCCACACTGGTTATTCCCCCATGCCTAGAATGCTCTCCCTCCTCATCTCCACCTCCTGGTTTTCCTTCAAGCTGAAGCTCAAATTCTACCTTCTGCCAAAGGTTTTTCCCAGGTCCCTTCAGTGCTAGCACATCATCTAGAGATTTTCTACAATTTATCTTGTTTGTAAATCTCTGTCTGCAGCTGTCTCCCTCCTTAGAGTGAGCTCCTGTGGAGAGCAGGGGTTGTTTTTGCCTTTCTTCATATTTTCAGTGCCTGGCACATAGTAAGCCCTTATTAAAAATGCTTCTTGACTTGAATAAAATGAGCATTTCCATATATAAAGCAGAACAGCAAAAGCAGATTATAAATGAATCTTCGAGTTTCCCTTATGAACAGCTTACTCTTCCTTTTAAGTATCCTTCAACTCTTTCTGAAACTCCACATCCAAGGCCCCCTACCTCTGGAAAGAAAGGAGGGAGACAGAAGCCTTTTGCCATCTCTTCTCTAGAGACAAGCTGGGTCATTCTGCTGATTCATTGGATCAGTTTCTGTTTCTATTTACATTGTTATGATTTTTCCTGGTTCTGCTAACTGCACCACTCAGCACCTTCATATAAACCTTCCTATCCTTCTCTGAATCCTTCCAGTTTGTTGATTCTTCTTTGTTGTTTTCAGTCTTTGTGACCCCCATCTGGGGTTTTCTTGGCAGAGATACCAGAGCGATTTGCCATTTCCTTCTGCAACTCATTTTACAGATGGGGAAACAGGCAAACCGGGTGAAGTGACTGGGCCAGGGTCACACAGCCAGTTAAGTGTCTGAGGCTGGAGCTGAACTCAGGTCTTCCAGACTCCAGATCTGGGGCTCTATCCACTCTTCTGTCTCACTGATCCAGGTGACATCTGCACATTCACACATCCCAATCTGTTCAACCATGCCCTAGCCATTGGGTGTCCTTTTTGTTCCCAATTTTGTGCTGCTACACACATTTTGATATTTCTGAGACTTTCTTTCTTTCTTTGACCTTCTTGGGGCACATATCTGGTAGGATGCTTGAAGGGGCAGACGTGGGATTTGTTCCTCTTTCACTTGTGTTGCCTCACTCTCCTTCAGCCTCTGACTTCACATCGGGAGGAGAAATGGAGCACCCTGAACCCCTCTCGACTTTTTGGGTGACCAAGAGTTGTGTGGCAGCCCCCGGGGAAGAGATCAGAAGAGAGAAAGTTGGTGACTGTCCCTTGTAATGAAAGGAGATGGGGTAAAAGCTGCAGGATTGGAATAGATACCTATTGTCTCACTTCCCTTTGGTGTCTGAGACCAAGGTGTTTAAACTCATTCACAAAAAGACCTCTAGCAACACCTGTCTTTGCCACTAGGACAATAGCAGCTGGAATGTCTAGTATTAAAAAACACCTCACAAATATCGTCCCTTTTGATCTTCACAACAACCCTGGGAGGAAGGTGCTATCATTATCCCTATTTTACAGATGAGGAGACTGAGGCTGACACCAAAGGGCCCACAGCCAGTAAAAATGTCTGATGCTAGATTTGAACTCAGGCCGCCCTGACTGCAGATGCAGCGCTCTGCACCTCCTACAGACCTTCTGTAAAGGCCCAGCTTCCCGGCAGCTGCTTGGGGTACTGAACAGGGGCTTCCTCTGGGTTCCATTTTAGTAAGTGCTATGAAAGGAAGTGAATTTGGGGGCTCTGCTGAGTGGAAGCTGATCTATGGAACATTAGGACTTTTTAGAGAATTCATTCACACGGATAGATTTTAAATGTGAACCCAGAGAATGAAGGAGAGCCAGGAGGTGGGAAGGTGCTTCTCTCCATGTACTGTTTACACAGGCTCAGTGAGTACAGCTTGACATTTGGGTACCACCTGGTGGCAAGTACACTTTATAGCAGTTGTTTGGAGCCATAACCCTCGTGTGTGTGTGTGTGTGTGTGTGTGTGTGTGTGTGTCCCACACCCAAGAGCTGCACATGTATTTTACAGTGAAATTACAGGTGAAAACATTACTTTGTTAGAATATGATTTATTTGTTAGCATATGATTTTTTGTGACACCACCTCCCATAATCTAGTAAAATCCTCCCACTTTGGAGATGAGGAAACCAAGCTCTGAGAAGTACCATGAAGAACTTTCCCAAGGTCATGCAGCTCTGCAATTTTAGCCCAGATCCTGACTCCAGACCCACTGGTGACTCCATATGAATCAGAGTAGATTGTCCCCAATATCTTTTCAGCTCAGATTCTGTAATCATGTGAATCAGGAGCTCCTGGGATTGATCTTAGGAGTCAGAAAACCTTGTGACTCTGTTACCAGTTGGATGACTTTGAGTGACTTATTTAACCTCTCCAGGCTTCAGTTTCCATGTGTTTCCTTTTGGTTAGGCTAAGGTTAATCAGTCCAATGCAAGAAGCATTTATTGACCATGTACTATGAGGTATATCCTGTGTACAAAGACAAAAATATGAAATCTGGTTTGACAATTGAATGGCATCCTACAATTTGCAGTTCAGAAGGATAAGCATTCTCTTTCAACCTTGAAAGTGATTGGGACTATCTCAATTCTAAGCCAGAAGACCAATTTGAGTCAAGCCTGGGAGTTTTAAAAAGATATGTTCAGTCTCCAAGAGAGAACACTGAAAGGGAATAGTCAGGACTATGCAAATTCACCAGTCGCAGTGTGTAAACACTGTCCTCTGCTCCACCTCAGACTTAAGGAACAGAGTTAGAATCAGTACCATGGAGACAATAGCTGAAAGGAGAAAACTAACATGGGAATTTAGCTGTGGCAGAGGTAGACCATTGAAATCCTGAAAACACTTGGAAGCATGGAAATCAGAATGAAGCTGCTGGTTACAATCATCTCCTTAAGAACCGAGTGATGTTTAAAAAGGTCTACTTTTTCTCCAGATTCCCCTCCCTGTACCTGTCCAGTAAGTGTTCTGTAACTTATTCTTACTTCAACTGCCTAAGCACTTCCTGTAAGCTGATTTTGCCTAAAATATAACGAGGCCAGAGGTCGGCCAGAAATACCAAATCTAAATTAGAGAAGAACCAAACCTTTCTCTGAATGTTAGGAACTTTCCTAACTGGGGGCTCTAAGCTGCCTGAATTGCAGAGAAGGGTGCCACATGAACATGAAGGCCATTATGCTGTCCCTAAGCTAAAAGAAAACTAATTGTTGTAACAGGGCGTGGCTGATTAACAATAGCAAACATTTATGTGGAGGTTTGCAACCAAATATCATCTCACAACAACCCTCAGAGGGAGGTGCCATTATTATTGACATTTTTACAGATGGGAAATTGAGGCAAACAAGGGTAGTACATGTCTTAGGCTGAATTTGATTCCATGAGTCTATCCATTGTGCCACCTGGTTGCCCCAAATGACTTCTCCAGAGAGGAGGGACAGGGAGGAAGGGGGTGATGATGGACATAAAGATCACACCCTCTGGGAGAGAGATAACTGGGACGGAGCGGAAGGAAATCAGTGTCTTCCATAGCCTTTCATCTCTATATGACACATATACATAGAAACCCAAACAAAATACATGCAAAGTGAATAGGAGGCAATTGTGGGAAATCAGGGAAGGCCACATCTGGGAGGCAGAGCTCAGGGAGAGACTAGGACTCAGAGTCCTAAGAGGCAGAGGTTAGAGGAGAAAGAATTACAGGCAAAGGCAGAGAGGGGGAAAACGAAGGCTGTTTCTGAGGAACAGTAAGACCCGCTGGTAGTTCTACAGCCTAGGTGCCTGCGAATGGGAACAGCTGACATTTTTATTGTCAGTATTATTTCCATCGTATTATTAAAGGTTTGTAAAGCACTTTACATACATGATGCTATTTGACACTTTCAGGAATCCTAGGAAGCGGATTGGGTTTAATACTAAATATCAATATCATTTTAGAAGTGAGGAAATTTTTGGCTAGGGTGCATCAATCTGGGAAGGCCTCTGGAAGGTAGTGGCGTTTTGAAGGATAGTGCTGGAATTGCCGACTCAGGGAGCCCAAAGGCTGCAGCATTGTGCTCTGCTGCCTCTATACCATAGGATGGCGCTAGAGCATGGTGGAATCTCTGCCTCAAGAAGCCAGAGATTGGTAAGAAACTACGAGTCCCAAGATGCTCTGCGGGCCATTAGGACCCTCTCTTTCACAGCTGCCCCCACGATCGCCTGTACAAAAAAAACAGCTTTTAGCGATCTTTCCTCGTCTGTGGATGGCAGACGAGAGATGGCGGCTCCCAGCCTCTCGTTGTCATCTCCAGGCCTGTCTGTTTCCCCCCGGTATCCCTTCCTTCGTCCCAGGTTGAAAAGGAAGCACCCAAGGCGCGCAACAAGCACCCGTGACCTTTAACCCAATATGGCGGCGCCCGCATTTGGGTCGTGGTCGCGGTGAGGCCGGGCGGATGTGTCGGGGCCAGGTTCCCGCCCTTCTCTCCTCTCCTGCTCCTGCTTGCGCCCCTCAGCCAGCGCCATGTCGAAGCTCGGCCGGGCCACGCGCTCCTTTCGGAAGATCGACGGCAGCGGCGTCATCCGGGCCATCGTGCGCGCGGGCCAAGCGATGCCCGGGCCCCCGTTGGGACCCATCCTGGGCCAGGTACGGGGGTGGGGGACCCCGGCTGCGGTGCGCGTGCGCAGAGAGGAGCGGTGGGGGTGGGGGAGTGGCCTAGCTGGAGGGTGCCAGGCATGCGCGGCCTGTACACAGCTCAGGCCCGTGCTGCTGACGCCTCGGGAATCTAGAGTCCTGGCTTCCAATACTGTCTCCGTCGCCTATAAGTTGTGTCACCCGGTCGTGACATTCTATAGTAATGATGATAAAGTAGTTGTAAGCACGTTTCCTCAGTCGGTATGCACTACACCGCCGGGCCCCCAAAGGAGCAGTGACTTGGCCAAGGTCACTCGTCCAGAGGCTCTAGGCTGCCACTTCCCCTAGTCTCTGTATGATGGGGGCGTTGTCGGGGTGTAAAGGGGCCTCCGAGGATGGGGATTCCCAATCCGCTCTCACTCTGATGGGAGGGAAGTGGGGGCGACTTGTCCCGGGGCTCCGTCCATTCCCTGAGGCTTGGAAGCGATCCCCCAGGGCCAGTGGACCCCAAGCTCTGGCGCAGGTGACTCGACGAGCCGGGGATGGAAATGTCTGCTGTCCAGAAGCCCACCCGAGAAGGAGGAGAGCCGGTCTGATGGCTGGGGATGACTCCCTGGGCCCAGGCTTGACGGACAGCCAGCCCAGGTCCGGGGCCTCGCTCAAAGAGCCCTGTGGGTGACCCCTGGAGCGCCAGTGTCCCCAGGGAGGGGCGCGAGGGAGCCCCTGGCGCCCCCTCGGCACTCAGGCTCCCTTCTCCCCACAGCATGGCCTGGCCATCAGTCAGTTCTGCAAGGAATTCAACGAGAAGACGAAGGACATCAAGGAGGGGATCCCCCTGCCCACCAAGATCATTGTGAAGGTGTGGGGTTAGGGCCGAACTTCCTGCCCTCCCTCCGGGGGTCCTGGGCTGGCGCCCCCCCCCCCATGGGAAGCCTGCCTCACCCTCTCCTGAGTGAGGGGACCCCCAGACTCCCTCTTCCTTGTGATCCCACATACTCCCGCGGTCCAACATCACTCAGGGCACCCCCAGGTTTATATAGCCACCCCTAAGTTCTCTCCTCCATCTGCTTGCATATTCTGTTGCCTCAGAGGTGGGGGGTAGCCCCTGTTCTAGCTCCTTCTCTCCTCTTTCAGCCTGACAGGACGTTTGAGCTCAAGATTAGTCAGCCCACTGTCTCCTACTTCCTGAAGGCAGCAGCTGGCATAGAAAAGGGAGCCAGACATACAGGTGATGAGCCTGGCCCCTGGGGTGGGGGCAAGCGACAGCCACCTGGGGTCCTGGGGTGGGGCTGTGATTAGCCTGGGCAGACAGGAGTGGGGGGGGGGAGACAGCTGAGGTGCCTTCCTCCCTTCCAGGGCATGAGGTGGCTGGCTTGATCACCTTGAAGCACGTGTATGAGATTGCCCGAGTGAAGGCTCAGGACAAGGCCTTCGCTTTGCAGGACGTCCCCCTCTCCTCGGTTGTCCGTTCCATCCTTGGTAGTGCCCGCTCACTGGGCATCCACGTGGTGAAGGAGTAAGTGACCAGGCAGTGAGGTGGCCCTAGGAAGCAGGGACCCTGGGGGAGCTGAGGTCTGTTGTTAGGGAACTGAGGCATGAGGAGGGGCATCCAGGATCCTGGAGACAGAGAGAGAGACAGAGTGTGTGTGTGTGTGTGTGTGTGTGTGTGTGTGTGTGTGTGTGTGTGTGTGTGTGTGTGTGTGTGTGTGTGTGTGTGTGTATCTGAACCATAGGACCCCCAGGATGCTGACCTTCTTCTTCCTCTCTGCAGCCTCAGTGCAGAGCAGCTGGCTGCCTTCCAGGAGGAGCGTGCCCAGTTTCTGGCCTCCCAGGCCCTGGCAGATGCTGAAGCCGCTGCCACTGAGGTAGCCAAGAAGTGAGCCGTCTAGCTGCCCAGCACCCTCTGCTACCCCCAGTCATTGGCTGCATGCCCCTGAGGGGCACCTGGGACCCTATTTTACTTTTTCTGTATCATGTCAGTTTATAATTTAAATGGCTAAAGATCCTAGTAAATACTGTAGCATGTGTTACCTTGTGCTGCTTGTCTGACTGCTGCTCAGGGGGTGATGAGGAAAAGGCAGGGAGATCAGCAGGACAGTTGGGGAAAGAGCCCTGAACAGCAGCTTCAAGCAGTTCCATAGCTGGACGGGGCCCTAGTAGCTGCCACATACAAGCTGTGGCCCCAGCGGACGAGACCCTGGCACTTGTCTGTACAAGCATCTACCCTTTTCTTCCCACTAGGGGAGAACAGTTGAAGGAAATGGAAAGCATTTTGGCTTGGGGTTAGAGGCTCTAGGTTCAAACCTTCTCTCTGAGGCTCTCTCCCCATGTGACCTTGGGTAAATGCCCTCAAAGCCGGGCCTCAGATTTCTCCTTGGCAGGCTGGTCCAACGGCTCCTGCCCAGAACCCTGGCTGGGCATCCAGAAGCAGAGCTGGAGGGGCTGGGGAGGCTCTGGACCCTGGTTGGATGGTCAGTTGGCTATCATTTCCCAAGATGTCCCCTGGCTTTTATTGTCTTCATCCTTGCCAGGACCTGACCCCTGGACATCTGGGTGGTGAAGGAGGGAGTGCCCTGGAGTGTGTGGAGGTGAGAGTCTGAGTCCCTGGACTTCTCCCCATGACAAAGTGAGGGGCCTTGGGCTGCAGTCTGGAATTAGGTGCTTCTCACTCACCCCCACCCCATCCTGAACAGTAGTGTCTCTTGGGCTGGAAAATGAGGGGCCTCTCCAGCCATCCCTAGGATCTGTCATTTTTTTCAGAGTCGGCTGACTATCCTCCCATCTTCCCAAAGAGAAGGAAGTTTTCTCTCTCTCCAGCAGGTGGCCCCAGTTCCTTTCCATCCTATCTTAAAACCCAAATGTTTAGTGAACTTGGGCTTGGGGAAGCTCAGGGAGGAGGCTTTTGTGCCATCTGGTGGAGGGGAGAGCTTGGATTTCTAAAATTGTAACTGGAGCCCATCAGAGACTCCATTAGAAAGTCTCCTGGCCCCCAATTCCACAAGGAATCAGAGTGCTGTGATGCTGAAGGCCTTAGGCCTTGAGTATTACAGAAGAATGCAGGTTGTCAGGCCCCACCTGCTGGAACCTGAGGAGCACCAAGCTCTTGGAGCCAAATGGGCTTTAGCTGCTGGAAGGTTGCAAGAGAGATCCCACCCTCAGAACCTTTGCTTCTTTGGTCTGCAGTGCAGGGGTGAGCCAGGGTGGCTTTTTCTCTTGACCAGCACACTGTTAGATCTCCTTGAGAAGTTCAGATAGTTGAGCAGCCCCTTCTAAGCCTTCCCCTGCGAAGCCAGAGGGAAGCTGAGGCTTGCTCATAATGGGGACAGCTCCTCACTCACATCAGAAGACCCCGATGGAAGGCTGCTGTCACACTAGCAAACAGCTGCTGTTGACTGAGGGGCTTCAGGAACACAAAGTTAGGTGAGCAGCCTTGGGTAGAGCCTAGAGGAGGAGAGAAGCCCAGGCCCAGAGTCTTCAGCTCTCTCATCTTCCAAGGTCTAATCAGCCCAGGCTGCTGGACCCAGAGGAAAACTTGGCATAGGTTTGTCTTGAAGATCTAGAAGCCTGCCCCTCTTTCACCCCCGTGGGGAAAGAGAACCACGGCTTGCAGGAAGGAGGTGGCCAGGATTAACTCCAGGCTCAGAGTCCCCAGCCCTTCACTCTTAGACTAGGCTCAGCTTGAGCTCCGTGACTGAGGGATTCCCCACCAAAGGTCCCCCAGCCTGTCCCCAGCTTTCCTCTCTTCTATATCATCAAACAACACCAGGGCTACAAAAAAGGCGAACCGGACTTTATTATAAAGTTGGTTACAAAGTCAACACAGCACCACAAATTTCACTGCATGGAGGCCCAGGGGCCGACACGGCAGCCAGGGTATCCCTGCCTGCTTGTATACACACGCGCACGCACACACACACACTCATGCATACACACACATGTGCACACATGTATGTGCGCACGCACACGCACACACACATACACACACACACGGCGTGACGACAGATCTGTCTTCCTTCATCGGAAAGAAACGATAGAGTCGCTTCACGCCCCCCACCCCAGGCGCAGGGCGCAAAAGTCACAGGAAAAGCCGCGGTAGGCGGCTGAGTTCATAGGAATTGAAATCCTGTTACTGGAGTGTAGACAATTCTACGTGAGTGTCAAGAGCCCCCATGGGGCACTGGCTAGCCCGGGTCCGGTCTTTTCCCCCACAGAATCCCAGGGGCCCCTATGGCCCCCGGGAGTGGAGAATTCCCCCCAGGCCCCTTGGGCAGCATGGAAGGGAAGCTGTGACTCCCCCATTCTCTGTATGGAATCCCATTCAAGGAAACTCACTACGAGTGAATACAGATTGAGATGGAAACTAGGATTGCTCAAGGTCTCTTGATTCTAAAAATAATTCCCCTTGCCCTTCTTCCCACCACCCTTCCTCCCCCCTCCCGTCCTTCAGGGTGGGAGGGATCAGACATATCCTCTCCACGCCCCCAAGGATCCCACTAATGTTCCCGGGGCGGTGGAGAACGTCTCCACTCCATGATGACAATATGCCATACTCAACAACGTTAAGTCACAGACTTATTCAGAACGTTGGTTCCCCTCCACTTCCATCTGAGGAAAGAGAAGACAAAGGAAACAGGGTTAGAGAAGCCTGGGTCAGACCACAGAACTGATTCCTCCCCTCTTTGCAAGACCTCATACCAGGGATAAATGCGATGAATTGAGTTGTTAGGCTTGGATTCTGGAAAGGAGTCTGACCTAATAAGGCTGGTATGAAATGGGGAAATGGGGCAGTCCCTATCCCATTCTGTCTGTGCTTTTTCTTTCTCTATTTTTCCTGTTGGAAAGTTGCTGGACTAGGAGTCAGGAGACCCTCCTCACCCTAACCCCACCCCCACCCCCCAACATATAGAGGTTCACTCCCAGGGTCAGTACTAATGAGTTCTGTTAGCTTGGGCAAGTCAGCTAGCCTTGGTTTCCTCATCTGTGGGCTGGACTCTTCCCTCCCTCTTCAGGTTCTTATGGGGGGGAGGAGAGGACATTCTTTTTGCCGTGCTCACCGTCATGGAAGCTGTCTTGAACACGACTCTGGAGTTGATACAACTCATCAGTACATCCATCACAGGGGAACGCTGAGACACCTGTCTCAAAGTCGGTTTCGTATGCGGCCAGGTCCTCCAGGAAGCTGTGATCTTCTGGGGACAGGTCGGTGCAGGGTGATGGGGCTCCCCCTGGACCTGAAGTCTCAGGACCCCCTGGTCCCCAATCCCCCTGGGGTGTTGGGGTGGAGAGGCCCATGAAGATGTCTTCCACAGACTTCTCTTCCAGGAATTGGTCTTCAGGGGCATCCAAGAATGCCAACTCCTGGCTTTTCCAAGATTTAAGGTCCAGGCTGAATAGAGGGGGACCAGCCCCCGGGAAGGAGAGACTTTGGCCCAGGGCTTCAAGTCCCTCTGTTCCAGTTTCTGTTGTGAAAGGGCAGTCCATGCCCTGGGCCAGCTGGCTGATCTGCTGGATAAGTCGGTCTATCTCACTTCTCTCCTTTTCTGAGTAATGGAAGAAACTCTGTTTGACTGGGGAGGCCTCTGGGGTAAGCAAGCCATCAGGCATGAGGGGCACATCTACTGAGAGTGGTCCCCGGAGCTGGGCTAGGGCCAGAAGAGTGCAGTCCCCATTACCAGGACTGTTAGGGCTGGGGGGCAACTTCTCATAGAGAAAACTGCAGCCATCTTGGGGGAAGTAAGGTTTGGTGGGGTTAGGGCTCAGTTGGTCTGGGAAGGTCCGGCTGGGGCTGGCCAGGTGAGTTTGGAAAGCTGTGCTGGGTGGGGTTAGTCGTTCTTGGACAGGGCTGGCCAACTGCTCCTGGAAGGTGGCAGTGTTGGGCATCAACTGCTCTTGAAAAGTTGTGGCACAGGGAGTCAGCTGGTCTTCATAGGTCTGAGCTGTGACATCAGTCAACTGGCCTTGAATGGGACTGGTCAATTCAGGAAAAGTAGCACTGCTGGGGGTCAGCTGGTCAGGGAAGATGGCAGTGCTGGGAGTCATCTGATCTTGTATGGAGCTGGAAGGGGTAGAGATGTGGGTCTGGAAGGGCTCTTGCAGGCTGAAGAGGAAGGCACACCCCCCTGGCTGGTGAGGTGTGTATGGTGGGGTACACACAAAATCTTTGCACAGATCTCCTTGGAAGGTAGAGTCAGGGCCTGTGGGGAACGCCAAATAATTGAAATCCATCTCCTTGGGGGGCTGAGGCAGCTGCTCTCCAGAGGAAATGGATGCTAGTTCTGGGCCAGTGGGGAAGTTCGTGCTTCTGGGACCACCAAAGGCTGGGGTGAAGGTCGGGTCAGGGCTCACACACTGGGCTGGGGAGAGGAGGCTTTCTGAGAAGGTGGCTGGTGCAGTTGAGGTGCCCAGAACATAAGCCAGATGGGCATCTTCAGAGCTGAGCTGCTGGCGAAGACACCAAGCTTCCGAGTCACTAGGTAGGAAGAAAAGAGAACCTGGGGTGAGAAGCCTGGTTCCCTTGTCTAAGAGCCCAAGCAACTCTCCAGCCAATCCCCTTCCTGAATCTTGGACTTGAGCTCACCTGATTGGGTAGTTGTTGGCAGTGATGGGGCCATCTGAACCCTCGGGATGCATCAGGGAGTATATCCATACCCAGCCTCCAGCCTTGGCCTGCAGTCTCACTACCATTTCTGCCTGAGCATCACCACTGTCTGCCACTAGGGGAAAAGAGGAGATGGAAGGTCAGCCCGGTGCCCATTCACCACCACCACTACCAGCACCCTACCAGCCCACCTCTTACCTGGTCTGACTTAACCCTAGTCCTCACCAATCCTCACCTCAGCAGGGAGTTGCATTCAACTCCCTCCCCTACACATGCCCTGTCCCTGGAATTCTAACGCTGATCTCATCTTCCATCCCAAACCTGCCCGTGCATAGGTTCATGGGGTCACAGATTTAGAGCCAGAAGAGACCTTAGCAACTATCTATCCAGTCCTCATTTTACAGATGAGGAAACTGAGGCCAAGAGAGGTCAGTTGACTTGCCAAGGTTAGGTAGCAAGTGGTAGACCTTGGATCTAAAGTCTTACTTCTGATTCCAAATACAACACTCTCTCCACTGCACTGTGCTGCCTTTCTTCAAAGGTTTTCATGCTAAAGCACTTCAGTACCACTGGCCTGGTCCTTTCCCCTCTGACTTATCTCCTTCCCAGATTAGTCCTGGCTCTGCCTCCCTCCTGTCTCTGCTCCTGCCCCATGGATGCACTAGGACACTCACGAAGGCGGTAGTGCTGGGCCGAAGCATGGGCCAGGTCCTCAGGGTGCAGAAGTCCATACCATGATTTACAGACCAGCTCGCTGCGCTCAAAGCCCAGGTAGACTAGGACACTAGGAAGGGCAAAGGCAGGAGGTCAGCTTTCTACTATCCCATCCTGATACCCAAGCATCCTGCACCCTTGTAGCCCAGCTTACTCCCTCCCAGCACCAACTCTTTTTGCTACATGCCAGCCCTCCTATTCCTTCAAGCCCCTGACTCTCCCATGATTTTTGGAAGCCAAATGTGCCATCCCCAGTAGCAGAAGCTCTGTCTTCCTCCTTATGACCCAGGCACACAAAACTCACCTTTCAGAGACATCCAGCAGAGCAAGGTCCTTGGCATGGCGACTCTGAAACACAGCCAAGAAGATCGAGGCCAGACCAGGGCCACAGCCTGGACCAGAGCGGGCTCGGGGATCAAGTGGGGCACAGAAAGCTGTGAAGACAGGATTCCCTGCCCAGTAGGCTCCAGGAGGGTGAGGGTGGAATCGGCCACGGATGAGCACAAGCTTGTTGCCTGCACTCTGACGCCTCAGGGACTTGGAAGTGTTGAATCGGCATCGGAAAAGGCGATCTGAATGGAGAGAGAAAAGAGTCAATGAATAGGTGAATGGATGATAATTGCAGAGAGAAAAAGACTAAGAAAGAAGACTTGTCCAGTGCAAGAGAAGGCAAAGAAGAGAGAAGGAAGCAAAGTACTCACCAGTGTCAGGCATGGAGGGCAGAGTCAGTTGCTGACGGACAGTGAGGTGGTCAGCAGGATCAATAATATCATAGATGCTATCACCCTGGGCAACCAGATCCACCTGGGGAGGAGGAAAAGGTGGAAAAAAAGAGGATCATTAGTGAGTGGTGGAAAAAATCCAACCTGCACAGCATCTACTTGATGCATTTAGTGGCCTCAGCCCCTAAGTGGTGACCCTAGTTAGCTTTGGTTTCCCAGTTCCTTAAGCCCTGGTATGCAACACTACCCTGTCCCATGGGATGCACATAATTATTGTGGGGACAATCTCAGGATGGAGTAGAAGCATACAGGTGGAAAGGACGTGCAGGGTCATCTAGTCCAAGCCTTCGTGACAAAGGTGTGGAAACTGTGGCCCAGAGAGGGAAAGTGATTTATTTATTGAAAGTCACAAAGCACTGGTTATGTAAGGGTGAAAGAGGGGGGATGTTTTCAGGACCCCCAGAAAACCTCTGAATATTAAAATTGGACCTTCAGTTGCTTCCCTGCTCTAGCTGTTCTAAGTATCCTTTAGACTGGGAAGCTTTCCTGGTTGGAGCTACTTGTGCCTTGGTCAATTCCCATCACAAGAAGGCACTCACCATGGAATGGCCCAAGTGCTCGCTCACATTGTCGGACAGATAGAGAAGCTTTCCCTCAGCTGTAAACATGAGCAGAAACCCGGGCAGCGCCGCCACGATGTCTTCCAGCTCCTGCGCCGAAAGCAGCCCAGCTGGGCCAGTCAGAGGGGCGCCTGATGGGAGAGAGAAACAGGGTGAGTCAGGAGGGACGCTACAGAAGACTGGAGACAAAAAGAGAGAATGTTATAGGGAAGGAGAAGCAAAGAATTAATCTTCAGGAATCCAGGGATCCCAGTGGATCAGCCCCGCTAGTAGCGCCCACCTGTTGACCCCGCTCCCCGATCTCCTGGCCGAGGGACCTGTTGATTGGATTCTTTAATGCCCTAGCTAGGGAGAGCATGCTCAGCCCACTGGAAGGTTAAGAACCATGGACAGCGTCCTCAGCGAAGGATCCTCTGTGGTTCAGCGCCACAGACCTCCAAACACCGATGCTCGATCTGAAGCGTCAGAACCTCGGACAGAGCCTCAGGCTCCAGACAGCTTTATCTGCCTGTGCTTCCTTGCACTTCCCCGCAAAATCTCCCAACTGGATGCGCCCTAGTGGACTGGAGACTATTGCACTCGTGGCGCTTCCCAGTCCAGCGTGCTGACACTAAGGAAGGCACCCTGAGCCTGAGGTCTCGGGGAGCAAAGGAGGGGAGTCTGGCACTCCTAGGTCCCTTCCCTGTCCGGCTCCTTCCTGAACGGACTCCTCTCCCAGCCTGGAAGCGGTCCCTGGAGTTCTAGCCCCGGACTCCCTGAAGGGTCTCCATCAGCCCGGTCCGCTCACCTCCGGCAAAGAAGACTCCTTTGCGGGTGTAGATGCAGGCTAGCGACATGATGTGCAGGTAAGACAGCCGCACCTTATCCGCTTCGGCCAGCGGCAGCAGCTCCTTGAGGCTTCGGATCTCCGCGTTGATCTGGTCTCTCCGCGCCTTGGAAGCGCCCTTGGTGGAGCGGTACATGGTTGTCGGCGGCGGAGCTCGCGCCCGGGCGCCTTGGACACCTGGGTACCCGCCCCGACGCGCCTTCTTCGGCTTCTTCCTCCTCTCTCTCCCCCGTCTCTCTCGGTCTCTCTCTCTTTCTCCCTCTCTCGGGCTCCGAATGGTAGCTCTGCCCCCCTCGCCCGTCTCGCTTCGCTTTATATAGCCCCAGCCAGGCGTGGGGGGCTCGATTCAGGGACGGGGAGGGGGGCGGGAGGAGCGGGGGGCCGGGCCAAGCGGGCTGCACGGGGAGCTGCCGGCTGGGGGGGCCCCCCGCTCCTCCTCCCTCCCCAGCCTCCGACGTCATCCGCATGACGTAGAACGAGAGAGGGAGGGGGAACTGCGGGGGGGGGTGCAGGGGGAGAAGAGAAGCAAAGGAGGGGGCCGATCCTGGAGGGGATGAAGCCAAGGCGCTGCGCCGCCGTGCTGGAGGAAAGCTGGGGGTTCTAGAGTGCAGGGGCTTGCGGGAAGCTGGAGAGAGCCCCTCTTGGCCCCCTGTTCTTCCCCCCATCTCAGCGCCTGATTTTGATCCTATGTCTTCAGTACAGGGTCAGGCTGCTTTTTGCCTTGTGGGCAAGGGTCCTGCCTCCTGCTAAAGCCTAGAGTCTGCGCAGCAGCCCCATAGCCCCCGCCTAGCCCCAAGTATTCTCCTGGGAGGGGAAGGAATTATGAGGATGGGAGGGGGGCGTCTTGGTTGCCCAAAACAGGAATTCCCATGGGCTCTCTGGTGCCTCCTGGAGGCCGCATTTCAAAGCCCCTGTCTCTCCTCCCTAGGCCTCGCCCCATGGGGTCCATAGACCGATTGACTGGCTGATAGGGGATGTTTTTTTTGCACCTCCCTTTTCCCTGTCTGTCCTTCTCTGGCCCCCCGAATACAGAGGATGCCCAGGTGGCTCCTGGGGGTGTGGAGGGGAGATGGGAACTGAGGCACAGGGAAAGAAACCCTCGAGGTTCAGAACTGGGGCCCAGGTATCTCTGCCCCCAGCCCGTGCTGGCTCCTCCTCCCCCACCCGGAGAGATTCCCCCCTTCCCCCAGCTTCAGTCTCGGCGTCTCTGCGCCCTTCTCCTCCCCTCCCTCACCCTCCCCTTGCTTCACTGGGCCGGGGGCGGGGGGCGGGGGCGGGGCTGGGGGAATCCCAACTCCATATTAGGGCAGGAAACCTCCTGGCGCGGCCGGCGGGGCGGGGCCTCTGTGCTTCAGCTCTCTGCTTTTAAAGGCTCCCCCGCCCCCTTTCCCTAGCGGCTGGGCCTCTGGGGGCGAGGCGCAAAGAAAGAACCCCCAGTTGTCCCTGGGCGCTCTCCCCGCTCTCAGCTTGTCCCACTACTCTCTGTCTGTCTGTCTGGCCGTCTTCCATCCTCCCCCTACTCTCAATCTTTTCCCAAATCTCTGTCTTTCAGCCTCCAAAGCTCTTTTAATCTCTTCCTCTTGGCCTCTTCGGGTCTCTGAGTCTCTGTCTCTGCCTTTGCCTTCCATTTCTTTCTCAAGTCCCCCCACCCTTTTTAATAATGTCTCTGCCTCTCATGAGAAATAGCCTTCTGTCTCTCCTTTCCGTCTTCTCTCTCTCTGCTTCTCTGTATTACTTGGTATCTCTGTCACATTCTGTCTCTGTCTCTTCTGACTTTTTAATCTGTCTCATCCTCTTTTTCTATTTGTCTGGGTCTCAAACTCTGTTTCCCTGTTAGTCTCTGTCTCTGTCTTGCTCTCTCTGTACCTTTCTCTCCATCTCTGTCCCTCCCTATATGACCCTCTCCCACAGGAAGGTGAATGAGGAAGACCACACTATCTCCCACTGGAAGTGAAATTGGTCCTCTCCCCAGGGGCCTGGGAAAGTGAAGGTGTATGACCTCCTAGATTTGAAAAGGGTGAGGAGGCCAGGATGCTGAATGCTGGACCCTATTCCTGGGAAGTTGGGGAAAAGGAAGTAGCCTGGAGTTCCAGGCTAGGAGAGGAGTTCATTCAGGAAGAAGCCGGATAGGGAAAGGAGGTATCTTTCAGATCTCTTGGGGGATGGTGGTGGAATATAAGCTCTAATGTTTGATGAAGAACAAATGGAATAGGTTTTGAATTGGACATCTGATTCTGAAAACAAGAATTTGGGGAATGGAGTGGGGCAAGAGTACTGTTCAGTATTGCCCTGTAGGAAGAATATATACTGAAGGGTGGGGGTTGTACACAGAAGCAAGGATAATCTATGGACAAATGTAAGGACCCCTAGTCTCAAAGGCAAGTTTCTTATCCCTTGGTGCATTTTAGCTGAGGCCCTTGTGGGCATATCCTCCCCTCGTTCTCCAATGCTGCTGTCAGGAGGTGGAGGGCCATGGGGGTAGCTAGGTGTGATACCTCTGTCTCTTTGTCTCTATCTCTCTGTCTCTGCATTTGGATGGAAGATCATTGTAAACTGGATGTCTCTATATCCATCTCCCCCTGACCCCAAACTATGTTTACCCCCTCTCTTCTCCCAACTGATCTCACTATCCCCTTTTCCTCCTAGCCTCCCATCCAGATGTGCATGGAAACATGATGGGAGAAGTGGGTGTGTGTGTGTGTGTTGGGGGGGGGGGGCAATCTAGGCTTCTTTCACAGTGAGAGGAAATGTTCCTCTTTCTCCCAGAGCCCAGTCAGTGTTAGTTGTCAGGATCACGGAGGGAGACTCAGTGTTGCTGTCCATGGTACTGAAGGCCCCTAAGCTTTATCTGAAGAAGCCAGACTAAACATCCAGTCTGCCCCAGGACCTGCTAAGCTAAGTCAGGGTCCCTGTGTATGTATCTATTTCTCTGTGTGTCTGTTTGTATCTGTCTGTATTTATGTACTTGTTTGCCTGTCTGTCTGTGCAGCTCCCCATACTGGCTGCCCCCATTCAAGTCTCCTGCCTCTGCCTCCTTCCCCCATACCACCTTGTAAACACTAGGAAATCCACCACCTTCAGGGAATCTCCCTCTGCAGCCTGTCAAATCTCTACTGGGGACTGGGGGCAGGATATCTGGATTCTGGAAGTGAAGTAAGAATGGATGAAGGGAGAACTGAGATCCAGGGGAGCAGTTACTGAGATTCCAGAAGGATAGTGGGATTAAAACAGTTAGGATTTCCAGGGTCTGGGAGGGCAATAGGTCCTGAAAGAGGACACGTGTGTGTTGGGGGGAGTGGTAGAATCAATCTAGCCTACTTTAGTTCAAAGCAAGAAGATCTAGTCACCCCAAGCTCCCTTCTTCCCAGGCCAGCCCCCAGCCCCCTGGCCTCCCACCTTCATGTAGTTATTTTTAACTTCTCAGAACCAAAAATAACCTGGAAGCAGCTTCAGGCCGTGGGAGAGGAGCTATTTATATCACCAGTGACGGTTCAGAAATAGCAGGCAGGAGGAGGGGGGCGGCTGGCACCGCTAGAGAGCTCCTGGCCGGGGCTAAAAATACTGTCGCAGTGAGTCATCCTGGCCCCAGCTGAGTCACCCCCGTTCCTGAGCTGGGAGGGAGAGCGCTGGATGGACTAAAGAATGAAAGGCTTTGGTCTATGCAAAACTAGGGAACTAGGGACCCCAGTTTTCCTGAAAAAAGAGGGGCTAGGGGTTAGGCAAGGAAGCTCTTGGGATAAGGGGGTAAGGGAGAAGCTCAATAAGATGGCAGAAGAAAAGAAGGCTTGGTGCTTGGGACATATACACGAGTAACATGCACAAACAAACATATCTGCACATGCCCATGAAGCCTTTCAGTGCTGGGCTCCGGGGATGTATACGTATGTGCACTGACTATATGGGAGCAGGATTAAGGGGGCATATATGTGAATGTATGTAGTTGTCTTTGGGTGTCTCTGTGTTTATATGTGGATCTGTGTCTGTGTGCATCCATGTATGTGAATCTGTGTGCCTCTGTTTGTCTCTGTCCTTGTGTCTGTGTAGATTTATATGCATGTGTGTGCCTGCAATTCTGTACATATTTGTCTGTCTGTGTTTGTGTATATATGTCTATCTGGGTCTGGGTCTGCATTTCTGCATCTATCTGTGTGGGGAGCTGTCTCTGTGTGTTTGTCTATATCTGTTTATGCACAGTTGGATATGTCCGTCTGTCTATCTCTGTGTGTTTGTCTATATCTGCATATGCACAGTTGGATATGTCCGTCTGTCTATCTCCGTGTGTCACTATGACTGTGGGTAGAAAGCACTGCGTGCCCTTGCAGTTCCAAGTTCAACTCATGGTGCCCTCTCTGGCTCAGTCTCCTGTGTTATCTGATCATTTTCCCCCTGCACCCCAGGCCTCTCCTTCAACCCCTTTTCTTAGCCCCACTCACCCCCCCATCCCATTTCCATAATTAGTCTCCACATCTCTGGGAAGCACCCCTCCCCAATGCATGCACTCCTTTAGGAGGAGGTTTCCATACTAGGAAAAGGGGCTTCCCTTCCTCCTGGAGCCATCCTGAATCTTCCCTGGCCTGGGGGAGTGAGTGGTTTTCCACCACTCCATATTTGGGGTGCTGCAGGGAGAGGAGGGGTTTCTTTAGATCTAAAAAAATCTGTGGAGTGTGCACACACACACACACACACACACACACACACACACACACACACACAAAACTGAGAGAGAGAAAGAAAAAAATCAAGGTCCCTTCTTTACGGAGCCGAGCTCGCATCTGTTGCCATGGCAACCCGCCCACTCCTTCCCCGAAAATTCACCAAGAAGAGGTGATGGCATCAGGGAGGGATTGGCTGATTTCTTCCTTTATGATTTTTTTTTCCCGAAAAAGGGCTTTTTATAGCAAGAACAGGCCATGCAGTCCCTGGCTCCTGCCTTGAATGGTTTTAGAGGGTTCCTGGGGGAACACCCCTCCCTCCTCGGCCCCCTTATCAGGAAGGGTGGAAGAGTAGATGGTAATCTCCTTCAGGGCCTTTGATGAGGCAGACCCTCTCTGGAGAGAAATAGAGGTTGGGTGATAATCTTTTTCTCTAGAGAGCTATGATCTGTCTGTGGGAGCCTTAGGGCTTCCTAGAGTCTTGAAGAATCAAAACATCTCTAGGGAGGTATTAGAATACTTCAGCTGTCAACTTGGACAGATATGCCCATTCTAGATGGAGGTTTAACCTCCTGGCATCCTTTGGCATTACAGAAAAATTGAACAGAAGTCCAAGAATCTCAGCTCAGACTGAGATTTGAGATAAACTTGTCAGGTCAGATGGTGGACCAGACAGCTCCAGAAAGATCCTCCATACCTTAAACTAACTGCAAATTATGCTGGGATAGAGGAAGAAGATCTATTGACCTCTAGACTTCTGGCTGTGTGGTTCAGCTCAAGATCCAAGGAAGCTCTGAATGTAGGTGACAGCTCTAGAGAGGGCCCAAGCTAACCCCAATACCCAGAAAGCTCTAGACCAAGGTTGGCAGGGAGCCACTGAATCCACATCACTTTCAAGTGTGAGCTCAGCTTTTCCTGCCAAATGCTTTGATGGCTCTAAATCCCTGGTTTGCTCCTAGTCTTGGCTCACTACAGAAATGGGATCGCCCTGGACTGGAACCCAGGGAATCATACTGTAGCTCTGTCCACAAATAGCCAACTGTACAGATCCATCACTCCAGGGTATGCTAGGGTGGAGACAGCCCTTGAGTTTGGGTAGCTTTCAAGATAATTCAATCCAACCATAGAGATGAAGATAGCTGAGAAAATACAGTGACCCCAGTGATTAGCTATCTCTGCCTAGAATGGTGAATCCAGGGTGGTGTGGGTCAGCTGCCTTTTAGCAAGATTTTGGATTCATGGAAAGAGCAGTGTACTGGAGACCTGAATTTTGGTCCTAACAGTCATTAAAAGCATTCTATATTCTGCGTTCCTACCACGACATTCTAAGGCACCCTCTAGATTTGAAAATCTACACAAAGGGTTCTCAGGTTCTTTCCAGCTCTGGCAATTCATGTTTTAATGTCTCTCCCAGTTCTAACAATTTTTATTATGTGTTGTGAAGTCCCTTCCATCTCTGGTATGCCATGTTCTAAGTTCTAAGGACTTTTGTCATGCTAAAGTTGTATAAGCTGGCCCCTATAGTTTGCCAAATAGGAATTTCTTGTCTCTTTCTCCTCACATATAGAAGGGCATTGTCTTTCAATGTATGCTTTGGTTGTAAGCAGACCATACCTTTTCTCAGTTTCCTTCCTCTGGTTGAGGACTGGGTGAGGAAGAGATGAGCTCTGGAGTCCAGCATCTCTTCTAAAGATGCAGCCATGGAGAGGAGAGATAAACAGACATGACATTCATTCTCCTCTGCCCCTTATGCAGTTCCCCCTCAAAAAATGTGTACAGGCCAGGGCCTTCAGAGGTGCAAGGGGATGCTCAGCAGCATCTCTCTGCAGGAGTGTTTCTCCGCCTCCTGTTGCCATGGCAACATACACAGGCTCTGCCAATGAACAGCCACCATGCCCTGCTCCACCCCTCTAGAGGGAGGGAGATTTGGACTTGTTATCTTCCAGCCCATGACTGGGGATTTGGGGGTGATTTCTAGATAAATTTTTCCAAAGAGGACAGATCCCATGCTGGGTATCCCAGGAAAACCAGGGATGCAGGATATGAGGTCTTCTACCCTCAAAGTGTTTGAAGTCTAATTAGGGAGAGAACACAGGCCTGCAAAAGGGTTTAAGCAGCATACAACCACTTCCTCCAACAACTTCAAACACTTACAGGGTTAAGAGTTGGGTGACGTTGATTGAACAAGGCTTCCTGAGATGGGCTTGGAGCTGGATTCCAAAGGAGGAAGAGCAGGTAAGTCAGTGGATTAGGGAAGAGCAAGGACTTTCTGAGTCTGGGAAATGGTGCATGTGCAAAAAAGATGAGAGGACGACAAGGTACAAATATAGTTTAGCCCCCCTTGTTTTCTGATGAGTCCTGGACAGGTGAGTGACTTTCACAAAGGTCCTCAGACTCCAAACCTCATGATTTTCCCATGATGCCCCACCAGACACTAGTTCCACAGAGAAGTTTGACTAGCCACCCTTCCCGTCTAAGCAGGGGAACAAGAATGAATCCAATGTGTGTGAAGTTCAAATAATTCTACTAGGCCCAGGGGGTGCAGAAGTATAAGACACAGCTTAGGAAAGCCTAGAGGCTAGTTGAAGGAGGTGAGACTAAGAACCCTTATTTGTGTGTTTCTAAGGGTCAGATTGTATCATGCCAAGACTTGGGACTTTGGGAGACCAGAAGGCGGCAATCAATGGCATGGTTAGAGGAGGCTCCCAGGATAAATGAGGAGCCAAGCAAAACACAAAATGGCAAGGTATGACATAGAAACTTTCCCCCCCTCCAGCTCCCCCCTCACCTGAGGCTTTGGTGAGAAGCATAGGGAGAGGTAGAGGGGGATGTATTGAAATATTATGTATGCCATAAGACAACCAATATGTGGGCTACTTTGGTTCGATGGCTTCTGTTTCCTCTTTCTTCTGAAATCTTTGTTTCAAGGCATATTTATTATTGGATAGGGGAGCCAGGAATAGATTGAAAAACCAAAGCAGTGTAAAAATAAAGGATGTCAATGAAAATCGGATTTTAGAAGTGATGGTCCTGTTGTCGGGCCACGCATGTGGCCAGTTCTGAGCCCCACGTTTTAGATAAGGCAATGAGAAGCTGCCTTCATTCTGAAGGAAGGTAAGTAGGGTCAGGAGACAACTGGAGACCATATCATGAGGACTGGGCATGTTTATACAGTCGGGGAAAAAGGTGATTTGGGGGTGTGGAGTTATGGCCACTGTCTTCATGCAAGAGAGACCAGATTTGTTCTGCTTGGCCTCAGAAGGCAGAATAAGGAGAAATGGGGAGGAGGAATAGAGTTGCAGACAGGCAGACTGAGGCTGGATTCAGGAAAACCTTTTGATAATGTAAACTGTTCTAAAGTACAATGGTCTAGCTCAGGAGGTGGAGAAGGAAGGAAACTAAGCAGAGAAGAGGGAGAGAAGGCCTCACCACTGGAGGGCTTCAAGGAATGGTTAGGTAACCACTTATCAGGCATATCCTTGAGGAAGGTTTGGGGGAAGCCATGGATAGATGGGCACTGAGATTCTATCACTCGGGGTCCATCAGGGACTAGGTCTGGATTCCTTATCTCATAGACTTCCTTCTTTGGCTTTGAGAATAGCTTGGAGTAAATTTTGAATGTGGGGTGGGTGGGCAGCCCAGGATGCTGGGCTTCCTGCTTCAGCCAGACCTGGGTCAGTGGGAGAAATGGACTATAAACCACACAGTATGTACTCTCCCAGAAAGAAACCTTTCTTCTCAAACTGAGAAACAGCTCAAGAATGAAAGGAAATGAGATTAGGAGAACTCATGGCAGGTCATTTGAGCCAAAAGGCTTAAGTGTTGATTACTCTGGGAAAATAAGAACTAAAATTGGGCCATCTACTCATTAATTCATTTATTCAACAATCTGGGCATTTACAACACAAAAAAAAAACCAGAAACAATCTTTGCCCTGGCGGGGGGGGGGGGTGTACATTCTACTGAAGGTAAGTGCTCACAGAGCTCACAGAGAACAAATACCAAATAATACTGCAACAGGTTGGGGATCGGACAATACTTGGTCTGGGCCTTGAAGGGAGTTAAGGATTCTAACATTGGGGATGGGGTGGGTAAAGAGGAAAGTGAATTTCAGTCATAGGGAAGGCTCGTCCAAAGGCCTGGAGATGAGATGGTGGCATGGTGGTTCTGAGCTTGGACTGAGGAACCCAGGTAAGAACCCCAGTGGCAACACTGACCAGTTGGCCCTGAGATCCTGGCCAAGCCATTTCCCCACCTCTGGGGCTCAGTTTCCCCATCTACACAGTGGGGATGATTATACTTGCTTTATCAATTTTAAAGGGCTTGCTACAGAAGTAGATCTTCTGGCGATGACGCCCAGTCCCTCTCCATCTCCACCTTGGATGGCATGAGAGGACACAGGCTGAGATTTGTGGAGGAGGCATTGGGTTTGTGGAAGGAACCCCCTCCAGACTGCAAAGGCAGTAAACACTGGGCTGAGTTTCCTAGGGAAGCCGGGATGTCTCCAGTCTTTAAATAGGATCGTGTAATCCCGCCTCCGCGCCCTTGCTCACGCTCTTCCCGTGTCTTTCCTCCCCCTCTTCACCTGTCAAAGTCCTACCCATTCTTTCCAGTCCACCTCCTCCATGAAACGTCCCCAAACCTCTGTCAGCTGAAACAAGTCTTCCCCCAGAGTTCACGTGGCACCCGTGTTCAAGCCTCTCTCTGATCTTTCATGTTAGGCATTACAGCTATTTCTGTTTGTGCTCAAGATGAAAGGACCAGAAATCTAGAATGAAAAGGGGCCTCAGAAGCCCCTCATTTTACAGAGGAGGAAGCTGAGGGGGCCAATGACTTGCCCAAGGTCACACAGGCATTAAGTGCAGAGTCAGGATTTGAATGTGGGTCTTGACTACATATCCAATGCCCTTCAAAACATACCATGCCAGGAGTTCTGTGAGGCAGGAACTAAGACTTACCTGAGCTTTGCATCTTACTGAAGCCCAGTAGGATGCTTGTTGGACAAACAAAGATTCCATTTAATTCTATTCAATACTTATTGATACTGTGAGCTTTTCAGCTTAAATACTAAGCTGGGAGCCACCTCACATGGTTCTTTCTAAGATAATCTTGTCATTAATTGACTCAGGAATCAGGGTAATAAGGATGCTATACTTTGAACTCAGAAATCCATCACTGTTAGCTGAGATCTTGGTCAAGTCACTACCCCCTCTCTGGGACTGTTTCCTTATAAATAAGAGGAGGGAACTGGACTGGATGACCTCTCAGGTCCCTTCCCACTCTACAGCCTAGAGTCCTTCAAGACACAACTTGGGGGCTGCCTCCTACAGGAAGCCTATCTTGATCTCCAAGTGCTGCCCCCACCCCCAACTATTAACTTTCTTTCATTATTCAACCTCCACTTCATGTTCACTTACCCATGTGCCAGTGGCATGCCCTTCTTGAGGGCAAGGAGTCCTTTTGCCCCTAGTATCTCCAGCACCCAGCACAAAGTTGGGCTCCTGGTGATTTGAATTTAAATGAATTTACTTTCCATCTGATGGGTTGGACATGATGGAGCTCTTACCTGAATTGTTGAGGTCATATAACTACTTCAACTGGCCCACCCAAACCCCAGGATGCTCTTGAACAACAACTTCTTCTGGAATTCTCTAGAATGTTCCCCTTCCCTAGAATATTTCCCATCAAGGCCTTAGGGAATCTGAAATATCCAAGAAGAGAGGCCTTGACTCTATTTGGACACCATGTATACATAATGCTTATATTTTTTAGAGAAACGTTGTATTGGTTCTGTTCACTTTTACAGCACCATTTCCTGAGTATCCCAACCCCATAGAACCCTATCATAACAAAGAAAAACCATTGAGCAAAATCAGCTGCCCCAGAGACAGAAGATACAGGGGTCAGCAGAAGAGCATGCTGGATTTGAATCTGGGCCTCTGTTTTAATCTCAGCTCTGCCACCTACCATCTTTGTAGCTTTCGGCAAGATGCATGACTGTGCTAGGCTCTTGGAAATGCAAAGACAAAAATCAAATTGTTCTTGCCCTCAAGGAGCTTACATTTTATCAAGGGAAACAATGAGAATACAGATAATTTGCAAATGTGTATAGGAAGCAATTTGGGGCAAGGAAGACCTAGCAGCTGCTTTGGGGAGAGACCAGCAAAGGTCTCAGGCAAGAACTGAAGCTGTTTCCTTGTCTGTAAAATGAAGGGGATGGACTACATGACTTGTCCAGTCCCTTCTGTCTCTAAGGCTGTGAGTCTATGACTTGACAGTAATAATCTGCACCTGTAGGCCCCTTGTTGAATCATTTCAGCCATGTCTAACTCCCCATGACCCCATTTGGGGTTTTCTTGGCAAAAATATGGGAGTGGTTTGCCATTTCCTTTACCAGCTCATTTTACAAATGAGGAAACTGAGGCAAACAAGATCAAGTGACTTGACTAGGGTCACACAGCAATATGCATTTGTCTGCATGAGTCTGCATTTGAACCAAAGTCCTCCTGATTCCATGGTTGGCAGTCTATCCACTATGCCACCTAGCTGCCTCCAAGTCGGGAAGACAATTCAAATCTGATCTCAGAAACTTACTAGCTGTGTGACCCTGGGTAAAGTTATTTTACCCCTGTCTCCCTCAGTTTCCTTATTTGTAAAAGGGGGAATAACAATCCCATCTGCCCCCAACATTACTGTTAAGATGAAGGGAGATAATGTTTGTAAAGCACTCTATAGATCTTAGTTATTAGAGTCACCATGCAGCACAGAATATGTGCTCCATAAATGCTTGTTGGTTAACAAAAAAATGGTGAGGTGAATATTGGTGTAGAACTGGGGCCCCTCCCTCAGCCCTCCACAGAGTTTAGAGGCCCAGCAGGAAGGTCCCTGGCCTTGGTGACTCAACCATATTTCTCAGAGATGATCACCCACTGAGCATCTGTCCACCGCAAATCGCCCCAATTGGCCTGTGTCAGTCACTGTCCTTCCTTTCGCTCATGTCTCTTCCTGCCCCCTACCACCACCAGACCCAGCTCCCCTTGGTGAGTGATGAGAGTCCAGCACACCCACATGCTGGTCTGGGATGGCCTGGACTTCAGGGCTTTTTTCTCTCCAAAGTGTTCAGTGTCAGGAAATAAACCTGACAATGGGAGCTGTCCAAAGGGAGCTGCCTGGGGCAGGGGTGGGCTCCCCCATAGGAGGGCTCCAAGCAGGGGATGGCCAATAGGTGTTGGGGGATGGTAGAGATGATTAAAATAAGGGCTGTCTGGTAGCTGCTGATGCCCCTTTCAGCTTCAGCTGAGTGTTGGGGATCCTTGAAACACATTTCTTCTAAAAAGCATAGGGAAGTTGCAGCCCACTGTGATCTATCTGGCTCACTGTTTGCTTGTAGCAAGCAAACAAAGGAACTTGGGAGGAGGGAAAGAATGGCACCTGAGCAGTCTCCCTCCCCTACCCCTCTCACTGCCTCAGGATCCTAGATTACACCATGGAGGTGATCATGCTTGTATTCCCTACTTCTGGTGTGAAGAAAATGCCTGGGAAACCTGAGATTACTGTAGACTCACCATGACTATTGATCCCTATCATCTTACTTGGGATAGCAGCCCAGGTTAGACCCTGTTGGACATATCTGTGGTAGGGGAGATACCAGAGAGGGGGCATGATGGTGATGGCACCTGTGAGGGTGGTGGGGGACACTGTTCTTCTTTGACCCAATCAATGGCCCTGAGCACTGCCATCTAGTGGAGGAAGTTCCCTATCAGGGTGAAAATGCCAAGGAGCAAAGCCCTGGTGACCAAGGCTAATTATAATTGACTTCAGAGGCTCTCACTCTCCCATCTGAAGTCTACCAAAAGTAGTCTGTGCCTCCATGTCACAACCTTTCTCATCTCTAAGATGGTAAGACTCCAACGTCTCCTGCCCCTCAATGCACTCCCATACCTACTGACCTCTTCTCACTCTAAGCACAGACCAAAATACCTACCATGGATAGAATATGCATGGCATACTAGGGTTAGGATAAGTCTAATTTAATTTAAGAAACATTTACGAAGTCTCTTCTATGTAGCAGACGCTGTCCTAGCCACTGGGGACCCAAAGCCCCAAAATAATAATAGCTCTTGGCCTCATGAAACTAACTGGGGGTGGGGCAAAGGGGGGTGATGTGCACACACATTGGGAGCTGCAAGGGCCCTGCCAGACCATTTAGACTCACCTGGATTTTCACAGATGAAGAAACTAAGACCCAGAGGTCCAATTGTTTATAAAATCAGGGGTGGGGTAGAGATTTGAACTCACATCCTGTGGGTCTAGAGCCAGGACTAACTCCACTGCTTGAAATAAAGTTAGATCTTAGGTGGTGATGCTTCATGGGGATGTTCTCCCTTCAGGTACAGAGTAGATTTTTGAAGCAACTAAAGTTTCTTCCTACTCTGGGATCATGTAGGGTTAGGGGCTAATAGACAGGAACCAAGGAAAGATGCAGCAGGTTGTTCTGGGAAAATCCAAGGAGAGGATCATGGGAACATGATATGTTTGAGCTGAGGCTTTTAGGGAAGGGAAGTTTTTGAGAAGGCAGAGATTGTAGAGGCAAGTCTCCTTAGGGCCCATTTCCCTCTAGAGAGGCCCAGACTTCTTTGTCTGTCTCTTTTCCTTCATCTGTCTCTCTACATCATGGGACCTTAACCTTTTTTGTGACCTGGAGTACTTGGGCAGTGAGTCTGGGGAAACCTAGGAATTCCCTTTCAGTATACTGTTTTTAAAGGTATAAAATTTAAATTTAAATCCTAGGCAACTGGCTGGCCCACTGCAGAGTGGAAGACATGCATTGAAACCCAGGTCCAGATGGTTACAAGCAGTGTGACCCTGGGGTTCTTTATCTATAAAATGGGGGCAACTATAATGCCTACCTCTCAGTGTTGTTGGGAAGAGATAATATTTGTAAAGCGTTCTGCACACCTCAAAGCACTATGTAAGAATTAGCTACAAAACAAAATACATGGAATTACAAAGGAAACAAGTTATGTTGCAATAGTTATCAAATATTTAAAGAAACAGGCTCAGAGACCCCAGAACAGGAGCACTGACTCTAGAATGTGAGGATAGCAGCAGGAGCCCTAAAATGGGAATCAGTAGATTTGGCTTCCAGTCCTGGCTCTCCCTCTAACTACCTTGGGCAATGAACCTCGGTTTCCCTCTCCATAAAATGGAGATAACCAGTCATTTGCCATATACTGATCTTTTCAATGCTAGTGTGAGCCTTAAAAGTGCCACTGGGGAGCAAAGAATTTGCTACCCCAAATGGGTGGGGTCTCACCCCAGAGCTGCCAAGATGTGGTACCTGGAGATCTTTAGGGAGAAAACTGGTGATAACATTACTAACTCCAGAATCTATAGTGCTCAAGTGAAGGGCTGAAGAGCACTCCCCCCCCAACCCTATGAAGTGGGTGTCTTCCTTTACAGGAAAGGAAACTGAGGCTCAGTGCTGGGAAATACAGCGCTGGTGTCCTGATTCCAAGCCAAGTCCTGTCTCTCTCAGTCACAGCATCACCGGATAGATGTTGTAGCTGGAAGGTGCTTTAACCTTCATTTGGTACCAGTGAAAATAGTTAGAAAACCAAGGTTCTAATTCTGCCTCTGTGTTCGAGGCCTTGATCAAGTTCCTTTCCTTCTCTGGGCCTCCATTTCCACACATGTAAAATGGGGGGAGGGGGGCTGGACTGATATTCTCCAAAGTTCCTTCTAGTTCTATATACATGAGCCCATGAAGCTCCAGAAGGACACCTGAGACGGACTCTAGAAAAGAAAGCCGGGGTCTAGGCTGGGCTAGAGTGGCAGCAGGATGCCTGGGCCGCGTTCAGATGAGGAGCTTGACAAGGGGAGGCAACTCCCAAGGGGCTCTGCTGGCCACCCCTGGCGGAGTCTGGGGGCGGTTGGGCCCAGGGTTCTCTCCTCACCTGCCGGAGCCCTTTGACTTCGTCCACAAGAGGATCTCCAAGCACACTAACGGTCCTCTTCGGATTTCTTAAGTGCCTCGGGAGCTAAGAACCTGGGGGACCCCAAGCTCGGGGTAGGAGGGGGCTGCTCAAGGAGCGGGGCGCTTGCCTCCCGCAGGAGGCTGCCCAAGCGCACTAGCGCTCCTCTCCAGCTTCCTTGCATGGCCAAGGCCCCAGAGCCTGAGAGGGCGGGGGAGCTGAGATGCTCGATGCCTTTAAAAGGCGGCAGCAGCGGCGCGCTCTGCGTCTGGGCTGAGACTTCGCTTCCAAAATAGGCAAGAGCTGGGAGTCCGCGCGCCCGCGGGAGGAGGGAGAGAGGAGGGAGGAGCGTGACGTCATTGGGACCCCCCTCCCCCGCCCTCCGTGATCAGGGAGGGGAGGAGAGTGGAGCGGAGGGCGGGCGCTGCAGAGAAAGGGGGGAGGCGGGCAGCACGAGCCCTGGGAGAGACCTGAGAACATGGAGTCTAGAATGTCAGAGCTTAGAACACTGAACGTGGAATGTCAGGGAGAGAAGGTGTCCCGAGGAATGTCCGCTCTAGGACAGAACAGGGAACGCAAGTGGAATTCCAGAATCGGGAACTAGAGCATTAGATGGCTGGAGTCGGGAGGGACTTGGGGATTGTCTAATCCCATGACCGGTCCCTCCTTTTAGAGGTGAGCCGAGCCTGAAGATGCCCACTGAGGCTGGCTCTCCACTACCCCACCGTGCGCAGGCAGCTGGGCCCGAAGGACGTGGTGTCACCGTTACTAGGCTGACTGCCTCCCTGGACCACCTCCTCAAACCGGGGAAGGAAAAAGAGGGCAGGGGACGACTGCCAGCCGAGTCCAGACTGCTTCCAGCGGCTCTTTTCCGCTCTGTAGCCCTGGGCTCATGTTATGGGTCTAACCATCAGCTCTCCGTACCTGATTCCTGGATTTCCACATCCAGCCCTAGTCTCTCTAGTCCCACATCACCACCTGCCTGCCTTCTGGGCATTTCAACTTGACATGCAGCAGGCATCTCGAACTCAACAGCAAATGCAGAAAGTGTTATCTTTCCCACACAGGGTAATGGTGATAAAGTTCAGGAAATCAGAAACGCAACCAGGAGAGGAATAAAAGTGGATTAACCCAGACCGCTCGCCAAAATGGAGAGCCAGGGGAAGTCACCAATGGGAGCAGAGAGCTGGCATGGCAGATGGATGTCCAGCAGGAGGAGGCTCTCTCCAAAATAGAGGTTTTTCGTGGTTCTCCCCCAATTGCTAGCCCCCTGCTCCATCAACCTCCATCTATTTTGTATCTATTTGTACATGCCTCTTTCTGTACACATCATTGTTTCTTCCATCTAGACCTTACCAAGTACAGGAATGGACCCACTCTTTATTCCTGTCCAGCATTTGTGCTTGATGCATATGAAGAGGTTACCCATAAAGAGGGTGAGGGTTGCTCTGGAGACCCCAAAATACCAACCCGCCAGGTCCTGCAGACTGAATTCGACTCAAGTCTTCTCAGCTAAAGTTTATTAAAAGTTCGATTGCAATAGACACAGAGTAAGTCTGTGCTAGATCATTCTATGGCACAATCACTGTTCTATAGCGCTCTCACTCTTCCAGAGCGAGCTCACAGATGGGGTCTCATATACTGAAGGTTGTGGGTGGAATCTAGGGGTGGTCTAGGAGAGGAGTTTGGGGGAGGGTCTTAGGAGGAGTTAATGGGGTCAATGAGTGATTAAGGGTGGGAAATCGCTGGAGGCTACAGACGGGACATTCGTGGGCTAGGTCTGTTCAAGGGTGTATTGATATTTTGATGGGCTCTAGGGTGGGAAGTAGAAGAACAATGGAAGGCTAAGCTGGTAACTAGCCTAGAGTTAGTAGCTAGTAGTTAGTAACTAGGCTAGAAGTCTGGGCCCAGCCACAATGTAAGGCTTATTGCCTCATGCAAATGCCTCATCAAATGAGATGATTTAATCAGAGTTCAAGGGGGTTCCCAGAGCCTGTACCTCAAGGACTCAAGGAGAGCTAGAGGGGTCTCCCAGAGCCCATACCTCATCACATAGTTGACATTTAAGAACTGCTTATAAATGGATTGTTATCCTCTCTAGTCCAGGACTCTATGCCTTTTGGTGTGACCTAAGGTCCCATGAGCTTTTCCTGGTGGCCCTAGTAGACTGCTAACTCAGACTGACTTGACAATCCACAAAATCCTCCAGATCTTTTTCATGGACACTCTGGTGTGGAACTTGTGCCTCCCTCTTCTTCTATTTGTGAAGTTGATTGTTTGGACCCAAGTCTGAGACTTTACATTTATTCCTAACAAATTCCATCTTAACAGATTTAGTCCAACATTGTAGCCTGTCAAGATCTTTTTGGGTCTTGACTGTTATCAGTTGTTTTTGTTCAGGTGTTTCAAGCTCTTTGTGACCTCATTTGGGGTTTTCTTGGCAAAGATTCTGGAGTGGTTTGCCATTTCCTTCTCCAGCTCATTTTACAGGTGAGGAAACTGAGGCAAACGGGGTTAGGTGACTTGCCTAGTGTAGCAGCAAGCACCCCAATATCCCTAGGGTGACTGCCAACACAGGTTCTTAGATCTGCTTTTCAAAAGGAAAGCAACTCAAAATGGGTTAACAAGCTTACTTTAATCAAACAAACATACATTACCTAGTTCAGGGGAAAAAGGTCAGCACCCCGAACTTCAGAGTTACAGAACTTACAGATCAGACAGGCTTCCAAACTGTCCCAACATTACATGCATCAATACCAAATCACAGTTACCAGAGAGGGAAGCATCAACATCTGGGTTTTCAAAGCCGGGGGGCTCTCAACAACGGCTTCCCAGAGTCTCATCTGGTCAAATCACACAACACTTCTCAAAGTGAGCCCCAAAGCAAAGCCTCTCCTCAGGGCTTATATAGCCTTCTCTTGGCTCAGAGAATGTAACAACCTCCTTGACCCACTGCCCAATCACAAAGTATCAAGGTGTGGGCTTTCCTGAAAAACAAGCCTCCCACCACAGGCTCCAGGTGCACTTAAGCTAGGGGCAGGGAAGATCTTTAAATCTGCATTTCCATTACATTCGGCCCCAAGATCTTTCTTGCCCATAGCATACACAATTTACATTTGAATTAGCACTAAACATCTCTTAGGTCACATTTTCCAGGTACATAAGAAAATCACAATATAATCTCAAAATACAATAGTCCAAGTCTTCCACTCATGGGGCAAATGTTAACTCAGTCACTTATCCGTAAAATCAAAAAATAGTCACTCTTAAGTTAACTCAATCAGTTACATCAGTTTTCAAAGTTACAAGTCTTCCACTCATGGGGCAAAGTCTTGATTAACTCAATTAGTCTCTTATCTGTAACAATATCTCAAAGTACAATTAGTCACTTATTCAGTAAAAGTCTTACTAAGCATGCCCATAGCATAGACGGTTTACATTTCAATTATCACTAACCATCCCTTAAATCATATTTTCAAGGTACATCTAAAGTTACCAAAGTGGCCACTGGGTCTTAAACAAAGTACATTGCATTTTCACATCAATTCACAAAATACAAAGCATTATCACATAAAGTTCTCTTGGGAGGAGGAGGGTGTCCTTCCCACAACACTGCTCCAGCCCCTGCTTCCAAGTCCAGAGAGGGAGCTGGGCAACAAAACCAAAGTGGGGTCCTTGGGGTCCATGGCACTTCACCCCACCCACCAGTCACAAGTCCATCCTCCCCCTCGGTCCCAAACTGTGGGATGCAACAAGGAAACACATTCAGTGCCCCTGCTTTGCCACACAGTCCTTATCTTGTCCTGTGGCTGAACTCCAAACTCCTGGGTTCCTTCTCCTCCAGCAGAAGGCAGCAGCTCCAGGCTTCTCCACAGGTCTCCATGCAGGCAGCTCACCATTCCTGCTCTCAGCTCAGTGAAGTCAGCATGCAGGCCGTTCCTCTCTCCTGCTCCATGGCTCCACAGAATCACAGCTACCACAACTGGGAAACAAACAATTATCCCAGCCCCCATACTTTCCTTTTACTCAGCAAATCCCATCCTCGTCGCCATTTTGTAGCAGCAAGCACCCCAATATCCCTAGGGTGACTGCCAACACAGGTTCTTAGATCTGCTTTTCAAAAGGAAAGCAACTCAAAATGGGTTAACAAGCTTACTTTAATCAAACAAACATACATTACCTAGTTCAGGGGAAAAAGGTCAGCACCCGAACTTCAGAGTTACAGAACTTACAGATCAGACAGGCTTCCAAACTGTCCCAACATTACATGCATCAATACCAAATCACAGTTACCAGAGAGGGAAGCATCAACATCTGGGTTTTCAAAGCCGGGGGACTCTCAACAACGGCTTCCCAGAGTCTCATCTGGTCAAATCACACAACACTTCTCAAAGTGAGCCCCAAAGCAAAGCCTCTCCTCAGGGCTTATATAGCCTTCTCTTGGCTCAGAGAATGTAACAACCTCCTTGACCCACTGCCCAATCACAAAGTATCAAGGTGTGGGCTTTCCTGAAAAACAAGCCTCCCACCACAGGCTCCAGGTGCACTTAAGCTAGGGGCAGGGAAGATCTTTAAATCTGCATTTCCATTACACCTAGGGTCACACAGCTAGTAAGTGTCTGAGGCCAGATTTGAAGTCAGGAAGATGAGTCTTCCTGCTTTTAGGACCAGCACTCTATCCACTGTGGCACCTAGCTTTGAACTGTTATCTAGAGATCAATAACACTCCCAGCTTTATGTTATCTGAAATTTGATAAGCTTTTGCTTTAATCCAAGTCATAAAAATCCCCAGGCACTCCTCTAGAGACTTCTTTCCAAGGTGACATAGAACCATTAATGACTACAACTTGAATCTGTCTATTCAACCAGTTTTGAGCCCACCTATAATTGAACCTAATTGTCCAGCCCACATCTCTTAATCTTGTCTATGATGGAGACATTATCAAAGGCTTTGCTAAACAGTAATTGTCTGATCTGCCAGTGTAGAAATCCTATGAATGAAAAAAGTAAGGTTAGTCTAGCATATCCTGTTCTTTATTTTTAAAACATTTTTGTCCAAAAAAACCCGCCAAAAACATTTTTGTTTTACTTTTATTGAAACCTATTGATGTATTCCTTTCATTGCCAACTATCTCTCCACACCCTACTCAATGAGACATCCTTTGTAACAAATATTATTTTTTTAAAAGAGGGGGAAAAGCAGTTCAGTAAAACCAACCAGAATAGCAACCCCATTTTTTTTTACTTTTTTTTTTTTTTTTAAAGCAATAGGGGTTAAGTAACTTGCTCAAGGTTACACGGTTAGTCATTATTTATGTGTGGGTGCTCATTTTCTGAGGCCGGATTTGATCTCGGGTCATCCCAACTCCGAGGCCGGTGCTCTTATTCACTGCGCCACCTAGCCACCCCTTTAGGGCAATTGGGGTTAAGTAACTTGCCCAAGCACCTAGCCGCCCCTTTAGGGCAATTGGGGTTAAGTAACTTGCCCAAGGTTACACGGCTAGGTTTTTTTGTTTGTTTGTTTGTGTGGATTAAGTGTCTGAGGCTGGCTCGGAACTCAGGTCCTTCTGATTCCAGGGCCAGCGCTCTATTCACTGCGCCACCTAGCCGCCCCCAGCAACCCCATTTTTAACGCGCTATACATCATTACAGGTGCCCAGGCCTCTCTTTGCCCAGCTCTGCAAAGATAAGGGAGGAGGTGCATTTTTTGAAAAGATTGAAAGTGTGAAGCTGGCCAGGACCACACTGGTCATTATAATGACAGTTGAGACCTTTTGTTCCTTCTGTTTACATTGTTGTAGACATTGTGATATTGTTTCTTAGTTCTAATTACTTTTCTCCTCATTGGTTCAGGTAAGTTCACCCTTCTCTGAATTCTCCATATTCATTATTTTTTATAGCAAAGTAATATTCCATCATGTTCATGGACCATAATTTGTCTAGCAATTCTCTAAGCAATACTTTCTAATTGGTTTCCAATTCTTTGCTTCCACCAAAAGGGCTTCAATGATTGCTTTGCTGTCTATGACACCTTTCTGTCTGACTTCCTTGGGATATGTGTCCATCGGTGGCTTCTCTCTCTAGGTCAAAGGACCCAAACAAAGGAAGCACTATGATGGACCCCAGAGTTGGAGGATCTGGATTCGAATCCTACCTTTGATGCTGACTTAACTCTCTGGGCCTCAGTTTTCTCATCTATAAAATGAAACAGTTGGACTAGATAACTTCTGAAGGTCCCTTCGAGATCCATTATGATCTATGAATTTTAGTCACTTTTGAAAAGTCAAATTCCAAACTGCTTTCCAGTAGAGCTAGATCAATTCACAGCTCCACCTACTGGTTAATGGGAGTATTTGTCTTTCCCCAGCCCCTTCAGCATGAGCAGGTTTCTTCCTTTGGCATCATTTTGCTCAAGTCATCCAGGCTCTTTGGGATCACCACAGTGCCCATTGCCAGCTTGGCCTTGGATGCAGTTTCTCTTAAAGGTCACAGGCAGCTTATGATCTGTCATGGTGCAGCGAAGACCACATCCTTACTAGAACATGAGCCCCAGGAGGGCAGGGTCTATAAGTTAGCTAAACTGCACTCTCCCCCTCTCCCAGTTCCCAGCTCTGCCATTTTCTTGGTGGGGCATATCACAGAAGCCCTTCTAGGCTCATCTTTGCAGGCTTGCTGAACATTCTTCTCCTTTTTGCACCCTATGGACCAGCCAGAGGCACACCGGTAAATGTTTAACAGGCCACTCTCGAAAGGGAAAAAGAACAGAAACAGTAGCATGACACAATTTAAGTCCAACCTCATATTCATTTTCTCTATCACTTTCTTAAATTGAGGTAATCAACAAGATAATAAATCAAGCCCCGATTTGAAGCATTTGCTGATTTCCAAGGAGCAAATGCTCAAATGAAAATTTAATAATTGGCTCTCAACTGTGTTCTACCTGGCTCCAGCACACAGTTGGCTCCTGCCAAAATGGCTTATGACCTCTTATCCAAATGACATTCTGTGCACTGGAAAGACCAAGGATTTGAAGCCAGAGGACTCGAGTTCAAAACTTAGATCTGCTACTTATTACGGATGTGACCTTGGGTAAGTCAATCAGCAGCCTGAGCTTTGGTTTCTTACAGGTAAAATGAATGAGCTTAACTAGCTAGCCTAATGCTAGCTTTAAATACTAGCACTATTTATTTTTTCTTAAATACTAGCTTTTTTTAGATTTAAAAAATCTCTACTCATTCATCCCTGTGCCTTTGCCAAGGTTTGTTCCCTATTCTGGGAATGAATTTCCTCCCATTTTTGCTTTTAGGATTCCTAACTCCTTCAAAGCTCAAGCCCAAAGGCCACCTCCTACCAAACGTCTACCCTGACTCCATCAGTCAGTCAACAAGCGTTTATTAAACACTCACAGTGTGCTGGGCATTGTGCCAAATGCTAGAATACTAGGAAAGGCAAAAATGGTTCTTGCCCTAGAGGTCACCACATCCTAATTCCTAGTGCCCTCACCCCCCCCCCCCCAAAATCATTTTATACATTTTGTGTTCATTTGGCTGGGTTATGTTTTTTCTCCTGAAATTCAGTCCTGAATTCTTCAGGTCAGGGGCTATTTTCGTCTCTGTCTTCAGAATCCCAGTGCCTCGCACACAGTGGGTGCGCATGCTGAGTGCTTGTTTAATGAAGGAATTCATGGAGGAATGGCTTCTAGCTGTCATTGGGTCCTTACTACGTTCCTCCCCTGATAGCCAGCCTCAGTCTCCCAGAGCTGGTGACACATACTAGGATCCCTGAGGTCTAAAGCCCTCTCTCGTCGCCCCTCCTCTCCTCCTCTCCCAGGGGACCCAAAGGGCCCCACGGCTACCTGCCTCTGTCTTCCCCAACAGGTCAATTGCCGTTCAAACTGTAAACATCTGAGTTCATGGAGAAGAGCAAAGCAGAGGGGGATGTGATCTGGGCGCCACCCTGTGGTCTCTACAGGAACTGCAGACAGTGGAGCTGATTCTGCCGCACCTTTCCCAGTCTGTGAGGAAGATGACAGGTCTAGGAATTGATGGTGCCTTTTTCATTGATATAGGGACTTCCAGGTGAGGAAACTCTCTCTACTAACACAGATCAGCACCTTCTCTGCAACATCGAGTTTGGAGAGTTGCCTAGAGCACAAAGCTAAGTGTGTGCCAAAACAGAGTCCTGGGTGGGAATAGGAGAACCAGCCTGGGCTCTGGAGAGTCTGGGGTAGCCTGGGCCAAGGAGGCAGCCATGACCCTGGGAGCCCCAGTGCTGAGAGTCCTCAGTCTCTCAGGAGACCACCCACGGTGTCTCAAGGACAGAAGACAAAAGGACAAGACTGAGGAAGACTGGAGTCATTCCCACCCAGGAAGATAGTTAGTGGTGTAAGGGGGTGGATGGGAAGAGAAGCCTTAGAGCAGGGAAAAGGGAAACATAGTCCAAATGGCAGAACCCTGCAAGGACACACAGCTCAGGGCTAATCTGGAAAAGCAAAGAGGCATCCTTCAAAGGGCATTGGAATCAAAAGATCTGGGTTAGAATCCTGACTGCCACTTATTACTGGTGACCTTGGGAATGTCCCAGCCTCTCCAGACTTCACTATAAAATTGAAGGGAGGAAGGAGAGTGGCCCAGTGAATACACACATGCACTACACACGCCAGACTCAGAACTTACTCTCTCAACCCTAATTGACACTAATTAGCACCTAGTTAGTCAGATCCCAAGAACTAAGCAGCTAAATCTCCTCATTTGTCCCTAGGGTTGTCTTTCTGATGCAATGGGCAATAGAAAGGGAAGGAAATAAGCATTCATGTAGCACTTACTGTGTGCCCCCAGATCCTCATAACAACCTGGGAAGGTAGGTGCTACTGTTGGCTTCATTTTACAGCTAGAGAAACTGAGGCAAATAGAAATCAGGTCATATAAGTGTCTGAAACTAGATTTGAACTCACGTCTCAGCTAGCTGAGCTTTGAGCCCCCACCAGTGTGCACCCTCTCATGTTTGTCATGGCATATATGTATTTATATATAAACATTATATATATATATATACATATATATATAGCTAACAGCTATTTATATATATAATTTTATATATACTATATATCTATATCTATATACATACACACACACATATCAATTAGCCAGACTTAATTTGCTTTTAGAAAGAGGTATAAACTAAGGTATTATGTAACCCCACTCACAAATCTATGATACCTCAACCATCAATACACACAGAGTCTAGGGGAAGTTAAGCATAATCTTAGTCTCCAGAGCATGAGGATAATCCATAGCTCTTGTAAGTCCTTCTGCTGGAGTTGTCAAGATTACTACAGCCTTAACTGTGGTGTAGGTTTTCTGCGAGGTTCTATGCAGAATCTCAAATCTGCTTTCCTCATCATGTCCCCTCTGTCCTGGGCTTCTGCCATCAACTACACTAGGGATGCTGCTAGCACACTTGGGAAAAAGTCCAAAGCTTCCTGACCTCTTAAAGATCAAGACAAAGAGTGGGGAGGTTGGAGGATTCTGAAATCAAGGCCCAGGATTTGTTCTCCCCTGTCCCCAAAGCAATTCCTTCTCAGTGGTTTATCTAGAATACCTTTTCTTCCCCTTTAGCAGGCATTCAACTCTTTGATTCCAATTAGTTTGATTGATATAACCAAGTGCCAGAGGGCATGGCCAAGTCCCTCATCCAATGTGACTAGATTGTATGACACATATAAGAAAATATCTGGGCCTTTGTTAATACCTGGTGAAGAAATGATGCGGGGGGCAGCTAGGTGGCGCAGTGAGTAGAGCGTCGACCCTGGAGTCAGAAGGACCTGAGTTTGGATCCGGCCTCAGACACTTAACACACACACACACACACACACACACACACACACACACACACACCCCTAGCTGTGTGACCTTGGGCAAGTCACTTAACCCCAATTGCCCTCCAAAAGTCAATAAAAAGAGAAATGATATGTATTGTAACCGGACATATCAGGGCATGCATCTTGATAGACGGGGTAAGCTGATTTGATCAATTTGCCCCATCAACCCTTACCCTCACAGATGTCTAAGGCAACTTCCATTTTTAAAGTTAATTTTTATTTTTTTAGTCAACAAAATCTGCTTTTTCTCCCTCTTACTCCACTCGCCATCTCCAGAAAGAAAGAAAAACAAAATCCCTAAAGCAAAACAAATTATTACACTGGCCAAGTCCCCAAAATTGTGTCAGTCTGCTGAGTCCATCCCCTCTTTACCAAGTTTCATCATGAAGTCTCAGGAATCATGATTGGCCATCGTGTGGCTTAGAGCTCCTAAGCCTTTCAAAGCTATTCATCTTCACTATATGAATCATTCAGATTCTGCTCACCTCACTTTGCGTCAGTTCATGGAAGTCTTCCCAGGTTTCTCTGAAACCACTGACTTCATTATTTCTCACCACACAATAGTGTTCCATTAGATTTATATGCTAGAACTTGTTCCACCACTCCCTGGTTGTTAGGTACCACCTCCCCCAACTTTCCAATTCTTTTTGCACATTAGTTAGGTTTGTTTTGCTCAGGATTAATCCTGCCCTTCATCTTCAGTCATTTCAGTTTTGTCCAACTTTTTGTGACCCCGTTTGAAGTTTTCCTGGCAAAGATACTAGAGTGGTTTGCCTTTTCCTTTTCCAGCTCATTTTACAAGACAAACAGGATTAAGTGATTTATCCAGGATCACACAGGTAGTAAGTATCTGAGGGCAGATTTGATCCTAGGAAGAAGAATCTTCCCAACTTCAGGCCCAACTCTCTATTCACTATGGCACCACTTAGTTGCCCTCCATTAATCAACCTTCCCTCCTGTTGCTCCTCTTCCCTTTCTCTCTATCTCTCTGTACCCATCTCTGTGTGTTTTTCCCTCCTTTGACCAGTAAAGTTCAAGTGTCATTCACTTCTCCCACCCCTTCCTCTTGGTTGTAGACCTCTCCCTGCACCAATTATGTGAGATAATGTTCCCACTTTTCCTATCCTCCCTTCTTCCCCTCCTTTCTACTTATCTTTTAATATAATCAGAACATACCAGGACTGTACCCAAGCCTTCTGTCAATGAGACTTCCTCTATGACCTCTAATCATAGAGTTCTAAAGGGACATGCGTGTTCTTTCCTTCTATCAGAATGTAAACAGCACACCCTTGTTTAGTCTCTCAGGATTGCTTGATCACGTTTGCCTTCTTGTGCTTATGTTTTTGTACTTCAAAGTTTTTCTGCAGCTCCAGTGTTTTCATCAAGAATATTTAGAAGTCCTCCCTCTCATTCAAAGTCTATTTTTCCACCATGGTTTTGTACTCTGTAAAATTATACCCTTATTGTCAGGGAAATGGATAGGAGGGATATTTTGTACCAACTGTTCTCACTTTGCCTTCTCAGTAAACCCCTTTTCTAAAACTTAATGGAGTTCAATTGGTTAATTAATAATGAAGAACACACTGGTGGGGACTTATGAGTAATAGTGTAGAAGTCACAACCTCTCAGATTGAACCCTAGAACCCTATAGTGTGTAATTAACTGGGAGTCCCAACCTATGAATGTGAGGGCAAGTTTGGGAAGCACCCTAGGGGTATAGGGGGTGTAAATGTTGGAGAAGAGCAGCTTCATGGTCAATGGCAATGGCATCACCTCTCAGTTACCTCTGGCCAAGGACTTCGGTGGCAACTTTACCTTTCCCCTCTCCCATGAACCCACACAAACAATCAATGATCTAGTTCAACAGATTCTTTCTTTGAGATATTTCTTGTCTTCATCTCCATCACCCACTATATGCAAGATCCTAAGCTCATCCCTTGGAAAAATGCTGATAACAGGATGGCATGTATGGGGTGTTCAGGGAAGATGAACCCCTTTGATGGGGGGGGCTGCTGAGCCCTTTTCACGGCTGCTCATCCATCTTTGGGCTCCACTTGTCACCCATCTCTCAGCTGAAGTTCCAAGTAACTGTAGCATCCCAGTGGCCACACCCCAGTCAAACCATCTTGACAGAAATGCTAGACCACGTTGAGGGTTACAGGGGCCTCAAACCCATCAGTGAGTTGGAGGGAATATGTGAAGACCTCCCCAGAAGGAATGGGCAGATAAGAACAGTTTACTCCACCGGCCATGAAGGTGCCTGAAGTAGGCAGTGCTTAGAGCCTGGTCAGACAGTGAAGATGTCAAGGTAGCCCACTGTGTCCTGGGCCATCGTCAGTCACCCTGACTTTGTCCTGCTGCTTGACTCCAATGAGTCTGGAAGAGAGAAAGAGGCTAACAACTTTGTCTAACTCTGCCTCACTTAAATCTAACTTACACACCAATAAAAAAGGTATTGAGATCAGACTTAGAGCTGGAAGGGCCTCCGACATCATGGGTTCCAATCCCCTCAACTTTCAGATAAGGAAACTGAGGCACACAGAGGTTAAGTGATTTGTGAGGGGTCACATAGCTAGTAAGAGTCTGGGTGGGATCTGAATCCAAATCTCCCTGACTACAAACTCAGCACACTCTCCGTTAATTAGATATGACAAAAACTCCAGCTTAGTTTATAGTCTAATTTGAGTGTGGGTGGGGACTGTCAGGAAGAAGGACAAACATATGTGTAACCATGATACAGGATTGGTGATGTCAATAGAAAGGAGGCATCGAGGCAGAGGAATGGGAGGAAGGAGAAGTCAGAATAATAGCAGAGCATTGCTGATGATGGCTGGGACTCATGGGGCATTCCAGGGTTTGCGAAGGCTGTTTCTTACCTCACTTGGTCGTCTACAAAGCTCAATGAGGCAGGGACTATTCTCAGCCTCATTATACAGAAAAGGAAACTGAGAGACAGGTTAAACGACTTGGCTGTAGACACATGGTAAGTGTCTAAAGGCCAATTAGAATTCAGGTCTTCCTCCCCCCATGTCCTGTGTTTTTTCCACTCCCTTTCAAGAGAAGACTTCCTGAAAGCAGAGACTGTGCCAGTTAGAGAGGATAGTCCATGACAGGCATGGAGAATGGCCTGAGCAAAGGCATGGAGGTGGGAGAGGACTGAATGACTCATTTCTTTGGGTTGGACCACAGTCTCCTAAAAGGAGAGCTCTCCAGCAGTAGGAGGGCCTTCCTCATGGGCTGGTGGGCTCCTCCTTCCCAGGGGTTTTCAAGCAGACTCAGGATGTTTGCTTCCCAAGGATTTTCTGTTATTGATGCCTTTCAGGAGCGGTTGGGACCCAATGTCAGATGAGCAGCCCGTGTCTCCCACCCCTGAAAGAAGCTACTTGGCATTATTCTCTAAAGATTTCCTGTGCATTTACATGTGTTGCAGGCTGTTTCCTTGAGAGCAAAAACTGTTCCATTCTTATCTTTGTATAATCTGCCCCTAGCACAGTGCTTGGCTTCATAAATGCTTACTGAGTGAAATTAATTGAGTGAAATTCTGAGATTCTGTGAATAGTATGATACAAGATAGCTTGGAGCCCAGGGGCAGAGCGCCTTGAATGCTAGGGTAAGGAGTTTATATTCTATCTGGAAGGTAATGGGGAGTCACTGAATGTGTTTAGTTCGGTGGCTTTTTAGGTAGAGGAGTAATCTACTCATAGGAGAATGATTCCAGCAGTGGCAGGAATGAAATCAGAGAAAGGAGAGCCTGGGGAGGAAGGCCTGGTAGGAGACTATGATAACACAACAGGTGAAAAGACCTCAGCTGGGCTATAACAGGGAAGCCTGGCCCTTGGGTCAAGTCCACCAAGGGGTGAAGTAACAGCTGGGACACAAAGGCCTTTAGGAAGGAAGGCAGGCCCTGTGAGAGGGAAGCTGTGGCCTCCAGCTCCCGCAGGGAGAGCTTTTGGAGAATCTGGAGGCCAGGGAATGGGGGCTGCCTCTTGGGGGCAGCATGCCCTTTCCCAATGTCAGAAGCCTGAGGCAAAGGCCTGTATATAGTTATACCTTGCTCAGGCCTAGGTATAACTTTAGCCTAAATAGCCCATCAGCTGTGAGTGATGAGATGAAATAGGGCCTAGCACTAGATAACACTAATAACTACCATTAGCACCGCACTTTAAGGTTTGTGCAGCTCCTAACAGACACCATGCCTTGTTTGAGCCTTGCAACAACCTTGGCCATAGGTGTTGTGGGGATTGTTGTCTCCATTCTCCAGATGAGGAAACTGAGGTTTCTAGAGGCTTGCCCAGGTAACACAGCTAACACAGACACACACACACACTGTCAGAGGCAGGATCTGAAGCCGGGTTTTCTTTCTTCCAACCACTGTACCTCCTGGAGCTGAGGGAGAAGGGAGAGCCAAAGGTGCTTCCCAAGCCTGCTCGATTGGGTGCTGTCCTTAGAAGCTGGGGAATTAGGGAGAGGGGTAGGTCCAGAGGGAAAGAGGATGAGCTCAGTCAGTGTGGGTGGAGGTAATGGGTTGGCAGGTGGAAATGCAGGATCTCCTCCTCCCTTCCTACTTCCATCCCCCCAGCTCAGCTGAAACTACTGTCTCCAAAGTCACCATTGATCTTTTAATTACTCAATCTAATGGGTTTTAGTCAATCCGAATCCTTCTTTGGGAAGCTAGGTGGTGCCATAGTGGATAGAACTCCACACCTGGAGTCAGGAAGACCTCGGTTCAAATCCAGCCTCAGACATTTACTAGCTGTGTGACCCTGAGCAAGTCATTTTGCCCCATTTGCCTCTGTTTCCTTATCTGTAAAAGGAAGTGGAGAAAGAAACGGCAGACCATTCCAGTATCTCTGCCAAGAAAACTGCGAGTAGGGCCATGGAGAGTTGGACAGGACTGAGATAACTTGACCTCTCTGAAGCACTCGGCACTATTGACCGTCTCTTTCAGTCTCTATAATGTTATTCTCTGTTACTTTGTAGAACTAGAAAAAATAATAATAAAATTTATTTGGGGAAACAAAAAGTCAAAGGCAGCTAGGAGGTGCCATAGTGCACAAAGCACTGGACTTGAAGTCAGAAAGACCCGAGTTCAAATCCAGCTTCAGATACCTACTAACTGTGTGACTCTGGGCAAGTCAGTTTTCTCATCACACACACACACACACACACACACACACACACACACACACACACACACACACACGCATCTGTTGGGTGAATCAAGTGAGATAATAACCGCAAAGTATCTGGCACATAGTCAGTGTTAGGTGTTATTACTAATGTTACCTGGAGTCAGGAACACCTGAGTTCAAATGTTACTTCAGACACTTACTGGTCATGTGACCCCCAGGCAAGTCACCTAGACTCTCTGTGCCTGCTTCCTCATCTATAAAGTGAGGATAGAAGCCATCCCTACCTCTCAGAGCAGGCATGAAGATCAAATGAAATGTCATAAACCATCCTTCACAACTCAGTGAGCCGCACTGGCCGTGGGGCTTGCTTGGCAAACATGCTGGACTGGTTTGCCATTTCTTTCTCCAGTTTATAAATCTTAAATGCTATAGAAATGCCAGTTATCATTAATTCAGAATCACAGGAAAAAATAATTTTTTAAATTGGAAGAAAAAGTTTAATATTACAAGAACTCAAATTTTACTACAAATCAGTAATTTTTAAAATTCTCTGATGCTGTTAAAAATAGAAAAGTTCATCAAACAGATTAGATGCACAAGAAGCAGACCCAATCAGTACTAATAGCATTGTGTTCAATAAACCCAAAGACTCCAGTTTCTGGAATGGGACAAAAAACAGACGGGAAAAGCAGAATACTATCCAGCAGAAATTAAGTTTAGACCAGCATCTCTAAGCATCTGCCACAATACATTGTACATGGATACAGGACTTGGCTAAAAAACACATTATAAACACACCAGAAGGGGTGGCTAGGTGTCGCAGTGAATAGAGCACTGTCCCTGGAGTTCGGAGGACCTGAGTTCAAATCCAGCCTTAGACACTTAACACAAAAAACTAGCTTGTGACCTTGGGCAAGTCACTTAACCCCAATTGCCCTACCTTCCCCCCTCAAAAAAAAATTGAATAAAAGGAAAATAAATAAATAAATAAATAAAATAAATACACCAGAACGGTAGTTGGCAAATCTGACCCCATGCCTACTTCCATACAACCAGTGAGCATTTACATTATTAAGTAAACTAAAGCTTTATTTTAAGATATAATGTAGAGCCCTGCCCTAGAGAGCCAGGGAGGGAAATACCCTAATCAGCTATGAACAGAAGAGTTGTTGACCAAATAAAGGATGGAGAGTATCATAGAAAATAAAACAGCTAAATCTGGTTACATATAATTGAAGGGGTTTGGGTTTTTTCATAAACAAAAGCAACTGAGAGAAAATTAGAAAGGAAATTGCTGGGAAAAGGTTTTTGCAGCAAAGTCCTCTGATACAGGTCTAATATCCCAAATATATAAGGAACTAATGAAAATATATAAGAATTTTTTTTTAGCCTCAAGGCCGCCTGACCTGCCGAGGCTAGAGGGATGTCAGGAGAGTAGATCACCAGCAGCTGTGGCAATTTCCAGATCAACCCATAAATGCCAAAGATAAAGTGAGAGGGTGGAGGTCCTGGGGTGTGTGACCAGTGAGGCAGAGTGTGTGGAGGCTTCAGAGAGGGCAGCCAACTAATACCTCTGGCAGCTGAGAAAACCCCAGCAATTTGGGACAAAGTTCTCCTCTCTGAAAACAGAGCTCTACTGTGGTAAAAAGCTCAAAAGTCAATTGAGTGGCAACGTGAGCAAGCAAAGGAAGCAAAGCAAGCACAGCAATCCAACTTTGGATTCCTTTTTTGGGGGACAAAAAGGATCAAAGCATGGAATAGGAGGAAGACAATGAAGTCAGAACTCCTGCTTCCAAGAAAAATGTAAATTGGTTACAGGCCATAGAAGAGCTTAAGAAGGATTTTGAAGACCAAATAAGAGAAGTGGAGGAAAAATTGGGAAGAGAAATGAGAATGACTCAAAAAAATCATGAACAACAACCTAACTGGAGAAAATAACACCTTAAAAAATAGACTAACTCAAATGGCAAAAGAGGCTCAAAAAGTCAATGAGGAGAAGACTGCCTTAAAAAGCTGAATTTGCCTGATGGAAAAAGAATCTCAAAAGCTCACCTAAGAGAATCATTCCTTCAGAATTAGACTGGAGCAAATGGAAGCTAGTGACTTTATGAGAAACCAAGACACTATTAAACAGATCGAAACAAATGAAAAAATAGGAGGCAATGTGAAATATCTTATTGGAAAGACCACTGACCTGGAAAATAGATCCAGGAGAGATAATTTAAAAATTATTGGACTACCTGAAAGCCATGATCAAAAAAAGAAACTAGAAATCATCCTTCAAGAAATTCTCAAGGAAAATTGCCCTGATGTTTTGAAACCAGAGGGCAAAATAGAGGTTGAAAGAATACACCTATCGCCTCTTGAAAAACATCCAAAAAAGAAAACTCCTAGGAATATTATAGCCAGGTTCCAGAGCTCCCAGATCAAGGAGAAAATACTACAAGGAGCCAAGAAGAAACAATTTGAATATTGTGGAAACACAGTCAGGATAACACAGGACCTGGAAGCTTCTACATTGAGGGATTGAAGGGCTTGGAATATGATATTCTGGAGGTCAAAGGAGCTGGGATTAAGACCAAGAATCACCTACCCTGCAAAACTGAGTATAAGTTTCAAGGGAAAATATTGTTATTCAATGAAATAGAGGACTTTCAAGCATTCTTGATGAAAAAACCAGAGTTAAATAGAAAATTTGACATTCAGATACAAGTAGCAAGATAAGCATGAGAAGGTAAACAGAAAAGAAATCATAAGGAACTTAGCAAAGTTGAACTACGTACATTCCTACATGGAAAAATGATAATTGTAACTTATGAAACTTTTCTCAGTATGAGAATAGTTGAAGGGAATATAAATGTGTGTGTGTGTGTGTGTGTATAGGAGGGTATATAGGCATATGAATACCTATGTAAGTGTGTGTATATATGTGTACAGGTATACATAGACAGAGGGCACAGGATCAATTGAATAGGAAGGGATGATACTTAAAAGGTGAAATTGAGAGGTGAGAGAGAAATATAATGAGAGGAGATGGGGAGAGACAGAATGGGGTAAATTATCTCATATAGAAGAGGCAAGGGAAAACTGTTACAATGGAGGGGAAGAACAGGAAGGCAAAAGGGAATGGGTCAACCTTACTCTCATTGAATTTGGTGTCGGGAGGGAACAACATAAACACTAAATAGGGTATCTCACCCTACAGGAGAGGGTGGATGATGGAGGGGAGGGCAGGTTGGGGGGAGGGAAGTTAGAAGCACACACTTTTGAAAAGGGACAGGGTCAAAGTAGGGAATAGAACAAGTGGAAGAGAGATAGGATGGAGGGAAATATAGTCAGTCTTTCACATTATTTCCCCTTTGGAAATATTCTGAGTAGCTACACGTGTACAACCCATATTGAATTGCCTATCTTCCCAGTAAGAGTGGGTGATTAGAGAGGAAGGGAAAGAATCTGGAATTCAAAGTTTTAAAATCAAATGTTTAATACACACACACATATACATACATATATATATATATATATATATATATATATATTTACATGCAACTGGGAAATAAGATATACAGGCACTGGGGTATAGAGATCCATCTTGCCTTACTGGAAAGTCGGAGGGGGGGATGGGAGAGGATATAGGAGAGAGCAGATTAGGGGAGGGGGTATACAATGGGATCACTGTTTTGGGATGGTGGGTAGGGCAAAGATGGGGAGAAAATTTGTAACTCAAAATCTTATGGAAATGAATGATGTAAACTAAAAATAAATATAAAATTTAATTTTAAAAAATGATCACTAGAAAAAAGAAAATATATGAGAATGGGTCATTCCCATAGATAAATTGTCAAGTGATAAAAATGGGCAGTTTTCTAAGGAAGATAAGGTATCAGCAATATGAGAAAATGTTCCAAATCATTAATTACAAAGGAAATGAAAAGTAAAGCAAATCTGAGGCTCTACCTCATACTTTTTCAGATTGACAAAGATGATAATTCACAAGCATTTATGAAGTGCTAACTGTATGCTTGGTGTCTATGCCTGCATTAAAGGGTGAAGATACAAAGAAAAAATAAAAATGGGAAAATGACCACCACCAGAGGGGATAGGATGTATTCTAATGCACCACTGGAAGAATTGTGAATGGATCTCATGATTTGGAGGACTCTGGAACTCTACCCAAAAGTCATTCAGTTGAGTATACTCATTGACCCAGTAATCTCTCTACTAGGTCTACTCACCAAACAGATCAAAGTCAAGGGCAAAATATCCATATGTACAAAAATATTCATAGCAGCTCTTTTTGTTGTAGAACCTGAAACAAATGAGATGCCTGTAAAGTGGGGAATGGTTAAACGAATGACACATGAGTAGAATGGAATATTATTGCACCATAAGAAACAAAGAAGAGATAGATTCAGAGAACCCAATGATGATTTGTATGAACTGATGTAGAATAAAGTGAAGAGGAGAACAATGTATAAGATGAATGGCTACAACACTGAAAAGAGAAACAAATTTGAAAGTCTTAGATACCATGATCAAGGCAATAACTAAACCATGAGTGCAAAGGACAGATGGTGATGCCTGCTTCCTACTTCCTGATGGAGGGGCCATGGATAAGAGGTTCAGCAAAGCTTAAATATCCTTATTCCAAACAGGTTGATATTTGGATTTATTTTGCTTAACTAGGTTTATTTGTTTGTCATTGTGGGCTTTGTTTTGGCACGACGTAAGGGGGATAGTCAAGTCAATCAGTCTTTATTAAGTACTTTCTCTGGATCAGGCACCTTCAAGAACCTTATATTCTAATGGGAGAAGAGAATGCTTAAGAAGAAACTGAAGATAAAGGGTAGAGAGGAATTGACCTATCAGAAGAAGGGACCATAGGGGTTAAGGATCTTCCCAGGTGAGGATAATGGAACTTGATGGAGAAAGAAGTTCAGAGAGTCAGGAATGGAGCCCAGAGAGAGATGGAGGAGTGGGAGTGAGTGGGGGTGGGGCTGGGGGTGGGGGGACAAAGGAAAGTACAGCCTGTCAATGAAACATTTTTTAAATGCACAGAAGGGAACAGAAGGTTCAGACACAGAAGGAAGGCAGAGACTAGCAAAAAGTTTGGGAACTAACATGTTGAATTTATTATCTATTTTTAAAAACTGTACATAATCCAGGGAAAAGAAGGAAAATGAAATAAAACAGAGATATGTAGCTCCAGCTACATATACAAATTAATTTCCAGGGGAAGGGCACTAGCAATTAGAATGAGGAAAGTCTTCCTATAGGAGGGGATGTTTGAATGAAGATTTGGAGGAAGCTAGGGATTATAAACAGGGAGATGAGGAGAGAGAGCATGCCAGGCATGGGACTAGGGGAGAAGATGAGGAGCAGCCCAGGCTGTCACCATAATGGAGACTGGGGGATGACATCCAGAGAACTAAATTATAGAGTCATATAGTAAAGAGCTTTCAAAGTCAAACCTGAAGGGAGGAGTTTGTATTTGGTTCCAGAGGCAGGAGACTAGAGGAGGTCCCTATAGCTTTGCAGCTATTCTAACAAAAGTTTGACTGATATATTGCTTTCCCCTTAGTCTGACCTCTAAAGCTGTCCACCCAAGCATGGACTGGGACCACTCCAACTCTCTCCAAGAGAGCCCAAATGTTCAAGGGGAGCAACAACTACAAATCAGGCCTTGATCTATTGCTTTTGGTTGACTGTCTAGACTTAAGACAGCTAGGTGGTGCAGTAGTTAGAGTGCAGGGCCTGGAGTCGGGAAGACTCATCTTCATGAATTCAAATTTGGCCTCAGACATTTACTAGCTGTGTGACCCTGGGCAAGTCACTTAACCCTGTTTGCCTCAGTTTCCTCATCTGGAAAATGAGCTGGAGAAGGAAATGGCAAACCTCTCCAGCATCTTTGCCAGAAAAACTCCAAGTGGGGTCATGAAGACTGGGACACAACTGAAATGACTGAACAACAATGGTCTATGGAAAGGAAAAAAAGGAAAATGATATTCTTGTAACAAATATGCATAGTCAAGAAAAATCAGTTTCCACATTGACCACGCCCAAAATATGCATCCCTTTGGGGATATTTAGTCCATCACCTTGCTGCTAGGTGGGTCAAATTCTTTATCATTGGTCCCTTGGAATTATGGCTACTCATCAGAGTTCTGAAGACTTCCCGAGGTTGTTTTGTTCTGTTTTTACAATGTTGTTGTATAAATCACACACAGCTATATTACTAAGTAAGGTTGGCAGGTGATGCTATCTGACAAGGTTGGCTGGATAAAGGAACCAAAACCCACAGCTACTTGTTTCTCTGGCTCCCCATCTTTGAACAACAGATTCTTTCTCCATGGCTCCCTTCACCCAATCCCCGGATATGACTTTCCCTGGGTCCAGAGTCCAATACTCCCACCCTCCTTCAGGAAAAGCAGGAAGTTTTTGAATTGCCTAGAAAGGAAGAAAAGATAGAGTGAACTTCTGAAGCCTGCCTCTTTACCCAAATTTGTTTATTCATGACTCAATAGCCTTGGGGCATAGTTGGTCCTGAGTCACTTAACTAGCCTCTTTGGCTATTGAAGTGCTCATAAGAGTTAATTTAAAAAAATCAAAACCATAAAACTCACTCATATTATAACTCATGCAAAGAACTCTAGCTATTTAGACTGGGATTCAAACCTCATCCTGTTTTGTTCTGTGAACTATAAGCTACTCCCCGAACTCTTCCATTGCAACCCTCTCTGTACATAATTAAGAATAATGGAGATAACAGAGCAGTTATGACTAGACAGGACTTTATATTAGAAAATCAGGAACTAACAACTTAAAGAGCAGGGTACTTTGTAAGAATCTCTAACATCTGCAGACAGCAGTAGAGAAGCAGTGTGTCCCCTTGGTAATCTCAGCTCTAGTCTGTTTCAGCCACACGTCCCTTCTCAGCAGCTGTACTGGGTGGGAATCAACAACTGGGAATTTCTAGCCATCTCCATTCCAAGCACCTGCCCAGCCTGAGCATCTCCCTAACCAGTCTGCCACCCTTGCCCACCATCACCACCATGGGCCCCACTTTTTCATCTTGAAACTGAAACTAAATGTTCCCAGTAGCCTCTGCTCATTACCTCTCCCCACTTCCAATGTTCTATATTGTGATCTGGGAGGTTCCAATTCAACCCTTAGAAACTCAACTACCTTCATGTATTTCTCCCTCTGGTTACATTAGGATTTGTGTGGGTATTGGAAATTCATTTATGTAACGAGAGAGTAGCAAAAGCTGAAAATCTTTGGAAGCAAAAAGATAGACATTGAAAAGCAAAGGGGGGAAGGTTTCCTGGGAAAATAGTCTATTCCCTGCCCTAAAAATGCAGGAGATTGGAGCTACCTGAGCAGCATATGAAGAATCCAGAAAGATGAATGTGACTCCAGGTCACAGCTTTCCAATATGTCCACTTTGTTCCTAGGGGCCCATCTACATAAGATTCCCAGAGGATGATGGGAATAAAAAAAAAAAAACAACTAAACTGTAATGAATCATTCCAAGGCAACATGGCACTAAGGCTCATCAAGTGAAGGGGCTTTGAGGAAGGAAGAATCCTCCAAAAAGCCATCCTTCCAGCCTGGAAATAACAAGCAAACCCTGAGAGAGTCAAAGGGAAGAACTGGCCAAGGTGCTGCTCTAGCAGAGAGAGCTTTGGGCTACTCCAGCTCTGAAGATAATGGTCCGATAGCACCCACTATCCCCCAACCCTGCCAATGACTGAAAGTGAAAAAAAATGAAGATTGTGGCTGGGAGACCAGGATAGTGTCCTGTCATCCTGCTTAAGAAGGGCCAGAGGCAGGTTTGGGTCCTTCCAGCTGAAACATCATACCCTAAGGGGAACACCTAGGTGGGGCAATGGACAGTGTCAGGAAGACCTGAGTTTAAATTTGGCCTTAGACATTTATTAGCTGTGGGACCTAGGCAAGTCACTTAATTTCCATCTTGCCTCAGTTATAAAATGAGGATATTAATTTTTTACTTCATTTTTTTTGGCAGTTGGCATTAGTGACTTGCCCAGGGTCACACAGCTGACCCCAAGACCTATTTCAAAGGGTTGTTGTGAGGATCAAATTAAATAATATTTGTAAAAATTGCTTAGCACAGTGCCTGGCACATAGTAGATAGCATAGGAATGTTTATTCCCATCCCCCTTCATTCTCCAGGTGAGAACCTGAACTAGACAGATGGCTAGAAAGACTTTTTAAAATACGAATCTCCCTTGGACAGCAATATGCTGAGTGAGAACTTTCTTTTCCCCTCCTTGGTGCAAGCTCGGGCTACCACATAGTCATCATTCATTTGGACAGACATTTGCCCTCACATGAAGGAATCCAAATGGGTTGGAGACATGTAGCCAATCTCCCCTTTTCCAGACTGCTCTGAAGCCCTCGACCCATTTGGGGCAGTAAGAGGTCCTGATTTAAGCTACCTGAGTAACAGGATCAGAGCTGGGCTTTAAGAACAACTCTTCAGAAGCCAAATGTTGAATGATCAGAGAGAGGCGAGACCAATCAGACTGCCATTTGATAGTCCACATGGGAGGTAATAAGGGCCTGAACCAGAGTGGTGGCCACACTGTAGGTGGAGTAAAGGGGACAGATGGTGTGAGATAAGAGTCAGCCAGACTTGGCAGCTGATTAGACGTGTGGGGTGAGGGAGGGCATAAGTATTTATAGAGGTCCTACTATGTTCCATCTGGGAAGGAGAGAAATGCTTAGTGCCTTTGGATGAAATGAGAAGAGCCTATGCTGAATCATATTCAGAACAGGAAAGGAACCAGTCACATCCTGTGGGGTTTGGCTAAAACAGGAAGTGGGTTCAGAATCTGTGATTCCAGCAAGGGCCCCAACCCCTGGTGCAGCAGCTCCAGCCAAACCCCTGAGGAAGAATCTCTTCAGGGAGAGGGGAGGGTTTCTGCCTCCCACATCCCCACCTTGACCCAAGGACAATCCAAAAACATCAGAAGATTTAAGCCTCCCTTTGGCTTCCTGGCCAAAGGAGAGAAGGGGTGACAAGGGCAACTCCACCTTTGGGAGGCAGGGACTTGGTGAGAACCCCACAAAAGGGGAAAAGCATTTCCAGTCAGCTGAGAGTGGTGACCTTGTCACCTTTCCACATCCCTGGTATGGACTTATGTGAGATGGTGTCCCAAACTTTGGGGGAAACGTTTCTTCCCCAATCTGTTAACTGTACTACTTCAGGAGATGCCCTGAAGTAAGAGTTCGTTAGCCCTGGCAGGGACATTTGACTCCCTGGGAAGGAGTGGAGTGCCGGTAGGGGTCCAGACCCAGATCCCAAAGTCACTCGGCTGTCACCCAGCATGACCTAGTCCCTTTGGGAACCTTGAGTCACCAATTCAATTCTGTAAAATCTTTTTAAGCACCTATTATGGACCAGGCACTGGAAATGCAAATAAAATAAGAAAGACATTCCCTGCCCTCAAGAAACTTACTATCTAATGGGGGAAGAGCACACAAAAAGAAGCTGGGAAGGGTTGTGGGGGCATCAGGGGTAGCCGGCCTTATTTCTTCTAAGACTTCTCCATAGAACTCTCCCAAGAGGCTCAGAAGAAAACAGCATTTACTTTTCATCACTTTGAGATGCTCGGCTCCCGAGGCCTTCTCCTGAATAGTTCCAGCCTGCCTGGCCTCTTTCTGTGTGAATTCAGCTTCTGGTGGCCCTGGCTTTGGGGATCTCACTTCAAGGGGCTGTCCTCTTCCCATCCTCCTGATAACAATGATCTCTAGCATTTATCCAGCTTTTAGGATCTGCAACATGCTTTACATATTAATGATCTTATTTAATCCTCACAAAATGGTAGACTAAGAATCCAGTGGCCAGATCTTGGCCCGGGGGTGCTGAAGTCCAATAGAGTCAGGGCAAGGCTTACTGTCGGTGCCCTGGCCTTCACTGGCCCTGCTGTCCCAGACACCATGATTCTAAAGCTGATCTGTCCTCTGGACCCCCATCCAGAGACCAGGTTCCAGCTGCTGCTGTAGGTACTGCCACCAATGCCTTCTGGGTCCCACGACCCTCTCCTTCCTCTCCTGCTTGCTCCCTTCCCTGGCTGGGGTGCCCCAACCTTGACTTAGAATGAAGTTGCCTCTGCTTCCTTTCTTCACATCCCTGGACAAGTCACTTAACCATTGCACCCCCCCCACCACCAAATAAAATAAAAAACTAATGGGCATTTGTTGGCTAATTAATATTGGACATGTGGTAATTGGTCAACTGATATTGAGGGAAGAGGGGGACACACCAGATAGGGGCTCATGATTGATAGGAGAAGGACCACCAGCCCCTCAGCTTTACCCCTAGAATCATGAGAAGCTACACTCTGGGGACCTGGCCCTGCCAGTGTAAGTGGTATTGGGAGGGTGAGCCCTCTAACCTGGTCACACAAGTAAATGTAGAATCAATATAGACAGCTGACAAAGGGATAATGCTAAAAGACAGGTCTGAGCAGTCATCATCCCCACCCCACCCCCCATATATACACACAGTCTAGAAGATTGTGGGGGGAGGGCTCTGCCCTTAGGATAAAATATAGATGTTTCTATTTATTCTTTAGAGACATTTATAATCTTCCTCTAGCCAAACAAACTTTCCAGTCTAATTATGCTTTCCTCCTCCACCTCCTCCTCCTCCTCCTCCTTCTCCTTCTTGTTCTCCAAACTGGAGGAACATAGCCTTTTGCCTTTGCCCTGAGAGGAAGGTGAAGGGCCAGTGAAACCACTTTCTCAGATGCAGGCCCCTCTGTCCTCCTGGAATTGGCTGGCTTGTAAAAGGTTCCAGACAGGCTTTGTCCATCATGGTACACAAGCCTACAAACCCAAGGCTCTTCCCCAGCCTCAGTACATGCCCTTGCCAGGCCAAGTCAAAAAATCCCCCAGTCTGGGTTTGGGTTAGCCAGACTGTCATTTCCTCGAAGCAGACCAAGACAGCAATGTAGAAGAAAGGTCTGCTTCTTTCCAGTTCATGGGAGTGATTGTTCTACCAAGCATTTTGCTAGTACCCTAACATGGGGGACAGCACTAGTCCTATAGTCAGGAAGACTCACAGCTGTGTGACCCTGGGTAATTCACATTGAACCTGTCTGAGTCTTGAGGAGATTTCTTAGACTACATCCTAGACTGTGTTGGTGGAGAAAATTCCCATACTCGGGTGACTAGGTGGCGAAGTGAGTAAGAGTGCCGGCCCAGAGTCGGGATCGATCCCGGCCTCAGAAAATGAGCACCCACACATAAGTGACTGGCTGTGTAACCTTGAACAAGTTACTTAACCCCAATTGCTTACTAAAAAAAGAAAGAAAAAAAAGAAAATTCCCATACTGATAAAATTAGAGATCCTGCATACATTGACTTAACAAACCCATTAGTTAAATTAGAAATGGGCATGAAGGTATTTCTCTGCCCAGAGGTTCAAAGCCAGGCTGATGGCACAAGATACAGGATCTTACTCTAGACGAAATTGGAAAGAGAGATTTCCCTGGCCAGAGGGACCCTTCCTGCTCCAAGATTCTCTGACCCTAAGAGTCTGCACATTTCCTTTGGGCTCTGATTTGGTGAGGGTGGGGGGGAGGGTGGTAAGGGGACTAGAGATATAATTTCATCAAAGTACAGAAGCCTCATTGTGGAAACTCCTTCCACCAGTGAAGACTGGTAGGCCCACATCTGTGGGTCACAACAGATCCTGACTCCAATACCAGCTCTCTATCCATGATGCCTTTCACTTCTGCTCTGTTGTAGGGCCTGAGACTGTTCTTGTGTGCCCTGCTAGATTGAGCAGTATGCCTTGTATAGTAGGATTGCTATCTACCAGGGTTCTCAGAGCCTGCTTCCCTCATCCAGGTTAGACTAGTTCTTTTCTTGAAAGATGAGGAAGCCATCTCCAAGACTCAGTTGACCCAAAATGACTGTAGCTTAAGTTATACCTAGATGTTGAGGCAGCTTCCTGCCTTAATATGGCCAATATGGCCAAATAACAAGACTTCTTGGGCACCTATGGGTATATAAAGGTCTGCTCAGAGGAAGTCAGGGCTCTTCACACTTGGGAGGGATCCCAGGACCCCAAGAATCACCACCCCCTAGGGGCCTTGCTGACCACACTCATTTCTTTATGGAGGGAAAGTCTGCTGCACCTAAGGCCTGTTTCTCTAGTATCCTTTATACACAGTGACTTAGTAAGCCTCCTTTTGTTAACTGCTAATAACCTAAGCCTGTCTCATTTCCTTCCCATATGGGACCTGAGTGTTCCTCAGCTGAGGAGAGGTGAGCACTGAGCTTCCTGCTCAATAAGCCAAAGTTTGTTAACCCTTAAACTCCTTTCTCCCTCCCTTCTCAGTATATCATGTATGGCTCAGTCCCTCTCACCCTTGTGTGTGTCAGGTTCAAGATGACCTGGGGGTTCATAATCACTGAAAACAACAGTCCTGAGTCCCTACTGGTGGACTCACCTTTCTTTTGCCTTCAGCATTAATATTGGCCAACATACTTGTTTGCATGTTGTATGTCCCATTAGAATGAGAATTCCTTGAGGGCAGGGACCATTTTTTTACATTTCTTTTTATCCCAGGGCTCAGCACAGTGCCTGGAATATAGTAACTAAGAGCTTAATAAATGTTTTTTGACTGATTGCTGATTCTCTAGGCAGCCAAAGGTCAAGATGAATTCAAAGCCAAGGGATTTAACGAAACATTTCTGCCATTGACATAGGGCACATGCTCCCACAAATACACATCCCATTAGTGGAGAGAATGAGCTGGGCCAGGGGTCATCCATAAGGACTCAGAATGATGACTTGGCATGCAGATACTCATGGGACACATGGGAGTTGGTAAGGTAGAGCTAAGGACGGAGCCTCGTGGTTGGTGCATGTGACATGTATAGAGAACCAGCAAAGAAGACAGAAGGAGTGTCCAGACAGACAAGAGGAGTCAGGAGAGAGAAATTCATAACCCAAAAAGGAGAGTGTAATCAAGGTTGGGATTAAGAAAAGGATGTTGGGTTTGGCAATGATGAGATCCTCAACAACTTGTGAGAGAGTAGACGGATGAGGGTTTAGAAAAGACAGGAAGTAGAAGCAGGTGACTTGCGAGTCTATCCACAAAGGGGAAGAGAGACATAAACTGATAGCTAGTGAAACAGCTTGGATCAAGTGAGGCTTTCTTGTAAGGATAAGGGGTGGGTGTGTCTGCAGGAAGCAGGGAAGAAACCGAAGGTATGGAGAGACTGAAGATTAGTGAGAGAGTGGAGATGATGGTGGAGGAAATCGGCTGGAGAAATTGGAAGGAGATGGGATCAAAGGCACATATCAAGAGAAAGGATCCCCCAGAATCCCAGGGTCCCTGCCATTCTTCCAGGTTCACAAGCTTGGCTTTCTCTCTGGCTTCTCCTTTTCACATCACATCTCTGACCAGCGTCTCTTGCTGCCATTTCCTTTTCTCCACCCAGTCAGCACCATGGTTCCAGCTCTCATTACCTCTTGCCAAGCTATTACAGTAGCCTTGGAATTGGCCGCCCTGCCTTGAGTCTCTCCCCATGCTTGTCCATTCTCCAAACATCTGCCAACATGATTTTCCCGATCACCAGATCTGACCATGGACCCTATCCCCGCTCATTACATTCCAGTTACTCCTATAACCTGTAGGATCAAAATTAACTCCTCTGTTTAATATTTAAAGCTGTTCCCCTCTACACACAGTATGAACCAGCCATATAGGCTTACTTGCTGTCCCTCAGACTGACTGCTGGGAAGGGACTTCCCAGGACTTCTTGTCTGGCTCATAATCACAAACCCCTCTCTGCCTACCTTCCCCACCCCAAAGTTTCTATCCCTCTTGACTTTATTATTATAATCATCACACTAGGAAAGTGGCCTGGAGTTGGAGTATGGGGATTCCAAGACATAGATCTACAACTAATTTACCACATGTCCTTGGAAAAGTCAATTCCTCTTTTAGAGCCTTGGTTTCCTCTTCAGCAAAATGGAGATAATATTTGTGGAGAGGGTGACCAAGAGGGGACAGATCAAGAGGCACCAAGGTAGAATTAGAGAGCTTGGGCTCAAATTACATTCCTGCTACTTTCTAGCTGTGTGACCTTGGGCAAATTAGTTTACTTCTCTGTGCCCTCCAAACCTATGCCCCCATAAACTCAGCAGCTAAAGGATGAAGCCTTTGTTCTTGATTTAGATCCTCCCTCCCTCTGGACGCTTCGAATTCAAATCTGGCCTCAGACTCTGACTAGCTGTGTGATCCTGGCCCTGGGTGATGCTTAGTCTGTTTGCACAGTTTCCTCGTCTAAAATGATCTAGAGAAGGAAATGGCCAACCACTCCAGTATCTCTGCCACAGAAAACTCTAAATGGAGTCACCACACAAGTGAAAAACAATTGAACAAATGTTTATTAAGCAGATGGTAGCTGAAAATCCCAAAACAAAGATGGAACTACCCTTGACCTCAAGAAGTTTACATTTCTCTGGTAGGTATGCTACATTCACATTAATGAATGAATAAAGCATTTATTTAGCACTAACCATGAGCAAAGTACTGAGCCAAGTTTTATGGTTACAAATAGACAAGAGAGTCCTTGCCCTCAAGGGGCTCCCATTCTCCCAAGGAGAAATCAAGTAAGGAAGGTTTCAGCTACAAGTCAGATGGAAAGGACCCATATTCCTTAGGGAGCAAGAGCAAATCAGATGGTCATACTGTTGTTCAGTCATGTTCTGACTCTTCCTGACTTCATTTGGGATTTTCTTGGCAGAGATACTGGAGCTGTTTGACGTTCATTTCCTTTTCTAGTTCATTTTACAGATGAGGAAACTAAGGCAAATAGTTAAGTGACTTGCCTAGGATCACATGGCCAATAAGCATCTGAGGCCAGATTTGAATTCAGGAAGATAAGTCTTCCTGACTCCAGGCCTAGCACTCTATGCCCAAATTAATCACTTTAATGCCATTTCTTTAATGTCATTTTCCATTGATCAAACCAGATCAGTTTCTGGGTTTTCAGTAGCTGTGGCTGCAGCCCCTGCTGGAACTCAGCCTTTGCAGGCTTAGTGTTCACAGGGGCTGCTGCCCAGGGGCATAACAGAGGGAACCCTCGGAGGATGCTCTTGGGCTCCAGGGCCTGGGCTGTCCCCATCAGGGGCTGAGGGAAGATGGTGGTTAAGGTGCTGAGAGTAGATTGGCTGCGCTTGACTCCTTCGGGAAGCCTTTGTAGCAGCCTTGTTGCTTCAGTTAAATTGGCCTGCCTGCCCCGTGGGTGGTGGCTGATTGGCACTTGGTGGGGATGGCTGCCCCCTTCTCTGCAGGAGCTGCCCACTTGCATATGGCTTCACGGGCTGGTGGGGGTGGAGAAAGGCTGCACTTCCAGGGATTAAATGAGATTGGAAAAACCATTAGCACTGGGCCCCGCACGTAGCAAACACAATAAATACTTGTTCCCTTTCCTTCCCCTCCTTTTCTGTTTGTCCGAAGCAGGTGGCCCGCAGTCACTGCTGCTGAGGAGCGAGCTCAGTGTCTTCCTTCACAATTTCTTCCCTCCCAGACAGCTTCGGGGCCGGCTGCAAACAGATCGGTGGGGGAGGGAGGGGTGCATGTAGATTTATTTACACATAAGTAAGTACAAGATTGATTAAAAAGAGCTCTCGGTGATGGGGGTGGGGGCGCTGACCCCTGGGGGGAGGGAGGAGTCAGGAAAGGTCTCCATAGGAGTTGGTCCTCTGTTTGAAACTTGAAGGGAGCTGGAGGCTCCCAGAGGCAGAGGTGGGAGGGAGGGCCTTCCCAGGCACCGGGGACAGCTTGGGCAGAAGAAATGCTGCGTCGGGAGCAGCCAGAAGGCCGGTGTGACTGGCTTTAGCGTGTGTGGTGGGCAGAGCTGGCTAATGTGTAACGAGCCTCTGAAGGCAGGAGTGAACCAGATGGCAAAAGGTTTTCAAAAATCCCCGGGAGGCCGGCTTACTTCATCATCCCTGCCGCGGTGGGGAGGTAGCTTCCAAGTGGGAAACAAAGAGGCTTTTAACTTTTCCGCTACTGGAGCTGGCCCGGCCCGTCCTGGTCACGCGGGGGCGGGCAGGACACCAGGACCGAGGCTGTCCACCCGAGCATCTTTCAGCTCTGCAGACAGGCGGCCGCCAGAGGCGGGCTCGGTGGGCCCAGGAGCAGAGGGGGACCAACGTCACGTGCCCCCCGCCCCCCCGCGGCTCAGGCCGAGGGAGGCCGCAGTCTCTGCAGCTCAGCCGCCGCCACCTTGTCCCCGCTGTCCTTGGCCAGCCCGCCCGGGGGCACTGTGCCCTCCAGCCCCGGCTGGGGACGCAGGTGAGCAGCGGCTGCCGCAGCCGGCTCCTAGGAGGAGGTGCCCGGGGCCCGGGGGGTGGGGCAGCCAGGTGAGTGGGTGCGCGGAGGGCGGCAATGGGACGAAGCTTGGGGCTCTGACGCTAGGGTCCTGGAGGCTGGGGCTGCGGGATTGGCGGAGCGGGCATGGGGGGTGGGCTGCAGGCACCCGACCAGATAGAGGTACGAGCTGCTTCCCACCCCCAACACCCCTGCACCAGTCCCCCCCGGCGGGGAGCGCAGCCTGAACTGCTCAGTGGGGGTGGGGCGGGAGGCGGAGGGGTGAACCTGGCCTGGTTCCCTCATCCCCCGAGATGTCCGGTTCAAGACCCCGCCTCTTCTGCGACTTGGGCTCCTTTCCAGGTGCACCTCCTGTCTAGATCCGCTCCATCCCGGCTCCAGCATCCACGCCCTCCCTCTGAGCTGGCCCCTTGACCTCGAACCCAGCCATGGCCCGAGGAGACGCCCCTGAGGATGGGTGAGCATGGGCTCTGAGCGCGGGGCGTGGGGCGCAGACATCCTGGAGAAAGACCGAAAGTCCCCAACCCTGAGCGGCGGGGCGGGGAGTGGACTACAACCCCCATCAGCCCCACTCCCTGGGTTGCCCAGGACAGCGTTGAGGGAATGCTGGGAGTTGTAGTTTACACTCTCGCCGAGGGGGTAGGGGACACTCCGGGTTTCTGACTTTCCCCCCTTCCCCACCCACCTGGGTCCCCACAGCTACCACCTGGTCGGGACCAGCTTCTTTATTCTTGGTTTGGGGACTTTGCTGCCCTGGAACTTCTTTATCACTGCCATTCCGGTAAGAGTAACCGCTTAAAGGACAGACAGATGGACAAGTCTAGGGGAGGGGGTGATGGTACCGGATTCAGAGACCCAGAGGAGGTGGGATGTGGGGAATACTTCTGGATTCATATTCGTGAGATCATAGATTTTGGGCTGTCAAGGGACCTCAGAGGCATTCTATGCAAACTGCCCCATTTTACAGCAAGGAAAACTAAGGCCCAGAGAGGATAGAGACTTGCCCTGGGTCACAGGGATGGCAAGCTCCTATCCCTCAGTCTACCAGCTCTAAGGCCAAGATGCTTCGCACGACACCACGCTGTGCTCCTGGGGAGATTTTTAGCCTCTGGTCATGTTTCGACTCAAGTTTGGCTCCTGGCTACCATCTGGCCATCAATGAGACTATGCTGGAGGTGACCCTGGCTTCCTTCTCCATCCCCCTCAGTACTTTCAGGCTCGGCTGACCGTTGTCAATGGCACAGGGGAGCCCTCTGAAGGCAATATCACAAGTCCTGGAGATGCATTCAACTTCAACAACTGGATGACTCTCCTGTCCCAGCTGCCCCTACTGCTCTTCACTCTGCTCAACTCTTTCCTTTACCAGTGGTGAGCTTCACCTCCCTGGGGAGCCTCAATCCCACTGAACATACACTTATTCCTCACCTTTTCCCTTACTATATCCTAGTCCCATTAGCCATTGCTCCCTCAGCCAAGATCTTTAAAGACAAATACATATGGTTTCCTCCATGGGCTCCACCCAGCCATGTGCATGCTTCTCTGCCACTTCCTTATCCTCTCCAAAGCTGGCTCTTTGTTAGTGGCACCCAGGCCAGAATAGGGGCCACAGCTATTTCTGGTCATGCACAGCATCCCAGAGATGGTGCGCATCCTCGGCAGCCTCCTGGGCATCCTGGTGCTCTTCATCCTGACCGCTGTACTGGTTAAAGTGGACGTGAACCCTGAGCTCTTCTTTTCTATCACCATGGCTTCCATCTGGTTCATCAATTGTGAGTGACATGTGCAGCCTGGGCCCTCACCACTGAAGTCTTGGGGGTTCCCCAGCCCAAGTCTGGAGGTGGGACAGATTAACTGTCCTGCAATCATGCAACATCAGAGCTAGGAGAGAGCACAGAGCAGAGATAATGTCAGAACTGGGAGAGACATTAGAATATGGACCATGAGCTGGGAGTATCCTTAGGACCTAGAACCAAACTCAGAATGTCAGGGTTGGGAGGGGACATAGAGCATTGTATACTAGGCTTTGGAAGAGAACTTTGAACATAGAACATGCAATGTCAGCCTAGATCCTTCTTAGAACAAAGAACCTAGAATTTCAGAGGCTAGATGAACCTTGGAACCTACAACCAAACCTAAAATGTCAGAGTGGGGAACATCGAATGTGGAATGCCAGATCTGGGATGGTCTTTAGAACCTGGAATTTCAGAACTGTACTGGGATTCTTCATGTAAAGAGGAAGAAACTGATTTGTCATCCCCATTTCCTAGAGGAG